>OY740770.1:9475407-10675407 GCA_963513935.1 Aphrophora alni | reverse complement strand
AGTTAGGAAAACAACCAACTACAATAAGATCTATTTTTCCCCAACAACTGAGGTTGGCTCCCAGGATTTCAGTAAATCACACAAGACACCACCCAATGAGCAGTGCCTTCGTTAACACAGTTTAGGATTAAAACCCTGAACAAGAAGTTTCACATCGTTCTTGAGACTACTTTAACGTTGACTTCGAAAAATAATTTTTGAATTGAAAATCGGCTGCCATTTTAAAATATAGAGCCTCTATAAAGTGGCAACAAGGTGTTTATGCAATATCTAAATCCTATTAGCTGCGCCTAAAAATATAGTTGACTTTGATTTTTATATAGCGTCTTTACTTCTATTTTCAATAAGCTGGAGTGAAATCTACCCCCACGCACAATAGCGAAACAACCCTATCCACCCCGACAAGATTTTTTATAGGCAAAAACCAATCTTTCACAAAACCCCTAAACTCTATCTCCAAAAATGCTTGACCGTTCTCTGTGACGATAAGTTGTTCACGTCTTGAGCTTTGGATCGTTGACACGATTGGACACGGAAAAAAGAGTTGTTAGTTGTTAAGGAACTTCCTTCACAATGAACTGATTGTCCTTAAACTTTTACCTTTCCGCTGTTTCTACTTTCAGAGAATTAATTGCTGATAATTAAAACGAATACGACTCAATGGCTAGGTCGCTCTTTTGTAAACCTACACATCCTATCATACGCCATTGCATGACGTTTCAGCACAATCAGTGTGGCTTGGATTAGCGTTAAATCTCTCTGAACACTAAGGAGCCTACCTCATATCATGTCAACTACTTCCTATCTCTCAACGAGAACTAGATTATGGAATCTCCGGCCTACTTAGACCTTTGTCCAGTATCAAATTTCTCCAAGAACAATCAGCAGCCCACTGAGTTTACAGCAAACACTCTTGTTTTATACCAGAAAAAGTTAGTACAGCCGATGTTCTACTGAACACTGTTCTTTTATTTATCATCTCTTCATCATTTTTGGCGCTACATCTTTTGTAGGATCCTCGCCTCTACCATTATCCGCCACCACACATTTTCTCATTTAGACGCCCATTCTTCTGAGGTCTTCCTCATTGTCGTTCAACTATCCTTTTCTTTACCTTCCTCCTGATCTTCTTTGGAAGATATTCTTAACTATTTTTCTTTCAGGCATCTTTGCATCTGGCTTGTCCACCTTAGTCTTGCCTTTTTTTATTTATTGTCAATGTATGTAAGCCCTTGCAATATGCTCATATCGACGCATTTCTGGTGGTTGACTACACCCGGAAACCTGTGAGTTATAAACTTGTACAAACATTCTATTCAAGACCAAGGAGCTTAATCAAATTAATTTGTCCTAAAATTCAATGCAGCTCTTTTCACGATTGGACTAGATCTAGCCATCGATCCATTCATGTCAGAGTCTTCTTTTTGAGCCCTCTTGTTCACGCTTTTTATATCAATTTGTTGTGAAGGCTTTTTAAACGATCCCAACCTCTACTGATTTTCAAAACTCTGATCTTGGCTTTCAATTTTGCATCGAAGTAAATATACCTTTTTGACCTTACTGAAATACACTTCGTATTAACAGACACGTTTTGTTTCAATTGCAAGCGAATGCGCTTATATTTTGGTCGGCCAAAACATTGGCAACGATCCCACTCTGCTAATTGGCCAGTCCGAACACATGTCGCTATAATCAGTTTTAATAATGATGTAAATTAATAGAGACCTCTGTTTGTGTTTGAGAGTATTTCAAAATTCGTAGTTAACTTTAGCAGTGCAGCTTATTTACGGAAACAAAATCGTCTCTTTTGCCAAGTAGACTTTTTGTCACGGGTTTCTCATGTTACCTTGAACTTCGTTGCTTTTGTTCGAGGATTAATAAGTTTTGTACAAATGGAAAGGGGTTTCTGTTTTATTTAGAGAAACTCTTTTTGGTCTCGTTTATAAACGTCAGCTCGTTTCATTCCCTTTTAGGGCACTTGAAATTAATTTTAAATCTAAATCTACGGTAATTTTTAACATATTTTCGTTTGATCAGTACCATTTTTTTCACGCTGTTTTCAAACAATTACAAAGGTCGGGTATTTAACAATAACAAGTGTAAGTTCTTGTTTTGAAATTAAAATTTATAGTTTTTTTTAACAATTTCTCTAATTATTTCAAGTTGTTATAATACCGTTTTGTTTTTAAACGTTTTGAAAAGATTTTGTTAAAAAATATTCCAAATGTTTTCAAACAATTAAAGCGCCTAATTGTCACATAATTTCAATTACTTGGTTTTTTCAAACATTTTTAAGGTATAGTTTTGGGTCAATTGGTCAAGTTCGTCCCGGTCTTCAAGTATTCCAGTTTGGCTTAACTAGAGGTTTAAACTTTGGAGTTTCAGATAATTGTAATCAATATGACGTACCAGTTACTTCAAGTACTAGACAATAGACTAGTACTGCAATTTTCTTTCTTCTGTGAACATTTTTTTTAACATTTAAGTAATGATGGTTGTTGAATCAGGAGTTGAAGACATAATAGAGGACAGTATGGCATTTTCGAGAGTATAAACGTAGTTGCTCCTGGTATATCTTCCCTAAGTGGCTGAGATGGCCTGAATATCTAGCTTGATTGAACATATCAGAATTAACAAAGTGTCTTTTTCTTGAACAACTGTAGAATAAGATTGATGGACGTTCCAAATTACAATGGTTGGACTGAGTAGACCAGGATGCTAGAAAGATCCAGTTGCGGAATTGGAACGTAGCGGATACCGCTGGTGAAACATCCTTCTGCAGGCCAAGAAACGACCTGTTTTTTGTCCTGGAAAGTAGAAAATGTCGTATAGATAATAGGAAGCCCGTACTCCTAATAATGTGAGATTCTTACTCAATAAAACACAACCTCACTGTTAGTCACTCAATCACGTAGGACTAGGATTCATAAAAGGTGTTCCATGTGCCAAATTAAGGAGCTCTATCCATGGTTGTGCCGATAAGATTAGTGAAGAGTGCTGACGAAGGGTCAGACTAGATGCCTGGTCGGAAAGAGTCCAGTCAGGATTAACTTCGCTAAAGATTAGCGATGTTGATACTCGGGTGAGATGGATAATCGAATTAATCGATTTCAAATGATTTCAATACTCGTATTATTATTTCGAAATCGAGTATCTGCGCAGAATGATTTTTCGCATCGGATTCGAACTCAGCTTTACCAATCAGCGAATTACTAACGAATATTATTATATCGTCTCCTTGTTTCTAGTTACGAATATTTCGTCCGAATATTTTAATTCGAATCCGAGGATTTTCTAAATCGAAACGTTCCGAGGATTTTGTTACTCGCATTCATCGAGTATTCTAATTCGAACTCACAGATCATATATGGATCCAAGTTGAGGTGATGACGTGGAAGTTGAAGAATGGGAGTTATCTTACCTTGTATTGTAGACTGCAACATTGTCCTCTGCTTCCTACCGGAAACATGCAACTGCATCGCGCTCTATATTCAACCGGGCTTGGTTTTAAATAGGATGTAAATCGTGTGTCAAGGACTGCGGAGTTTGTCTAGAATAAGTCCCACGTACAAGAGATAATGTTGATGTAGAGTGTGCATGAGCCCCCTTGTAGAGAGTAACAGGTGTATATAGGACAGTAATAACTGAGGGCATATAGAAAATCATTTTTCAGTTTTCTGAGGGCATGAAACGTGAATTTCAGGCAAAAATAGACATTTTTGACGTTTACCAATCATACCCTCTACTTCGTATAGTAGTCTACTGGGTGTGTAAAAAAATATTAAATGCTTACGCTAAAATGACATTCGTGTGTTTTAACAGGTGTCGTAACAGTTGCCAAAATAATGCGCGTTAATGTTTACCAGATACACGAGAACTTCGCCAATGTAAATTAAACAAACGGAGGTCTAACTTTGAGCAAATATACAATACAAGACGGACCGACGAAATGGCTATTTTAGTGTGTTCGAGGAATACCACTTCAACATAGTAATAGCGTGGCTTTCAATTCAAATACAGAGTAGCGCGTTACTTAGTCTATTTTACAGGGTTTTTATTTAGCGTCAATTTACAGGTTAAAAGTACAAAATAGTTTACTTACACATAGGAATAAGGAAGTGTTAGGGTAACTTTGGTAATGGTCAAAAATGTCGATCCCAGTTTTTTGATTGATCTTCACGTTCATTAGTTTCAGGAAATCGAAACAAGTTATTTTAGACATCTCGTCTGTACGATAGCACTGTGTTGAAATCAAGAAAAAATCTAATTGAAAATGTCAAAATTTTTTCAAACAAACTTGCACACTATAAAATCCCTTGATCTACCATTACAATTTAAACATTTCTTACAAGGCCTAAGAGAATCTGCTTGTATTACATTGTATGATAGGGCTGGGTGTAGGGGCCACAATGGCGCCCATTATTTTGTTTTGATATCTACGAATTATAAATTGAAATTGGTTGTATACATCTGATTTAAATTTAAAATAAGATCCGTATACAGTCCGTAAGTGTAGCTTTGTCGTAACTTGTCAAAACTGCATAACAATTAGATTTTTGAAAAGATAATAAAATTCCTCTTATTTGGTATATCTGAATTTTGAAAATAGGAATAAAATTAGTTGCTACATAAGTAAAGTTTTTTTTTATGTATATAAACACAAATAAAAATAAAAGGAAACATAATTTTTTTTCTTTAGTATATTAAAGTAACTCTGTGAATAATAATAATCCCCACTTTATGGTTTGGATGCATTGTAATTTTCTGATATTTTATTATACTCATGTAAACTGCCTAAAAATTCCCGCTATTAGGCTACAGAGTCTGCCAGTTCTATAGTAAACAAACGTTCCTGTGTTCACGCCCATGATACCACTTAACCGAGGTTAATGCCGTTCAACGAATAGCCGTAGAATTAATAGACTAATAATGCAATGTTGCGTACTATTTAGTGAAACTTGTCTAAACTAATTTAAATGCTAGATCCTTCGGAAGACAAAAGTTGTCTGCATGGTGAACACGCACTGAGACACGGTAAAGTGGGCATAGACACGCGAGAGTGGAGCCTGGCACTCCTAACACTCAACAACACAACGTGTCAATTGCCTGCAACTCGTTTAGATAATGTTGTTATTGGCTACCACGCAACCCCCCCCACCCCACCCCACCTCTCGCAAGTTGGTTAGAAAATTAACTGATACGCTGACATGATAGGGGGGTCCGTTCGTTTCTCGAGCTCGAAACCAATAGATAAAGATTAACTACCAAAAAATTATCGCCATTTTGAAATTTCTCTACTAATATTTTTTTTTTTTATTTTTGATCTGGTTTATTCGGATTTTTGTCATCATTTGTGTATATAGCCTACTAACTAATACACGACGTTTCCAGAGTATATATCAACTCTCGTATTCAAGTGAAAAAACCAAAAATGTTACATAAAAAGACTCATCATAAGATTGTGTTTAAAATTAAAACTAACATTAGGCCTGAAATCCAGTGCTAAAACTAGGCCTAAAAATAAACCAGAATAAAAACAGTACTGCACATAGTATATACAAAATCGTATAAACGAATTATAACTTATAAAGCCAAGAACCTATCCTATCTACCAAACCTGTTACAAATGAAGCCTTTATGTCGTCCATAAATAAAAACTGAATTAAAAGTAAAAATCCGGTGAATTCATCGCAAGGGGTGACTATAAGGTTAATCGGTAAATTTTGAGAAAAAGGAGAAAGGTTATTCATCCCGTTAAAATCGTTAAGTAAAACTAGCCTGTTGATTCTATCTATTTTTGTTAGTTGACCACTGTATAATCTCGGTTCAATTTGTTGTTTGTTATTTCTTGTGTTAGTCTGCAGTTCTGATTAATTTGTATATAGACTTAGTTATTTTGACTGCTCAAGTCTGGTTTAAAGCCATAGGTTTCTTTCTAGTCATGGTCTAGGTTTTTTAAGCTTGAAAACGAAAGTTGATCTATTTGTCGAAACTTAGATGTTAAAAGTTTCAACTTATTTGTTGAAACGAAACACGTTTCATGGCGTCAACACCTAAGAAACACCAACTTTTGAGCATTACATTTAGATAATCTGTTTGTATGATAGTGCTGAGCAGGTACCACGATGGCTCTTATCAACTTGTTTAAGTTTGAAAAGAGTTTCATTAGAAAAGGAGCAACTTATTTAGGGAACAAACTGACAAAGCTACACTGATAAATATCCTCTCCAATTTACATCTCTCGTTTGTAAACGGTTGCAAAATGTTCTACATCCAACTGCATTACAAAAATAAAATTACTTTGTCTACAGTTAGTTGTTGACAAAGTGGCATTTTGTTCATTTAAATTAGTTTGCAAAACAGCTGATTTCTTAACAGTTTCACTTTGCCCACTACTTTGCACACTACTTTGCTCACTCCGAATGACAACCGAACAAAACGAAATTTAGGTTAAGTTAATTTGAATTGATTTATAATATACAGGAAATGTCCCTTATGTAGTTTAGATTAATTCTTACATGTAAAATAACATAAATAAACAACAAAACAACGTTTTAAAATTGAAAAAGGAAGTAATTATGAAATGAAATGAAAATTTATTTATTTGACCCTCTTTTATACATAATTTTAACAGGAAAAATTTGACAATCTTATATGCTTAATAATAAAATAGACAACTGTTCACATTATAAAATGTAATACATATAAAATAAAATTCATAATCACATAATAAACAATAATATTAATAATAATAATAATAATAATAACAAAAAATACTTCCTGCTGTATTACAAGTAAATAGCAAAGGGTCACTTCATCCCGAGGTTAAAACCTGTTTGGGATGAAATACTCGATGTATGGGATGAAATACTACTCCCTCGATGGGAGAGAAACAATGTGACCGACCAGTCCAACCCACATATACACACACAAATTACATTTAGAAAACTAGGAATTGGCTTTTATGACAAACCATTACAAATCAACATAAAACACTAAAAAAATAGAAATACAATAATAAAACTATAAACACACACACACACACACACACACACACACACACACACACACACACACACACACACACACACACACACACACACACACACACACACACACACACACACACGACACACACACACACACAAGATGACATGATTCACATGAAGATGATTGACAGTGTATGTACACGGAGAGTATTTTTCGTTTGCCGAGTTTTGAAGTTGGCAATCCCGTTTCCTCAACAATATATCCCGTTTCCTTAATATCTTTTTAACGGTAGGCCTAAATGATATGTTTTTGAAATCTTGTATGCTACTTAGTAAAATACAATTTGGGGGGCGGCCGATTTCCTGTACTCATTTCTAAGGCGGCTATTTAAACTTTTTAACTTCAAATATCTCAAAAACTTTACAAAATATTTTCCCTTTTTAATGACAAACAATGTTACAATTTTTTAAGAAAACTAACTTATAATTTGTAAAAACAAAAACAAAATATTACGATTGGGTTTTTAAAACTATTTCCGCTAATAATAATGTTTTTTTGTGCCTTCTGTTCGTATATAAATATCATTAGATAATATGGATAATGTATATAATTGCAGTTCCCTACAAATGAAAGTTTGAATCCACTGAAACTTGTGGAAACTTCATTCGCCAAATGACAATTTCCCACAATAGAGTTCACAGTTCAGCGACAGTCTTGACTTGGTCATTTAAACGTCTTGTATTTATATAGGCCTAGCACAAATAAAGTGTTTATTGTGTTTTCTCTAAATTGCTTACAAGTGATTATATTTAGGCAATGTAACATGGCGCCACAAAGTTTTCCTGTTTTATCTCTGTATATGTATGCTGAAACCCCTCGGAGCCCACAGGGAGTCATTTTAATGGATACGAAATTCGCAATCCAGAGGGAACCTAGCTCTACTCCATGTAGTCTTGGGTTAGATCCATTTCATCTTTACAGGTCTCTCTTGACCAACTCTTGTTCTTTTCTGATTCTGTGACGCTATTATAGTGTTCCAGTTCTAGGAGTCTTTATTTTCTTCCTTTATTAGACAATGATGACTCAAAAGTTTTGTGCCTTTAAAAGAACAAGAACAACAAACACCTACAACAATTATTATAAATAAACTCTTCGATTATAAGGTTGCCGTGCTTATAGTCTCCGTGTAAACTTATATAATCAATCATTACAAGAAAACGTAGGCGTATAACACATGTATAGTCTCCTGTTACTTGGCATGAAACAGTTTAGCCAACATAAGGGAATAAATACAGGGCCGACAACGACTTGAAAGGTTTATTGCCCTAGTTTTTAATCTATAGATTGAAAAATACTGTGTATTCAACTGATTCGTTAACTGGTTGGGCGCGAATGTCTTTTGTTGATTTGTGTGTATACACTCATTTGCCGACCTCATCCTTGGTATTAACATCTATGCAAGTTGCCAGTTGTGCAAAATTAATTATTGGAGGCCTATATGGTGTAAGAGCACTCTGGTTGGCGAGAGTTAAATTAGGAAGCTACAATTAGTACCGAACTCACCTGGTTGAGATGACTAGAACAACGGCAACGGGAATTTCGATATGCTAACCATACCCGACTGAAAAACCGTCTAGTAGATGTTGTGCCATGTAGTTTGTGGTAAATGTATATAATTAACGCTGTGGGACATATTCAGTAGGACTTCCCGCCGAAACTTGCCCCGACAAAATAGTTTAGATATCTACAGTAAATTAAATAAACTTAATACATTGTGGGGGACTCGATACAAGTGGGTGGCGAGATGTTTCGGGGCACTTAACTTCTCCTTCTTTTCCTCCTTTCTTCTCTGGATTAATGATCAGCTGTGCCATTGCCACCGCGATCAAAACAAGCTATCTCAAGCAGATTACGAGCAAGATTAAAACATTAAAAAAAAAGAAAGAAAACACTTTTTCAAATATTTTGAAATGTCGCGACCATTTTATCAATCACATTCAACTGATAGTGAACCTAGTTTACATTCTAAATTTCACTACAATATTGATAATCTTCACTTCGGCTAGGATGTACATAATTAATTTGAGTACATTTTTCTTCTATTTCTATCATTGTCTTAACTTTGGCTGACGCGTTTCGGATTAATTCCATTTTCATGGCAATAGCATAACAGTATCGTGCCAATCAATCACAGAAGTGGGCGTAGCCTATAGCGACTCCTTTACATGAAGAAAGAATACGCAATATATATATATATATATATATATATATATATATATATATATATATACTGAAGTTAATCCGAACCACATCGTCGGAAGTTTAGTCAATGCTAGGAGTGATATAAGAATATACTCGAATTAATTATTATAGCTGATTATTTTAATTTTGTAGTTACGGTAAAACAATTTTGTTTTTATTTCAAAACTTTTATTAGTTACAGTTTGTTGCATCATTTGAACAGATTTTAAAGTTGAACAAAATGGTTTTGCGAGCTTTTGTGTTCGGGTGAACTGTTATCGTAAAAAAAATTTTGGTTAAAATTTTATAATCTGCCGCCATTTTGAAATTAACCGACCGATTTTACTGGTTAACGATTTGTCCAATGGTTTGTAAAACCGAGTTTACGTACAAAATTTGATAAAAATCTTACTAAAATTACGTTCTCTGGAGGTTTTACGCTCGTACGTTCACGTATATGACCCTCAGTAGATCATCTATAGTGAGTACGAACGTGGCAAACCCGACGGGGCTGTAGTCTCAGATTAGATCTCACCTATCTGGTCTCTCTTGATCAACTTTTGTTCTTTTCCGATCTGACACTATTACAGTATTCGAGGGCTAAGGGTCTTTATTTTATGTTCTTTTCTTCCTTTTTTTTATGACTCGGTGATGATCTATCGCTTATAAACAACAGAAAAAAAGGAAGGTATACGTAAGCCACGATTGGTGCCAGACTGCTCATTGGGGTAAATTCATTGAACATTTCAGTCCAGTCTCGGGGACTTGGATGCGCAATGCCAGGACGATTTTTTTCTCATTTTTAACAGAAAACCTCTCAATAATCATCACCTAATAAAAAAAAAGAAGAAGAAGAAAAGAACTTAAAATAAAAACTCCTAGCCCTCGAATACTCTCTAATAGCGTTAGGGTCGGGAAGGAACTAGAATTAGTTAAGAGAAACCTGAGAGTAAAGATGAAAGAGAGGGATTTCACCCAAGATCACATGAAAAAACTTGTAGATCTAGCTATGTTCCCTCGGGATTGCAAAGCCCGTACTCACTAAGGGTAAAAATAATCATTGCAGCTATCTTCAATCTTATCAAAATGTAAAGATAAATTGATGTAATAACATCCAAACTATCATTTGTAGAATACCTTACTCGATTTTAAAATTATAAATATTATCTAATATATGGAAAAAAAAGAAAACACTACAATAAGCTGAAAACAGTCAATCGTCGTACTGATATCTACGATTTATAAATTGGAGTTTCTTCAACATTTTCCGTATCTTAAATTAAAAGTAAGGTTACCAGAAGTAAAATAAATAACTGCTGGACGTGCGGAGCGCCGTATATATTACTTGTTTTCCTGTGATAGTGCATATTCTTCAACCCCCATCGGCCACAACATTGCCGTGCTCAGAGTCTCTGTGATAAACTTGTATAATCAATCATTACAAGAAAACGTCGGCGTGTAACAGAAATGTATAGTAGTCTCCTGCTACAGTACTTTGCATGAAACAGTTTAACCAACAGAAGGGAATATTAATAATACAAAGCCGACAACATCTGATAGGTTTATTGCCCTAGTTTATATAATCTATAGATTGAGACAACTTTATTGTTTACAATGTCAAAAACCTGAATCATTTATTTCTTTGCTTTATTATATCTCGCAGGTTCATTTGTTTTGTTCAATGGTATTATGATTTTTGATTGTTTCATAACTTTATTGTAAGTATTTATGAAATGATTGAGTTTTTTTTTTTTTTACGGTTTAGGGTTTCATCTTTTTGTGGAGGTTCTTATGATCTAGATGAGAAATTATTTAAAATGTTCTACCTTTTATTGTATTTTTAGTTTTATTTCTCTGTTCTGACTACACGGAAACCGTTGAACCGATTTTGATCCAAATTAATACAATTATTTTAAATTTCTCGTTATCTACGTAAAATACAATCATAGCAACTAAAAATTAATGGTTGATTTCAAATAGGTCTTTTGAAGTTACGTGCCTTTTAACTTAAGAGCTGTGTGCAGTTACTATTATTATAATTATAATTATTTATTAGTCATGGGCCGGTTACCTAGAGAGATGTTTGGTCGGACCTCTTAGAGTGAAGGCAACCACGTTTTCCTTCCATAGGTTAGCATAACCTCTCCTGATATTAAATTAATGAATTTGGGCCCTAACAACCCTATCATGTTTCAGATTAAAATATGATAAAATAATATCTTTGAATCATAACTATGGAGAATAATATAAATAAATTCTTAGCTCTAGAGTCAGTTATAGGCCTAGGTCTGCAGCTTCTTAACTGAGTGATGTGTAATCAGCACATCTACTCCTCAGGGCTCACTGTAGTGAGTACGGGCTTGGCAAACCTGAGCGATACTAGCTGGATCTACACCTTTCCTATCAGATCTCTCTTGTCCTACTTTTGTTGTTTTCCGACCTTGATGCTAGGGCTAAGGCTAGTATTTTATGTTATTCCTTTTTTAATAAGGCGATGGATGATCGAGAGGAACAACAAGAAAAATGTTCCCGTCGCTATAATCCTAGCTTTTGTAATCAGGATTCGCTACTGATTGTAGTTCCTCACTCTTCCCACTGTGTCGGGTCAATACCTACAAGTTTTTAAGCCCACACGGTGATCGAAACCGGAACCTTTAGTTACTCTACTAACTAGACTAACCGAGTACTCCTAAATCATGCTTTATTGTGAGGCTTGGCACATGTAAGACGAACAGTTGTAATTGTAGGAGTTCAGTTAAGAATGCACTAGTGTGTGTGAGAGAGAGGAGAATACCACTTGGAACTGTCCAACACGATACCATAGATTGTCCATGAAGTTACCAGAAACTTCGTCATTTTATGGAGATAACTTATTTATTATGTTTGTGTAAATAATGGTTACATTAAAAAAATCGCACACAATAGGCCTGTGTGAGTCGCTATTTAAAAAATGTAAGATCCACTTTTTCAATAATGGTTCCACCGATTTTGATAACATTTTTCCCAGATAGAAAGAGATGAATGGCCTAAACTAATATTACAAATTGCTGTAATAGACAAAAAACTTTAATGAACCCTAGAAGAAGAATGTTTTTAAAAAGGGCATATTTCGAAATTATCGGTAAGAAACTAAACCACTTAAACTTAATATCACAGGATTGGCTCCACCGAGTTTGATAAAATTTTAATAAAATATTAATAACCCAAACTAGTGTGACAAATCACAAGTAAATAAAAATGACAGTTTTCTGGTAACTGTTTGATTGAACACCTGAATGAACTTTAAGACGAAGAAGATTTTACAATTTGATTCGTGGCCACTTGCATATTGCATTCTTGTTTATTGTCCCTGTTTCGACGCCAGACCCTGTTGTTGGCCGCGTGTCATGACACAATTCCTCCTCAACTCTAAAGGTTCAATATTAGCTTAAATTTATGTATGTAATTAAAGTTTAAAATATAATGTAATTTGTGTAAGATATTTTTTAATTGAACAAGTTTCATTACAATAAGTTAATCTAAATAATGTAAAACAGCTGTTATAAATTCTCAAACAAAACAAAATATAAAACCTATTTGAGAAATTATAACAGCTATTTCAAATTATTTTTGTTGTGTAGCGTGTTATTTACCTATGATAGGGATGTTATTTAAATGATAAATTTGTTATAAAATAAGGATAATGAATAATTTTCTTCAAATCTACAAGTAAAGAGTGTTAAATTTGTCATCTCAATCAATAAAATTGGAACGTAATTTAGTAAGGAAATACGCGACTGGCACAGATATTCCTTAGCAAATTTAATATAAGAAGATTTGTTTTGCACACAATTTAAGATACGACAGTTATTGTACACTGGGATACTACTCACAGAGAAAAAAATAGAGTTAAATGCTTCTTGGTTGGTTTGGTCTTTGCGTTGTTATTTTGTTCTACCATTCATTGGGATGACAGTGGCAGTACATAATATTATGCTATACCCGTAGATGTATATTTGGAAGCGTAAATAATCCGACTATTGTTCATATTTTATACACATTTATGTGCAAGGTTTAATAATTAAAGTTAAATCATGTTTTTAGAATAAATCTCAGGGAACAAAAGAGTGTTACTGTTTTTTTTTACCGACATACACGCAGTAAAGTTATGTGATGTCGAAAAGTGGTTTTGGAATTATGTCTGTCATATGTACGAGCAAAAACTTGTAGCTGGGAATATTATTTTTGGTTTTATTGATGAGTGTGGGAGAAAGTTATTGGAATCTTACATTTATTACAATTTTGTATATGAAGGATGAATGTTGAAATAAGCAATCGGGGGCGGTGAGCAATTAAATTTGCTCGGACTTCGATTGTGCAATACGGAATAACGATACAGATAGCATGCCAGGAATGTCAACTGTTGATCAAGTAATGGGGAAAAGGTTTTGAGGTTAGATATTTGTTGTTAAAATTAGCAAGTAGATCGATCCTAATGTAGTGGACAACGTGTAGGTTGTAAGAAAATTATAGTTACTATTGTCGGTTCCACCTAAGTAAATCAAATGGGAGTTTCATCATCACGATGCGACATAGTTTCACCCGGTTGTATTTTTTTTTATTAACATTGCAACATGATGCGGATAATATTTTCTAAATATTAAATGAATTAATCATTTATGCAATATCACAACTAAGAGAGTTTTACTTAATGTAGATTACTTGTTTATAATTTAAGTTTAAATTTCCAAACATTCAGGTATTAAGTTGGATTTATAAATTTCCTTTTATTCAGTCGGAGATAATTCACGTGGCTTTACATTTAGTGCGTTCACTGTCACACCGAAAAATCCGATGTTTTTTTTTAAACTATTAAAAATGGCAGTGCTTCATCTCTAGCGTACTACAAATTATACTATAAAAATAAAATTACATTACTTTGATTTTAAATATATTATTGTAAATTATTTTTTGTAATTGTAAAACAAACATAATAGTGCAAAACGTGTATGTATTAACTGAAGAGAGTAGATTTTTTGTAACTTTTAAAACACTATTTATTTTAACGACTAAAACGTAGCCAGTAAATTACTGAGGATGATGACACTGTCAATGAAACGCGTTTACAATTAATTGTGTTGCTCGATTTGTGTGATTCGCGTGAACTTAATTTGTAGTAATTGTTTTATTGGTTTGGAAAAGTTTTTTTTAAAATAATTGTGTGTATTTACGCAAAATATATAGTAGACTACTTCTCAAGATGTCTTAGCTCGGTCAAAACCCGGGGTTATTATGTCGGAGTACGCCCCATATTGAGCCTCTTATATGTGTTTTTTGGGGTCGTGTATCACGAAAATCGGGGTCCGGCGGCTCTAAAAAATTGGAACACCCTTAAAAATGCAAAACAATTTTACCCACACTCGATTATCGTTGGTCTCGGAGCTGCACATATTATTATGTGAATGAATCTACTCTCGTACTCGCTATGCTCGTGTTGTTCTAATCCCGTTACTATACGAATATCACATTTTTCAGAGTCCGAAATTACATTTTTACAGTAACTTGACTATTTCTCATCGTAAAGATGTGTGGTTGGTACCATAACATGCAATAGGGTTCTTATATGAGTCCCCTATACCTAATTTTATTTTCTTATCTGAATATTTGAGGGCTTGTCGTAGTTACGTGAATGCCAATGACGACGGTCGAATTATCAAACTTACCACAGGACTGGGTAAGAAAATAGAAGAAATGATAAAAAGACTCCTAGCAATCGAAGACAACATGAGTTGGTTAAGGAAGGCCAGATATGAAAGATGGAAGAGAGGGATCTAACCCAATTGTACATGAGAAATAAGTAGAAACCTCTGGGGCGAACTTACAGTGAGTTCGGGCGTTGTAATACCGAGGGGCCCTAATTGGAATTACACCTTTTTTTATATTGTCTTGGATTAAATCCCTCTCTTTCATTTATTGACCGATTTTGGTTATTTCCCCACCCTGACGCTATTTGAGTATTCTAGGGCATGGGGTTTTTTAACCTTCTTTTTGACTAAAATTTGTTTTGCCTTTAATCAATAAAGAAAAAAAAAGTTGTAGATCCAGCTTGGATACCTCGGGATTGCCATACTCATTATAAGTGAGCCCCTGAGGGTAAACCTACATCATGGATATCTTACGGTTTATTGGTTAATATCGTCAAGGTCATTGATCTTGTTAGTTTTATGTCTGATATTGTGATCGTGGCGCTATGCAGCGGATGTAAGTGAAAGTGTGTGGATGATGAATGAAGACAGCCTGGTATTATCTTGGCACATGTTACCAATTACTGTTTCCGCGGGAATTCCAACGGACTGTTTTCAAAATAGACTCATCTTTAATTACCAGCATCTTCACTCACTTCAGCTTCAGTAGCATCAGTAGCTAACGTCACTCTTAGGGACACTGACAAAGTGCATATTCTTCCACACTCACGAATGCAAAGAGTCTCAGTAATAGCCCATTCGGTATGCAGCCTTATAATTGCCTAGAGATTTTCAGTGTTTTTTTTATGTAAGTTCCTATTCAAATTTTGAGATTGTTTGGTATTTTGTTTTGTATTTGGGTATGTGGAAATGTTTGCACATAGTTTTTTAAGGTTTTAAAAATGTATAGTCTGGTAGTACAGAAGTTCTAGGGGGGGGGGGGGGAGTCGCCAAAAAATACCACTGTAGTACATCAACCTTTGCACACTTTCAAACTGTCGCCAATTAAATGTTCAGGCCAAATCATGAATGCCAATATCCACTAGGCTTACAACATTCTTGGCCGAATTTTAACAACAAACCACTTTACATAGATTCTATACACTGACCTTACACTTCAATCTCTATGAAGGATGTTTATAGACTGCTCATCAATTAACAAGGATACAATGCGTTATTTATTTACCGATTTCAATTGTAGAATATATATGTATGACTAGATTAGATATCCTCCTAAAGTCTACAAAACCAATGAGGACCTTGGAATCACACTTCAAACTATTCAAAGGCCATTCCTCCATGTACAGTAAAACTCTATTTATTCGAACATCGAATATCTGGATTTATTTTGGGAAAGAAAGTATTATATTGAAATAGTCATAAATGTGCTGCTTATAGAACTAATCTTCTGTAGAGTATGCATATATACAGTCTGTACTGTACTAGCACATATATCAAGTTTAATATGGCTACAAAACGTAAAGTAGAAATCATACACCAGCTAAATAAAGATGCATCTGAGGATGAGTACAGCGGTGAAACAGAACATAATAACGCACATAGACATGGAGAAACATTTATGTACTTAGAGAACATCATAACTGCAACCTGATGCCCTTGTTGTGATGTGCTTTCCAGACCTGACTAAAAGCGAGTGTCATATAGAAAACAAAGAACTCTCTTAGGTATAAAATGATCTTATTCTTGTATTGATATTTTTGTTTGATAGCATCCTTTACTCTGGATCAGGTCAACCCCAATTAATCTGGAAAAATGGAATTTTACTCTTCACTGAGTCTCTGTCACCCAAACACCTCACACTTGGAAAAAAAAAAAATCTGCTTTTCTGTTTGATAGTAGCAATAGATCCTATTATCGTTCTACCCATTCTAGTGTTCAATTAGTAGACCTATTGCCCACTGTAATTCTGCTTAGTAAGAGATATTTCATTACTTTCGACTTTGAAGGACAAAATGATTTGTATTAACAAATTGGCTGAATTAAAAAACAAGTTGACGGGCCATCGTGGTACTTGCCCAACTCTATTATACAATATAATATAAGCAGATCTCTAAATGTAAGCCCAAAAGTTGGATGTTATGTCGATAATCACTTTTTCAACTGGGTAAGGAAAAATCATTTTTTGAAAATAGACATAATATGTATGTAAGGGAGTTTGTGAGATAAATTTGTTTAAATGTATTCTAATTGAGCACTTATTGTGTGTTTGTTCCAGAGTGTGCGCGATTATATCACTGCAGCCAGTATTGCAGGCATCATTCACGAATGCATTTCCCCAAAGTCTGGTAAGTAGTCTTATAAACTTTCTCTACCTCATCCATTGTATGAGAGAATTAAGTCATCATCTTAGTTGCTTACAGGTACTCAAATTTTTTTAAAGAATTTATTTTTAAAATATCGGCCTTCTAAAGGGCTTATCGTAAACTTGAGAAACCCCAGCTGTATCTACACCTTTCTTCCTGTAGTCTTGTGTTAGATCCTCTCTCTTTCATCTATCCTATGAGATCTTAGTTGACCAAATCTTGTTCTCTTCGACCCTGATGCTATTAGAGTATTCGAGAGCTAGGGGTACTGAATTAATACTCTTTTATTTCTCGACCAAGTGGTTTTTAATTTTTAAACAACAAGAAATATATATCACCTGATTTTTTTTTTTTTTTTTTTATGGGTAGAAATGAAACTAGAAACCTCTGGTGGTGGTTTGGAGAGTACCTTTAATGTACATACATGAATTTTTCATCGTAGAGAAGATTAGTCGCTGATGGTCAGGATATAATTAAAGGAGTGTACTAAATGTCCATTAGATTTTATTTTTAGTGAAATACAGTCCTTAGCCAAAACATTCTGAATCAGAGTCGAGGGAGGGATGGAACGTTTTACATAATGCAGTTGCCAAATTTTTGCTGTCCATAAAAGTGACAACATTTTTGCTATCTGCACAAAGGTTACAACATTTTGGCTGTTTGCACAAAGGTGACCAATGACCTCTAGATATTAACCTTCGATAATACCTTGTGATGTGTATTAATATGATCCACCACACCATGAGAGTAAAAAAAAACAGTCAACATAATTATGATATTATACGATACTTAGTGTGATGTTTGGCTTCAGGAATGTTGAATGTGTACAGTGCAACAACTATTCCTTAGTCGTCATATATTCTTAAACTCACATCTTATAGATCATCTTACAGACAAACATCCTTCCGTCTTTAGAATTTTGTGGATATTCTTTTCGAGGCTAAATCCTTTCTCAAAATGGAATGTAGCAAGTTTCATCTTGATCGCTTGTTTTGGTCAGTGACACAATGGTCCTACGTGAACAAAGTTTGCACTTTGTCAACATCATAATTCCAGTTTTTTGAGGGTTTACTAGGATGCAAGTCACTTTTCACAGATGTATGATGTATTTTTTAACAGTTAGTTGTACCACTCTTTATTTGTATGAAATTCACGGAATCTTCTCAATGGTTGTCACTTAGTTAACACCAAACTGATGCATAACTGCTACTCATCAATTCCTAGTGTCATTTAATGGAAAATTAAATTCTATCAGGCACTGAATACTTTCACAGGTACCACCAATAAAACAACGTGGCATCTTTTCCAAGTCCATTGCTTTCACGATATAGACGATGGAATACAATTTTAGCCTATGCTATTGTAACAGATCCAATGGATTAACCAGTTTCAGCTTACACAACAGATATTAATATGTTCATCTTCAGTGATGTGTGAGCTACAATAACTAACCTAGTACTGTGCCAAACTCCATATTTATACAGAACTAAAGTGGTGTAGTCTAAACTTACTTCTCACCAGTCACCAGTATGTATTTAACAAGTGCCTTGTATCATTCTAAGTAGCCTAGAGTTTACATGTAACTATTACAATATTACTGTTCTAATCTTATATCTAATAATACAATGTGTATTTTACGTTAATGTAGAACTTCGTGTAGGTTCAAATTCATTATGTTATTTGTTAATTTAAAAGTCTCCCAATTTATTGTTTTTAAGTTTAATACGTTTTTCAACAATAGAGAGTTTTCTACTTTAAAGTAATGTTTTTATCCAAACAATGTTTATCCATAGCTGATATTTTTATTTAAAGTGGCCAAAGTGTTCTTCAGACATATTTTACAATTTTTACTAAAATTTCTGATTTATCTTGTTGTTCAATTTTATCTTTAAGTTTTTCTATTATTTTACTAAGCCCTTGTTGTCTAGGTTTGCTGCTTATAAGAGTACATCTCGATTCTTTCATTTTCTTAAATTTCACTTTCATTGTTATGTTATCTATTATTTCTTTTTGATAACCACTAAATATTTATAAATTTGTTATATTATAGTGTGATATATTTTTAATTTTATTTGTTCCCTTTATATATATATATATATATATATATATATATATATATATATATATATAGAAGGGATAAATTTATTATTAAAAAAAAAAATCATTGCCACAATAAAATTATTGTCACATAAATACATGGGGGTAATTTTTTAAGTAAGAACCATTTGTGCACTGTAATGGTGCAAGCACCTCTACAGGTCCTCCAAAACATAGCCAATGTGGTTTAAGTTTGTAAGTGTGTTCTTTTTGTTTAATGTTACAATATCGATCACCAATATTGGGAAGTGGGCTCTGTAAAAAGATTTTTGACTACAAAAAATGTTTTCTCTGATGAAATTCATCAACACTTTGGAAGTATATGGAGAATGAGTTATTGTTAAATGTTATTGTAGGCTATTTAATGAAGGAAGAACTGATGTTCATGAGTTATGACAGGGACACTTTACTCTTTCCTATAAGCGTATTCGTGAAAACAGCTCCTTCAGTATAATAAACTCCATGGAACACCTCAAGTTTCATGATATGTAATTTAAGACATTGGTTCTGTTAAACTTTAGTACAAAAAGATTTATGGTAGGTAGGTTCTAAGAATGCTTACAGAGGAACCAAGAAAATAGCGCTAAAATCAGTTGTGGATTGATTAAGCTTACAGGATGCAGATTCCTATGATGAAGGGATCAACAAACATCTGCCAGTCTCAACAAGACATGGTCATGGAGAAATAAAAAAATTGTGTAGTTTCTATTACCAGATGAAGCGTTGTTCTTAAAACTTAAAGAAAGATCCTCGTACATACTTTGTCTTTGTATATTCTTGCTCTTTTACTTATAACTCATGTTCATACAAACTCTTATAAATATTTTATTTGAGAAGAACATTTCATGATTGTAGGTTCAAGCAGAAGGTCAGCAGTAAGAAAACTTGTGGACTACAATGCTACAAATATCATTGTTAAAATAGTAATTCAGTTGCCAACCACCCACAGTACTGAGTCTTTACTTCAAGAGTTGGTCTTGATTCTTGGTCAGCTTGCACAGAAAGGTAATATCCAACCCCACAACTAGTACAAAACTACATTTGTTTGACTGCGGTCACTTTTCATGTAAAAAATTAAATGAATTCAATATTAAACGGTACAATAAATTAGTGATATTGTAAATGGTTTTCTCCTTAAGTATTCTTATAATTAATTATGAAAATCTTTGTTATAAACTGGTTTACATTTGATCCAATAAGTAACTTCTTTATTTTTGTAAATGTAAGGTTATTTATATTTCTTTACTTGAAAAGTCACTTCACATGATTACTCTATATTACTTGAACTTACAGTAGTGTTTTCCCTCCTGCTCATATATATATATATGTAATTTTGCTCAATAATTTTTTTTTTTAATATTGCAATAACAATATTATTATTATTATTTTTTCTTTATTGGTAATATTGACAATTTTAAATTTGTACTTTTCTACGAATGATAGTTTGGATGTTTATAAATAAATCGTTCAGTTTATCTTTATATTTTGATAAGAAAGTGGTAAAATGTCATACAAGTCCACAGATTATTTTAATTCTACTATTTAAAGAATATGCTCAATCTTATTTTTTAAAGTCTTATTAAAAAAACAGAAAATACTTTAATGAGACAAAAAGAGCACAACACTGTCCATTGTGTTGAAACAAAATTATAACAACAAAATTATAGTCCTAATGCAATTTTTGATAAAGTACCAAATTGAACAATAATTTATCATTTATTAAAAAATGTTGACTGAAAAATGATTTTAATTGATTTTAATGAAACTGAGTTTCCCCATGTTTCAAAGTATGATTAATCTGAATTTGCAAAGTGAGCAAAAAATACTGTATTAAAAATTGGGTATATTGTTAAATGTAAGATGTGAAATTGTTACATGTTTTTCTAATCTATGTATGTTGTTATTACAGACATGAAGTTTTCATTAAAAGTAAGGCTTCTGAATGGTGTAAAAACATTCCACTACCTGCTAAGAGTTCATTATCATAATCACAATAAGATGTTGCAACCTATTCTTATTATTATGAAGACACTGGCGAGAAATGGTGAGTAATAAACAGTAAGTTGGTGAGAAATGCAAAATTTGTTGTTCAGTTAGCTTTTCATTATTGTTTAAAGGTGAAAACCTCTCGGTCTTCATCGCTTTATATAAAAAAGGAAGAAAACAACATGAAATAAAGACCTATAGCCCTTTTTACTTATTTATTTTTAGAGCCATGTAAGACCACAAAGTTCTCACATGTATACTTATATGTTATATACTTTAATATTGTCAGGCTCTGATGAGAAGAAGAGTTCCAGTCAGGGAAGATGAAAGAGAGCATTGTAACCCGAGACTACATTAATGAAGGTATAGATCTGGCTAGGGTTCTTCAGAATTGCCACACCTGTGTTCACAAAGTGAGCCCTGAGGGTTGTTATGTTACTCTATTAGCTGGGTCTACCAATTATTCTGTCTCCATTTTTCAATTTCTCTCTTACAACACCACATCATTTTCCCCGATGACTACACAATATACCCAACATTTTCTGAGGAACTCTGTTTTAGTAGTAAGAGTTGGATAAACCCAAAGAACCCTAATTGGATCTTCACTTTTTTTCATGTAGTATTGGGTTAGATTCCTTTCTTTCATCTTTCTTATTAGGTCTCTCTTGTCTAAATCTTGTTCTCTTCCTATCCCGAAGCTGAGTCTATTTTAGAGCTAAGAGTCTATTTTGTTTTCTATTTTTTTAAAAAATAAAGCGATAATGACCGAAACATTTGTTGGCTTTAAATAACAAGACATTTAAGAATTATCAATATTATCCACAACCTTTTCGTTGTTCTACATCCTGAACTAGGCTGGTGAGAATACTGTTCAATGTGCTTTCTTCTTGAGTGATACGATGAACACCGAGATGAGACAAGTGGCGCAAAAAATTTAATTCTGACTATTGAAACCAAAATGAACTAAAACATATTAGTATTGAAAAATCATTCCATCTTGATTAAAATTTGTTTGTTAATCTTTGCTATTTTATTGACCTTATAAGAAATGTTCAAATATTGTCGATTACTTTCATTGTCCATGCACATTACATTGCAACCTTGACAATTGAATTATCCTTTTCGTGTTAAAGTTTAGCTTTGAAAATATTGTCATATTGCCATAAAAACTCTGGCTCTTCTTTTGTGAGTAAACAGTTCTATTATTTATTGTATTTGAATGAGTGCTCACAACCAACTGTGACAGACAGACATTAATAGATCTGTGACTCTCGGGAAAACTTGTCAGAATATAAGCAAGGTCATTGTCATTAATCTTGCTGGCATAGAGTCAGAATATTAATATTGTTAGATAGAACTGTTACATATTATTACAATTTTACTGACTATTCTGTACATTTAGTAAGTTAATAACTTTTGTAATATCCTTCGTGGAAACATTGACACCCAAACTGAAATTTCTTCTACCTCTCCATTGTAGTAATTTGGAATAATTTTTTACACTGTGGCTGTGCTAAAGGCTCTGAAGGTTATATAACGTGAACGAATAACAACAAAAAAACAAGAATTTAATTAAAACTATTGGTCAATAAACTATACATCCCAATTTTACAAGTCTAAAAAAAACTCTTCCATCTAGAGGTAATACGTCAAAATTGTCAAGAGTATATCTAAATTTTTGATGCAGAATTCCATATAAGATCACCTATAAAAATAATTTTATTCTTTGTACTTTTTATAAATATATAACTGTTTAAGAAACAATGTTTGTCAAAATTTATTCAAATTATACAATTTTCGAACTTAGAATTAAAACTAAACTTTTAATTGAATAATTTTAATGAATAAAGTAGTACTAAAATCATTAGTTAAATCCTCCCAGTCTGGTTAAATTTATAATTTTGTTTCTAGGACAAAAATTTTATAATTTCAACAACTTTTGAGACTCATTATTATCTTAATAGTTTAAAAAAGTATAAAAAATAAAGTCATCCTAAAATATCATTTGTAAAAAAAATGGTATTCAACAATTAATAAATAAAAAAATACATATAATTTTTAAACACATAGTGTTATTAAAATTCAGTAAAAAGTAGAACATAAATTTCAGCCTGTTACAGCTGGCTTACAACTGGCACAGCTTGCTCATATGTGACTAATTAAAAATAAAACCATGGTGTGTCCATAAAAGAATCTAATCGGAAATACATATGAATGTCGTTGTGATGTCAGCGTAGAAAATGTATGAGTGAAAATTAGGAGAGTCTGATTTTTTTTTTCGCTTGATTTTTGTATATATTTCAACAAATTGAATTCCATTACACCATACATTTTTGTATCTTAGGTCCATATATTTTCCAGCTTGCTAATATGTCTAGTATATAGGTGTTCAGAAAAGGGTGTACTTACTATTTATTTTTAGATTATATACATCAAAACAAACAAAATATGTCACATAATAGTTGAATTCTACTTCATTATCTAGTCTATCCCCCATTTTGTTCTTTAAAAAAAAACATAACTCCAGAAATAGTTAAGATAATTGAGTTCAGATTTGGTATAGTATGTTATGTTTTAGAAGTGTACCAAAGACAAAGACTTTACTTTTATAATTATTATCAAAATGACGGCTGTTTAAACTTTTAACGTCAAATATCTCCAAAAACATCAACTTAATTTTTTTTTAAAACTACTGTGATTTTGAAAATTATAAAAATAAAGACTTTGTGTTTGGTACACTTGTAAAACGTAACATACAAAATGGTTGTATCAAATCTGAACTCAATATCTTATCTATTTCTGGAGTTATGTTTTTGTGTTTTTTTTATTGCAGATAGAGGGATAATGAAGCGGAATTCGACTGTATGTTATATGATGACAATTTTTTTTATTATTTGACTACAAGTGGTCTTAAAGTTAAGGATTGTTTGTCAAAACCGCACTACCTATTTAAAAAATTTCACATATTAGAAGCATCTAGAAGAGCCAAGAAGGGTTTGTGGCGTGTAATAACTTAATATGATGATTAAGTCATTGTAACATCTTGTTACAAATAAAGTGTTTGTTATGGAAAATTGTGCGTTTCTTTTGAAGATTAAAGTTTCCACAAGTGTTTAACCCTAGAACTGACAAATATTGAAAGTCAACGGTTATCAGTTGTTTTTGTAGTGGTAATTGTCGAAAATAAACTATTATTACTTCACTAACCTAAAGAAGGTGAGATTTTTGTTTAATTATATTGACATCAGGTTCATTGGAAAGACAACTATCTGTACTTTTGTTTTCCATAGAAAGCAGAATTATTATATTACTATTGGCTTTCTAGTGAACCAATGAAATGAGACCTTTGGTCAGTTAGGCACATAAATTTCTTTTGTTGTCTAGTGGTACACGAATGTGTTATATAACATTACTTATGAGTTTAATTGAAATTTAATAGGAATTGTAAGTACTGTATTATAAATATGTTTTATAATTTTATTTAATGGCTTATTGGATGTATTTAGTTTAGGTTAAGTCTAATAATTTTTAGTATGTAAATTGTATTTTATTTTATATTTTGTTTTTAGTAACAGGGTTGAAATAAAATTATTACAATTTCATTTTTATATTTTCTGATAATTTTCGTATATTACATTACAGAGTTATGTTATATTTAAGCGTTTGCCAGATTTTTAATTCTAACCATATTACAAATTTCACAATTGAAAACACATTATTAGTTTTTATATTTACTGTACTTATATTTCTATCAAAAATAATCTGTACCACTGTACAGATACCACTGTATTAACTGTACATTTTTGAAATATACATAAAATATGGGACAATTTTATACCCTGCCATTAAAAATTATCACCAGGACCAGTATTTACTTCTTTTGTTAATTTTTTTATTTAACCACATTATACAAAATGTTAGCATCTATTATATATATATATATATATATATATATATATATATATATATATATATATTACCATAATCTACTGGTTTTTCTGATTTAAATGATATATTATAACATATGGTTAGATTAAATATAATTTTTTATATGATATTTTTAAATTATTGCAAAATGCCAGAATATTGCTTGCCACTTAAGGTTGTTCCAACTGCCAGTTGTAGATTTAATATAAATATGAATTAATTATTTGTAATAAAATCATGCAGATACATTGGTCCTAAAATAAGTACTGTACTTGGTAGATAAATAAATAAAAGTTATTGAAACAAGGCCACACATGCATTGGCCACTGGCGCTAAGAGTTGGGGAGGCGCCAAAAAAGTGTCAATTGTTATCTCATCAGCTCAGCTGTCTTTGTCTACACACATGTCTTACTTATATGTTGAACTTCCCTCTTTGTCTCTTTCTCATTTTATTTGATGTACAATACTTTTAAATTGTGTTTAATTTTAATTTTCATTGTAAAGCACTAAAGCTAGAAGTTCATTACAGGTATATTGCTTCTATTAGTACTTCATAAAAATGAACTTCATGGTTTTTATATATTTTCATCGCCTCTTTTATTTCTCAAACAGTTTAGAAGTCATATTGGACTCTCGGTTATGCACTTCTGATTAAAACTAACGAACAATCTAGTATTTAATTTTCATCATTTTTGTAATAGTACAGTCCCGAAACTGAAAAAAGAAGCTTCACCTCCTAAATCCTCTGCAACAAAACTGATTTTAACTGTTTTTTAATGGCTCGTTTTGACCTTACTTTAAAGTTAAATAAGATTGTTTGTACACTTTTGTTTTTTATTTGGCCAATCAGAAAGCGAATTAGTTAACGATTAAATAACTCTAAAAAATTATAGATACCGAAAAAGTTATAATAACTTTTTTATAGGTGAAAAAACCTTTGATATTATTTTGAAATGGTTCTTCTAACTCCAAAATTGGCCGAGTTATGATTATTTTAAATTTTGGTTACTATTTACCATTGGGCAGTGCTTGTTTCATTTTATTTTGTTTCATGCTTGTAGATCAGAAAATACAATATTTACACACAAAATGATAATCATGACTTTTAAAGAGAATTTCTTTATCATTGATACACAACCAATTTCATTCATTAAGTTTCGATTTCACCAAGTTATGACAATTTGTTTATCAAAAATCAGACTTTTGTAAATTAAAAATCCTTCAGAATCTTCATCTATCTAAAAATGTCTGTATTTTACTTTTGATTTTGACTGAGTATTATAAGATATAAATAATTATAAAAATGTAAAAGTTTTGAACAGAAATGACTAAAATTTTAATTTAATTAAAGCTTTTTTCATTCTGTGTAAAAAAGGTTGTTATAACTTTTCCATATTTATCGTCGTTTTCAAGTTATGTAATTGTTAACTAATTTGCTTTCTGATTGGTTAAATAAATATACATATATAAAAAATAGAGCTTATAACAAGACCTCCTTAACTTTAAAGTAGAGGCCAAAACAAGTCTAATAAAACTGGTCAAAATCTGCAGAGATTTCCAAGGTGAAAAGGCTTCCAGATTGAACTATGATACTATTCAATACCTAAATTTGTACCTTTATTTATCTAGAGGCGCATAGAAAATTAATGATAAAACATTTTTTTATATAAAGCCTTTTTTTATTGGCTAAAATTGTAAACACCCTAAATTCTCATAAATCAAAACCAAAATAAAACTGTCTTGGCATTGACTATAAAAATAATAATAATAATTTAGAAAACAGTATTTTAACCCGCTAGACATTTCAGCTTAAAAGTCTTTTTTGTACTTCCATGTTCTAATCCAGTACCTAGTTCTATATCCTTTGTGTGGTGCCAGAAAATCAAAGTACTGGGTCGCTGCAAGGAGCCATTCAGTGTTACCATGCAGAATGTCAGAGGACATGAAAAGGGGGTAACTGAGGTTGTAGAGAATTTACTTTGTTAAATCATATGGATTTACTTAAGTAAGAGATAGAGGGAAATCAATAGTAGCCTGTACCCTTCTTTCCATCCCCTTGATAAAATGTATCATGCGCCATTTCTGAGGTATCATGCGCCATTCTTCTTCTTTAAAGCAAGAGTTTACAAAGGTTGGTTTTTTGCTTGTACTCAATTTGCCATGGTGTATCCCACAAATGTCTATTAGATTCAGGCCTGGATTTTTTGGACATACGTTCATAGTTACAACTTACACTTCACAGGGTATAGTTGACAATATCGTGCATTATTAACAAGTCCAGATCATCGAAGGGTGCAAATGGCGTAACATACTCTTCTGGGATGTTCTGTATGTTGGGTACTTAGAACTGACATAGGTACAGTCACTAAGTCTGTACGATTTTGTAACTAATCAAAACATAAGAGGTTCTTTGAGTTGCAAATTTCTCCCCATACCTTCTCTACACAAGCTGGTAACCATCTGAGACAAGCAAACAAATTTGAGTTTCGTCAGAAAAGAGCACTCATTTCCATTTATCCAAAGTCCAACTTAAATGTTCATGCAGAAAGTCAAGTCAGGCTCTTTGGTGCCACATGGTGAGGAGGGGATCTGCAGTTGGTCCATACAATTGTGATAATCGTGAAAACTATCAACAAGATAAAGAAAAAAAAAAAAAAATTATATTGAACTTGAAGAGTTCTTACTTTTTATTTTTACTTAAAGAAAAGTGAATTTATCTGTTGTTATTTTATAATTTATGGGCGCCAGACTTTTAGTCATTATTTAACATATAAAAATGAATTTAATAAATTTATTATCTCAGGGTGTGGTTCTTGTAAAAGTGTACTTCACAGTGACTTTGGATTTTTTAGCAATGAAAACACTTGTAGCTGAAATATTAACATAAAGATTTATTAAACATTTTGGCAATTAGTTTTAACATAAATCAAAAACAAATTATTAACATACATTGATTATACACAATTTATAATCAATATAAATGCTTATTAAAGTCTTGTTACTTTATAAGTTTTATTAATTCTGACAAAGATCGATCATCTCTTTAGCTTTAAAGAATTTAATTTTAATTTGAAATTATTTTGTTAAGGAATCAAACTTGCAAGTATTTAGTCCATCAATTGAATTTAAGAATTTAGATATAAGTACTTTACTTATTCTTTTTAATTGATACAAGAAGTGTATAAAAATAAAAATTAATTTGGTCCTTCATTTAACTTAAATGATATCTGGACTCACACAAATTTTTTTTATGAAATAATTGAAATTCATATCTTTTACATAAACAATTCAAAGAAAATACATATCACATATCATAAAGAGTTTATATAAAACAATAAAACCTGTAATACACGTTCGTTCATAAGACTGTCGAAGTTCATTGTCCATGGAGTAACATCATAGCTGATCTCACAATTGTCGTAGGTAGATGAACACTGTTGAAGTATGTCTATATTCTTTAAAGATGTCGTGGTCGTAATCTCAAAAGTTCATTTTACTAACTAATGAATATAATCGTTCATTGTCTAAATTTCGAAAATCACGTGCTTGATATTGCATAACTTTACTCAAATTTTCCTGCCTTTTTGATAAAAGTTTATTTATGTAAAACTACTGATCACTATTAATTGTCTATTATTGTTACTCTCATGAGTTTTTTAATACTCAAAAATAAAAAAATCACATTTTTAACAAACGTATTTTATATGAACTTTCATAGGTCTGCCCTCTTTGGACCCAAAACTCAGACTGATCTTACCACGTTTCTCCCGCTCTTGTGCTCCTGTTCATACCCGCTAAAACAGTTTTTATAGTTCACATACTCCCCTTGGTATTTCTATTTCGAATTACACAGCACAAATTTAACAAACACATTATTTAAACAAATTATATTAAAATTTAACATCATTACTTATGCTGTTGTTTTGAAAATCTATTTTTTTCTTATAAATGAATTTACCAAATATTAAATATTACTTAAACAGCTTTTCCCTCTATACATTTTACCGCGGTTTTCAAACCTACTATAAACTCTGATTTTTCACATTGTCACACAATCCATGCAATTTCTCTGTCAAGACATACTTCTTCAGCTAAAGCCTTCACTCGAACAAATTCTGATTCTGTTCATGGGGTTTATTCATAATTTTCTTATTATTATAAATAAAATATAGAATAAGTTCAGAAAACTGCTATCAATTAGTAATAATGTAAGGAAATTGTGCTTACAAGTAACATAGAAAAAATTTATTTTATTTTATCACTTTAAGGGATTCAAATAAAATTAGTGATTTTATATCAAACTTTTCTTATACTTTACTATGTTTCATTCCACTTTATTGCTTAATAATCCTGGCTTGCAACATGCTTCTTAACCGTTATAAACTCCGCTTGCACTTATAAACACGGCACAACCCAATGTCTAAGTGGGGTTTGTGCCTGTAAATCTAAAAAAACAAACAATAATTACATAGTTCACAAAACTTCCAATAAAAGTATAGAGTGATTCTTCTTATATATGTTTAAATAAAACAATGTGTAAAACTTGATCAATGACATCTTATTGAGCTGTGTTCTGTTGCCAAAGCAATCAAAATCTGTTTTCTTGGGTCTATTCAGCGTAAAGTATGTCAATAACTGTGAGTTTACAAAGTTGCGGTTTACAGTGTGTTTTGCTTTATGCAATTTTAAATTGTGTATTCTTTGTTAGTTTTGTGGGTGTTTTTATATATAGAACAAAATTATACCTTATTGTGTGTTTGACTTTTTATATAACAATCATGGCAAACTCTGATGATCACAATTTTTATTTTTTAATGTACGGAATATTGAAGACTTTGTTTTCAAATGCCATTGAGTAGAATAACCTAGAAGAAGAAGAGACAAAATATATTATTTTACACAATATTAGTGATGGTGAACAACTGGGACTACAATTCTACCAACAACTACAACTGTGTCAATGACTAGGGTTAGAGATGTCTTTTGCTACTTTCCAATTTGTTTACTCATTTTTGTATATAAAACTTATTGTTGTAGATAAACTCATACAACATTTTAGGCCTATTATTAATTTTTCTCTGCTATTTATATGGAAGTTTATACTTCATATGAAAATTACAATTTTTTTCCTCCAAACATAAGAGTAGGAAATTTTTAATTTTACAAAGAAAGTTTTGAATTTTTTTAAACTGCTAAAAAAATTTAAAATGTATTGTATGGTATATTTTTTGTTTACTACTTTATCCTAAGAGTTCAAAATAAAAAAGAATATTGGAAAAATATAATTTAAAAAAAAAATATTAAATGAGCAGTAGCCCGTGTATATATATATATATATATATATATATATTTAGATTCACATGTTCTTTAAAAATGAACGTTCTCAAAGAAAAACTAAAGTAAAATGTTTAAATTTAACATTAATCATATTGGCTATAAATTCAATGTGTCGGAGGTAGAGAGAACTTTAATCCAGAAATTGTTATTAGTAAGTTAGTTTTACATTATTCAACTGTTTAATGGAAAATATGTTTATTATTAAAAATTTTGTTTTATATTGTTACAGCCAACACTACAGCAATTTTAGTAAAGGATGGTATTTCTAGTACCATGGAAAAGTCACTAATACATATTGGTTTCTCTCCGAATGTTAGGCTAAGGTTACTCTTGAATGTGTTCAATTACCTCAGTAAGAACAGTAAGTTTTACATTTATTATTTAATTACTATAATGCGTTTTAAGAAAGAAATTATATAATATAAGAATATGTAATTGGTATGTAAAGTATGTATGACGTCCAATTCCAATTGTGTTACAATCTTAACCCTTCAACGTGAGAGATTTTTAGTGAATAATGCCTGCTGTGGTACATTTTGGAGGTGTTTTAATGAGCACTTGCAACTGTTCAATCAAATATTTATATATAATTTATAACTAGAGCCATTATAAAAATCCACCACTAAAAACATTTTTAATTGCCTAAAGAATTATAAGGAAAAGTAATCACAGCACTAACCTATAAAAATGTTAGCCGGTAAATACAGAATCATTTATCTTTCAAAAACATACCTACAAAATGACAAAACAATCTTTATTTACACAACATTTAAATCTAACAAATTCACTTTTATCTTTCCAAAACACAACAATAATACTATAAGAACAGTGTAAAAGACAGGCTCTTCCTTGTGTTTAGCACAATAGCACCTTACAGCTAAGGTAGACAACTGATAAGGAAACAAACACTTGATTTCAGAATTTATTTCAAACTAGTAAAATGCACTGGTTTAGGCAGACAATTAGTAATGGATGAACATAGTTTTTCTACTAGTTCTGTATATTTTAGTTTTTCTAAATAGTCCCAAATATAGCTGGTAGAGAATATAGCTGGTGATGGAGTACTGCCAAGCGAGCAGCATTCGGCAATCTGCAAATACAGGGGATAAAATCAGACGAGTGCTGCTTAGCAAACCATATTTCAGGGTTAACACTGATCTCACTATATTTTATCAAAATGTATAGTTAAACTGATATAAAAGCAGGAATTTGTTGTAGCAGGAATTTGTCATAAACATACAACTATTATATGTAAAAAAAAAAAAAACTAATTTGAAATTTCAATATTACGTAATGATATTTATTTATAAACAAGAGAAAACGCTACAGGAAGTAGTTGAAAATACCCAATCCTAATGATTTTCTACTTTCTACAAATTAAAAATTGATATTTTCTTTTGCCATAGATGTGTCTAAAATGAAGACTAAGATTGCCAGAAGTGAGAATTTAAGAACTTGTATGTGATTTCATAGGAACTGTAATATTGATTTGCCAAAAATGATGGGACTTGCAGATTCTGCCAGGAGGTAGTAGAGACCCCACACCATCTGTTAGTCAAATGTGGTGGAGTAATGCACAAAAGGGCTAGAAGTCTGAGAGGGTACCAGATGGATGTATAGGAAATATGTACCCTTGACCCTCTTCACATGCTGATTTTACATTCAGATCATAAATTGTATTAAGTTTTGCATTAAATTTAACATTTTATTACTGTCACTCAATATCTGAATTTGAAATAGATTAATAATAGTATTGGTAAACAATCACGATATAATTAAGAATATACGCTACAGGCGTAGTTCCAATGAGGTAAGCAAGTAATCGGAAATGTATACAGTCCACTTATAATTTCAATTTTCACTTAATATTCCACAAATAGAATGAACCTTAGTCGGATTATAATGAGATAACTTATATTAAAGTTAATCACCATTTAATTTAATTTGTTTTTGTGTTTTAATTGCACTTATTTATTTACAGATAACTTCTGTGTAAAATTGGTGAAAGCAGGCACAGTTCACCTTTTATTGAGGATATTTGAGAAATGGGAAAGATATGATGGGAAGATGAGGTATAAGATATATAGCTATACATTACTAACTTTGCAGCGTGTCTGTACCTCAAGTAAGTATAGATTTAGTTACAATTCATGATTAGAAAGTACTTATGATTTTTGCATGTGTATTGATTTAAAACTACTTAAAATCTTTGGAAGATTTCAATGGATAAATATCCAGAAAGCAAGTTCCACTTTAAAGTATTGCCACTGAAATGATGTTATCGCGATATTACACGATCGTGTGATGTTAGTTGATTCGCTTGCAATGCATTGGCTCTATTATTAGACATTTGGGCAGCTTGTATGTATCATGGTGTGTATTTAAGAAAATTGTGATGTCTAACATATATTGAAATTCTGTCTATGATCCATTTCTTGAATGTGAAGAATATTAAACTGCCAAAAATTCACTAGCAAATTTGTGACATTTATGAAGAATGTGCAATGGGTGATGCAGTGTAAAGATGTGTATGATGATGAATGGAACAGGTGACCATCTTTGCTAAATGAAGATTTGCTGTGTGCAGTTGAAGAGAAGATATGTGATTCCCCATTACCTTACTTGGCTTATGTAAATAATTTGGTTTAAGATCATTATCCTTTCTTTGTATGGCATTTAAAGTTTTATATGGAAAGTTGGTTCATCACCGAAAAAAAATTTGGTTAAGATAACTTTCATCATTGCCTATTGTATTCAGCATTATCACAGCAAATTCAACTCATTTCGGGCGATCTACTTGGTTAATTTCAGTTTAAGCTGGATTTTGTAGGCATCTTAAACGATAATGAAGTACATTCTGCTTCAAAAGTTGTTTAAAGAATGCCAAGTTTCAAACTACTTCGAACTATACACTTCTTATGTCTACGCAAGCATGACTCTCTAAAACACTTCACATTATCATTCGATGTCCATGGTCAGCTTGGGGATTTTTTGTTTCTTTAAACTGGTTGGAGTTGTCTGTTGGTGGATCATGACTCTAAGTAGGCTGAAAATGACATTGCACTATAATTACTGATTTAAATTCATAAACAACATATTGAGTGACTACTTGCCTGGCAATGATAATGAACCATGTGGAAAGCATCTGTAGATGTACATAGCTTATTCAAGGTCATATTAAGGACAAATAACAAAATTCCCAATGTTTATAAACAGTTTGTCATTTAAATCAAGAAGATTGGTTGATTATTACTTATACCATTTAAAATTGCAATCATGGACACCTTTTTTGATGACTCTGTATTTCCACAGTGCTTAGAAATTTTTATCATAGTGCCTAGAAACAATTTAGACCATTTGTTTAGGTGAGTATCTATAAAGTCCTAGAACAATTAAAATATGTTTAAAGTTGGATAGATAGAAAACTGGAATGTTAAAAATGTATTCTGGTGTAAAAAACTATTTTTTTACTAATGAGGTCAATTCTCCATGCCCTTCAAAATGGGTTTTTTGGTGTCAACTCTAAGTTAATAATGTAAACCCCCATCAGAGATTTGTATATAGTTGTAGAAATAAAATTAGAACTTTGTCAATCATATCAAAATCATGATTTTTACTTAGTTAAAAAAAATGTACATAAAAATATGCTAAAAATGGCTGGCTCTGGTTATTGGACATATCATTTATTACTTCAAGCTGTATAAATGTCCACAGCTTGTACGTCTAGTGCTCATAGTGTTTAATTCTGTCAAAATGTGCAGATCGTGTTACTGCAACTATTTATATCAATCTCAACTTTCAATGATAAAAAATAACAAAGTTATAGGCAAAATTGAAACTTCCAACTGTGATCTCCCAAATTTTGAAAAAATACAATTACGTACTAAAAAAAGTATTTTATAAAAAATAATGGTTACATCATGCAAAATTAGCTGGGTTTTCAGTTTGGGTGAGAACCATCATGGGAGATCATAGAAGCTGATATCGAACTGAACCTACCTGCTAAAGTAACAAAAGCTGACTTCCTGGATGCGTTATCTTGTGCAATTTTGAAAATGCTTAACATACATTTTTCAAATCATATGAAGCTTTCTATAGACTGTTTAGTTGACCTTCATGAAACGACAACCAGAACACTGGTGAACGTTTCTACATTCTTTCTATTCAGTCTCAAGTATGAATCCAGAATTGCTGGCAATAAAAACTGCTCTTTTTGATTACCTATGTATTCAAGAAAATAAAGTATGCATACTAACTCAAAGTTGGTACTAGAAAAGCTAGATCCATTTTGCTATGATTTTTTGGTTGCGATCACTGCTACCTTGCCTAACCTTGGAAATGCATAGTCTGCAGCTAACATGGCACCAACACTGAAACCTATGCACCCTCTATTTAGAATTTGCAAGAGGGGTGCAAACACTTGGTTCCTGAATGAAAGGATGCAGTAGTGGAGGATGGGCTTGACAGTCAGGCAGTTATATTGCATGTAAGAGGGCCCTACAGAGCTATCACTTTACCATGACATACACAGGACACAGCGCCATCTTCACTGACCGGACAAGGTTTGAACATATTGTCACTGGCCAATACCTACATTGTTTCCATCTGAAGGACTCCCCCCATTTCAAGGAAAGTGATGCGGAAGACAAGACACACAGTACTCTGGTATGTTCAGCACCAAATCCAAGTAGAGAAGAACTGAGGCAAAAGGGAGATAATCTGGAGAATATCCTGAGGTGGTCACTAGCGCCAGATGCATACTATAGACATTGGGATTGTTTATCCTGGATACCTGAAGAAAGAAGTAAGTTCAGTTTGGGTATTCCATACAATTACAAAATAACCATTTTCTTATCCAATAGTGAAATTTGAATACTTCGTATCAGAATTGTCTGAGATTATTTATTTTATCTGCAATAATTTGCTGATTTCAGAGGCGGGTCGCACTGCAATGAGGAGTTGTAATGGACAGAATATCCTCTACAGGTTCTGTTTATGGTGTCCTGATGAGAAGGTCTATGATCCTCTTCTGACTAGAGTCTGTACTATTATCAGTCTTTGTATTGAGAAAAAAGAGTTACCTGTAGCCTCGGAACAGAGTCCAGCTCAATTTCAGCTGCCAGATAAAAATGGTAAATTATATTAAAAATTTATTATTTCTAATATTTTTAATATTTCTGCATGTATATGTGTGATATATTATAGTTTTTTGTTTGAACACACCCTAATTTCTCCTCAATTTTTGGATGTTAGATTTAGAGAATCTGCCTATTTTATTACATTGTTTTCACATTTTTAATTCGATTTTTATGAATTTTAATTAGGTTCTATATGAGCACATGATCTGCGATAGTCCACATGAAATTTCATGTTCCAATCATAATTATTGTAGTCACTATTGTGCTTATGTAATGACGATGGATGAACAACATATCAAAAATCATTTTTATGGTTTTCTGTAACAAAAAATGTGAAGATCAAAAAGTCGAAATGTTGTGTGATTAATTATCAAACTAACCTTATATTACAGTTCATTTGGTGAGTGTTTCAAATTAAACCTTCTGATGTCAGGGACTGGCTGATTCACACATGGAGCAGTTAGGCAACTGACATATGCTCACAGTAGTCGGGGGCTTAGCCGTTATGTTGTAATAAGCAGCAATACATCTTATTTTTAAAACTTTTATTTGTATTATTGGCATGCGGATAGTTTGTGATAATTTCCTGAAGGAACTTCAACCTCCACACCATCTCGTGGGTCGCTACTTTTTTTTTAAGGAAAAAGAGGCTACCACAGGCCTAGCCCACATAAACCTGTGGTACAGAGAAACCCTTTCTTCACCTTAATCACTGAGTGCCACCTTTGATAAATCTGATTCATCACTGTCATTTTCTTGATGACAAAGCTCTCTTTGATATCTTCTATAATGTCATCGACCTTCCATATTTTCCCCTCTTCCTTGATTTTGTGTTCTACACACTTTTCCAAGCATCCTTTAAAATCTTCTTCAGTCTTTCTTCCAACAATGGTTTTAAGTGTTTAAGTTTGAACAAACTGTTTTTTGAAGTTTTATAACCTTTTACTTGAGCCCAAATCAAATCTATATGGTTTAATTCACAGTGATATGGTGGAAACTTTAAAACTGTCTTGTTCCCCAATTTTGCCTCTTCATTAATTAATTACATATTTATTTTGTCATTCTTAATTTGTCAATATTTGGTCTCTTTTCCTTTACTCTTTGTAGAAGCACTCTTTTTAACATCAGTGTGTTGGTTATTATTCCTATTGTCACTACTTGACCAACTAATTTTTTGTTCCAAGATGTTTGGAGCTTTTTACATTCTCTTGAAAGGTATAAGGCATTGTCAATAACTATAACAATGTTTTCTTTTAAAATATTTTAGGAAAACATCACCATCCATCTCTTGGTAATGATAATCCTCTAAGGATTCAGATTCAAAAATGAGTTTTCCTTTTAAAGCCTGTTAAAAATGTATTAAAAAAACATCTTTTCTGCTTTTTACCTTTCAGTCCATCTAAATTTTATTATTAACATGTGTAGTAAATTGGCCTACCCTCTTGGTGAAATTTCTTAATTTTCTTCAAATAATCACATCTCTACAGAATGATCCCGCCTATCTTTGAGAAATTAATATTTCTCTCTTGAAGTAAACTTAAAACACGGCATCTTCAGTATCTCAAATATAGTCGATCTTTTAAAATGGCTTAATTGCTCATCCTCGTTGATTGTTTTAAAAACCTAACCTAATGTAGGAACTTTATGGCACACTTTGTTTGCCCATAAACTTTTCTTTTTTAGGAGATTGGTTTAAAAAAAAATCCTACTACATGATTCCTTTTGTATGCAGAAAGTGTCGCATACATACTAGTCTTCCCTACCAACCACAATGTCTGTGAATTGTTAAACTTGTAAGCATGGGACTTTCCCCAACCAATAAATAAATAAATTAAGGTATTAATGATAATTAGTTACATTAATAATTAATTAAAAAAGTATTAAATAAGTAGCATTTGAAATTACAAAATGTAAACACTTTGGACAAAACAAATTTGAAAAGAAAAAATAAAGAAATTGAATTTGAACAGTTCAAAAAGAGCGAGGGTTGTTCTTACAAGAAATACACGATTCCAATGAATATGGAATCTACAGACCTAATGACATCATAAATGGAAAAAGGCCGACTCTCATTGGTCTATACGACGAAACTGGTGGAAGTCGAGGTAAAGGTTCCGTTTTTCTTGGATTCGTTGCAGTTGGAGAAAGAGTCGAAAGGACGCCAGCGGCGCGCGGTGTGGCTAGAAAGAAGAAGATTGAATATGTTGGAGTGAATGTAGTATATTGAACATCATGTAAAGGTAAAGAGTTGTTATTTAAAAAAAAAGAATTTGGACAGGCAGGAGAAATTTGGTCATGGACGTTTTTTAAATCAATTTCAATAAAAGAACAAAATTGTTCTATAGAAACTTTTTGTAATTTAGTATAAATTTATATCATTGTTTAGACTAAGAATAAACTCTCGGAAATAATAACTGTATGGAATTTTTAACAAGCTTGATAATAATTATTAAGAAGATTTCCAAAGCCTAAAATGTCTGACTAAGCTTTAATTAGAATGCATCCTTCCATTCACGTTGCATGAATCGCCAGCTTGAGAAGTACAGAAGTGGGTCACAATCTTGTTTAGAAACTAAATTCTAAATTCAAGTGATTGATAAATAATTAGAATTAAAGATTTCGCATAAAACAAAGTAAAACAAGTTACAAACTCCACTGTATTTTAAGATTACCGGGTTCTCTTCCATTACGCTTTTGTACACATTGTTTTTTCCTACTCTTTATAACCTGACCACTTTTGTTTTTAGTTATTGATGAAATATTTTCCATTTTATTTTATCCTTAAACTTATTTATATAAAACAAACTGAATTATGCGATTTGGTTTCTTGAACACCGCCAAACGACTGAAGTGCAGGTGGACAGTGGATAAAAAGAAAGTTGACAAGGATTGTCATCTGTGAACCGCCCTCAGAATCATTAGCCGGACACGAGTGTCCAATTGGCCCTAGCTCAAACTTCATTCCAAATACTTACCAAATGAACTGTATGTATAATAGGTAAGGTTACCATACCTATTAACTTATGCCAAGGCCGAGTTCTGTCCAGACATCACTTGGTTGATTTGTTAAAAACAAAATGTGCTTGTGTGTTGATTTTGTATAAATATTTTATTAATCACAATTAACACAGAAAGGAGTCCTAGTTAATCGTTGAGAATCTTGATTTATTGAGTGGTGAAAAGTGTTGGAAACATAAATAAGAGAGTATGTAATAAAATAAGTTTATTATATTTTCATGTAAATAACACTGTATGATAAAATGCTTATGTTGACTCCAACCATTTTTACATATACAGAAGGAAATATCACTATCTTTAGTTACTTTCTTTAGTTTTTGGTAATTATTTAAACTATTTTAAAATCATCACTTATCGTGAGCCCTGAGTATCCCATTACAAAAATGTTTGATAAAACTCAGTTATCCCAGATTTTTGGGACACTGAACACAATTTTGTTACTAATTTTAGTAAAATGAGACTAATTAAATTTTTTAATGTCTAGGCAAGTAATTTTTACGTTACTGACTCCTCTCTTGATCATTCTACTAATGGAACTTTACATATTAATTATAATACTTATAATGGTTGTTTTCATAGTGAGTACAGAGATTGAAATAGAAAGCGATGACAGTGGAGATGAGTCTGGTGATGATGAAGGAGATGAAGAAAAGGAAGATAAAGAAATCAACTCCCAACTAACTAACCTACCTCAGAGACCACAGAGGGAGTTAGAAGATATTAAAATGTAAGTTCATGTAGAACGATGAATTATAAACATTACATTATAAAATAATTGTAAACATTTTTTAAATATTTGATTCTAGTTGAATGGTTGAGTTTGGAAAAACATAATGTATGTTTAGTGTCTGAGATTATTAATAAAGTTAATAATTAATTATTTATCTTGATTATATTCGTTCAAACAATTCTCTATTCATGAACAGGATTGCCCGTTTCTACAGTGTGTGATTATCATCTTCAGATACTAAGTTTCAATTACTGTCAATCCAATAAATATTGTGAAAATTCATAGTGATATATTTACTTCTTCTTATAAGCTTCTTATAAACATAGACGTTGACATATTATGTATAGGAATACTTAAATATTTGAATTGAAAAATTAGCTTATAAGTGTCTGCTTTGAATGCTTTGATTGATAATTTTTTTAAAGCTAAGGAAGATTTTATTTATTAATGAACAACCATGAGGCTCATTAAGGTTGAGTTGCTGATATGAACAAAGCTACTTAAGGTCTTGATAAGGACCATGGTAGTGTTCTATGCTGCCAAATTAAACAAATTTAAATTGAACAATAATATCTGAAAAATATACCATCTTTTTGAGTGATATCTCAAATTAGGAACATGATAGCTCTCCACCATACTAAATATCAAACTATCTAGAAGTGTTTTCTTGTGTTTGTGTGCGTAGGCGAGAAAGTTTGTATTCCAATTTCATTTACTTACAGTCTATAGTTTCTATTAAATGTTTGATTTGAATTTGTGCTTTTTGTTTTGCAGGTATGCAAATTTCTGGTGTGAACTGCCTGTAAACCAGGAGCTATCCTCACCTGACACTGCCACTGCAACTGCTAATCCCAACAATTGTCCTATTTCTGATGCTTCCATTTCTGCTCAATTTCTGTCCAAATACCACTTGTACGATTATGGAAATCATTATAATATACCTTCAATCAATAACAGGTATATTATTGGCTAATATAAGTAGGTTTTATTTTAGCAATTTTAATATACCCAGTATGAAAGATTATGCTTGGGTATATATTGTGTAGTGTAAATGGTGTTACATCCTTGTAATAAGGCCTCATGAACGATATTGATGTCATTGTTCAATATCCTACCCTTTATCAAATGTAGCTTTCGATATACAGGAGATGTCTAGAAAGTAAGTTTATAAATATTCCAACTACACCGTAGTTATTGCAATATTACTCGAATGTAGTTGATTCGTTGGCAAGACATTGAGACTATTGTAACCATCATGTTATGTGTTTATCATGTTTAAGAAAATTGAGATGTCCATTCTATGTGAAATGTGGTCTGTGGATGCACACGTGGAGAACATGCAATGAGTGTGATTGTACAAGGATGAATGACCTCTTTTCTAATGAAGGATGTAAAAATTTGTACAATGATGAACGGAGTAGGCAACTGTTAATCCTGAATAAAAATTGGTGTATACAGTTGAAGAGAAGATTAGAGAGAACAGACTATTCACCTTTAGATCACTATCTCTGAATAAAGATTTGGTGTATACAGGTGAAGAGAAGATTAGAGAGAACAGACTATTCACCTTTAGATCACTATCTCTGAATAAAGATTTGGTGTATGCAGTTGAAGAGAAGATTAGAGAGAACAGACTATTCACCTTTAGATCACTATCTCTGAATAAAGATTTGGTGTATGCAGTTGAAGAGAAGATTAGAGAGAACAGACTATTCACCTTTAGATCACTATCTCTGAATAAAGATTTGGTGTATGCAATTAGAGAGAACAAACTATTCACCATTACAGTAAGGAAATTGTATTCATTCTGGGTGAGGAAGTAGTTAGGGATTCTTCAGCTGTATAGTCACTGATAGTGTGACACATAACCCCTAAATGAAAACAATAGTCCATAAAATAGAGGGGTAATTATATAGCAGAGTAGCCTCACTTCAAAATCAATTTTTATGGGTTTTATTCATCAAATAAATATTCCTGCTGTAAATATGTAGGGCTGTATTATTATATGTCATGAAAGGTTTGGCCAGGTTGCTATATATATATATATATATATAAAACCACCTGACCAAACCCTCCGTACGTTTATTGAAGTGAATGTCATGAGTATGAAAGATAACACAGAGTTAATTTTTTCACGAAAAAACAACTTGTGTAATTATATTATGTAATCATCTTTCCGACACTTTATCATCTTTCCGACACTTTATCATCTTTCTGACACTATTTTTCGTTAATAAAATATTTTTCCAACATTTATTTGACGAACAAAACCCATAAAAATGGATTTTGAAGTGAGGCTACTCTGCTATATAATTACCAATAAAGGTATAAAGTGGTTTCCTCCATCAAGGATGAAATTTGATAACACATTTTCTACTTGGATATCATGTATACATTGTGTTTAGACAGATAAGGAGTTTTGCTTGTGAAGATCTTAAGGTTCCGCAATTAGTACAGCTCTCTATTGGTAAATGCTTATGAAATTTCATTTTGTGATTCAAAATATATGACATGAGATAACATTTCACAACCTTCGACTGGAAACACTTCGATCATTCCTAATTAAAGTGTAGACCTTATACTATGCGATTTTCATACGTTGCATCTTAAATCCTTCCCTGTAGACTTCACGAAGACAATATGGTAAAATAAACCATTAATATGTTGTTTGCATCACAGGCAGCATCTTTTTATAATTTAAGGGTTTTATTATGAGAGGTGCCTTAACAATGACGAAAACTATGTTGAAAAGGAGTGTATGGTGTAGGCTACATCAAATAGCAATAAAAATGGTTTGAATTAAATTCTTTTTTCCCTTACTAACCCATCGGACATCTCTTTTACTTTGATCAGATCAGGAAAATCCACATCAAGCAAATCTTTAACATCCTACATGTCCGCTCCAAACTCTGTACATCTCATTCTACTGTACCCACTCGCTCACTTTTCTTATTTGTCGTAGATAAATTACAATTGTATAACAAATACCAAACTTAATGGTTACAATATTACAATGGACATTACAATAATAGTCAATTAAAATCAATGACATCAATAGAAAACACTATTATAATTCATTCATAGTGACTCATATACAGTCATCTTTGTATAAAAAACCTTTTTAACTCCATTTTAAATTGAGCACCCCCTTAGCAACTTTAATTCTAAAGGATCCTATTAAACCAAATTGCACCTCTATTAAAGATATCCCTTTTTAATATTTTCACCTTTGTCCTATAAAAATTGTACATTCCTCTTGTACCATTCCTTTGAATTTGAAGAATTTTATTTTTTACAGGAATTTGCACTGTAAACAAAATTATTTTATAATTATACAGTGAGAAAATGGTAAATACTCTGTGTTATCTAAATAATGACCTACAACTTTCATGGAAACCATAATTAAATGTAATCCTATGAACTTTTTTTCTGTAGCACCAGAATTCTATTCATATGTACTTCTCCATATCAACATAGGCCTAGGATAAAAAAGGAAAGGTGAAACCATTATATATTATTTTCAAAACATCACTGTCAACATAACAAGACAAAGATCTAATGAGAAAGAAACCTGTTCCCAACTCTTACAAACTATATCCACATTGTTCGTTAAACGTCTGTTTATCCCCCATACCAAACATTTTGTAGATTTTACATCTGTAATTAATTTATTACTAACTATCAAATAATACTGAGGGAAAACACTATTGTTACATGACAAATAAAGTCAGTTACAACCGTTTTGTCAATATTCAAGCTTAGCTTATTTGTAAACAAATTAGCAAGTAAACTCCTTCATTCCTGGACAACATAATACGAGGCATGTTTTTTTAAAATAGGATCTGGTTTATATTTGCTGCCTATATATTCTACACAAACAGATAGTGCTAGCATAGCGTGTTTACATAAATTAATAATTCACTCTTAGTAACTATTTTGTGATTTTGAGGTCTGTTATCAATTCATCAATTTATTATTGCTACTATTATTGATCCATATGTAACAATTTATAATAATATATATGTGTTTGTGTATGTCATGTGTTTTTTAGAGCCTGTACCTGATCCTAAAAAAAATCAGGTACCAGCCAGTAACTGTATCATGTTGTAACAGGTACAAAAGTATCTTGTCCCAACCTATCTCTACCACATATTATTTTATCAAAAATGTAGCTATAAACATATGTTAGTAAAGTTGTATTACTTTCAGACTAACAGGGGATGACAAAAATATGACAGCAACTTCCAGGAACCCTCAGACTTTGATCACGTCCAGCTATGGCAATCGATCTGTGAGTTGTTTCTCTTAGAAGTAAGTTTTAGGGACATTCTGTTGTACATCTTGTAAAAAGTTAAATGCATGAAGAAGGAAGGCACAACAGCACTCTGGCTACTGTTGTCTGCTACTGAATCATAAAAGTGACAAAGATCTGTATTCTAGTTTGCAGTAAATACAACAAAACATTAAAGTACAGTCAGATACCTGTTGGAAAGGGGAAGAAAATCTTTCCGTGCTTCCCATTAGACAGATTTAGGTTTAATATGAATTTTTTCAAAATATACCCCTTCTGAATTTAAAGCATACATAAGTTTAATCAAAATATGTGGTAAGAAGAGTTTTAAATCATTTTGTAAATGCTGAATATGCTTTAAAAACAGTTGTTTCTTAAATTAAAGAATGTCAAATTTTATACAATAAATAATGTACGAAGATCAAACAAATATTCTCACATTCATACACAAAACCAAATCCTAAACATGCAAAAAGTATTCATCACCAAATCATGTAAAATGCCAATTCCAGACTTATTATTTTTATTTAATATTTATTTATTTAATAGCCGTAAAGAAAATATATTTGTATAGATATTAGTCAATTTACAACTACATACAACCAACAACAAAGTGGTTAGGATTATATTTATTTTTTCCAAGTAACTTTCGATATTTTACGTATTAGTTTGAATCATAAACCCTTACACTTTTATGATATACCACCTTCCAAGATGTCATTCGTGGTTTGTTAAAAATATTTTACTTATAACTTCCGAAATGATGTTTTTAGAGAGATTATGTATAAAATATTTTGTTTGCATCAGTACGGATTAATTGTAGCAAACATCAATCTCAGTCCTTTAAGAGCTGATTTGGGGAAATCCATAGTTTGTTTGAAATATTGTGACAATAATTTCCGAAAGGTGTTTTTGGCGAGATTATAGTCAATACAATTTGTTTACATTGAAGGGATTAATTTTAACAAAATTTGATCTTTTTATGAGCTGATTTGAGGAAATGCACATTTTGTATTTTGGTCTTTTTGTAGGTAATTCAAAGTTTTTAGTTATTTTTTTTTTTTTAATTAGTGTTAGAGTGGCTGCCAATTCTTTTCTATACTCAATGATATGGGATGCTTTTGTGACAAAAGCCTAACAGGTCTAATCAGAAAATGAAAATGAATATTATTATATGTAAACAAAAAATAAATTTTAAATAAATAAAAAATTAAAAAATTAAAATACAGAATTATTTTTATACAAAGCTCATTTTAAAAGTAAGGACTGATTGGTTATAAAAGGAGAACAAATTCGAAAAAGAAAAATGATTAATGATTCTAAACATATACAAACCTATATTAATTTTCTACATAGTCACCATTTCATTGCAAACACTTTTGATATTATTACCCAAGCTTTTTCAAACCTTCCACATCAAATTCTGCTGCCTTTAATTTCACTCAGATTTGCACTGAAATTTTCAACTCTTTAGTTTTCTGGAACCACAAGCCAGTTCTTGAGGTGTGGGAAGGATGCCAGCCACTGAGTGTGAGATCAGGACTAGATTCCATTTTCAAAAAAAGGGAAAAAAAATGTATGCACTTAGATTTCAGGAAGTGTATTTAAGTGCTTTTTAGATGTGTATTATACTCATAAACTCCTTAAAAGAAGTTGTGTAAAAATCTGTTCGCTACCTTTTACGATGATATTTCAAATATACAAACATATTTCTAATTATTTTAGCTAAGGTTTAATCTGATTAGCAATAATAACAATTCAATTTCATGAGATTTGGAGTATCTGTAGAGGTGTGGTTTTATGTTTGTATTACAGTAAAACCTCTGTTAACCAGCCTCGGATTAACCGGTCCTCGGTTTAACCGGCCTATATCGTAGTGTACTGGTTGGATGAGAGTTTCCGAAAATAAATTGTAATTCAAACACCAAAGCGGCGGCGATATCAAAGGACTTTGTGGATAGCGGTATCCCATTGTCGGCGGCGTAAAAACACCGCGGCACCTAAGCTGCGGCAATATCAAACGACTTTGTCGATAGCGGTATCCCATTGTCGGCGACGTAAAAACACCGCGGCACCAAAGCGGCGGCAATATCAAACGACTTTGTCGATATCGGTATCCCATTGTCGGCGCCGTAAAAACACCGCGTCATTGGCACCCGTCTGTATAGCAGACATACACCCACAAAAACGTTTGATGGGCCGCTTTTTTCCCACGAATCATTTTAGTATACATTATGAAAAATATAACATTTCTTTTCAGTTTTCTTCTTGTCTTTGACAGGTATATTACAGTAAATAAAAATGAGTGAGTTACAAAAACAACGGAAGCGTGTGTTGGTTTCGTTTGAGACGCGGTTAAATGTGTCAAAAGACTTGACAGAGGGGAATCTGTAAACGAGCTTTGTAGTGTTTAATTTTTTCATGTTTGATGTATAATATACATAACATAATATATAAGATACATTTATGTACAATAAAATGAGTTGCAATAACATCTTAATTGCATAATTCTTAGCGCTACCTAATTAAATAAGCTTTCTTTCAACGAAAACCGATTTTTCAGGGGAACCTCTGATTAACCGGCCAAACGGGCAACCGGCCTGGGTGTCAGTCCCGACTAGACCGGTTACGAGGGGTTCTACTGTATATACAAAAAGTTCAACCCGGGAGAAAAAGTATCTATTATATACATTTAATGTATTTTCAGTTTTTTTTTTTTTTTTTAGTTTTAATTAATTACTAATTTAATATAAAGCACTTTTTTATAAAGTTTGGTATATTTTAATAATATATTTAAATATTAAAATACATTTTTATTTTGGGAAGGAATGAAATTAAATCTACAAAATCTGTAACTGTTTTCCCTAAACCAATTATACATAATATAGCAGCCATTTACCTTCCCTTTCTTTTTTCGAAGGAGTTTTTAAAGGTGAAATGTTATTATGGGAAACAGAATTAAAGAAGATAGATTCTTATGTGGGAATAAATATTGGAGTAAAAAACTACAATAAGTTTCAAGAAAGAATCTTATTTGTATTTTCATTAGCATGGCATTAATGTGTGAAAGGGTATAAGAAGTGACTTCGTATGTAATAAGTTAGGTGGTGAGAGCTGCGTTGAATATTTCCTTTGAGATGTTGCCAAACTTCTTTCATCAGATGTGTTTATTTCTTGATCTATGTTGTTAAATATTATGTATTAATTATATATTTTTTGAATTTTTAAATTTTCCAGATGTTATTTTCGAACTTTTTGAAACTCTTTGTATGAGTGTTGTGGAGAAGTTTATCTATTGTAGAGAAACTGTTTATTTTGTATAGTATGAGTTATAAATTTGATCATATGAATAGTATTATTTTTAAGATATACATTGAGTTGCTTTTTGTAACTATCTTTTTTAACATTTGCTTTGGTTTGGCCTAGGTAGAATTTATTAAAGTCTGTGTATTTAATTTTGTATGTAGGATATTAGGTTTTATAATAGCTGTTATATATTAAATACTTTAAATATGAAATGTCCCTTCCTTTTTTATTAGAAATCTAAATATGGACAAACATTTACAGAAAAACGTAGTTTTCATTTGTTAATTGTGGATTGATATTTTTTTTTGATGATACAGATCGATACAGGTGATGTAAAAACTATAAAGTTCCGAATACCTTAATTGTGTTTCTAACAATAAAATAGAGAAAGAATGTTATACATATTTTTTAATTTACTAGGTGCATTTAAAAAGTAAAGGCTTATTGGTTTTAAAGAATGATTAGCTAATTTTTTTTTAGTTTGTGCATGTGCAGTAGCTTTAACTAACCATTAGACATATAACCATCATAATGTCACCAGTCCATTGTTATTCGCCTTTGTATGATGGTGGGTTTATAGTGAGTGTGAAAATAAATAATCTCGCCTGTAATGAAGTATGATCATTGATTAAATTTCTAAACACAAGAGGTCATACTGCTACTTAAATTCACATTCCATTGTGAAAAACATATGAGCCTACCGCAAGAGTGAATGAAAAGTGAGACAATGGTGTCATGAATTTAGGAAAGTTGTTTGAATGTTCATGATGAAGTGGAGAGTTGTAAACCTAGCATCCGGACTAATGATCTTGCTGAGCATGTTAATGCAAAAGATAGATGAAATCATTACTTTAATGATTTTTTCTGTAGAATTTCTAGTTATTGTCAAAGACAACATTGTCCAGAATTGTGACTGACACTCTAAGCTTATGATAACTATACACAGAATGGGTACTGAAAATGTTGACAAGTGCTCACATTGACCAGAAATGATATCTGTACATCATTTTTGGACCACTTTCGTAGAGAGTGAGAGAAATTTTTTCCCATATTGTCACTGGTACCGAAATTTGAATTTCTGACATCAATGCTAAATCGAAACAACAATCCATTACAGTTCACCCAAAACAAAAAACAAAAAATTAAGCAAATCATGACACCCGTGTTCTGGGACCTAAAGCGTGTGCTTTTAGTGAATTTCATGGAACCAGGAACAACCATAAAATCATTGTTCTCCTTCACCATAATGCATATATGTTCACAGTTACCCACACAATCAAAACAATTTATAAGTTCATGATGGGAGTTTTTTTATCATTTATCTTTTAGTCCTGATCTCACACTCAGTAACTGGCTTGTGGTTTCAGAAAACTAAAGAGTTGAAAATTTCAGTGTAAATCTGATAGGCAGCAGAATTTGATGTGGTAGGTTTGAAAAAGCTTGGTTAATAATATCAAAAGTGTTTGCAACGAAATGGTGACTATGTAGAAAATTAATATAGGTTTGTATATGTTTAGAATCATTAATCATTTTTCTTTTTCGAATTTGTTCTCCTTTTATAACCAATCAGTCCTTACTTTTAAAATGAGCTTTGTATTACAGTTCCACAGATAGTTGTAGTAATGAAAGTACACAGAAAGTCATTAATTTCAACTCTTTATATCTCTTATATTTTAATGAAAATCAATTTACCAATGTTAATAACGAACATTCAACTCAAATTTGGCACTTGTCTGATTAAAGTCAAAATTTAAATTTTAAAATGCTGATTATTTCAATCAAAGATTAACCCAATAGTAATAGCCTAATACATTAGAGTCCCAGTTTATTCAATATTCCGTTCCAATGAAAATAAGAAATTAGTGAGAGGGAGAACTTGATGCATCACAGCTCACACCATAAGTTTAACACACACAATTAGCCCTCTTTGGCACTGCTGAGTTCACGAGACTCTTTCTTAGTATCCTACTTATATTTCTTAGAAACACAGTCAAGCCACTCTTTGTCGCTAAAAATATGTAAGTTAGTGTCAGGTTGACTGGTATAGCTAATACAAGGTATATCTGGAGTGACTACCAGTGATGACTCACATTGAAAGTTTGGCAGCGCCAGATTTGCACTATGTCGAGTAGAAGATGGTGTGACATCGTTGCTAATAAACGAGGCTCTATTTTAAAACAAAATACACTGGACAATTTAAAAAATATGTTATTATTTTTATTTTATTTTAGTAATGTTAGTCTAAACCATTATGCACTGTATCATTATTTAACCTTATTTTCTACTCATTAGATTTTGTATTGATAGGGGACCACAGACTAACCTTAGAAAGTCGTCCTTGGTATTACCTAGTAGTATACAAATAGGAAAACAATAAAATACTGAATTTCTAAAATATTTTGTAAACACTGTTCACTTTCTCAATCAGTAGAGAGTATAAAAGAAGACTAAATTGTTATAATCAATGAAGGATCTTTGTTGATTGTTGAACCACAGACTAATGTTTTTAAAATAAATTGTTTTAATTAAGCCTGTTGGGAGGGGAAAAAGGTTAAAGGATTATTTATCTAAGATTAAGGTTAGCAGGCTCTCTAGATTTTGCGACCGATTGATGAGACAGTTCATATCTTCTTAATTCTGAGGGGTTACATTCTGGAGGGAGTGGTTTTATAATTTTTATTGTGAAGCCGTCTTCAAAAGTAGCAATGTTGTAGATTGCTGCATGTTGTGCAGTTGATTTCTCAATATCCATTATTTTTACATCATGTCTGTGGCCATTCATCCTGGCGCTTAAGTTCTTTGTGGTTAGGGCAATATATTGAGCCGAGCAAAATCTTGACTGTACTTGGTAGATAACTTTTTGTTGTAGATGTGTGATGACCTTTAATTTAAAATTTTTTTATTGGAGGAACTATTGAAGTTGTTGGAGAGAAGATGTATTTGCATGTTTGCATCTTGGTCCTATTCCATGGAAAAGAATTGTGGAAGGTTAGATTGTTCTGGTGTGTTGGATTCAGAAGCTTGGGGTGAACTAACCTGCGTTTCAGATTTATGGGTGTTTAAACAAAACTCTGGGAGGTTCTGTGAGAAAATTCATGGTATGGTTAATAGTTTGTAGAATTTTGAAACCCTAAATTAGCTCAAATTAGCGGAACTCTACTGTAGATATTATAAAAAGTTAATATTCCATCGTTATACAAAATGCGAAAATTAATTTGTACCGTGTGTATGTCTAGGGATACAACTTGTCAATTATCAACAAAATCCAAATAGGAAGAAACAGACGTACAGTATACTGTGAAATAGCTTCATCTGTGAATAGTATAATCCCTTTTGTGAAAGTAGCTTATCCTGACATGGTGGGCAGTGAGAGCACAATGGAATTGGAACCTCTGAACCGTAAAGAAAGAAAGACTTGCAGGTAAATATTATTTAATATGAAATTTGTGTAGTATTTCTTGTTATTAAAAAAGCAACCCAAAAAGTAAGACCCATACTACAAATTTTGCATGAGTTTGAAAAGTTTACTCTTTTACTTTGTTACACCTCAGGTCATATTTACTTTTAAAATAATGTGTAATAATTTCAAACTTTTATTATAAAGAGTGTGCAAAAAGTACCGGGATGGTAAAATTCTCAAAGAAAGGTATGAGGTTTAAGGAAAACATGTTTGAGACAAAAGTTGTAGGATACTTCAGGGTGACTTTGATCTTGACCTTGGGACCAAATTTAGGAATAGTTTGAAGGTAACTTGATTTTTTTAACCCTCAAAATATTCTTCGGCTCAGGTGAGTTGTAGACATGCAATGGAATCCTAAATCGTTCTCTGACTCACCCAAGACCAAGACACAACTTTTTTTCAATTAAATATTTGGCCCACGCAAAATTGTTCCCTCACTATAATTTAGGTACCATTGTAAAGATAATGTTTCAAACTTCAAATTCGTATAACCAAAATTCCATGAAACGTAATAAATAATGTATAATAAATCTATAAAGTTAGTGTATTTTACCGCTAGCTAGTAACACAGTAACAGTTGCCATAGTATAAAACAAAATAACATCATTCTTTGACTAATTTTACGAAATTATCCATTCCTAAAATGCTGTTACTAACCAGAGTCGAAGAGATAACTTTTTTCAATTCAACATTTCGCTTATTAAAAATCGGCTTATCACAATAATTTAGGTACCATTGAATAGCTAATGTTCCAAACTTTTTTATTCATAAATAATCAAAAAGTTTGTAAAATGTAAGAAAAATATTTAATAAATTACTGTAGGTAGTGTGTTTTGCCGCTAGGAAGTAATATATCAACATTTGACACAATATAAAACAAAATTACATCATTGTTTGTATATTTTTAATAAGTCCGAATTTGTGCCCAACTAATCCAGGATCATTATTTTATAACATTTTTCTTCCTTTTTTGATCTGTGCCTTCCAAATTATCTGTCCTATTTTGTAGTTATGGAGATATAAAAATTCAACGAAATTATGTATTCCTTTAAACGCCCTTAGAGGAGAAGAGATTACTTTTTCATCAAATAATTCCACCACTAAAAATTGTCTTATCATAATAATTTAGGTACAATTGTTAAGCTAATATTTCAAACTTTTAAATTCATATAACCAAAAGCCTATAAAAAGTAATAAATAATGTATATATAATAAATCGATAAAATTAATGTATTTTGTCTACAGTGATACTATTTTGTAGTAATTTTCTTCCTCTTTTGATTGGTACCTTCTAAATTACTGTAGTTCTTATAGTTATAGATATATAAAAATTCTCCGAAATCATGCATTCCTTAAACCCTCTTCGATTCACCTGAGACAAAGAGATAACTTTTGTCAGTCTGTCCAAATTGACAATATTTTAAACTATTTTTCTTTCTCTTTCGATCTGTGCCTTCCAAATTATTGTATGTTTCATAGTTATTGTGATATAAAAATTCTCAATGATGATCAAGATTAACCCATGTAGCTCCTTTTTGACATGCAGTCAAATGTCAAATATTGATTACTAATATTTTGATTTTTTTACGATCTTTATAATATTGGAAAGATGAAGTTGAGAGCTTTCGTTAAGTATATTTCATTTTTCTGTGTTCCAAATAATTTGTTTGAACTGTACAAGAAACGTTGTTATTCCTTGTGGATTCATGTTTCCATTTGTCCTTCACTCACATAGCTGTTTTGCGTGCTCCCGCTACAAGTCTTTCATTCAGTTTATTGCATTTGAGTTTATATTTTGAGAGTTTATTACTTTGTAGTTTATTATGTTTTGTTGATGTTGTTGACACAGATTTTTCTTCACAACTATATTCTACAATTATTTTAAGTGTTTGAATAGCAAAAACAATTTTTTCTGCTATTTTACACAAGTTTGTCAATGATTTCATGGTTCAGATTTGTGTGATGTAAAGACAATTATTCTTATTCTTGATTACTTATTGACTCTAAAATATATCATTCTAAAAAAATTACAAATTAACAGTTCAATTCTATGTACGTTTCTCTAGGTAATGGTATATAACAAGTTGGGTTTTGAATAAAATAAATATTTTTGGTGAATTTTTAAAAAACTATTATAAAATGCACAAATCGGCCTGCCACTTTAGAAGTTTCTAATAGCCAGTTATAGGGTTAAATTTAAATGGAAAAGCTTATTTCTGATATGAGAAATGAAAAGAATGGATACTTTTACATTTAAGTATCCAAGCTATGGAACAAATTAATTTTTAGAGGTCATTTTGAGGTCAAAACAACTCTTCATTCAATCTATGCTCGGTAGTTGTGAATTTTCTAACAAAATGTTTCAAACAGAAGTCGTTGGGCGTAAAATGAGGCACTTGATTGTTATCTTGATCTTGACCTTTGAACCCAATTTCAGGGCCATTCTAAGATCAACTTAATTTTTCTAAATTTGAATCCGCATTTTTGAGTTCAGAAGATAAAAAAATGTTCAGCTATGTACTCTTGTAATGGACTAAACTAACTTCATGTATGATGAACACACAAAATTATGATAAAAACATTCGAATGAAAATCAATCCGTAAAAATACTACAATCTTTACCTTTATTTCCAAATGGCATAACGACAGAGTTTCGATGAAATAAAGTTGACCTTGAAATAATCCCTCCCCCCAAATTACTTTGTCCCATAGTCGAACTTAACATTTACCATTCCTTTCGTTTCCAATATCAAAAATAGGTTTCCATTAAAAAAAAATCATATTGTCCTTCAAAACACTAAATTTGGTCCAAAGGTCAAGGTTACGGTTACTATCTAGTGACCCTGTTTGTGTTCTATAATTTTTACCTCAAACATATTTCACTAAAACCTTATCCCTTCAAAATATTTTACCATCTCGGTACTTATCATACATACACTCTATATATTTTTACAAAATTGTTAGATATACCAAATATAAGTTTCAACAAAATCATACCATTACTAATCATAATAATAATTTATAAAGACCAATTGTTCCAATATATGAACCTACATTCTATGAATACAGTTAGTTTCATAATAACTCTAACCTAACCTGTTTTAATTTCCACTTCTTTGAACAGAACATAATTTCTATACCTTTGGTAAACTTCTTCAAGTTTGGATTTTTTGTAGGAATTATTTTTTTGAGAGCAAACCAATTTTGTTGTTTTTTATTGTGTGAACTATATCATATTTTTAAACTGTCAATTTGTCACAAATTTTAATCATGAATGTGGTCATTGATTGATAATGTTGATCATTACAGGTCAAAGATTATGACCTGTTTAGATAGAGGACTTAAGCCTGAAAACAATTTGGCTAATGTTGTTTATGATTTGGACTCGTTATTAACAAACAACAAGTTTGAAAAATTCAGGTATGTTATTAATTATAATAATTTTAATATCACATTTTTGGTAATGTAATAGAATTAATACTTTTTGCTTCAGGTTTTTGCAGCCATTGTCATCAATATTTAAACTAGATTTCTTAGTTGTACACTATGTTGTTTTTCCAACTTAATTATTGATGTTTCAACCTTATTTCAATGGTCTTAAGTAGTTTGATATGTTCATTGTGAACACTAAAACAAAACTAATATAGTTTATTTTTGCAGATGCTTATATAGAATTGCTTCCCCACCGAACACTCAATTGCCTGCTCTTGTTGGACCAATCAGATACCAGCAACAATACTGGTTTCCTTGAATTAACCCTCCAATTGACAGGCACAATGGTTGTCGCAAAATTTACGTTTCTGTAGTGGCATTCGTCAACTTTGTTATTGTAAAAATCAACATTTGCCCACTAAATATTCTCCTATCGCAATAATTTTAGTAACACTGTAAAGCTAATGATCTGTACAAAATCTTATAACCAAAAGTACATAAATTGTGAAGAATATAATTTAATAAATAGCTAAAGTTACTGTATGAAAAGCACATAGGATTTATATGTTATTATAATAAAACACTTACACAGAAATTAAAATATATTCAAATTTAATTTATCAAAATAAAAAATTATTCAATTAAATCATTTTTGAAGTTGAATTTTTTTTAAATATTGAATGTTATTTGAATTTAAATTAAAATCTTTATAGTATACACTATCAATCAAAGTAATATTAACACAATATGAATCAAGTATAATTGAAAAGAGAACAAAAACTATTATTATTAATCTTTCAAAATATACTTAAAACTATGTTGAAATAAAAACACACAAGAAATTCAATTATTCATACACAAACATAAATTCAATCAAAGACAAATTAAAATGTATATAACACAAACAGCAAGTTTATTTTTATTTATTTAAATTAAAAAATAGAATAGATTTATTAGGTAGAAATTTATTTAAAGCTTTATCAATTATTGTTTACTCTTATGTTCTAATAATAAACAAGGACAAATTATAACAAAAATTTTAAGTTTTATGTATAATTTCAATATTAACTCAACATCCTATTCAATTGACCATGAGTAGCAGATATTTAAGAAAATAAAAATGAATTTAAAATATTTTAAAACTTTCCCAATTTATTTTATCTGTTTTTAAATTTTATCTAACGATTTGGCGAATATTTGTGTATTCGAAATAGGGTAACTTGGTACGTTTAAAGATAGCTTCGGCTCCTGAATGGTGTTCAATAGTAAGGTTGCGTCAGTCCTGTTCCTCAATGATTTCAAGTTGGTCAAGGTAGGTAGACGATCTTGAAAGTCGGAGTAGTGTTGGTTGAATATTTTCTCCTGATGCCTCGTTCTCTCGTTTTTCTAGCGTAGGAACTCTCAACTCAGTCCGAAGTGATATCTTGTGATGAATTTCGTGTGCTTTTCGAAGTTTCTTGAATCAAATCAACTATAGTTCAATGCAAAGTTTCAAATGTTCATTTCCTTTAGTAGCTCGTGTTCTTCAACGCTAAGACTGTCCTATTTCTTCACAAAGCTATAACATGTCTTCTTATAAAGTCGAAAATATTTTTTTAAATCTTCTAAGTTCAATATTTGTTCGATAAAAATGTCCTCATATCTTGAGCGTAGTCGAGTAGCAGAATTATGACCAACTTGGTCCGCTGTAGAAGTCCGAATTTGACCTACTAGGTCCGATGATGAAGTTCCAATACATTAATTTTCTCCAATCTCAACGAACTATCTCATTGAAGAAAATTTAGCCAATAATCTTGTCAGCAATCATTGTACACCAACTTTTTAACAGTTTGTTAGATTACAAAATACAATTAGCATAATCATAATAAAGAATATTAATTTTCACCAATTTACACATAATTGGATATAATATAATATTATTTCTTTTAGCACCTTAACTAACAGTGATGAGGAAAGGCTTGGTTTTAGAGAACCCAATTTGGTTCATCTCTGTTTCGAGTCAAGGTTCGAGAGTGGTAATCTGAGGAAAGTTATTCAGGTATGAAACAAAATTGTATTAAACAATTAATATTTAATAAGAAATCATATTAGGCCTAATCATATTTATTAATTAAAGGAAATCGGTCAAGTTGTTATTTTTAAAGCCACAGCCCTCTTAAAATAATAACTAACATTTATTTTAATTACTCATATATAGTAGTGTCAATTTTTTTCTTGTTGTTTAAAGGTGTAAAACCTTATATGACCTTATAAACAGAAAGGAAGAAAAATACACAAAATAAAGATTCCTAGCCCTCAAATATCTAATATCGTCAGGGTCAAAAGAGAACAGTAGTTAGTCAAGAGATACCTGAAGTGAAAAGAGGAGATCTAACCCAAGACTATATTAAAAAAAGATGTAGATCCAGTTAGAGGCCTCAGGATTGCCACATCTAAGCCCTCAGAAAACTGGATGAAACCATTGATGTTGATTTTTGAGTAGAAATATCTGTTTTGCGATATCCTTAGCGCAAAGGAAGTAGTTATAAATTTATGTCAGTCTGTCATCTGTGTAGTATATTACAGTCTGAATGAGTGTACTGATTTTTATCAAATTATAATGCTAAGTATATTTTATTTTTTCAAAAATTCAAAATTTTGGAGGTACAGTAGACTCTCATAAATCCGGACTATTGTAGCGGACGGCCGGTCTGGATTCCGAAAAATCCTATTTCCTGGAGTCAGAGATAAGTCGGCCGCAGGGCCGATACGAGCGGTGATAAGTCGCGCATGCAATCGCTATCGGCCCGTGCCGATACCCAACGACACTTGTTACATTCTGACACATTAACTAATGGTACTGTTACTATAATGTACATAATACAGTACTGGACTGCAATTAAGCAAAACTCAGGGTAGGGTGTGTAAATTACTTCAGCCGCGCGGAAACTTCCACTGCTCGTGAATCATTACAAAATACGTCATTCATGCAATGCGGAAGATCGCGTGAAAATTGTTATTTAAAAAATTTTACCGTCCGGTCCGGATTTTCGTGATCCGAATTTTTGAGAGTCTACTGTAGCTGCAAAATGAAATCTAACAATTTTTATCAAATTTCATACAATTATTGTAGCCTCTAAGTAGCCATAAAATATGAATTGGTCGATGTACTCCCAAATAAATGTTTTCAGTAAAAAACCTAGAGATCATCTATACAACTGAAAAGAAATGTAATGAACTATTGTACCAAAATGGAAGTAAAATTTTGTCAAAGTTATGGTTTAGGAATAATTTGCAAATAAACCTTCCTAACCATCATTTATTTCTATTTAATACTATTTATGGTAGAAATGATGAAGTTTAGACTTTATTTAAATGTATAAATATGTTTCAAATTAAAAATAAAATTCAAATTTGACAAAAAATTCATTAGGGGAAAGCGAACTAATATACCAACTTATTTTTATATGGAGGAAAAATCAGTAATAAAGTCAATTTTTCTTTTTTCTTTCACACATGAGTACTATATACTCATTTTTGTTATGATTAATATGTAACTTACCATCCAGGAATCTATACGCCGCGTGATTTCATGACGGGCATTTCAGTTATTTAGCCATTTTCAAGTGGTCATTCAGGATCATTATCCTTCATCATTAATTGTAAAAACACTTACACATTACACAGTAAGTTATATATTAATCATAATAAAAACAATAGTTGGTATGGCGAATGTAAATATTAACACATTTTTGTGTTTAAACATGTACTGTATCCCAAAATTCCTGAGCTAACATTATTTTTATATGAGTAAAACTAATAGTCTTTTCTTCCACAAGACCATCAACAATTAAGAAGCTTAATTTGGTTCATAACTCTGTCCTTCGACTTTTATCTGGAGCATTTTATTCGAGCCCAGTCTCGGACTTACTTGCTGAGACTGGTGAATCATTTCTTTCTTAATGAAGACAGCAGCTCCAAATATGTTATATTAGCAGTCTGCTCTCTAAACTGTTTCATCCTGTCTATAAAATGGTTTTTAATAATACATTGACCAATCAGTATGTAAGTTTCGAGCTTACTTGCTGAGACTGGTGAATCATTTCTTTCTTGATGAAGACAGCAGCTCCAAATATGTTATATTAGCAGTCTGCTCTCTAAACTGTTTCATCCTATCTATAAAATGGTTTTTAATAATACATTGACCAATCGGTATTTAAGTCTTCTGAACTGTATTGCTCTAATTTGGTGTTAGAACGTAACAGATTTTTAGTAATTTTTTAACTTGTACTTTCTCCAATATTTCTGCACTCTCCATGTTTTATTACTCCATGGTTACAGTATAACAAACACAGAACACAATTCTCACAAAAAATATGCCTAAGTATCAGACGTGTTATAGTTTGGTAAGTGGAGTTATAGTTTGGTTGGTGTAACTGGTGTATCACTGGAGAGGATGACCTTGTCATTGAAACGTGCCTGATACTTAGGCGTATTTTTTTGTGAGAATTGTGTTCTGTGTGTTTGTTATACTGTATAATTTTTCTCATAAGTCAAGCTCAACATTTAATACTCCATGGTTTATTCAATTGCCGAATTTTGATTTCCTCACTGTCCAGATTCTTAAAGTACAACACTCCTGACGTAATATATCGTCAGGAGTTTAGTTTAGGCATACATAAAATTTACTGAGAATATTTGTTATTATCAAAATTAATCAGTACAAAAATTCACAATTATTCTGTGAGTTATGATTTTAATTGATTATTGAAAATAGTAGTTTCTTAACGGCTTTAATATTTATTTCTGTAAAAGTTATTTTTTCATTGACCTATTCCATGCTAAATTTTGCATTTCTTTCAGATTGGACCTCGTGAGTATGACCTAATCTTAATGCCAGATGTAAACTCTAAAGGGCACTGTACGTGGTTCTACTTTGAAGTATCTAACATGGACGCTAACATACCTTATGTGCTCAATATAATTAATTGTGAGAAAGCAAACAGTCAGTTTAACTACGGTATGAAACCTCTCTTGTATTCTGTACAAGAAGCCGTCTCCAAGAATCGAGGTTGGGTGAGAGAAGGTTCAGATATATGCTACTTCCGTAATGCGTATCCCTCTTCTGGTAAGACACAGAAGAAGAGGACATACTTGACTGCTACATTTACTATCAAGTTTCCACATAGTTTGGATGTGTGTTATCTTGCATATCATTATCCTTATACGTATTCACAGTTGTTGGTGAGTCAGCTAATTGTTAATTAAATGTAATTATTACAGACCTCTCCTTTCTTCCTGCTAGAGTTCTTCAAATATTCGTTAGTACAAGATGTGTTTAAAAAGTGTCCAACCTTTGACTGGAAATAATACAATTACTCATGTGAAGGTTGGATATCCTAATTCCCATCAAAGTAGTCTCTTTAGGACTGCACACTAGTGATGCGACAATCTGTTGTTTTTCTATTTATTCGTTTGTTTTCAGTCAACTGGTTCAATCGACAACTTTTAGTCTTAATACTTCCTATGCGTCCAAATAGCGATTGACTAGTAACCAAAAAGCATTCAAGAATTTATATTTACTAGTGTTAGCTTCTTAGTAGTTTTTAACTACAATTTCTACAATTTTGTTTTGTTTTATAATAATAATAGTGTTGAAGTTGAATCATTTTGTTGTTAAGTGTATACAAATATAAAAATTAAATAATGTTCAGTTTTTGACATATTATAAAAAAAATAGAAGTATATTTATTAAACTATTTTAACAAAATAATAAGAAGTAAAATTAATCTATTATATAATACTTAACCTATTTCTAAACCATGTAAAATAAACTCTCATGTTGAAACAATATGACAGTAATTTAAAACAATTAATTAATAAATAATTATTTTATTATTATGTGTTATTAAAACGTCAGTTACATAATATTTTGATATCATGAATTAATTATAGATCTTAAACATATTTTGATACATGAAAAAAAGAAATATATTTTAAGATATAATTGTTAAATTACTCATAATGGTAATATTAGTTTGATTAAACATCCGGACGGTTGAAATTCGATCGTTTATTCACATCCCGGGAAGAACAAAATAAAAAGTATCTTAAAATTGTCTTCTAACATAAAATCTAAACGACTAATTCAACCGAAACTGAAAACAACAATCGAATAAATCAATTGTTCTGGAACAACCGAATGAATCGGTTGTTCCTATCACTACTGCACACACTTCTCCTTTTTAAATTCCCATGAAGAATAAAATCTGATGATGGAGTTACGGCTCTGAATGCCTTCCCTTTAGTACGACTAAGAAGTCCTGTGACGGATATATACGCAGGTAATATTAAATTATTTAACAAGATTAATATTCAAATGTACACATGTTTTGGTTGTTAATATAAATATCATTGTAATAGAGAACCTGTTTTAATAAATATCAATCTTTGATCCTCATATGCTCATTCACAGATATTTATAAGAATATAGAGAGAAAGACAGTGGTTGTGAAACAATGACTTTAGGTAATATAGTTGACGGTTAGAATGAATATTAGCATGCTCCACCAACTCAGCTGCCTCTTACTCTACTCATTGATAATTTTTTGATCTTATGTTGTAAAGTAAGTGGTACTTTCACTTTGATTTTGCTGTACTTTTGGCTTTGGTGATGTTCAAATTCTGTACTGTGACGACTGGTCCTTTGGTTTCCAAATCGTATCTGTAAATTTACGACACGTTATCATTAATCAGGAAGTCGAGATTGTCATTTTTAGAATAATGTAAGCTGTAAGCATTACCGTTTACCATGTAATGTTAAAATTCATAAAGAGTTGTTTTTGATCTAATATTAGCAGGTTCAGAATTAATTTTGCGAACACTCCTATTTCAGATTGTTGAAGTCTTTTGGAACATGAGTTTCTTTCTACTGACGTGTGGCCATCTTTGAAATGATTTACCACTTCTTAATTTGTGTAATTATTATGGTATTGTCGCCGAAATCATAATGAATCATTCATCTACTTCCAGTGGAATGCAATATGGCTGTTCGAATCATTCAGCTATTTCATGGAAAATGAATCCAACAGGCTCTCTGTGGATGTGCCACATTTGACTCTGACTACCCCCACTTTTCCATTGGAACTCACTTTTCATGCTTCTACGTGAAAAATTTAGGTCATATATTTTTTGAACAAACTTCATATATGGAAAAAAAAAAATGAGAAAAAAATTTTAATGACATGTTTTTGTCGGCCTACTTTGATAAAACTATATATTTTATTACGATTTTAATCTTAATCAGCTGTCTATTTTAATATGTGTTTTAGATTACTCTACTGTTAGTTTTGCTTGTATTTTACCTCAATCGGCATACAAATAAAGACAATAATATGATTATTATTTCAGACAAACATCTGGTGTTGGAAACAATCCGTGATATCTAATATTGTACTCCGTGCTGAGAATCTTTGTCTATCTTTGAATAACAATGAGACCCCTGTTCTCACAATCACTGCTCCTGATACTTATAATAACAAAGTCGCTGTAAGTATTAAATTATATAAAATAAGAATAGTATTTCAGTTTACTTAAATCTACCTTGTAATTTCATTATTTTACATGTTTTGGAAAGTATGTTCCATCTTCAGAAAGCTAGCTCATGAAAGGTCAATATTACAATTAAGTTTAAGATTAAAACACTTACATAAACATCTCTTCCCTTACTCTTCTCACTAGGGTGTCGAGGTTCCACATATTACGACTGTTGACTTTGAAAAATAAGGTTAGGTTAGGTTATTTCAGGCTATGTTAAATAGTAATTACCGTGATTTAATTTTCACCAGTGCTGTCTCTATATCTAAAACTGTTTTAAGTTGAAACTAATGCTTTCATGATGCATTAATAATAAATATTTGTTTACTGTTCTTCTTAAAAATGTGTAAAAGATGCTGATTCCATAAAAATGTAATTGTGGTTGATTTTAGGAAATAAGACTGTTTCCTTCATGGTTCGGATATAAAATGTTTTAATTTCCAGATAGTATTTTCAAACTCTCTGAAAACTAATATGAAAGTATGACGATTTCCCTTTTTCATTGGCTAACTAGGTTCCTGAATTTGGAATTTTCTAGAAATCTTCCCGTTTTTCACCGCTTCTCCATAATTCCTGGATAGATCTTCCTTCTGATGATATTATTGAATACCCTTTTTTCTCAAGTTTAATTTGAAACTTGATTGAAGATTCTAGTTTGATTTTTAATGATGTTATTTAACTTTATGAATTTTTGCCTTTATAAAAAATTAGTTAATGCCCTTTTTGGGTCTTAAAAAACAGTTATTATGCTCATCTAGTCATGCAATTATATTCTTAAATTTTAATATTTGGTCACTTTATATATAGTATAATCATATTTCCCATTATTGCATTTAAACCTTTTACATTGATCTATTATATAAGCGGTTGAACTAGTTTTAATGAAACTTCTGCGGATTGATCTATAAACCATACTATTCGAAATCATAATTATTTTATTCTTCCCCTTCAAATTGCTGAAAACCTGTTAAAAAACTTTACTTTATTAAAACAACCATTATTTATTTAATTTATAATTCTTATAATCACATTCAATATATCCCGTCGAATTATGACAATTTTCTGTTACTTTCTGGAATTTCTTATTTAATTAAATTTTAGATTTCTAATATAGCAACTTTTCTTAAATAGTTATTAAAATACAAATAATACACAGATCTATAAATTAATTCCGTTTATAATTATGATGGCAATTGTGATTTAATTTTCCTACTGTTTTATTGTTATTAACTTATTTTGTCATCCTTAGCCTGTGTAAAGAAGTTTAAACTTTCTCTTTCCCCTTTCAACTCTCTTTTGTTATTAGCTTACTACGTCATCCTTAGCCTGTGTAAAGAAGTTTAAACTTTCTCTTTCCCCTTTCAACTCTCTTCATATTATAGAACTTTATAATTTACAATTTTTATTTAATTTTCCTACTGTTTTATTGTTATTAGCTTATTCCGTCATCCTTAGCCTGTGTAAAGAAGTTTAAACTTTCTCTTCCCCTTTCAACTCTCTTCATATTATAGAACTTTATAATTTACAGTTTTTATTTAATTTTCCTACTGTTTTATTGTTATTAGCTTACTACGTCATCCTTAGCCTGTGTAAAGAAGTTTAAACTTTCTCTTTCCCCTTTCAACTCTCTTCATATTATAGAACTTTATAATTTACAATTTTTATTTAATTTTCCTACTGTTTTATTGTTATTAGCTTACTACGTCATCCTTAGCCTGTGTAAAGAAGTTTAAACTTTCTCTTTCCCCTTTCAACTCTCTTCATATTATAGAACTTTATAATTTACAATTTTTATTTAATTTTCCTACTGTTTTATTGTTATTAGCTTATTCCGTCATCCTTAGCCTGTGTAAAGAAATTTAAACTTTCTCTTTCCCCTTTCAACTCTCTAAATGTTATAGAACTTTATAGTTTTACAAATTTTATTTTATTTAAAATTTTGTGACTTAAGTTATTTAGACCAATTATTATTTGATAATTTTAAATATTTTGAATTCTCTGATGATATCCATATTTGCACTTACTACATTATCCTCAATGGTACCAAGTTTGTTGCAAGGGTTTTGTTTATTATTTATTATATAGTGTGCACAGTTATATTATATTTGAATAGATGCTCTTTAAATTTAAAAAATCCAGATATCAGTAAATCTTTGGATGCTTGATGTACACCCCATCGTGTTTGTTGTGTTTTGGTTTTTACTTTCTCAAATAAACATTGCCTAGTGAAAGCTATATGATGGATCAAAAAAAAAAGATGTCACATTGTTGGATATCTATATTGAGATCTCCCCGAGTCTAAAAACAGTGGTTTTTGTAATGATGTCTATCGTTTATGCAAAGCACTACAGCCCAAACATGTGGACTGATTGCAATAAAATTTGTTGTGTGCATATTTTGAGATAAAGTGAAGATATCTCAGGGGGGGTGTTATTTTCAGTTTTTGATAACTAAAAATTTACGGGTAGCTGTCATAAGAAAAAAGTACTAAATTATATTTTTCTCAAAATCAGCTCTGATTAAAAAAAAAATTTAACTAATAGCCTATCTGTCTTTTTGGAGTAAATAATCAGTATATACTCGTAAGTAGATACCCTTTTTCAACTGTAAATTTCACATATTTTCTGTTTCAGGACAGGGAAGTTATATTTCTAACTGCACGAGTTCACCCTGGAGAAAGCAATTCATCATGGGTGATGCATGGAACTTTGCAGTACCTATTTGATGACACACTATCAGCTGTTAGAGCAAGAATGAAGTATGTATTTAAAGTGGTGCCTATGTTGAACCCCGAAGGAGTTATCAACGGATGGTGAGTCCTACATTTATTCTAGTATCAAATTGTTATTATTTTATAGTTTTGTTTGAAAATTCAGGTTGTTATAATAATTGCAGTAAACCTCCGTACATAATAATCGTGGAACTAGTCTGGTGCAAATAACTAGTGGAGAATAACTGTTGTATGTTGTATAGAATACCCAAAATTAACAAATTGATAATGCGAACATGATTTTCATAAATAGTATTTTAAATTACATAAGTATTTGTTTCATAACTTATATATTCATTATTCAGTTTTAAAACTTGAGAATATAAGTTCCGAAATTTCTATTTTGACTATAACTATTTTGTCTTTTAGAAAGTTCGTGTTGTTATCATTAGGTATAAAATTACGATCTTCATATTATAATGATTATTTTGTCAAAATTTAAAGTATGTTTAATAATTATCGCAAATCTGTGTTTTATAGCATACATCTTTTAAAAGAGCCAATGTTTTGATAATATTTGAATGATTTATGTAATTAATGAACTTTTTCAAAGATCAAATCTGTGTATTCAATTTGAATAATAGAAAAAATTTTAAAAAGTGACAAAATTTAATATACATAAAGTTTTCCAAAACCACTCAAAACTGTTCAACGTCCAGGATCAGTATAAATTTCCTATGTTCAAAAAATTTTTAATACTTATAATTTGTTGTTCTTCTATGCTATAAAATTTAAGACAACTGAGTTTTTGTTGACTCAGTTTTATATGAGACAAATAAAATCAAAGGTAATTCAGCTGTAAAAAAATTAAACTGTAGGTGCTAACCATATCACCTAGTCAATTAAAATTGAGCCTAACAAACAAGTTTCAACACCATGTTTCAAGGAAAGGGACTCTATAACTTCTCATCAGAGGTAACGGTTACGTACTTCTGATAAATAACTTTTTCACTCTATAAAGAACAGCTGATTATGGTGGAGTTCGTGGTCTCCGCTACCCTGGCAGGATTTATAACACATTTTCATTCTTATATCTAGAATAAAGCACTAGTTATTAATTAAAGGTTAGGTTATATCTTACCCTTCTGATCAATTTTTACTTACTCAATTAGGAATAATGGTAATCACACAAAATATTTACTTAAATTTTTTACTACTCTTCTTCTCCTCGGGAAACCAAAATGTGATTTTTGACATGCTGTCCAACCTTTTTTGTAGTTGTATGTACATAAACACTATAGTAACAACAAAAATTAAGATATGAACATGAAATTTGTATAGAGGAATATAGTGAACTAATACAAGAACCCTATTGAAAATCAGAAAAATTAAATTGAAATGTCAAGTGGCGATCATTTTGAACATTTTTTAAAACATTCTTGAGTGTTATTTAGCTTATAACGCACTAAATTATATACAAATTTATAGATTTCAATTTTACATCTAATGGTACCAACGCTCATCTCACTATTATTACAAATACGATAGTTATTTTTAAAATTTCAATTTTGAAACCTGATGTTGCAAGGAAATATTCGTATATTTCGTAAGTATTATAAGATCTGTTAGGGCCAACTCACCTACATTAGCATTGCCACCTTCACACATGTACAGCTTCGAGGCCCATCAGAGCTGAGACACTGATGAGTGAAATGAGTGGATACTTTTAAATATATTCATCTCTATAAGAACTTGCACACAAGTATTCAAGGTTTAAATTTAGTACTCTTAAGCTAATACATTTAATATTTTATGTAAAAAAAACAAATATATATATAAAATTTATTTTGATTTAATTTTTGTACACACATTTCAGTCATTATATAAAAAATTGTACATACGGTACGTTAGTACTGGAGATCCAGTACATCAGTTATTATTTGAAATAAGAGTACATTAGGTCTTTAGTTTCTGTATACATGTGTGTACAATTCAGTCTTTAAACACTGGCAGATTTTTTCAACACTGGTTTTTCTAACATAATATTTCTCGCCCACGCCCATGGGAAATTTGATTCCTGTGTCACTTCCATGCCTGTAGACGGGTCAAGTATTCTATCGCCTCGAGATTTGATCAGTTCTTGTGTAGGTGTATTTGTTTCTGTTTGTACTTCATCGTTGAAGATCTCTTCGTTGTTAGATATTTCCGACTCCCGCGCTGTGGTGCCTATTTCAGGATCTTCTTCGTATACTTCTTGGACATGGTCTAAAGGTTCTGGTTCGGTTAGAGGTTGTTCTGTTGTGGTAGTGCTAGTAGTTGTAGTTGTGCTTGGTGTTGTTTCTAACGTGAGGGTAGATGTACTTGTGGGTGATGTGGCGCTTGCAGCCTTGGTGGTTGTTGTGGCTGTTTTATTAGGTCTATATTTGTACCTGGAAATAGACAGATAATATATTTTCATATAATGTAGATAATCAGAATAATGTAAAAGTAACAATAGAAATAATCAGAATAACGATTCACAAAGGCTAAATCCTCCTCCCCAAGGCTCTTGGTTATCCAACAAATTAATGTAACTATTCATTGATAATTTCATTAAATGCCAGGTATATGACAGTACAAATCTATTTAGAAATTAATTTAACACACAATAACCATAACTTTAAGCCCTCCAGTCCATTCTGGCTATAATCGTCAGGAGCTCACACATAGTGAGTGCAGGTGTAGCGGACCTGAGGACCCTAGCTATATCCACACCTTTCTTTGTGTAGTCTTAAGTTAGATACCACACTTTCAACTTTTCTATCAGGTCTCTCTTGACCAACTCGCGTTCTCTTACGACCCTGACTAGTGGTCTCTTTATTTTATGCTCCTTTCTTCCTTTTTTTATAAGGTGATGATGACCGAAAGGTTTTTCGGCTTTGAACAACAAGGGAAAAAACATTCTGGGTGTGCTATTGTACAGACTTAATAGTGCACAAATTTCTTTTGTGGATAGTATACATGTATTTATTTGCTAAATTATATATAAAAGAACATTGCGATATTGAGTAAAATGAAATAAGATAATAAACATCCTGACCTTTGTCAGTTTTGTTTTAATTTTTCCAAATTACTTATGAATTGTAAATTTTCTTTATTTGTAATTTAGCGCATTGGTTTGTATTATAAATCCTGACATTTCGTCAAAATTTATCGAAATCGCTTGTAACTATTATTAGTTATTTTAATTTTTACAACTTTACCCATGATACTTCTTTTAACCAATAACTGCTGAACCGGTTTTTTGAGGAGATCCCAATCAATGTTTTTTCTTTAAGTCCTATGAGGCTACATTTTAACAAAATTTTATCAAAATCGTAGAAGCTGATTTTGAGAAAATACATATTTTAAGTTTTGATCTCATGGCAATTTTAACTCTTTATTGTGTTAATATCAAATAAATTGTAATTTACATTGTAAGCTGTGTGATGTTGGCATCATTACAAGCATCTCTAAGAGGTTAGGTTTAGGCTAAATGTGATTGATTTGTTATAATGTAAAATTATTATGAGACTCTTATCTAAATATTATGTATAGAAACTTAGCTTGAAATGAAGGAATTAATACTTTTTCATTAATACTGTATTTGTGTTCAATAAATATAACTAGACAATTTGACAGTTAAAATATCTGAAGTGTTGACAGTTTAATTAAAAAACCTTTTAGACATGATTTGTGCAGTGATGTCACAAAAATATCAGTTCTATAGTAATGATGTCAGAAGGCTTCAAAAATTTATCAATAGTCAAGTTTGGCTTCAACCAAAATCTATGTTTGAGGAGATGCAGGATGTACGAGATATTGGTTTCCTCCAAACAATTAGAAAAAGTTTTGGGAGAGACATCCGGATAATTTCTCTTAATTCAGTTGACATTAGAATAGAGATTTGAGTAGACGTTTGTTGCATGTGTTACCGGTTAAGAAGTGCTAGATGACCACATCTTATCACTAAAGTGAAGTGTATGTTTAAACTATAGTAAAAATCAAGAAATTGGTATGTAATACTCAATTTAATAAAGAAACATTTAAATAGATTTGAAATTTTAATATATGAAGGAAAATATAAAGTTGATGTAATAAATTACTTTTGCTGGAGATAACGAATAGCCAATGAACAATATATCTGCTGAGGTCAGAGTCTATTATATTTTGTAAAAAATCTATTGTTTAATATAAGTTTTTTTGGTTAAAATTTTGTGTAAATTATCTTTAATTTATTAGCTCATGAAAATTCTTTGTTTGAGAAAATATAAAGAAAATGTAGGATTATTGAATTTCAAAAGATCCTTAGGATGTAAAATACCTTATATGTAAAGACAATAATGTAAGAAAATAAGATGTAAAGACAAACCTATAGAACCCTTTGATCAAAATAAAGGGCAAAAATATTATTAAAATGATAAAAGTAATTTGGATTTTTATAAGCTTCATGCTATTTTGTTCCCTAAGATTTTCTCTAAAACTTGATATAACCTTCATTAACAGTATATATGCATCAATTTGAGTTTAAGTCAAATTAAAATAATAATTGAATCTTTAGAGTTTTTAAGGAATTAGGCCACAAACCACCAACGCTCACCAGTGGTGTGATAAAGGATCATGTGTCAGGGTCATTCCAGGGGTTTATATAAACCAATCAATGCACCTGTCACAGTGATCTCAATGAATGTTAAATCACAATCACAATGCAAGAACCAAACCATCTATATACTATTTAACTGTTATTATTGCTCCCTGCGAGTGGTGTACAGTAGCTGTGGTATTATTTATTGTGATTACTTCTTGTTCTTAAATATTGTTGTGCGTCAATAGGCAGTAGCTGCATTATATTTACAAAAACTATTTGAATATATTAAAACATCCAAGAACCGTGGTCTACTATTCACAAAACAATTTAAAGCTATTGATTTAACCTTTTATTTCCATTAATAACTTGACTTCACTATAGTAAAAATGGGTAAGAATAGGAGGGCAAAATGAATCATTCACTTAACAATCTGAGAGCAGTTTTTATAACCAAACTTTGTATGTATCTCTTGAACAAAATACATAAGGCAAAACAAAAATGAAAAAGCACTTATAATTTCACAAAAAAACAATTTATTGCTACAGCTGTTTCGCCGTTAGGCATCGTCAGACAACTAAGAACTAAAAACTAAAATACAGGTCAACTTAACACTACTCTTAATACTTTCTCTTATCCATGTCCCTTTCAGGTAAAACCAGGTCATTGCCCAACCTCTGCTTTCATCCCCACCTTCATTCCTAGATGTTAGTGTTAAGTTGACCTGTATTTTAGTTTTTAGTTCTTAGTTGTCTGACGATGCCTAACGGCGAAACAGCTGTAGCAATAAATTGTTTTTTTGTGAAATTATAAGTGCTTTTTCATTTTTGTTTTGCCTTATTATGGAATTTCACCGAGTACCGACTGTAGTCACACTCAATAAAATACATAACATGGTTTACATAAATGTTCATATAATAATAATACAATTATAATAGTTTTAAACTCATTAACTCAATTAATAAGTATATACCACAACACACAATTTTTGAGCCTATTTACTATAGTTTAGTTGAATTAACCCTTTAAGTGTGGTACCTTTAAGGAATATTACGTCAGCCCTAATTTGTACGAAATGTGAAATATGAAATATTTAACTGCCATATTTAAAAGCATAGCAATAAATATAGTTTGTAAACACAACACAGAAATAGTATATAGGCAGAGACTAGCAATCATTTTCTGAAGCGATTGGTCAAAATTATGTTTTCTTGGTAATCTGTTTTTGCAATATCCCCAAATGTTCTAACCAGAATATTCTACAGACTCTAGTTCTCAGTGAGTAACATAAGGAGTTAATATAATAAATATTTTAAAGTTTTTTTTCTTTTTCCTAGCATAATTTTAAACAATTTTGTTTCCTCACCAATTATTTACTGAATCTAATATTGTAATAATATACTGGTTCATTAGGACCAGGCTTTTAAAATGAGCAAAACAAAATGGATGTGCTATTAAAGGTCACTGCAGCATTCCCCTTCCCATGCTTATTTTTGAATGGATGATTTATTCTTTATTTTAACTATAAATCGGTAATTTATTTCCAAATTTCAAAGCTGGTGAAATATAAATAAAGTGAACCATCTATTATTGCTGCCCAGTTAACATGCAATTCCTTTGGTACAAGTCTCAACAAATGGGAATAATGTCTCTTTCAAGCCTTCTCTGGTCATTCAGATGGTATATTAGACTATGAACTGAGTAACCACTGTGAGAGAGATGCCAAGTAACATTGGTTGTGTTTTGTTCTAGGCTACCTCTTTTCCCTTTTCTCACTTTCCTATCCTTTCTTTCCATTTGTCTTGGAGATTTGAGTACAAAAAAACCATCCATTATTATTGGTGTGCGACCGTACCTCTCTCCCCTCTCCTTTATAAATTTTATTTATTGACCTAGCAGCTATAGTTTAAACAACATGCACTAAAAAATTTTGAACTCACGGTTATAGAAATCTTATTTTTGAAATACTTCAAAGTTCTAAGTGAAAGGAAATGGTGACACAGGATTGCTTTTTGAACTACTTGTGCATATAAGCGTGCAATGGAAGCTGGGTTTGTGTGCATTTCAAATCTCACCTGCTTACCCCTGAGCTGACGAGACTGGGATTGACCCGTAGTTGTAATAATAACAACGTGTTTGCTCGCAAAGGAAGTCGTTGATCTTCGTACAATCGTCTTTGTCCCAGTATAGATCTGGAGCTCTCAGTAGTATACAGCCATTCGTTGTGTCGTTATCATTTCTGAAACAAATTAGAATTGTAATAAAATTGTTGATTGACTGTTATAAACATTCAATATGTATATTAACACAAATTTTATTTATTTTCACAAATTGTAGCTTCGTGAAATTTATTAAAGTGGAATGTTAATTAATCTTGCTTAGTGTTCGTTTAAATCTTATTTTGTCACAGTTGCTATTTACCAACAATAAATTTTAATGAAATTTTGTATATAACTAGAAACAACCACAACACTAGTTTGACTTACCTCGATTTTTAATTTGTTTTTGAGGTTAGGTATACCTGATGTGACGCAAGAAATTTAGCCATAAGTTTTCTAAATCTAAATTTATACAGATTTATTTAATAATATAACAAAATTAATAAATTTAGTAACCTACAGCTCTATTTTAAATTTTAATGTAATTAAGACATGGCCAGCCCAAGGACCACATGCTGTCTAGTATTCGTTTATACAAACTTACTGCCAGTATCTTTCTTATTTCCCCCCAACCTTAACTCTGATTATGGTCTATCTATGATTAAAACAATCTTTTATTATTTTTTTCCTTTGTTGTTTAAAGGCCAAAAACCTCTTGGTCATCATTACCTTATAAAAATGAAGAAAAGAATATAAAATAAAGACCCCAAGCCCTTGTTACTCTAATAACATCAGGTTCAGGGAAAAAACGAGCGTTGGTCAAGAGAAACAGGATACAAAAGATGTAAGAGAGAGATCTAACACAAGACTAGATGAAAAAAGGTGTAGATCCAGCTAGGTCCCCTCAGGATTGCCAAGTATGGACTCACTATGATTAATATACTCTATGTATAGTTTAATCTCCTGCTGATTGTGAAATATAAGCAAATGTCTGAGTAAACTACACCAGTAATAGAATTTCTATATTATAACTTGATAATAACTTTTAAAATCTATTTCTGCAAAAAAATGCATAGAATTTACATCTATGTTCATCTTAAGTTAAACTTATCTCTCACCGTTGTTCAACTGCACTTAGTTGTCTTGCCATTGGTACAAATTCATTAGCCTCTTCATCCACTTCATAGTCTCTCATGTAGTTGAAGGTAGCATTAAATGGAAGCCCCGTACTCATCCAGATCATCATGTTGGTGCCGAGTCTGTTACCTGAAGTCCAGAAGTCATACTTGTTGTATCCTATTACAAAATAATCGGAATTAATAAATATTGTATGTGAACTTCAATGACTTCTATTGAAAAACTAAAAAAAAATTTAGAATTATATCTGTCTGTTGTACATTCAGTGCACTAATATTTTGACCAAATTTAATGTGTATATTTTGGCCATATCTTGAAGTTCAAAATTTGGGTGTAGCCGCCATAAGGTTTAAATTAAAAATTCTTATTTTCTTAAGCGATAATGATCTATTGCCTCTCAATATTCAAATTTAAATATCTCAATATTGTTCTAAACCTATGTTTTATCAAATTTTGGTGGAATTCCGAAGAATAATAAACCAAACCAAAATTGATTGTGTATTCCCCACAGTGCAGATGTTAAAGCAACAACCCCAGAACAATCATAAGCTTCATAGAGTTTAGATATATTAATAGGGTAGTTACAAAAGATCCATCTGGGTTATGATGACAGGAGAGGCAGCATTACTTCAGACCTCAATATAAAGTAACCCAAAACAAAAGACAACCCGTTGATGACATCATGGTACCTACTCACCTCCAACATACAATGTAATATTTCAGTTCATGTAATGTCCTAAAGTTGGTTTCGTAGATGTGTATATATTCTAAAGTCTCCACTTGCTTCACTCATGTCAATATCTCGAAGATGTACATTTGTGAAGGAACCCCCACTTGATACCCTAGTGTTGGTGACTTGGTCCTGCTAGATCTCGTAACTATTCAAATATCACATTTTCTTTCGAGGTTAGAGTTTGTAATTATATTTTTAACAATAACTTCGCTATTTGTCATCTTAGAGCAGTGGGGGTTGGTATTATTACATGCAGAATTGACATCTACAAATTCTTTGTCTATTTTAGTGTGTTATAAGATAAATAACACATGAAATATAAACCAAAAATTGTTTTAAATGGCTGCCATTTTGATATTTTTAATTAGATTTTTCTAAATTTCAATAACGTTCTATAATAATAATACTTTATTTTATCTTTAAACATACAAACTTATTTAACATGCATATTGAGATAATGGTCACACAGACAGTCTGTCGGTTGGTAAACATATTTTATATTTAATTTTAAAAAGTTTATCAATTTATAATATTAATTTTTTATCAAACAAAAAAAAAAGAATAAAAATAAGGCAACAACATATCCATTAAATATTAATTTCTACTTCACAGGTTTATCAATTATTCGAATTTATAGAAAGAAGAACCCAATAATTTACATACACTTGAATATTCTATATGAGCACACTATAGTATCCTATGGTCCTATACCATATGTCATGTTCCTATCATAATTAATCTTTGTGAATTCTATCGTGCTTTATTACAGATGACGACAAACGAACGGCAATCAAAATTTACTCTTTTTTTCCATTTCCTGAGATCATGAAACTTGAAGATTAATAAAAAAGAAGGGTCTAAATTTGTTTTAATTATTAAACTTACCCCATAGTTCATATACTAATTGCTTAATCATGATTTTTAATAATTTAGAAAATATACTGACCACTGTCATGTTAGTTAGAAAGTATATATTATCAAATTGTTAAGAATCAGTTTTTAAACAAATTAGAATTAGCTTACACAAGTCCCCCCCCCTAAATATTAGCTATATTGTTATTTGATTTTATGTATGGTGGGTGCACAAATTAAAAAAAAAATTAATATGTTATATAACAAATACTAGTGTTGTTCCAAACAAAAAAATTACAAATTAGAGCATCACTGACTACCAATTGAGACTTGTTTGTAGGGAATGATGTAGTCATTGCTCAGGTACAATTTCCCTTTCACATCTATTTTATCATTTTACTTTCCTAAATATTTAGAGAAAGTTATGTGATTGGTCAAAAAATTGTTGTCAAGTTTTTGTGGATATGTGTCTTTGAGATCCCCTATGTCCAAAAGAGTGGATTTTGGAATAGTTTCCGTCTGTCATATGTGCAGTGCTTTACAGTCCAAACATCTGGATAAATTTTAATCAAATGTGATACATAAATATGATTTAACTATACCTCAGGGTTTTTTTTTTGGTAACTCAAATTTTGGAGGTAGCTGCAAAAAAAAAAGAAGATTTTCTTAAAATGTAATTTGACGATTTTGATAAAATTTTGCTCAAGTGTAGTCTCTAAGGACTCAAAAAGTGTATTGGTTGCTATTTTTCCAACCAGACCAGTTCATAAGTGAACAAAATCGGCTATGGGGAGGGGTGTTTAAAATACTTAATTTCTCAAAATTGACTCTGCTGATTTTGCTCAAATATTAGTGAAAAATGAAAACTATTGACTCATACTCATATAAAAAATTGCAAGTAAAAAAAATATTACGGTTCAGGAATGATTGGCAAAAATAAAAATGCACGTTAACCACTGTCATAAAAATTTGATTTTAATCAATTATGACTTCGCTGAGAACATGTTTATGGTATAAACAAAGCAAGTTTCGATCGTGTTTAAATATATAAATTATTTTTTCACAGATAACAATTTTGAATGACACACTACTAATTAGTTTTGGTTCGTTTTTATTTGGTGTTGGAGATAAGTAAGAGGGAAAGTTCGTGCTTTGCTCCTGGTGAACCATATAAATTTGATATTTATCTATAAGATGCCCAATCACCTCATTCATGTTAAAAAAAAAGCAGTTATATTTTATTATTTATTGCTTTCTTGTTCTTAATGATGCTAGACAAGGATTATTAAAAATTTTTGTCGACTATTCCATGTTTTTTAAATTTTATTTCTTTTCTATGTTTTTTTAGGGTCATGTTTCACAGAGGAAATCAGAATTTCGATCCCCCCCCCATACTAAGTATCCTGAATCTTTGAGTTATGAAAATATAAATTAATAATAGTAATAATTTATCTAAAGGCCTATATTTTTGGTCTTTTTAAAGTAAGTTATAACTTTAAATGGTTGTGGTTTTTTTAAATTTTTTATTTGTTGTCCAATTCCTGAGAAAAAGTCTTACATGCAGATATAATTGGGATTTATTAAAACATCAGCTGTTATTTTCATTGCTATTTTTATTTGTTGTCATAGCAATGGGTTTTCTCACTGTTAATTTCAGACTCAAAAATCTAGTAGGTGGTAAACTTGTAGTAGTGTACAGTTAATTAATTGATATTACTTTTAAACACAAATCAATTTGATTCAGTGTTATTATAAATTTCAGTGGACTTTATCAACTGGATTAATTTTCCAATTTGTTTAGTTTTTCTGTGGCACATGAATTTTATACTGTTATGTTTAAAATAAAGAAGGGAGGCCGTTAATTGATTCACAAATTTGTACAATTTTGAATGCCTATCGACTTTTTCAGAGAAAGAAGAACAGATATAATTTTATTATTAATCACTTTTCTTTTTTTTTGCTTAAAGAAAACTCAAATGTGATAAATGTGTTGAAATTTCAACATTCGTTAAAATTTTTATTTTATTTTTTAATAATAAAAAATAAGGCAAAATATGTTTCCTTAAATTGTCCATGTAACATAATATCAAAATTTGGATTGTTATTGGAAAATTTAAAACCTTCTTCATCCTTTTTTCAATTAGTATCGTACACTCTAACAATTTATGAATATGGTGATAAATAAAGCACTTAATCCTTTTTTCTAAACACTTTTATTACTTACAAAATGATATAAATTAATCAAATAAATACTAAATTATGGTGTGCTATCAAATGTAAACGATAAAAATGGAAGATTCAGTTCTTTCTTAGGCAATAGATCTGCCAAACCATTCGGTGAGATGATGAAGTTGCATATTTCCAAGTCATGCACAGCTTGATTGATATCTTTAAACAACGCCTTCCTGACAGTATCAGAGATGATAGTGATGTAATTCTCACATACCCAGTCTATCAACTCTCTATAGTATGTCTCACGCATGTCCATTATACTCATCTGTACAGTGTAGTTATTTGCAATCTTTATGTTCAAATCAGTCAATTCGAATGTACATTCGTCCTCCATTGATATATGAAGATCCATTTTAATTAAATTTTCATTTATCCCAACATTTAAACTTCCTTCATGATTGGTACTATTGACGTTCACATGGTAATCATTATAATAATACCCCATCGATTTCATTTTCATTAATGAAACTAATTTCATTGTGTTTTCTCCTGTTTTGATTAGGAATGCATCACCTTCTCTACTGATTGTGTCCATTCCGATAAATTTACCGTCTTTCGCTAAAATAGATCCATTTGGTTTTGTGATTCCTTGTTTGAATGTTACATCAAGGTCGGGGATGTCTATAGCAGATTCTTTGTGACTTCCGATGATTTGCCGAGTTCGTTCTAGTATTAAATCAGTAACATCGTTTATTTCTCTAGTGTATGTGACAGGCACAGCCAATGGATAAACGGTGCTGAATAGAGCAATGAATGGAAAGACAGACCATACTGCTAGTAAGGTAGCCATTACAGCATTCCTGGAAAGAAAAGATATTTTGTAAATACAGAATATTATTATTTTACTTTTTTAACTTAACTATTAATTAATAAATTTAATATAAAATAGTCATTGTAGGCTTTGAAATTAATTTTATTCTTTGTCTCTTTATTAACAAATTTTCTTTGTCTGTTCAAAAGTTTGTAACTATTTTTTGCAGTTACAAATTTTGTCCAATTTTCTTCAACACTATTTACTTTTTTGTCAATATGGCTATGTTCAAAAAACTATTGGTAAATATTAAAATCACGGTTGTTTTAAATATTTTAAAAAAATATCTTTTCAATAGCTTATTTTTTATAATTTAAAAACATCATTTAGTGATGTCAAAGTATTTTTTCTTTTTACATAGTTATCAGTAAAAAGCGTAATTTTTAATAACAAAATTAAATATTAAAAAAACTAATCCATAATAATGAGTCTAATAGTTGGAATTTCAGTCGAATTTGGCATTAAGCTACGTTTGATTGTCTTGAATGTTTGTTACTCAAAAATAAAAGTCAGCAAATTTAAATATATTGGTGGTTGAATCAATTTTTCGAAAGGTTCTATAGATCCTCATTTAGTGTAAAATAACTTATTTTGTAAAGCTTGATGAACTACATATATTGATGTCAAGGTCAAGGTCAACAAAAACATTCTAAATTATTAAATAACAAATATAGAAAATTTCCATTCATAATCAAAACATTAACCAAATAAATTACCAAAAATGTCAGTTCTGTAGTTGAAAGTAAAAAAGTAAAAATCAAGCATCGACACAGTCTTAGATTTTGTAAATTATTTTAAACAATATTTATATATTTAAGTACTTGCTTCCCTCATATCATAAACACTCGTCTTAACTATAAATATTATAAGAAATCAAGTTAAATGGTGGTGGCCAAGGTTAGTATTAGTTTTTTTTAGAAACAGCCATTTTCTATTATTTACAATAATTTTATACAGGTTTCGATAATTAATCTTCAAATTTCACCAAAAGTTGAATGAATTGAATAGAACTAATTTTGAGAAATTCTTTTGGCAAGTTTTTTCTACCCAATAACTACAAACTACTATTTGTTTTTAAATATGGCGGCCAATATGTTTTCTTTGGATCCCTAAAAGCTACGTTTATGAAAATTTGATCAAAATTGTTGGAACCAATAGTGTGAAATTCAGAATTTTGTATTTTTGTCTTACGACCCAAATATTGACAAAAAAATTTGTTAAAATTGGTGCACTCATTTTAGCTGTAGATCACTGCACAAGCGCTATACGGACACACGAGTGATGGACAATCATTCCAAAAACCACATTTTGAACTCAGGGGACGTCAAAACGTACATATCGACAAAAAACTTGACATCAATTTTTTTACCCTTTGCATACTGTCTCTGTACACGAGAAAGTAAAAACAAATTTAACTCTAATTACTTCAGAGTGTCAGCTGCACATTACGTTATATTTTCAAATAAGTTGTCTCCCATTTGTTTGAAGAATCACTTTTCCTCATTAATACTCACTGTATTAATAATGGAAACTGTGTTATAAATTTCATTCTATTGTTTTTATCAAATTTTATAAAAATCTGAGATAAATATGGCAGTTTTAAAAAAAAGTCTAATAGCTACAACAATGGTTTCATTTTTCAATTTTGTTGGTTAACAAACTTTTCAAGATATATGTATGTTTGGAAGTTGTGATTGCTTAAAAATCTACATACAATATGTAAATTGAAAGACACCCCCTTCCTCAATCTTGTTCCAAGAACTCATGGTTAGCGCAAAATATTAACTTAACAATAATATCAGCTGTTTATAATACTCTTTTCTTTCTACAGATCCATAATATTCTGGTATTAAAAAGGTTTTGAAAAAAATCAAATTTATTGCTTTCATGTAATTAACCATTTTAGATACTAGTAACTCTATTGAATACCGGATTGCAAACTCACTGATTTCACAAACGAGTAAAAAAATTATTACTACATATTTTCTTACCGGAGAAAATCATTTTTGGAATAATATGACGGAATATAAACAAGGCAATATCATTGAAAGTTGTATTTTAAATATCTTTATATTTTTGACAATTTATTTTTTCTATGATTATGTTTGAGTGGGAGATATATTTGTGAAAGTTTTTAGAAATGTTTATGCTCCGGTAAATTCTTAAAACAATTAATTATATTTTGACTTACATCTCAAGAAAATGCGGAAGAGATGTGTAAAGGCTTTTTTATTATTCTATACATATATTTTAAAGAAAATTAATGATTTTCTGGTTATTGTTTAAGATTACCAAACTGAACACTCAACTGATTAGATGATGTGCTTATGAAGTAAATTCTCAAAGATGCATCATTCTATATCATTTACAAAAAAAAAAAAAATACATTTTAATTCCTATATGGTAAAACAAGTTGGTGGGCCCATCATACAATAATACAAGTAAATTTCTAAATGTAATGTACAAAAGTTGTTCTCTTAGGCTTTGTAAGAAATGATAAATTGTATTGCTAGATGAAGGGGTCTTCTAGTAGAGTAAGTTTGTTAAAACAATTATCAAACAGGTTTTTTGAACCTCGTAATTGTGAACCTACTCTTCCAGATCTCGTAACTATACGAATATCACATTTTCTTGAGTTCAAAATTCAAAATTTACATTTTTGTAAATACCTTTGTTATTTTATTCATAGAGAGGTGGGGTTTATACTATTACATACAGAATTAAAATCTGTACATTTTAATCTAATTTAGTGTTTTATAAATTGATTAACCCACGAATGAAAAGGGGAAAGAAAAAAACAAAAAAGGAGAACAAAAAATTACACAATATTAAATATATATATATATATATATATATATACAGTGGAACCTCCCATATCCGACCTTCCCACATCCGACTCCTCCCGATATCCGACCTAGTGTCCGACCGTCCGTCTGTCTATTGTTTACTCGCGCTCTCACGGTCCGTTTCCGTTCACGAGCCTGTACAGACTTGAAAAAGTGACTCATCGATACTATGCTTTACTTTTAGGTAAAAAACTGTCAGGAAATGTTTGAAATGTTTAATCATTACTTGTAAATGTACTGTAATTAATTTCATAACAGTAAAAGTTTGAAATGTAAAATCATTACAACTTGTAAATGATAATCAATAGTTTTACAAGTTGAATATACAATATTTACGTATTTAATTTCATGTCAGAAAATGTTTGAAATGTATACACAATATTTTTAAAGGTGTAATAAAGTTGTATTACAGTACTGTGTGGCATTTTTTGTACCTGAGAACGGCATTTTACACTCCTCCCTATATCCGACCTTTTGGCCGTTCCGACCACGTCCCGGTCCCGTCATGGTCGGATATGGGAGGTTCTACTGTATATATATATAGCTATAAATATATATATATATATATATATATATATATATATATATTTATATAGCTAAAACTATGACGTTTTTAATTCAATTTTTTAAATTTTGATAGGGTTCTATGTGAGCACACTTAGTCCCCTTATTAAATTTTATGTTATTATCTTGATTTTTGTGGCTGCTATAGTACAAACGATGACAACAGTGTGTCAATAATAACGTTTTCAGTTTTCTGAGGCCATGAAACTTAATATCAGACAAAAACAAAGGCCAAAATTTTTAAAAATTACCAAACTTACTCTATATTTGATTTGTTGATAATTAAAACTGTTTTAACCTGATTTTGATTCTTTTACTTTCTCATTCTAATTTATTTAAAAGGTAGAATTTTTATAAGAAAAATAGCATTGTAAAGATTTTTGTGAACATATTCGTTTTGCTCCCTCTAGTTAAAAAAGATGATATTTTTTTTTTTTTTTTTTTTTTTACAAAATGTCTGTATATGTCCAAGCCTAGTAATTTCTCAGAAATGGTGGTTTCTTCGATTTTGTTCAAATGTAACAATAATTGGAATACTCAACATTTGTCAAACGCAAATCAAAAATGGTTTAGAAAAATCAATGAGAACATAATTCATCTCTTTTACTATTGAATTATTTGTCACATCTCACAAAAAATCTTTGAAAATTTCTCATTTTATGGTTAAATTAAGTTGTATTTGTCATACAAAAAACTATAAAATATGATTTGAACTGAAATTTAATTTCAAATCCAAGTCATTTCTTTTCAGATTTGTAGGCCAGATTTGTTGGAGTTAGGAGAGGGGCACATGATATCTGACACTTTAAATTTGGCTTAGTGTCAACATATTAATTTTTTGTCAAATAACTTGATATCCCACAAATAATATGTTGTTTTTTTTCAATTTGATAGTTTTTCCTTTTCCTACGCTATATTTTTCCTATGTGTGACAATACAAAGAATATAAATGCAAAGTTTGAAATATATAGAATTTATCACCTTGTCTTTATAGACGGGTTGCGATAGACAGACAGACAAATGTATGTAATTATAAGGGTCCTTGGTTTTACTTATGGTCTCTAAAAACTCAAAAGAATTTTGAACACCATCATTAAAAACTTAAACTTAATAAAGTTGGTCAAGTGAAAATCGTTGCATGAACTTAATAAGTTAAAAAGTATGGCTGGAATTACCAATGTTTCTATGAATATTTTTTAAAAAAATTTCTCATGTACAGAGAAAGTTATGTGATGGGTGAAACATAACAGTGTTGAGTTTTTTTGCAGAAATATCCATTTTGATGTCCCCTTAGTCCAAAACAATGCCATTAGGCCATTAGCCAAATCTGCCATTAGACTGGCTTCAGTTTTATATGCAATGCTCTACAGACCAAACGTGTTAACCGATTTAATCAAATGTGATATATTTTGGTCAAATTTTGAGAAGTTTTCTTCATTTTTCAGTTGCTCAAAATTGAGAGGTTGCCTTAAGGAAAAAAAAAACACGAAATTATGATAATCTCAAAATTGACTATAATGGTTTTAACCTAATCTTTCTCAACTGTATCCTCTAAGGACCCAAACAAAACATATTAGTCGCCATCTCTTGAAAAATGCCAGTTTATGAGGTGTCAGTAAACAAAAACAAAAAATCACCATGGAGCTGTTGTAAAAGACAATTTTTCAAATTCAGCTCTACCATTTTCATACAGATTTTAGTAAAATGTGAACATTAAAGACTACAACCATGTGTAAATATTTGTAATTGCAAGTAAACAAATATAGTTCAGGAATAACAAGAATGAACGTTGATGCAGTCATTAATTGCTAGATTATAATAAAATACAATTCATGCTGTGAACCTGTTCATGGTACAAGCAAACCGAGTTTAGGCTGCATTTAAATATATAATATATATATATATTTTTAAGACATCTATAGTTCATTTTCACTTTTGAGACTAACAACTACTGAACTCTTATTTTTATAGTTGTTTCAGTTGATTTTATTGGGGTTGTGGAGATATGCAAATGTGAAATTTTATATTACGGGTATGTTATTGCACCATTTATTATTTTAATTTTCTTTTCTTTTCATACAAATATATATATATATATATATATATATATTAACAATGTTTCTTTGTAGTTGTTTACTCGAAAAAAGATCACGTATTATTGAACAACAGCCGCTCTCTTTATCTTAGTTTCTGTTCCTATTTACAAGAGAGGGTATTTGTGTACCATTTCTGTACAAATACCCAAAATTTGTAGGTTATTCAGTCCACTAATTTAAGTACTTTCATAGTAGTAAATATTGATAATATAACACTAACAAGTTAATTAAATTCTATGAAATTTATAAATTGTGTTAGCTGATATAATTTCCCAGCAGTTATAAAAGTTAACCAGTTTTAAATATAAATTTAAATACAAATTTATTCAATTAAATATGTAAATTTGTTTTAATAATAAGATACAAAACTCACCTTTTTGTTCACCAAATTAAATATCCTCTTCAATTCTTAATTATTAATCAACTAATGATTGCTAGGCAGATGTGTTTATTAATTTTATTCCACGTTACATAAGCATATAATGGTTATAAATAGATAAACATTCCAGATCTATATCTATTGAAAATATGTCATGTATGTGGTTAAAGACTGAGAAAAATTGTATAGGTGTTATAAGCAAATTTCAAAACATTGCATGCTTGATGTTTACACATTATCGTTAATTAATTGTCACTGATTATTCATTTTATTTTTTAATTACATAGCAAAGGATTGTGTGACACAAACAATTTTATATCGCTTATTTTGACCATTCTTAAGTTAAATCCTTTGGAACCAATTTTGGATCTGAATTGACTTTTGATCCCTCGAGGGCTCACTTATAGTAAGTATGAGTATGGTATTCCCAAGGTATTTTACACCTTTTATCATGTAGTCTTGGGTTAGATATTGCTCTTTCATTTTTCCTGTTAGATGTCTCTTGACCGAGTCTTGCTCTCTTCCAACTCTGCGTAATAGAATATTCATAAGCTAGAGTGTCTTAATTTATGTTCTCTTTTATTGTTAATGTGGTGATGACCACAATAAAAAAGAACTGATTGTCTGAAAACTTTAAAGTTTGATGCGAAGTTAGTATACAATGAAATCGCCTAATTTTGTGAAATACTAAATACAATGTGGCCCTCCATGTTACAGTGTCTAGAAAATTGTTTATGAAACACAAAATCTTAACTCTGAATAGCATATTTTTAATTGTAAACTCCTGCATGGGACAGTAAATTTTGATGAAAACTCTAAAGTAAAATTTGTATATATAATAAGTCTTTCCCTCCTTTTCATATATAAATATCATTAGGTATTGACAATAATTAATGTTTGCTAAATGTTAATTTGGATCTTTATAAACAAATTCTCCTCTATTAGATCAGTTTATCTCTACTTTTTAATAAGTGGTAAGTTTACAAACATGTACATGGATCAGTTACTACATCCCCATACTGGGCACTCTTAGTGATGGAATGAAAATATAACTAGGCTCCAAATTTATGGAAATTTGTATTAGTTATCTGTTTTGATTAAATTCATAATATTTATTTTAAAGCTCTGAGTTTGAATTTGACTTTGGTTTGAATACTTTTGGATCTTGGATCCTTCTCAAATCAAAAATACACCAAATATTTTATTTTTTAACATTTTATATGAAATTTATAATATTTTTATTCTTAAACCAATTAGTTTGAATGTATCAGCAGTTTTTATACAAGTAATCGAAAAACAATATATTAGTCACATCAACAATAGGTTTTTGTACAAATTTTAACAATTACTTTTTTAGACAATATACATTCTTTAAAGTTAACCTACATTAATTGTAATGATAATGGATTTCATTGCAGTGATGATTCAATTATTCTACACATTCCAATATGCTTGCCTAAAAATTTATAATGTTTGTAGATTATGTATTGATTTTGATGACACTCGGTTCTCATATGTTTTTAGGACCTAAGCCATGATTTTGATAGTAGATTAAGTGTAATATCAAAATTAAAATTTTAAAATAGTGATCCATAATTTGAACACTTAATATATATATATATATATATATATATATATATATATATATATATGGTACATGGTGTGATCCAAATGTTCCCGTAATGGTTGTCTCGGAAAGAGTTAGTTACATGAATCACCACTAAATAGCTCTTGTAGTTGCCCTTGGGAACTGTATCAGTTATAGAAGTCACACCAGTGTTTTATTAGTCACAGTGCTAGTTTAAACTCAGTTTGTGCAATCGGTCATTCGTGAAAATGAGTGATTTGAAAGAACAAAGAGTTTTTGTAAAATGTTGAATCAAGGTTTTGGAGAAGATACTTTTAGTAAAACAGAAACCTATGAATGGTTCAGACAGTTCAAAAAGGGCAGAATTTCACTTGAAGGTAACAAATGTTCAGGACAGCCATTTTTAGGAAGAAATGATGAAATCATGCTCGTATCTATGGGGGAAAAAAATGCTCATTTGTTTCTTTTTTTATGTGAAGGGTGTTTATCCATACTAAATTTCTTCCACAAGGACAGACAGTAAAAGGGAAATTCTAAAGCATCTACTATATCGAATTCATTGAACATGTCCTCAGATGTGGGCTGACAAGTCATTTCTCTTGAATCACCACAATGCACCAGCTCACACATCTCTGATTGTGTGTGAATTTGTGGCCACTACAAACTTTACTGTCATTCCCACCCTATGTGCTTCTGATTTATTGGATCGAGACTCTTTTTATTTCTTAAGCTGAAGATGCGACTCAAGGGATGAAGGTTTGACGTGGTATATGAGATCCAGGAAATAACAACCAATGTCTTGGAGACATTGACACACAGTGACTTTGAGAGATGCTTCCGAAGCATTGAAATCTCGCTGGTGTATCAACTCGGGTGGGGACTTTGAAGAATTTGGTGACAATTAGTTCTTATTTTGTATATATATATTTTTTAATAAATGCATTTTGGGAACTTTTGGATTACAGCTTGGAATTACATACATTGGAATTATTATGTCCACTTTAACAACGTGGGAAAATTTTCCAATTTTCTCCCACCTGATAAACAATTTGATCTCATAAATTAAATATCTTCATTAGCCTTTCATTAATTTCAATATGGCAGATCTTTTTACATTTTTTAAGATGTATCTCAGTTACTTTTGACATTAAAACAATTTTTAATATCACCATCTGTAAGAATGTAAAAATAAGTTTAAAAATACTTACATGATTTTTAATTTTAAGATAGTTAAATAAACAAACAAGCATTGCCTTATGAAAAGGGGGAAAGAGAATTTAATACTCAAACCCTTGAATATTCTATAAGTTGGAAGAGAATAAGAAATGATAAAGGGAGACCACGATAGGAAAGATTAAAGAGATGGATCTATCCATAATTACATGAAAAAAATTGTAGATCCAGCTAGGTCCCTTGGGATTGCCGTGGACATACTTACTATATATAGATGGTGAACTCCTAAGGGCTTTAATCCCATTTATGGATTGAAAATAAAGTATCATTTTTGAAGTATTGACAAACCACTGAAGAATTCGTAAGATTATTTTTTAGTAATTAAAAAAAGACTGTTTTATTTTTGTGATGATAAAATTCTCTTCTCTATTCTCAATGGTTGTTCTGAACCAATATAGATATTTTAACAAATTGTCTTGCCAATTAGAGAAAATGTTCTCAAATAAAATAATTGCATAATCATTTATACAAGATGTAAAGTAATTATTCCATTTTTTTATACAATCATTATAGGATTCATCAGTGTGTTATCTTATCAGTAAATCTGATTTTAATGGTAGCCTACTCTTCTTCAGTAATCAAGAGAAAGCATGCAAACATTCACTGTCCATTCACTTTGTAATCTATAGTGAATGAAATGTTAAGAATTTCCACATCGACAAAATATCTCAACAAGATGTGATTCAATGCATAAGAAACTGAAGATGAAATGTCATCTTGTAAAGGTTTTGTTTGAAATGGAAACTAGAATTTTACATTAGTTATTCATTGTCTGACTTTTTTATTTTAAATATTTTACTTTCTCACATATAGATAGTACAGATAGAAATATCAATTTTGATATATCCAAAAAGCAGTTTTTCGAATGATGTCTATTGTCTTTAGAGCCTAAACTAGATGACCAATTTGGTATATGTTCTTATTTTGACCATTTCTTGAGGGACTTTTTTTTTCTTTTTTTTTAACAACTCTGTATTTTTGGAGGTAACTGACATAAGACCTGAACTCAAAATTGACTACAATGATTTTAATTAAATTTCACTAAAATATCCCCCTAAGGATGCAAACAAAATCTAACGGCCGTTACTAAAAGAGGAATAAACCTGGAGAATTTGAATATCTCAAGATTGGTCCAAGCAAATTGGATCAAATTTGGAAAAAGTGAATATTTTATAATCCTGACTAATTATCCAAATTGCTGTTCGTGAGTATTAGAAAACACATAAATGAACTCTGGCACCCCCCCCCCCCCTTTAAACATCGATATAAATATTTCTGTTAAAGTTCAGTTTATTACTCCAAAGTGGCATATTTTATTATATCACTTTTAAAAGTTGATTGAATAACATCATATATATATTAATAAATTGGATATCAATTCTAGTTTATTAATTTATTTACCTATCAGTATTTTTTAGAAAACATTAATTCTTTCTCCATAATTTTAAATTTGTAAAAATTGGTTTATTACTTAACAATTGAGGTTAGAATATACAGTTTAGAAATAGAATAGTGATGTTGATGAGTGGCCATCATATGAACCTTTCATGCTATATGATGTTAAATTAACTCAGACTCAAGTTGCTACTATTAGAGCGTTTACTGTATATTTTGGTATAATTTATGGTTAATTTATATGATTTAAATTCATTGTGTCTGTAGTAATTCTTTCATTTATTGCTGTAAATGGTAACTAGTGGAATTATTGGATGTAGAATAAGCAGAAAATGTGCTTTATGTTGTTGCTGTGAGCCCTAAACATTCCGCCCCTTTTTAAATTTAGAAAGTGTGAACCCCATTTAGAGATGCATCATTTGAAAGAGAATATGCATGCAAACCAGAGAGTGCTGTTTTTTTTCCAGTTGGTAAAATTTTTTTGTAAAAAAAGCTACCCAGTTAGTTTTACCTTTGTACAACCCTTTGAAAATATTATTGGGAACATCCATCAATTTTTCACTGCAGGAATTAGATTAAAATAACTACTCATTATAATAAATGGGATAGTGTCCATTATGATTTATATAATATAAGACCAGGATAAATTAATCTGTTTGACTACAATTGAAACTGTTATGTAAATAATAATTATTTGATATTTTTGTGCCCTTATGTGAAACTCAAAATATTCATAAATTATTTTAAAAAGTAGGAGCGAGGATGTTTTTTAAATTTTTAGTCAGGTAAAAACTTTCTGCGGGAAAATTTTAGGAAAACGGTTCAAATTATTTTTTTCCCAATTTTCTACATTATTGGCTTTTTCATATCATTTTATTTCATACTCTGGAGCACAAGTTTTATTCCAGAGCACTCAGCATCCATGTCTTTGGAACCATACAGTAGTAGGCCTACTAATGTTTAGTTATAATCAGCATTATACAATTTGTAAATCTTGTGTATATCTTGTTCTGCCTGGTTGCATAGAACCTTATTATATCATATGAATTGCATAAATTATAATTACCTTGATTTGTGGAAAGTCTTTTCAATTCTCGAGTTTTCTGTAATAATTTTTTATTTCCCAATTTCATAACATTAGAATGGTAGACATGTTTCACCGTAATTGTATGTCGGACACACAAACAAAATACCAAATCGTAAAATTAAGATGGAACCTCCCATCATGATCAATTAATGAACAGCAAACATTTCTACAAGAGAAAACAGCTCAATTAAGACGAAATTTTTAACAGCTAATTTCTCAAACTTAGTACATAAAAAATGGGAGTAAGAGGTGCAGATGTCGAAATATCATCTTTGTTGTTTTTTTATTAATTATTGATTACAAATTTTCTACAAGATTCACTCACTACTGGGGAGTACCATCAGTCGGCATAATAAATTCTTGTCGCAGCTCAAACTAGTGAAGTGTCGAAAGTTACACAGATTCGAGTTCTGTTGATGATGTTTCCCTTATCCATGTTTTAACTACTCATTCATCTTCTATTGTCAAATGGACAAAGTAAAGATATAAAGCAACAATAAATTACTTTATCATCAAGTTTGCTTGATGATGAAAATAATTTAATTTTGCATCTTAATAACATACAATTCAATTCATTGAATTCAGACAATCATTCGTATAAGTTTCATATAATTTGATTAATATTTACTCAACTTATAAACACTTCTACACAGAGTCAAAGTAGAGAAGTAACTTCATTTTATAGACTGTACTAAAATATTTTCAAGATGTAAATACCTGCATTAGCTAGATATTGCATGATTGAATCGGATTTTTCTTTTGTCTCAAACGAAGCCAGTTGTAGTCCTATGGAACGGCAGTATTGATATGCTAGGAAGTAGTTGAGTTTAGGTGCATACGGATTCATTCGACTGATGAAGTATTGCGTCCCATCCAGTTGAATTGTGGTGATCCTTTGACCTGGAACAAAATAAATGTATCAGAATATATTTGAATCAGTAGATATTTAATAATCCGGACTGTTGGGTATGTAAAAGTCTTAAAAGTATCTTGATGTGTTGTGTGTTAAAGAACTTGTTGCCTTAAACCCCCGAACTAGCGATGTCACAAATGGAACAGTTTGGTTCCCGTGTAATGGTGCTGTCATAAAGTTACGCAACCGTTAAAATACACATATTTTTCATACTACAAAAATGATTTGATTGTAGAAAGCTTAAATTCTACTATATGATTACATGATTTAATTTTTACTATGTTAGCAATACTTCAGCTTACAATATGGTTCAAAAACAGCTGATGCCTCAACTGTTGGTTTGTTTTAATAACTGCACTGACTGGAGCTAGACTAATCTCTATCTTCATTTTTCAATTAAATAAGTAAACTATAACAATTTAGTTGTTTTGGATTAGTTTTTTGTTTATGCAATACTTATATATATATAGTTATTTTTGTTTTTTTAAAATAAAAACATCATTTTTTTTTTATAATAAGCGCTTTATAGTCTTACCGGTGTATTTTTTTTTTTTATTTATTTTTTTTTTTACCGCTAAAACCTAACTTTTATATTTCTATAACAAAATCTGTAATTAATAAAAAGAAACTTTTCTATAAATCAAATATAAAAAATAGTATTCTTGACAATTTTTCTATATGTTTATATGATTAATGACATTCTCTTTGAGAAAAATTATTTTTCAGACTATGCTGTTTATATTACTTTTGTCATAACTTCAACAATTTTGAAAACTTTGCATAACAATTATGTATTTTTGAAAAGATAATAAAATTATTCTTTTGTACATCTTTGAATTTTGAAACTATGAATAGAATTAGTTGGTATATAAGTAATAAGTTGAACAATTTCTTCTTTTTTAATTAAATAATAACAATTCAACATAATTTTATTAGAATATTACTAATAAAGTTTAAAATTTAAGAATAAAATAGCCTAATATGCAACATTTTGTGGTTTGGATGTATTCAAATATTTTAATGATTTTTAAACTGTCTACAAATTCCCGCCATTATAGAAAAACAATATCTACCAGATATAGGGTTAAACAGTTTTTAGTTCATATCTACTGTGTTATTCAATTTGTAACACACTAAATTAGATTAAAATGTTCAGATTTTAGTTCTGCGTGTGATGGTACTAATCCCACAAAAATAGTGAAGTTATTGTTCAAATGTAATTTCGAATCTTGAACTCCCAAAAACATGACATATTCTTATAGTTAAAAGATTCTGCTATGCCATGTCATTGACAAAAGCGTAGTGAGTGGAGACTCCTTGATATATTTACAGCTTCAAGACCAACCAGGGCTAAGACACTGACAATAGTTAAAGAAGTAATACTTTTTTAATAAATACACATCCACAAAGTCCACTAGGGGCTAGGGCCTACTCAAGTTTAAGAAAGTATTATACAGAATTATAATGTTTAGAAAACCTGTGCAAGAACTGTTTAAAACAAACTTTTACCCTACCTTGATCTACAAATACAATTTAACATTTCCTGCAATGCCAAAGAAACCAACTTTTGATTATTATACTTATAAAGTATCTGCTTATATTATATTGTATAATTGGGGTGGGTAAATAACATGATGGAAGGGCCAGATTTAGCATTTTGGAGCCCCTAGGCCCAATAATTTTTTCCGCCCCCTAGTCTGGTTAAAGTTACTTCCCCAAAAACCATTATTAAAAAATTATATCAGGCCTACATGTTATTGCTTAAACACGACTCCACGATGCAATTTTACTATTGCAAGTTTTTTGAGTAATTTACTTGGTTCTGGGCTTAACAAAATGCCGTCTTAAAACACTTTTAGTAATTTTATGTAACTTTAACATAAAATATATTAAGTTATGGCTATTTATTTTTATTTCTAGATATTTAAAAAAATATAATATTTTTCCTCTCGGCCATGCGCCCCCTGGGAGCTTGCGCCCAAAGGCCCGGGCCTATTGGGAAATCCGGCTCTGATGATGGGACCATCAATTTATATTTTTAATTTTATATTATTAAGTGAGAAATTAGTTTCTTTTCGTAGCAAAATACTGTTGGATAAACATACAAATTAACATTATTTAACATTTCACAAAATAGAGAACAACACAAGATGAATGTTTAGACAACGTGTCTGCTTTGTTGTAATACCTAGAAAAGGAACTGTAAGTGGTTTGTTTAATCCTGAACAATAAAAGCCCAGTGTTATGCAACCTTCACAGATAAAGCCTTTATACCACCAGGTGAAATGTCTCCTTATCTCACATTCTTCATGTTTGCCCTGTGCTAACACTGCAACTATGTGTCTTTTGTCTTCTATATTGCTTTAGTATCTCTCTTTACTATCTTGTACATTCAATTTGATGAAGAAATTCAACAGTATTGTATAAAACTGACAACAGAAGTACTTTTGACAAGTACAGTTTTTAAGAACTATTTTGTCTATTATTTTCATTTTATACTAGAAGGTTCATGAGTTTGTAATTTTTTCATTGGAATATTTATGTAGTATTGCAAAAGAAAATTTAAAAAAAAAACTAATTGAAGTGAGTGAGTGACTCAAAGTTTATAAATATCATTGAAAGTTATTTTTAAATTGTTTAGATTTAGCTAAAACCAACACTCCGAACAAATCTAAGGACTCAGGAGAAATTTTATAAACAAACAGAATAACTGAACAAATTGTATTGTTGTTATCATTAATCTATTCTTTATGTGATCTTGTTGTGTACCATGAAGTCCAATTTTTGTTTGACATCTCAGAAATTTTAAAACTTTAATAAAGTACAGTAGCTAAATGCATATCACTCTAGAGTTTTCTATTTCTACTTTTCTTTCACTAAAAATACATTAAGAAACTCCGTAATTTAAAAAATGATGTTCTTGTTTCATGGAAATATCTGTTTTCAGACAACACATAATGTTTCTAACAAATGTGTGTGTGTGTGTGTGCGTGCGCATGCGTGCCAACAATGGTTTTTAAATCGGTAATTTATTTTATTGACTCCTATGAATAATTGTCATAACTCAACATTTGAGGGTATCTGATATATAAAAAAAAAAAGAAAAGACTTCAAAATTAATTTCAACATATATTCAAATCATAATTTATTTTAATATAAAATTTTGCTAAATACTTCCTGTATTCACAAAAAAAGGAATTGAAAAACTGTCCAAAATTGGGAAAAACTTAAAATTAGCTTGACTACTGTTATTAAAAAACATAATCAATTAATTAAGAGACAGCCCATGCTTAACACGAAGGTGAAGCAACTAATTTGAATATGATCAAAAATAATTTATTAGGGAGAGTTGCCAACATGAGGGAATTGAGTGGAAGTTGCATTATTGAGTACAGTATTCTGCTCTGCCAAGTACTGTGCTAAACAGGTTTTTGATTTAAACATGTTCACTAGTGAAGCCTTAGTGGAAAAGGAAAGTGAATTGTTTTCCGAAGGATCCCAGCTCACTTTGGAGTAAACTGGCATATGAGATAGTTACGGTTTCTCCAAATATGGGTGCAGTGCAACTAACTCAATGTTCTTTGGCATGTTAGAGGAAAGTGTGAGAGAAGATACTTCGAAATGAATAGACTAAGTAAAATGAGCAATGGAGGACTGCAGACACTGGAGGAAGACTTTACCAGATTCAGACAGTGTCTGATGGATCATTATATCAAGAAGTCCTACTGCAACGTTCGCTGTTTGGGTCAGAATAGGACACATTGTGACTGGTAGTATCTATCGTTTCAACTTGAGTGAATCCCCTATATGTCAATACTGTGGGGTTGAAGAAAGAGTTTGGAGTATTATACTACTGAAATGCAGCAAGAGACTATCTAAGAATAAAGATAACGAATAATAGGAATTTGAATCGGATCTTAACTAACAAGAACTATTAGACTCTTGGAGCATCGAAATATTATCGACATTAAGCCATCGGCATCATCTAATATTAGAAGCCTGCGTCGAGAAGAAGAAACATGGACACTATTTAATATATAGTCTACACATCTAGGTGAGATCAAAAAATCAATGATGAACATAAATTGCAAGGTTCAGAAAATGTGTGTAACAAATTTTAAACAAACTTACCCTAGTGAATAAGATCCCTTTTTCTACAAATAGAATTTAACATTTCCTACAACCCAAAAACCAACTTTTGTACGGCTCTTCATTTATCAATACAACATCGTTCCATTCTACTAAGTATCACAGAATGTTTTATGTTTATAGATATATGGACTAGCAAAAAAGTACACATAATATGTTTGGGTATCTTTTTTTTTCTCTATTCCTATTGGAAAATATACCCACATCAGTAACTTTTGTTTAACACAATCATAAGCATGAGAAAGTAGCAAGAACATATGGAATATCCAATACAAGTAGACAATTGAAAGAAACTTTCTCGGTCCTGTATTTGCATAGACACACATGCAGAGGTATACGAATACCAGGTTTACATCTATTTGTTTGTAGAGCATTTGCCTGCGGTACCTACTTAATCATAATATTAAAAGATACAATTTTGCTTAATTGGACAAACGTATTGATCATCATTTTAAAAATTCCTGTTCTAGAGTTATTGGTCAAAATATGGTCTTCGATCAAAATTGATACACTTGTAGGACACATTGCAAACATCATTCTGAAAATTACTTAAATAAGAACCTCAAAGAGATATTTCTACAAAAAATTAACAATGATGTTAATATTAATATGTATTGTTGATTAATATCTCCACTTATATTTAAAAAGAAAAAGTGTGACTTTTTTGAGTAACTATTAACCAATTTGCAAAACAATTTCACCATTAAAAGCTAGTTTCTTCCTGGTGGTCTATATATCATTTTTCTATATAAAAACGGGGACAAGCAGCAAACATTTATATAAAACTCATTACAATTATTTAGCTCTCTGCCATATTATCTATTACAATTTACCTGTTTGTTGACAATCAGCAATTTTGATAATTCAATATTTTTTATATGAGTTAAAACCTGTTTCTTTATTTATAAAATAAAATGAAACATGATATAATTGATAGAGTTCCATGAAACAAATCGGCAAAAACAAGGCTTATATTGTGTGTCAATGTAACATTGTATTTTTAAAAAATGTTAATATGGTCTAAAAATCCAAATTCAGACTTTCTAATTTATATTATCTTTATTTTCTGGGTCCTTATAAAAATTAAACTTTATTGAAAATTGGACGAAAATAATAATATTATAAATTATTTTATCAGGGGAATCCTTATTTGTTCTATAGTTACAAACCATTAAAGCGCCACTTTGTCGAATACAGTTTGCTTAGACAAGCAGAGTGGATAATACATCAAACACAAGCACACTTGCATTCAAATACTAAAATTAGGGTAGAATTCTCTGTTATTAAAAAAACACACTAAGTGTGACCCTATTTTCTTCATAATTTATTATAATAAATTAATTTGAACACATTCATTTTTAGCAGTACCTTGAGGGACTAAGCAGTACATAAATAGCTTTTGAAAATTAAGTTCATCTGAAACACATTACCAGAAGTTAATAAGGCAAAAGGATTGTACTCATATTAATTTTCTACATCACAACTGTAATAAATACAAAATATCATAATAAAATAATAAATACATAATATCATAATAAAGAAAATTTTGCCACATAAAAGTTTTTAATGTTTGATAATGAAGAGTTGTTCCAATTTTAGTGTTCATAATGTGTTTTAGTGTTTGTGTTCATATGTTGTGTACTCCGCCTGGCAAGCTGGACTGTGTTTGATTAAACAACACTATAATGACAACAATATTACAAACATAATTTCCTGATAACATAAAATTATTAGATATTCTAAGTTTCACTAAGTATACAACAAAATACTGGCTGCAGGAAGGCTTAAACATTTACTGATCAAAGAGAAAATCCCAATGACAGACATCTAAGGCACTGAATCGTGAAGTAAACCAAACAGGTTCAACTTTTAGATGCCTACATGAACCTTCAGACCTTTACATTATTTTGAAATTACTTGTTCATTTGATATACAGAATCCATATTTTTGAATGTAGATATTACAGGGCTTTGATGAAATAACGACACAAATTTAGTTATTAAAACTGTTAAAATTTTTAACTGGAAACTAATAGTTATTTATAATGTTATTAATAAGCAGGTAAAGATATGCCAATAAAACAAAAATAGTGGCTATATGAAGAAATTAAGCTATTGAAAAAAAATTTCGGGTATCATGCTCTGTGTATATTAATAGCTCCAATCTTCCCTTTATGATGACAGCTGCAATAGATATACTTTCATATTAAGAATTAGCTAAAATGTAATTTTCCCAAAGACATGTCAGGAGTATTAACCTTATACAGACAGACAGACCTATGCCCTTGGTGAGGGGACTGCGTGACTGAATAGCGTTTCACAGAAACATTAAATTCTGGTCGTAAATTTCAGTATTTAATAGCCATGGCTGAGCAGTAGGCACAACACTTGATTCTTGACTAGCATCTCATCTATGTCACTATATATGCACTTGTCAAGCTTTTCCCACATGAATTAAGCAATCACTTATTTAAGTACAGATACTGTACTTTGAAGTAATGTAGCTATTACAATCTCCTAAGTGAAAACACAAACCTCCCAATTGTGTAAAATGTCCACCAATCATAACCATAATTTGTCATCATTCAATAACTGGTAGTGATACTAGTTATTCCTTATTGTTATTGAGGAACAGATATTATATTTAAATATATATATATATATATATATATATATATATATATATAATTACCTTCTGAATTTTACAAAGAAATTAGAGAAAAACTTTATCAATAACCGAGTAATTTTTTGGCTTACAATAAAAAATTAAGACATCACAGTGTTTGTCATTTAAAAGAGCAAAATATTTTATCTCTTTTACAATTTGTTGTAAAGTTAATGTTTTTCGAGATATCAGGTATTAGACAATTTTCATGCCCACCATTTTGAAAATGTCTTGAATGGTCTTGATTTTTTTGGGGTAATGATAAATGGTTCATAAACCATTTATAGCAACTCCAAATTCAATACTTAATCTATTTCCGAAGTATACAGTTATTTAAAAGAAAAAATAAATCCAAATCGACCATCAAGCTAAAAATGAAGTATTTTGTGTGTATATATATGTTTATAGGAACTTTTTTAAACATTGTAACATGAATATGTCTTTATATTCGGACCTCTATAAAAACTCTAGAATTACTGAGAATGGAGCGAGAGCCAGTGATTTTTTAATGACACCTGTCAAATCTCCACTTGAAGAGTAAGGAGCAGCCGGTAGGCAGAAGCCAAGACTCGAGAGGGAGCGATTTTTTAGTGAACAAAAATGTAGATTAGATTAGTGGTTGGAAAGATTCACCACAAACAGGTTAGGTTGTTGTATTGTATATTGTCCCCAGATTGGGTTTCTATTTATACAGGAAATGTGACTATTCTAGGAATACCTTGCCTCTTCTCCACCCGACCCTCTCTCCGCCAAAACGCAAAATTACTTGTATTATCCTCGTCAAATTTTGGGTCGGCAAGCCCTCCAGAATTGTGCTTATAAACTATAATTGATAATCTAATTATTTAAAGTGGGTTAATGTTCATATCTAAAATGGTAGGTAGTGGTATGTGGACAGTGTAACTTTTGTATTGCGAAGAGGTAGTTAAAATTGATTTCAATTTGTGAAGAATTATCTACAGTATTATTTAGCAATATTAACCAATAATATATAATGTATTGGTTATAGAAAAGTGTTCAGAATTTGAAGAAAATATCCATTTCGAAAAAAATTTAAATGTAACATATATTATTGAGAAAAAGTTCAAGTGTAACATAAAAAGCAAAAACTAATACCAAACAATACAGACTGTATAGAGAGTGTAAGAAAATCGAGTGTGTCAATGATGGGACAAGTACAACGAGCCAGGAATGATTGATATTAATATTGACTTGGAATGTGATAACTTTGTAACATTAAATAATGAAATAAGAATATTATTATCGTAGGTTTTTCTCTAAAGTTTGTACAGAGATTGTGGGGTTACCTTTATAATGTTTGTGATCGCTTATCAGTTTTAAGAGATTAAAAACATTTTGTTTTGTTAAAATAAGGATTTCAAAAGATATACTTTTATATTATATGTGTCTTACTACTCCTGTCAATCGGTCTTTGATAAATAAAATTACATTTCACCCCAATACTTAGTTCATTTACACCCTAACCTTACTCAAATATTCCCTCCATACACAACCCACAGATTTTTAATAATTATATAATGTTCATTTCTTTTTTTTAATTACCCAGTAAACGAAGTATAGGGTAAGTTTGGTAATCGCATAAAATTAACAACCTCCGTTTTATGGCCTCAAGAAATCGAAATAGTGATTTTTAACATACCATTCATGTTGTCTTAACATAATCATGATAGCAGCCACACACAAAAAATAAAGATAGGAACATGAAATTTGATACATGAAACTATAATTTGCATATAGAACCCTATTGAAATTTATAAAAATTTAATAGAAAATGTCATTTGAAAGAGTTTTTTGTTTATATCTCTTGTGTTATTCAACTTATAATGTACTAAATTAAATAAAAATTTACAGATTTCAATTCTGCATGTAGTGGTATCAACCACACCTCTCTACGATGAGAAATAGCAAAGTTATAGTTTAAAATGTAATTTCGAATCCTGACATCACAATAAAATGTTGTACTCATATAGTTACGAAATCCAGCAGAGCCGGCTCAGACTCAAACGAAGCGAGTGGAGACTGTTTAATATAAAGCCAACACATCTAGGTGACGCCTACATGATTACGAGGTTCAGAAAACAACTGTTTTAAACAAACTTACCCTAGTGAAAAAGACCACTTTTTTTACGAATACAATTTAACATTTCCTACAACCCAAACAACAACTTTTGGTAATTAAATATAAAAAATCAGCTTTTATTACATTGTATGGTGGGCTGAGTAACTACCATGATAAGTCCCATCATGTTTTTATAAGTCAATGATGACCGACAGTTATTTCGCCTTTTAATGAAATAGAAGTAAAAAAATATTATGTAAGGAATATCCTTAAATTTCTCCATCTACTTCAAAGAGATTCTGTATATATTATTTTCTAAATTTTATCCCAGAGTATTTTAAATGACTGGTTCGGTGGTCTTACTATAACCTACACTAAAAACTTTGTTAATAGTTCCAAGGTTCAGTTGTGGTATGTCACATAGTAAGGCCTACTACAAATCCATAGAATAACCTACGCCTGACTTGCACATGAATGAGTAACATATAATGTGACACGTGACACCAGCTGGCACACCTTGATGTATTGTTGTGTCTGACACACAGTTTTAAAATCTCTTGTGTCCAGCTACATGCTTTCTCCTCGGTTCTTTATGTCTTTTGTGGGCATAATATGTTTTTTTTTTAATTGGAATTGAAAATTTCGTTTAAAACTGTTTATGTAGGTACTACAATTCTCGACGTGACACGTGACGTAAAAATAGTTTGTTAATCAGGTACTTTATCAATCTTGACTTGCCATTAATATAAACAGATCAATAGTTGCACAAAATGACTTCAGGTATCTACTACATAGTTAGAGAAGAAAGAACTATCGATAAAACGGTTCTAACGTCCGCCATTTTGAAATGCTTCTCCACTATAAGTAAAATTTTCATCAAAAATCTAAGCAGTAGAACTGATTGTTTTCCAATTTTTAGATTACTGTTCTATTATTATTATTTTTTTTAATATTACCCCATTTTTCTTTAGAAAACATGTAATAGATATTATTCTATGCTGATTTTGAAGTTCAAAATGGGTTTATGATATAAATTCGTACTTGGTTCGGATGAAAAAATCCTCAAAAAAAACAATTTTTGAAAATTTGAAAATCTATCGCCATTTTGAAATTTATCGACAGATTTTTGTAATTAACGTATTTCTCCAACTCTTTGTAAATCATAACCTATAAAATTTGAGCGAAATTGAATAAAATTGAGCCTATATAAGAGCCGTGTTCGAAAATAAGTACTGTACCACTTCGCTCCACGACAGTCGCAGCGCTTCTCGCTCACAGCTCCGCGCATGGGATCTACTCTCATTGGGTAGTTATCCTCAAGAATTTAAAATGACCTACGGGCGCCATCATTGGGGGGGGGGTAGTTTAAACTTCCTTCGCTTGTAGCATAAACCCTCAGCTTCTTAAGACATATTTGATTAAAAACAAAGCTTTTAATGACGGTCGAAGTTACTTATTTGGTTTTCGCAATTACTCAACCGTAATAATTTTTTAGTTGCTATTTTGCGCACTGGGTCGTGTTGTTAATCTTCATTTCATTAAAATTAGAACGAAATTAGAGCTGATTTTGATAAATTACGTCTTTTAAAACATGGCCGATGTTTTTCTTTTTTTTAAATCAGTAACACTCGAACAGCATTTTTGGAGAGTTGACGAACAACACCATTTCTCCGGGTCCTGATGGGCTGTACTCGAGCATTTTTTAAGAACATATTTTTTGAAATTCATAGTTTGTGTTGTTTCTTACGTCAGATATCCCAAGATCTCGAAAAAATGAAAGGGGAGGGAGTCTGAAATATGACCAAAATATGCCCACATAACAATTTGATTTAATTGTTAAACAGTTGTTCCCATATTTTGAGTTCTCGAGAAAAAAATGTAAAAAAACTACCAAAATCTGCTTATGTACCAAAAATTGGTCCATTCTGATCATCTGACACTGCACAGAAAAGAAACGGACATTATTCCATCCATTATATTCCCTTAAAAAAATCATCGAATTTTTGGTCTTTGATCAATCACAAAATTGCCCCTTATACCTGAGCGACCAAAAAGCAATTGGCGGGCTTTCATATCAGATTCTTCAGATCCCCCCCCCCCCGTCAGAAGTTATCGTACAGCGACCCCTAATCTCAGCGCCCGTAGGTCTAGATGGGCGGCTCTACTAGGCTACTTGCTAGTCCTAACGTATGTTGGCCTAAAATAGAAACAATAGTATGGACTGAGGTCATTGTGCTGCTATTGTGTCACGTGACTGCCACGCTACCCAACTGTCCTCAAAAATGAAATTTGAGTCTTCCTGTGTGTGTGTGTTTGCATTGCCATGCCGTATAAAGTGTATGGGGTGGGGGGGGGGAGGAATGATCACTTTTAAAAATAACAGATAATGTCCATTAGAGTAAATTGTCAAACCTACACTTCTAGAAATAAATAAATGGTGGAAAACATTGCACAAACTTTCTCACTCACCCATCCCTAAAGCTTAATAAATATATTTTCCTTTGTTGTTTAAGGGTGAAAAATATTTTGCTCATTGCCTTTTAAAAAAGTAAGAAAAGAACATAGCACACACTTAATCATTTTCTTCGTGTAATTCATCCAATGAGGATTAAGTGTTATCATGAACATCTATTAGCAATAACTTGGCGATCGTTTGATGTATAATATACGATTTACACTATTGACCGATGGTACTTGGTAGAACTCCATTTTAATGAAAAACAACACAATATTTAGTAAATTCTACAATTTATTTGAGTCTTGCCGACCATGGTTTCGCCAACAACGGCATTTACAAGGCAGCTTAACAAAGACTGATGTCTTTGTTAAGCTGCCTTGTAAATGCCGTTGTTGGCGAAACCATGGTCGGCAAGACTCAAATAAATTGTAGAATTTACTAAATATTGTGATGTATAATAAACTAACAACAATCATTAAAGAAGCAATAAATTTAATTTCTTGTAAAATCTTCTTTTTTTCTTGTAGTTTTAAAGTCGTAAAACCATTATCGCCTTTAAAAAAAATGAAGAAGAGAACATAAAATAAAGTCCCCTAGCCATCGAATTACTCTAATAGCGTCATACTCGGAAAAGAAAAGTTGGTTGAGAGAGATTTGATAGCAGACAGAGAGGGATCTGACAACATGAAAAAATGTGTGTATCCAGTTAAATAGGGACCCTCGGGATTGCCAAGCTCGTACTCACTAACGTAAGGCCGTGAGGGTTCTCTAACCCTCGAATAATAGCGCCAGGGTCGGAAAAGAACAAGATTTGGTCAAGAGGGACCTGACATTAAAGTGAGGGAACTTGTTTTAACATCTGTTGAGTCCTTCTCTGAAAATTACATTTCGATGATGGCTCATCGTGTATATAAGAGTGACTGTTGAGTCCTTCTCTGAAAATTACATTTCGATGATGGCTCATCGTGTATATAAGAGTGACTGTTGAGTCCTTCTCTGAAAATTACATTTCGATGATAGCTCATCGTGTATATAAGAGTGAATTAAACAGTACAAAAACATGCACTAATTTTCTGGGAAACACCCACCCCCCACACCAGAAATGTCAGTTCAGTAGATCAGTTAAAAAGTGAAAAATAACCATAGACGCCGCCTTTGAAAAAATAATTATAGACCTAGCCTATACTGTATTTAAATAAGTCTTAAACTTGCTTTGTTTGTTTCAACTTAAATTGTATTTTATTAACATTAATTACTATTTAATTACCTTGTTTGAGGTGTTACCGTCGAACAATCCTTAATTGTAGTTTGCACTATCTTATATGACGCGTTTCGACTATTTGTCAGTCATTTTCAAATATAAAAACACTTAACAACACATAATAATTCACATTTAAAAACACGATTTAAAAACATACATATACGGACGACGCGCGTTGTCAGTGACCGTTCTCGTTGACTCACGATCGTCAATTCCTATTTTTTGGAATTTTCGTGAGTCAGGAATTGACGATCGCGAGTCAACGAGAACGGTCACTGACAACGCGCGTCGTCCGTATATGTATGTTTTTAAATCGTGTTTTTAAATGTGAATTATTATGTGTTGTTAAGTGTTTTTATATTTAAAAACACGATTACAAATAGTCGAAACGCGTCATATAAGATAGTGTAAACTACAATTAAGGATTGTTCGACGGTAACACCTCAAACAAGGTAATTAAATAGTAATTAATTATTAACAATCCAGTTGGGCTATAAGCAAACATAATGGGATTAACATTAAGCTTTTAAGACGATGGTCAAGGTTGATGTATGTTTTTTTGACAACTATTCCTGTACCGTCATATATTTTTTTTATTTTAAATTTTGCTCTGTTGAAAAATTACCTATTTTACCCACATGTCTTTTCTTTCTTTTTTTTTGAACTGGTATTTTTGTAAAAATGTCGACCAATACCTTTTGTTAGGGACCTTAAAGATTATGCGTGAGCAAAATTTCATCAAAATAGTTGGAGCCGATTGTAAGAAAATCTTAATGTTGTGAATGTTTCCTTGTCACAGCTACTACTAAGTTATGAGTTGTCAAAAAAAAATGAAAAGAAATCCCGAAATTAGGTCAAAATATACCCACACTAAATATTTTGGACTATAAGGAGCACTTTTTACTCAGGTGACTTCAAAAACGTATATACCCGCAAAAACTATATAACGTATATCTGAAAACGTAATACGTAGGACTAGAATTTTGAAACTGGTATGTTTATAGGAACTCGAGTATTATGATCGGTGCTCATTAGATGTAAGACGACTAATACAAAGATCGATTTGCGTTGACAGTCACCAGGTTTAACACATAGAGTCCCGGTGTTTCAGCATGCTACAGGGAAAGTGTGTCCAAACGCCTTTTTATGTTTACAACCTATTTACACTGAAACCAATTAAACAGAATTGTCCACTCGACCGGCAACAATCACTCTTCCAACCATTCATTTATAATTTAGTATGTCTTCTGATGTAGACTATTCTGACATATAAAGTAGTTTGGGGAAAGTTATGTGATGGTGTCAAGTTTATTTCCGGGTATATAAGTTTTAAGGCCTTTAAATCCCAAAAAAGTCACATTGGGAATAATGTCTGTCGCTTCTAGAGGGACTTTTTTTTATTACATTTGGATGTACCTGCTATAAAAAGCACACACAAAAATATTACAATTTTCTCAAAATCGGTTCTAACTATTTTGATGAAATCTTAGTCATGTGTAGCGTCTAACGACCAAAACTATGTCGAGATTTTTTGCGGTTATATCCGTTTTGATATCCAAAAGTGATGTTTGGGAATAACGTTGTGACGATGCCGCTTAGGCTCGATACCGATTGTTGAGCTGGACCTACTAACAGCTGATCGAAACTGCAGCTACGTTGAGCATACTAGACCATGAGACATGCAGACAGACGTGCTGTTTTAATTTGCTTTTTATATTTATTTCCAAATTAGAGCAATTGTTGGGGTCATGTCGTTCGGAGGTGTTACGAAAGCCCAATCCTCAAATTGGAGGTGTTATGGGTAACGCCATAGTCCAAATCTTTGGTTAATTAGTAATTGTGCTGTGTGAGTGAATATCTTAGTAATTAATTTTAATTCTTTATGTTAATCTCTTTAAATCTGGGTCTCTACGGTGCATGGGCAGACCTGGGGGTGAGCGATTTTAGCCTCGAAATATGCATAGGTCATAAACAGTAGCCTATAATTACCAAAATTTAGACAGTAGGCTAGGCCTAAATGTAACTTTGCCGTTACAAATTGATTACCAATCGTTAGAACGTCTCTTTGTCCGAGTAGTGTTCTGAACAGTCACAATCGCGTAGGCAAATTAATCGAATGTGGTATAGGCATATTTTGGGTTATATCTCCTGACTTTATTTCATTTTGTTCAAAATTTAAAAAAATTATGTCATTCTCAAAATCTGCTGAAACGATTTAGATCAAATTTTGTTCAAGTGACTCAAACAAAACGTTTTGGTCGCCATCTCGTAACGGTTTGTGAGCGATCGATAAAAAACTAAAACGACCTTGATGGTGTTTTAAAATATACGCTGTCGTTGCAATTTTAGTGAAATATAACACTTTTACGAAGTAAAAATATAAATGATACTTAATCGCCGGATTTACGCTGAGGACGCTTTTCAGGCACAAGCGAAGCGAGTTTAAATACAATTTAAATATATAACCGTTTTCAAAGACAGTGTCTAGGCCTATGGTTCATTTTAACGTTTTCATTAACAACTACGGAACTGAAATTTGTTGAGTGACGAATCGTTTTGGTTGGTTTTGATGAAAGATTGAAAAAAGTTTGTGCAATGTGTTTGCACGGTTTGTTAATTTCGGTTTATGGATGATCATAGATTGTGGACAAATTTCGATTTTCTCAAAAGGTAGCCTAATTTTCTTCGATATTTCCTACATTTTGGTTTTGTATAGCTTCTAATGTCATATAAAGAGACGTCTGGTCTGGTTATTAATGTTCTGGTTAGGGCTCAACAATTTACGGTGTTGACCCAGCATCATGGGAGCAGCGAACTGGTTGAGATTTCTACAATAACGGCGATGGAAATTCGTGTTGCTAACCAGACTGAAAAGCCGTCCAGCATGACTATACAAATTTTAATTCGGCTAAAAATATATACAAAAAAATACATTAAAATCTGTCAATAATATTGTTTTTTAATTTTGGTGTTATTTTATGATTTTTTGAGACATATCTAAATAAGTTTTGATGGGTGCCATCATAATACTTACCCAACCCCATTATACAATGTAATACAAGCAGATCTTCTAAATGTAATGTTCAAAAGTTGGTTTCTTTGGCCTTATAGGAAATAAAAAAATATATTGGTAGATCAAGGGTAGATCTTCCACAGTAGGCACTACATTCTTAGCGTCATAGATGTGTATGTATTAAGAAGTTCACTCACTTAACTGTGACGGGCCTAGAAGCTGTACATATGCTATTTGTAATCGTACAGGTGTGAAGTTGGTACCATTGTATTTTTCTCAAATATTTCCCTATTTGTAATCGTAGAGATGTGGAGTTGGTACCATTGCATGCATAATTGAAACCGCGTGTTTTTAGTTCATTTAATGTGTTATAAGTTACTTAAGACAAGAGATAATATGGAGAAAATACATTTTTAATACAGTTTTTTTCTGAATATCAATAGGACACACTTATAGTCCCCTATAGAAAATTTTATGTCCTTGTCATATTTTTTGTGGCCGCTATCGTGCTTCACGAACAACGACAGACACTTTTACGATTTTCTGTGGACATAACACGTGGACTTCAGTCAAATACGGAAACCGAAATGTTTTGCAATTCCCAATCTTACCCTATACTGTATATAGAGTGACATCCCTATATTTTAAAATTTATAGAATTTAGTAGCCTAAAACAGTTACTTAAAATCGAATGAATTTCCCGCCATTTTGGAAAAGTTCTGTCAGTGATAATTGCTCCAAACTAGGTTTTCTGGTGTGATAATTTTTCTTAAACAGTAGTCACACAATAAAGTATATATACATACATACATACAGGGTGCCTTACGATCAATTTCAGGGTGGGAAGTGATTCTGAACATTATAAAAAAGCAAAAAGATGCAATAAACTTAAGCCCAACAAGCTTTGTTTTCTGTCTACTTCAAAACTAATTGAGACATCGACATTTTCAAATAACAGTTTCAAAATGGCGTTTGTTAAAAAATTTGTTTACATAATATCTCAAAAATGATCGATTTTACAAAATTACCTTTTTTTGTTGAACGAAATGAGTTATTTTATTGTAAGTTGAAAAATAACCTATAAATTGTAAAAAAACTAATTCTTGGTAATTTACTAGAACACACACTTGATGTCCAGCAGTCAACTTAATTATAAAAGTTGACTGTCAAGTGGTGGATAGGCCTAAGCCGGCTTGGTAGTAACTTTCTAAAAAAGTAGACAAAACAAAAGGGCTGCATAAAATGTGCTGTTTTGGTATTTACAAGAATAAATTTATAACATTAAATAATGCGTACATTTGTTTACATACTGAAACTAAATGCTGCTAAAAGATTAAAACTCAAAGTCTGCTCTAACGATTTTAATAAAATTTTGTTAAAATGTAGTCTGTAAGAGTACAAACAAAATATACGTTCCAACAATTTCAATTCAGTAACTGTCGGTTAAATAGCGATGTACTACAGTCGGCACCATAAACGTAACAATATCTCAAAACCGATTTCTATCAAATGTGAAGATTTGTGACACAAAACAATTTGTTAAATTTCTATTACAAAAAGAATTTCATAATTTGAATAAAGATAAACTGCACGAACCTTTTTTTTCTTAACTTACATTTTGCGTTCTGTAAGTTTTCTTTGGATTCATACAGGTTAATTTTTGGGAAATGTAGCCCCCTAATGACCCAAATAAAACATATTGAGCCATCCGAAAAAATGTCTGTTCTAGAGTTATCTGTAAAAACAATTGTCAACTGTTTTAAGAGGCCTAATTTCTCAGAATATGTTCGACCGATTTTGGTAAAATAGCAAGATTAAAGATCCAAACCGGTGTACCGATTCGCAATTAAAACAGAATTAAGTTTCGGAAATAATCCGACATAAAACGGAAATAAGCGACAAAAAAAAGAAATTGAACCTTGACCGCCGTCATTAAAAACTCGATTTCAATCAAATACGATTTACGCCTAGGATGCGTTTATAATACAAACGACGCAAGCTTTGGTACAATTTAAAAAAAATTAATAAAATCTATTTTAAGTCGTCTTCCATGAGAAATAAATTGGGGGAAATAAAAGAAAAATATATTTGTTTGATCCTTAAATTTTGAGCTTGATTTGTATAAGTATGTGTTTGGTTGTTTATATATTATTTTTTTATTTGGCCACTTTTAAAGATTTTTTAACTTTTTTTTTTTAATGTGTGCGGGTAATTTTGAATTATCACTACATACTTCTTCTGGAGGTCCTTAGTCAAAGTTAAATTGTCAAAATGAGTTTTATTAAAAAGTAAAACTGAAAACGTTAACAATATTTATATTCACCGATTATCACAATTCCCTTTTCAACACTTTCACTAAAAACTAAACTTACCAGCAACACAGGCCAAGACAGCGGCGGTGGCTGCAATAAGAAGAATAGATCGCATGTTCTGTCCTTGCGTTGAAATCACCAACTGTAGTGAAGAGGTCCTGCTGCAGACACCTGCCTTTTGTTTGCCTTCAGGCGCCGTGTAGGCATCCCCTCCCACACCATTGATTTATGGTCGTAGTTGGAGCTCTTCTGTAGCCGATAACCAAATTAATAGATGCGCTGGTATCCCGGCGATTATGTTACACTAATGGACGCTTTTTGTGTTAACTAATTGTGTGTCGAGAACATTCCTTGTGACGTCAAAATAGTTTGTTTAATTCTCAGGAGCTAAAACACTGATGAAGTTTTTCTTGTATACCTCTTGTTTTTATTTTAATCTTGGTATGGTTACATTGACAAGGTACAAAATATAAGTTATTATATGTTTAACCCTTTTAAGGCCAGATAAAATATTTTCATTCAGTTCTAAAAAATACAATATTCAAATAGCATTTGAATGGAAAAAAGGGCAGTTTTATCATGATAATGCAAAAATATATGTAACTCATTTCAGAAGTTTTATTATTTTCTTCTAATAAAGGTACTATAATTAAAAAATAAACCCGTAATAAAATATAAATATATCAGGTCTTTCAAAAGTAGTTTATTAATTGACTGTAGTTTATTTGTTTATTAATATAGAACAAAATAAAGTATATAAATTCCTTTGTAAATTAAACAGGATTTAATTAAAAACAACCAAATTCTTACTTGTCTAGGGTTATTAAGTTTGTAGTGGCCGCCATTTTCTTCTTGGAGAAGCAGTAGTCTTTCCTTGATTATCGTGTTGAATTTATCTCAGTTTTGAATAATTGCTTCTTTCAGTTGTTCATCTCTTACAATTGCAGGTCTCTTGTTGTCTTCAACGGATCCGGTAGTTTCAAACTCACTAACAAGGTTTCTATATACGACTACATTGCACGTCCCTCAAACCTTTACGAAACTTTTGTAACTCTATTCATGCGATGTGTGTTTGTAAAGGTAAAGTCATGATGGAATGAAAAAAAATCAATTAATTAATTGTGTAAACTACTACAAGTTTACCACCTACTAAATTCGTGAGTTTGAAATTAGTCAACAACGAGAAAACGCGTTGCTATGGCAACAAATAAATAGCAATGAAAATAACAGCTGATGTTTAAGTAAATCCCAATTATATCTGCATACGATAAAGAGTTTTTGTCTAGAATTGGACAACAAATATCCACATAACATGTTGTGTGAGAAAACCAAGGCTATATTCTTTAAGCTGAAGAGACTGGTGCGAAGGGAATATGGTCTGAACTGGAGAGCCCTTTTGACCATATACAAGGGTGTTTTCGAGGCTATATCGACATTCGCAGCTGGTGCCTGGTATGATGCCCTGGAGAAGAAGACTTTCGCCATTAGGTTACTCAGAACGCAGAGAGTTGTCCTTATCTCGATAACCGGAGCGTATCGCACTGTCTCTGTGGACGCCATGCTGGTGGTTGCAGGGATAGTGCCGGTGGATCTCAGGGTTTGGGAGAGAGATCAAATAAAGAAATGGAAGGACAATGAAGATCTTGACATTGGTGGCAGAATCCTTGCCTCCTCCTCAATTCTGACGCTGGGCCAGGTGAAGAGCTTCCTGCGTGATGAGGTACTGAAGAAATGGCAAAGCAGGTGGACTATTTCCGCAAAAGGGCAGAACTACTTACTGGTGGTTCCCATCAGTTAAGAAGAGAATGGCTGCTAAGTTTCTGAGACTGGAAGCCCGGGCTACGCAATTCTTGACAGGACACGGGTTCTTTGCGGAAAATCTAAGAATGCTAGGACTAAGAGATGATGGGCGATGTCGGTGTGGTCTAATCCAGTCTGCACAGCATGTGGTGAAGGAGTGTCTGCTTCTTGAAGATTTAAGAAGAGATTGGCCGGATACCGGAGATGGGAGTAGCCTGGTCAATAAAGCTCTATGGCCAGAGATGTTGATACTGATGAGAGCGGCAGAGGAGTACCTCGACGTTACACGGAACGGAAGTCCGGTATAAGTGTGTGAGTGGGTACGGAAAACCAGGTGACCTGGAGTGTGCCGTCAAGTCCCAGGCGGAGCATGAAGGGAATCCGAAACGGTAGTGGTCGTAAATGGTGGTCTGTTTACGATCACGGGCCCGCGACCATTCTGGGCATCGGAGCGAAGCTGAGAATTCAGTATAACTAAAAATGGTACCGCGGGACATGGGAGCCCTGTGGCGGAGCTTCACTCCGTCATGTGGTGGGGGTTGGACTCGTGGGGGTGGTGGTTCTGCTGATGGTGGATATTCACCTTTCCTCCTTTAGATTAGGTAAGTTTTAACATTCAGGGGTGTCGTTGATTTCCAGGTGGGTATCAATAAATATTATTAAGTTAATCATTGGGACACTTGGCACTAGATAAGGCCGCACAGACCTTCAAATAGTGTCAGACACAGAAAATAATGGGGGAAAAAAAATTGGACAACAAGTAACGAAACCACAAGTATTTTAAGTTTTAACTTACTTTTGAAAGACTCGGTATTTTATTTGGATAAAGAAATTTTGTGTGTGTGGAATAAAATAAGTGTATTTAAAAATATGTTTGTGAATACATTAGACTATTTTGTACAAGCACTGAAAATTTCAAAACTGTACTTTAATTAGACTAGACTAGAATTTTTTGTTTTTAATGTGGTTTGTAGGCGTAAGTTGTACTAAAAGTTGCATAATAAAAATTTGAAATACCGCTTATCATACGGATATATTGATTGCAATCCATGCACATTTTCTTTTCAGTACATATAACACAAAACTTTTAAAAAAATGAACTGTAACATTCGGTGAAACTCAACGTCCTCGTTTATAACTCATAATTAATTTAAAAACAAATCCGCAGCTATAAAAAGAAAATTATGACTGTTATTAAAACACACTGGTATAAAAATAATCCAACTTAATAGGCACAAGGATATGGGAGATAATAGACCGATGTATGATTCTGTCTATGAAAAGAACAGAGTTGGTCAAGAAAGGCCTAATAAAGGAAAATGAAAGAGAGGGATCTAACCCAAGACTAGATGAAGGAAGGAGTAGATCCAGTTAGGGTAAAATACGTCGGGATTGCCACACCCGTACTTACTATAAGTGAGCTCCTGAGGTGCTAGTGAAAAATATAAACTTGTGTTCCTTCTTAAATTGATATTCATTCATTTTTATTTGTTCCTATAATTCTTGTCATCTGCTACAGACCACGATTTTGTCAGTTTATTTATTCTTATTTTAATTTTCTTTTTTTTTTTAATTCAGTAACATTTAAACTAAGTTTAATAAACAGGTGCATTCTTGGTTTTATAAATAATGCAGAGAAAGATTCTTAATGTTGTGATTGATTACTAGCAAAATGAAACGGTTTAAATTCACAAATACGTTTAGTTTGAGAATTTATAACAGCTGTTTTAGGTTAACTTATATAGTGCTCACTTTATTCATGGGAATTCATGTTGTGTTCTCATTGATTGCTTTCATTTCGTAACAAAACAGTTTGAATGGCTTATGAGTGACAATTGTGTCTAAATTTTTTATCTCATAAATGTTAACAACTTAACTGTACATAGGCTACTGTATAGTACTTGCTTTATTGTGATTTATTGGTTACATCTTGCAAAAGTCAACTGTTTATATGGCTTATTGGTGACAAATTTGTGGGAGCTGAGATATTCTAAGTTTTGCACAGTATGAAACAAAAAGAAGGCCGCTTGGAAACCATCGAACACTTAGGCCTACTGGTTGATGAAAACATGCCAATGACAAATCGAAGGACACTGGGTGAAGTAAAGCAACAGGTTCAACTTTTTGATACCATCATGAACCTCATACCTCGACATTACTTTAAAATTACACTTTCATTTGTTGTTAACAATCGATGTAGGTGATCTTTCTGATGAATGTAGGTATCGCAGTGTTTTGTTGTGAGATTGACAGAAAGTCACTGTGTAAGGATAGATATCCAGACAAATCTAATCATCACAACATTATCTGGAAAACATCAGGTGCTACAACAACGCACTGGTCTTCATTTCATTTGGAATGTCTCCTGCTGTGACCCCTTATTGTTTTAGAATACACGGTGCAGTCTACAACATAATAAGAAGGGCGTACCGGTGTTCTGCCAAGCTTCGGTCAGTTATACATAATGGATACTAATGTTGTTATTCAAAACTGTTAAAATTCCATTGACAAAGATACTATTCTAATGCTAATTGGAACTAGCCATTTTTTTATTTATTTGGTACAGTAGTTCCTGAATGTAAATAATATTTTTATTGCTGAAACTAGGAAATCCAGATTATCAGATACAGTTTACTCAATTTTTTTTTAATTTTCAGCAACAACATAATTTCTCTGTGTGACAAAATTTATATGATTTAAAAGCTTAATTGCAATTGAATACTATTTAAAAATCGATGCAGCATTTTCAATGTATTAACAATTATTTAAAAAGGAAATCTATACTCTCTTATCTGTGGCTCAGTCACTTATCAAGAAGCCAAACATTTATTTTCAAAATTCCCCACGTCTTTTTCCCTTAACAGGCTGAATCGAACGCCTTTTGATCAATCCTCTATTATTAAAGGACTTTTATTCCACGTATTTGAGAGGAACTAGAAGGCTTTCTACCGATACCACGAACTTGTGAAGCCTATACTTACATTTAGTCCAACTTACTATTTATTATTAATTATATATTTGCAAATTTACAAATTAAATTCCTCTCCATCGGACGGGCTATTAATTTACCCGCCAATCAGACTGTGGTACTTAATTATCTAGCAGCACATGGATAGGCTTAGAGTTTCGCTTTAATTCTATGGAAACATTTTAATGTATTCATTGAATCTCGGTAATTGCATTTCAACTCTCTTCTTTCATTGCTTTTAAAACTTTATGTACGCCCTAATCATAGTAAAGATGATGTGCGTCAAGGTACTTACCCAGCCCCATCATGCAATGTAATACCAGCGGATCCTGTAAATTTAAGTTTCCTTAAACAGTTATATCACTATTTTGATGTCGGCTAGGCCCCTAACTACTTGTCTATATATTAAAAAGTCTTCACTAGCTTCGCTCGTGTAAGTTTCAGTCATTTGCGAAGGGATTCTCACTCGCTACGCTCGTGTCGGTGACTTGTCCCCACCGGATTTCATAAATATACGAATATCACATTTTCTTGGGATTTCAAGGTTCGAAATTACATTTTAACTTCGCTGTTTGTCGTCGTAGAAGGGTGGTGTTACATGCAGAATTTAAATCTGCAAATTTTTATCTAATTTAATGTTTTATAAAAATTGAATTACAGTGATAAGAACAAAACACATTTTGAAATTAATAACTTTTTTACTTTATCACATATACTTAGTATACGATGGGTAAAAAATAAATCGCTAATGGAGAAAATATCACTATTGAAATATTTGAGCCCAAGAATTATCATGGAATAACTTGAGAATGTAAAAACTAACACTGTTATAATCCAGAAATAATTGTATAATCACTACCGGTTTCGACCTGTTCTGGTCATTTGCAGGTTGTCATTCATGTAAATGACCTGTACAAGTTGAAACCAGTACAGGGAATAAACTCATCTGTAGATATAACAGTGTTTGTTTTTTTTCCTTTTGTTTGACTTCTGTACAGTTAGAGCGTCAAATCTGAAAACAACTACTGTAGGTTCTGCAGTCATAAAGTGTGAAACTATCACAATAAATTAAGGGCGTTATTTATTATCTAAAGAATATAATCAAAAAAAAATCTGGGGTATGGAGGTCTTAAAATCCTTGGAAGATCCTTCAATTTGGAAAAGGAGGAATAGTTTTAAGGTTTTTTGCACCTAAGCTGACAATATAGAAATAAAATTGGTCAAAATTTTACAGTGCGGAATTGTATCATTAATCACCAAATTATGTCCCTTCATCTGGTGTCTACATTTCACCCGTTTCCTTAGAGAAAAAAAATTAAGACATTATTATTTTTTGTTCCCCCCCCCCCCGATCAAACGGATATTTTCGAAGAGATGACAACCAAATAAGTTTTGTTTGGGACTTTAGAGGATAGATTTAATAGGATCTGTTCAGTAATCAAGCACTTCCTGTAGATTCCGTTTCGACGGGGTTCTGCTAAGCAACTCAATGTCACGAGGTTTAGCTAATTACCTTCACTCTTGTAGTCGATAGGGGACTATAGTGTACTCATGTAGAACCCTATTGAAATTCAGAAAAATGAAATTGTAAATGTCAAAATAGCGGCCATTTTAAACAGTTTTTTGTTTATTCAATCTATAACAAACTAAATTAGTTAAAAGTTTGTAGATTTCATTTCCCCATGTAAATTTACCAACTTCTCTACAATGATAAATAGCGAAGTTATTGTCAAAATGTATTTTCTAACCTCCACCTCCCAAGAAAATGTTATATTTGTATATAACGAAATCCAGCAGAGCCGCATCGAGTATAGCGAGTGGAGACACTCGCACGATGTACACATCTACTAGGACCTTAGTCGACCTCAAGAGAGTTGTGATATGCACAAGTTCGAGGTTCAGAGAAATTCTATAATCAACTGTTTTAAACTGACTTACCTTGTTCTATCAATACTGTTTAATTAACAAGGCTTAAGTGGTCAACTTTTTAGCTATTATATTTGGATGATCTACATGTAAAGAATGATTTTTTAAGTATGAAAACAGCTTTATACTTCACAACTGAGAGGCACTTGGAGACAAATGCGGATATATATAGTTAAAAAACTATACTTTTTTGTAGGTTTGAAACTTTTGTACGCCATCTTGAATCCGTCATAATTGAATCAGACTTTTTTTGTTAAATAGGAAAGTGAACATGTAATTCATGATTTTCATATAAATTTTGACAAGAAAAGCAATGGTGAAAGCAGTTTTTCTATAAATGCCTTCGTTTTTAGTTATAAGCATTCAAAGTTGCAATGACGGAAAAATCGCGTTAACAATAAAACAGAGTAAAATGCGAGGTCGAAACTTTTCTATTATATTTTTTGTAAAATACATCCAATAACGATCTTTAAACGGTATAATGGTGATCATAATAAACAATATAAAATAATTACAACACAACTACAAAAATAAATATCAACCTACATCACTTTAAATATTACAATATTTAAGTTTAAAATTTAAATAAGTGTTTTCAATCGTACATTAATAATACATTTTTGAAAGGATACCATTCTACAATAAATGTTTCAAACTGCCTCCTCTCTACAGATTGTCAATGCGCTAACCTCTAGTAGTATCAGTTTATGAAAGTAGGCATAGTTAAATCAGCTGTTAGTTTACAACAATGCAGCTTATTAACTATTCATTTCGTCTAAAAATTAAGTTGTAGTGGTTCAAAATTGTTTTCTGGTTCGTTCTTGACTGTATTCTTCAGGGAAAACAAAAAAAGATTTCGACCGCGCATTTTACTCCGTTTTATTACCAACACGATTTTTTCGTCTATGCAACTTTGAATGCTTATAACTTTAAAACGAATGCATTTATCGCAAAACGGCTTTGACCATCGTTTTTCCTTAAAAAAATTACATGAAAATCATGGATCACATGTTCATCATCCTATTTAACAAATAAAGTTTGATTTAAAATGGCGGACTAAAATTGTAAAACCTACATAAAATTTTTTTTAACAACGTAGATCCGCATTTGTTTCTGCCTCCAAGTACCTCTCAGTTACGCAATCACCCTGTATTACATTGTTGTATGATGGGACCCATCAACTTGTTTAATATTCAAATGGAGCGCTTAGATATCATGGTTACTAGCTAAGGTCTCCCCATGAGTGCGGCTCTAATAACTAATTTATCCAACAACCTTGGTCACAGACAGAAACAATAATCGAGGAAAGCAATGTTATGAACATGACTCCTACAGCTTGATTCTCTTCATACAGGTGAAATCATTATGTAAACAAAGCATATAATTTCTACATATTAAATGTGAGAGAATTGCTTTCACCCAGTGATCCCAAAACAAATAAAAATAGTGTCAATGTTTAACTATTGGTTTTATACACACAACACTTTTTTCTTGGTGTAGGTGAGAGGGGAAATTTTTATAGGGGAAGTGGCGGGCTCAGTCATTCAGGTATGATCATACCTACTCCAATCCGAACACATCTATATCCTGGAATTACTGTTAAAACTGACCATCACGAAAATAGGATTCATACTTAAAATGCTTCCCTAAGAGTTTTTATATGGTCGACTAAAGATGACGTTCTTCCACTCTTCCGTCCTTTGTATCTCGCTGTACCAACTAGTTACGAACTCTTCATTTAGTGTCCATTTTTCATCGGACTATATTATATGCAAAACTATGTTTTTTAGGTATATTCGTGGTTTGCTGTCAAGGTGTTAACGTCGGGAATTAACTCGTAGACTCTTCCTCTTCCCAGCATGTTTTCTATTGCTTACGTCCTACTATTCTTGTTTTCTTGTTAACTTGCACTCATCATCGCCAAGAGATTAAAATAGAGACCCACTAGCTCTCGAATACTCTTAAGAGAACAAGTTGGCCAAGAGAGACCTGATAGGAAGACAAAAGAGACGGATATAACTCAAAATTAGAGGAAGTAAGGTAACTTTCTCTGGCTCTTTTTGAAACACGTTCCTTTCCCAGAAAGTCGATCGGTGATATGTTGGCCAAGAAGCACATGGTAATTCCTAAGGAACCTAGCTGGATCACAGCTTCTTCATCTAGTCTTGAGTTAAATCCCACTCTTCATCTTTCTTGACCTACTCTTGTTCTTTTCCGACCCTGACGCTACTAGAGTATTCAAGGGTTTGAGGTTTTTTATTTTATCTTCTTTTCCTCCTATTTTCCATAAGTGTATGGTGATCGAGAGGTTTTTCGCGTGGCTAAGACTAACACCGTTCTACACCCCGACACTACCCTAACAAAGCCGAGTTCACATAGTTCGGGTTTTGTTGAAGAAATATTATTGATCATCAAAAACTAACGGAACTGAAAGATAAATTCGTGAAAGGTTCAGAACGGTTTAATTATAATATAAACAACAATAATCATTATTTTTTCAGAATTTTAATAAGCACATTCTATACCAAATTACAATTTCTTTTCCAAATGTTTGTGATCGCTTCGTACAGTCGGTATGTCAAAAATCACTTTTTGCTTTCCTGAAGCCATGCAACCTAGCTCGGTTATAAAACCGAGATTAAAACATTTTTTGCAATTAACAAACATACCCTATAATGTGTACGTAAATATGTTCTGCAAATTAAATTTCAAAATGAAGGCAGTTTGAAACTGTTAATTTTTGTTAATCCAGAATCCATGTGAACCTGTCACGAGATCGGCAACCGAACAGATAAACGTCGAGCGTATCAATTGCAACACCGAGTATTGATCAACATGAACTCGATTGATTACATAAATTCCCAAGGTCAGAGGTCATCCACTTGTTGAAGTTCTTTGCCTTGGCCATCGAACTCTATACTTAGCGTGATTATTGATATTTCTCCTCAGATATCGTGATGCGCCTTCGGGCCTCTGTCTTGCATGCAAACTAAATTCTATTTTTAAGTGTTCACTGAAACATTTGATCTGGTAGAAAAACAAATATCCCAGTCGATGTTATGGAAGAGGCAGTTCTCTGGCAGTTATAATTAATTACTAGTTGGACTCGTGCAAAACATCTGCAATGGACAAAGTTAATAACAAATATAAATAATTTGATGAGCGCCATCCTGGTACTTATCCAGCCCATCATACAATGTTATACCAGTAAATGTAATGTACCAAAGTTGGATTATTGGGCCTTGTTATATTGTATTGGTAAATCAAGCAGAGTAAGTTTGTTTAAAACAGTTGTTCACAGGTTTTCTACTTTCTTGACGTCGTCTATATATATATATATATATATATATATATATATATATATATATATATATGAGAGGGGACTCGAAATTTTGTAATGTAAGCCGTATCATTTTAAAGGTGTTCTTAATAGAAAATAACTGTGTAAACTAGATGTCGGATATTTTATCCTATTTCCAAATGGCGGCCGGTCAATTATTGTAAAAAATTCTATTTACTTCAGAATCAGCTCCTAGAAAAATAATATTTTTCTTTTCCTTATTTAAAGCCGAAAAACCTCTCTGTGATCATGGTCTTAGATAAAATGGAAGAAAAGATCATTAAAATATTAACGAGACAAAATTACTACAGCAAAAATTGACCGAGACTTTATAGATACCATTATGAGGCAACAAATGTCCAATCCACTAAGCTGTTCGAGAGTGGGGTGCGCTCGTCTGATCTCACAAGTAATACAGCTTACCGGAAGTACAGTATATTGAAACATTTTAAAACAAACTTAAAACTTGTTATTCAGCAGGCATTTTACACAATAGTTCACGTTATAAACTATTTTACCCATATAATAGTTTATATGGACATAGTATTTTTATTTGTATTGTGGTAGGCCTATGTGTTCTTTTAATTTGCACTGTGTATGTCTGTTGTACGAGTGACAACCCAAATGTTTACTCCAGCATTCTATCAAATTATACTAAAATAATATATTATTAATTGCCATAACATTTCAAAGACAGAAATCATAGTTTTTAATTAATTATATAAATTCTTTATAATCCAAAACTATATCTGATAATATCTACAAAAATCTTTCATTCCAAAAATGTAAAGTTGAAAACGAACAACAAAACCGTCACAAACGACGCTCCATTGCAGTTACTCGGCGTCTCTAAATTAATAACTATATTAGACAGTAATACAAAAAGCCAGACTTCCTGTTATCGACGGAAACAGATGATTCGACGATTCTGATTAATTCGTTTGACCATGACCAGCCATTGTGAATATAATCACGTCTAATATCTTAGCTTTGGAAACGTGTATTTCCGTCGAAAAGAGGAAGTGGACTTTTTGTTTTATCTTCCAATCATAGAGGAGGATGCTCGGCTTTATAAGAAGAAAATATACTGTAGTGAGTATTGGTTTGGCAATCCCCAGGGATCTATCTGGTCTTGGGTTAGATCTCAACGTTCCTATCAAGTCTCTCTTTATCAACTCTTGGTTTTTTCCGATACTGGCGGTATTAGAGCATCGTGGGCTAGGGGTCTTATTTTATCATCTTTTGATGTTCATGATGATTGAAAAGTTTTTCGCCTTCAAACAACAAGAGACAAAAATATAAAAATAGGGGTCACTATTAACTTTTTATATTTAGCTCTGATTTTAATCTTGTGACTGATGTTTAACCCACTTGATGTTAAATCAATTTGAAACTCCATTACATATTCGTATATTTTATCAAATATGTGTTGATCTTTTTTCCTCCTCCGATTGATTTCAAATCAGACAAGTCCGCAATATGGCGTATGTACGGAAAAGTGAATAGAGTTTTAAATTTGTGTCAATCCTTCCAAAAATTTTGAGATTATCATTAAGTTCCAATATAGTTTTATAATACTGGAGAGCGTGGACGATGATAGACCTTGGAAGTTATACCACGAAATTTTCTTGTCTCTTCAAGGTATTTCTCGTCTCAACTGTTAGGACACTTGCACAGAGCCACCCCATTTACCTGATAATTGTAAATGAGACAAGTAAACATAAGTTTTCACCTAAATTATAATAGTTTTAAATCTTAATAATGAATATGTTATTTCGGAAATGTTAGGTTAGGTTTACGTTTGTTATATAGGTTTTGTTATATATAGTTTCTAAATATTTTTTGTATGGGTTGCAATTTTCATTAGCCTAGTTTCAATTTCTGGACAAATGTCACTCAGTGAGTGTCACAACTTTTCTGAGATGTTCACCGACCCTTGTTCCTAGTACTGTATATGGAAGAAATTCCTATCTATTTGTAGCTTCTTCAGAGGTCGCAAATTTCTATCCAATTTAACGAATTTTGATACACACATTGGCAAATAGTAAAAGTTAGGTGTTTGGTTAATTTTAACCTATGTTCAATTTAACAGGCACAGTTTTGCTTCGGAGTTTCCAAGGCCTACAAAATATATTGACAGAAGAAATCGTGAAATCTGAAGCGGGAGTTTAACTGATTTTAGGCGAGGTTAACAGCATGTTAAGGATCACCGAGTACTTTGCATTCCTTTTTCTCTCGGAGAGTTAAAAAATATTAGGTTTCAAGCATTTAAGACCGCGGTATATTTTATTTGATCGTAATTCAACGGAAAACCGACGCATAAACAATCCATTCAAGGTATTTAACTACAATACATAAGAGTTTTCCCATGGCCTCCAATTTGTGAGATTATGGATAATTTGAGGCCATGTAAGAAAACGGATATGTTAGTGTAATGTTCTATGCAAGGTTTTGTAACTTCAGGGGCATTTGTGAGTAATGAAGCATTTATTTTACAATGCTATTAACTAATTTTGAAATTTATGTTTTAATTGTCAACATCGACTTTCGCTGTTTTTTTCTTATTTATTAAGAGTTTTTTTATAGTTATTTAAAGGCGAAAACCCTCTCACCCTTCATCCTCTAGGAACATAAAATAAAAAACACTAGTCCTAGAATACTTCATGGTTAGAAGAGAACAAGTGTTAGTCTAGAAAAACTTGTCAGAAAAGATGAAAGAGAGGGTTCTAACCCAAGATTACACGAAAAATGTGTATATCCAGCAATGTGTGTTCGCATCGGTGATTTTATAGCAGTCTAGATCTTCAATTCGGGGACCAATCAAGAGGAGCTCAATTTAGTGAGTGGAGGGCTTGACAATCCCGAGGGAATCTACCTGGATCTACACCTTTTATTATATAGTTTTGGGTTAAATCCCTTCCTCTAATAACCAACTGTCCTGACGCTACTAGAGAGTACCCAGAGGTATTTTATTCTCGTTTCTTCCTTTTTTTTATAATGATATCATAACCGAGAAGTATTTATCTTAAGTGCACATCCAGCTAAAGTACCTCAGGATCGCCAAGCCCGTAATCACTATCGGGACCCCCCCCCCAAGGGAAGTTTATTTTTAATTCCTTTACATATAGGGGGGAGGGAATTGAATTTGAAAAAATATATATAACCAAATTGGATCACTTGGAGTTAATTGTTTTACACAATGCCTGTCCGTTTGTTAGACAATCTGATTTCTCTTGAACCGTTAAATTAATTTCATTCAAAAATGATTTTAATGTTTTAATTATGTACAAGTAAACATAATGAACCTCAAAATTTAGGAGTGTCTATCGTAAGAGCAAAAGTTAATATATTGGTCGCCGACCAATACAGAATGTAAGTACGTAATCAGTTGAACTTATTCTGTAAAATGTTCTTATGAAGATCAATAATCCAAAACAATAGTAAAAATAAATTATATTATATAGTGTAATTACAACAAATGAAACAGATCGATGGTAGTTACTCAGCCTAATCATACATTGGTCTCTTGGGGCTTTGTAGGTTATGTTAAATTGTATTGATAGATCAAGGTGTATTATCAAGTAGGATAATTTCTGTTTAAAACAGTTGTTACACAGGTTTATATCACTACTGTCTTGACGTCCGCTAAACAATAACGGGTTCAGTAGGCAGGTATATAAGACTAGACTCGCTTCGCTTGTGTCAGTGTCTCGGTCCTAGTGGGCCCCGAACCATATAAAGCAGGGTTATAAATTATATTTTTGACAATAATTTTACTATTTATCATTGTAGAAAGGAGGGGTTGGTACCATTGCATGCAACATTGAAATCTGCAATTTTGAGCCAATTTTGTTCTTGTGTTATAAGGGATATCTCTCAACAAAAAAACAAAAAAATGTTTGCTATTATCAAACTTATCCTCTATATATCATATTCTGGTTAAGTAAAATCAACCCACAAACAGTTAGGTAAATGTTCAAATTAAAGGTTTACATAAAGCACAAAACCCCAAAATATGTATAATATCCTAAATAAACGTATTAATTTTGTTTTATAGAAAATTCTATAATGTTAATTTCTTTTGAGAGCTACCTTAATGGTTGCATTTTTAAATAAATAAATTATGCACAAACCCATCCTCGCAAAGCAAACCCATTATCATCAAAAATGTCAATTAAGTAGTTTTCAATTATAATGAATAAGTCACCTACACAACACAAATAAACTTTTGGCAAAATTTTATTGGCCTATGTTATTACATTTCCTTGATGTATATTTCGGTAACCAAGTTACCATTATCGGAGTTTATAAAATTAAACTGACAATCTCTCCCCCCCCCCCCTTTAGTTCAGGTAGATCGGTCAATCGTAATTAAACCACGTCAAAAAATCTTTTTGAAGAAATCATCTGGTAGCAGAGGCTAACGATACCTGTCCTTTTATGAGAATTCCCAGAAGTTGAATATTACAAATTTATAAAACTATACAGTTAATTCGAAACAAAATTGTAAATAAAAATTAAAATCAAACACGCAATTCCACAATTCAATAAACAAGATTTATTTCCTTATGTACATTTCAGTAACATAGTTACCAAACTCCTCAGATATTGAGTATTAATAAACACTAATTCTATAAATATTATAAACAGCTGTTATACAAGTGAGGTTCTGTCCCCACTCCTTTCTGTGGCTAGTTCAATCAATGGCATGTAAATATAAATTAGAATATTATGTCAAACATCGGGTTAATTTATTCTCAATAAAAAATAAGCCATAGATCCAGTCTATTTAAATAGAGCCTAAACTTGCTTCTCTTGTCCCTTAACACACGTCCTCAGCACGAGTTGTATTTCATTAAAATCATGCTTTTTTAATAACATCGATCAACGTTCATTTTTGTTTTTTGACAATAATTCCTGAACCAAAATATTTTTTCACTTGCTATTTTCACAAGAGTTTGTCTCATTAATCTTCACATTTCAGTCAAATTTGAATTTTGTTTTTAATTTCAAAGATTTTGAGAAATTAATTATTTTATAACAGATTCATCGTCGATTTTGGGGTTTTAGCAATAACTGACGAATCGGCATTTCTAGAGAGATAACGTAAATACAATATGTTTGGTTCCATAAAGGTTAGATTTGAACAAAATTTAATAAAAATTTTATGTTTATGTTTTTCTTACGGGACCTACACAGAAAATCCTGAGACATGGCTTTAAATTGTAATAATGACGTCCATTTATATTTTTTGTAAAGTAATGATTTTAGAGACTAACAATATTATAAATTTTAAATGGCCGCCATTTTGACATTTTATAAGATAAAATTTGTATTATTAGTAGAACGTTAAAATGTAGCATGCAAAATGTGTACACCAAATATTAATAATTTTTAAAGTTATTTTTCTAAAAACCACAAAATGCCCGACAGCCTAATAAAACGTTTACGGGTCTATGTTCATATGAACTATTTTCATTATTTTGGTCCAAGTAATACACCTGTATTACGTCGGCCTAGTGTAAATACATAAAACCACCAAATATTCTCCGTAAGTTAAGAAGTACAGTCCTCAGAGTCAAACATGTAATTATCTCGTAGATCCTAGCGTAGGACACATCCTGTGATTGTCTGTCTGTGCGGGGCGTGTGGACAAAGAAATAGTCAAGTTTATAGTAAATTGAATGTTTTCATCTGTTACGTTCATTTCTTCTCTTTATCGCTTTATCACTCATCGACCATAGTACACCCACATACCTACCATATTTAATTAAAATATGTTCACACATTTGGGAGTTGTAGAGCACTCGCTACACAAACATATAATTCCTAAAAACACTTTTTTTTGGATTCTATGGACGTGAAAACGGATATACACGACATCGATTTTTTTTATTAATCTTATAATATTATTTATTAATGTTGGAAAGTAATAAGGTATAACTCGAAAGTGTTTTAAACTTGATAATTTCCGTCAAGTCCCCAAAAACCGCATGATGGATGTGCGTGACTTATTTATCTCTCATATCTTAAAATAGTTTTCCCCAGAAGTATTTATTATTTCAGTTTTCTATCTTTGTATCAGATATTTCTTGACCAACTTTTCCTTTTCAGAAGGCTAAGGGTCTTTTAATGTCCGTACTTCCCTTTTTAATAAGGCGAAGGTTTTAAACAACAAAGACAACACCCCTTACCTTTCCTACTTTAAAAGTTATTTAACCAATCCAGGACTTTTATGACCGTCGAAAGTAAACAATGTTCTGTGTTTTCCTAGAAGTGAGTCTGGTATTCTTGTAATGGACACATCGTGTCAATGGTCACTCTATTGACCTATCTGTCAGTAGGATCTGACTGATAGGCAGGGCGCCGTCTACCTACGAGTAAACAAAGCATAAATATTAATGTCCCTCAAAAAGCAAACAAAAGGAAAAGTGGGCCAACTCATCTGCTGTCATCTAATTACAAATGGTGTTCTCGGCGCCAGTGTCGGCCAAATCTGGTAATGTACGAGTGTCCTATCTCACATGTAAATATTTGAGATGGGTCACAATAACAATGTACCTCTGAAACCTAAAAGTTTGTGTTTTTTTAATGCTGTTTGACTGAAGTCTGCTGTCTATGAAGTGTTGTACCGCCCCAAAACTAGTGGACTGATTTCGTTCAATTTGTTATGGCCATATTTCTCTAGGCTTTCTTTCTTGACTCTAAAATTTAGGGGTAGCTCCAATAAGAGAAAAACTCAAAATAACAATATTTTTCATAATTGTAAATAACGAGTTTAATCAAAATTTACTAAATTGTAGTCTCTAAAGACTCGGATAAAACCTGAAGGTTATTTGTTAATTTTTTTAAAACTGAAGATGTATGCAAAATTACGGAAGTATTGTAAGAAACATTGAAAATGTATTTTTAAATTAATACACTTTGAAATTTTGTATTAAATTAACACGATTAATTTTTAAAGCCTAGAAATGATCATGTTAAAGATAGGGATGCAATTAAATACTGCTCAAATTTATATTAAAGATAATAAAATGCAAATACTTCGCACTTTTATATTTTTTATAATAAATCTGCGGATGTAATGTTAAAGCCTAGAAATGTTTATATTGAAGATAATGATGCAATATCAAATACTTTTCAAATATATATATTGAAGATAAAAAAGTAATTACAAATACTTCGCAATATTAAATAAAATATAAGAATGAATTATTAAAGTTTGTACATTAATAGCTTTAAAATATATTATGTAATTGAAAATACGTTTTCATTTTGTATTAAATATACGGATGAATTGTTAAAGCCTCTAAATGATTATATTAAAGATAAGCGTGAAATTTAAAATACCATTTAAATTTATATTAAAATGAACAGCGTTTTTATTTAAAAGTACTAAATTATTTTAAAATAGTTTGACATTTTATATTAAAGATACGAATTTGTTCAATAAAGATAAATTTATAAAAATACGGGTTTAGTTGAAAAAATACAAAAATAAACTTATTATGATTGTATTTTAAAATACTATCTATATTTATGTTCAAGATATGGCTTAATTATTCCATGACGTAGGCTATTACTTACGCGATTTTTCCGTCATTACAACTTTGAATGCTTATAACTTAAAAACGAACGCATTTATCGAAAAATAGCTTTCGCCATGGTTTTCCTTGTCAAATTTTACATGAAAATCATGAATCACATGTCCACCATCCTATTTAAAAATAAAGTTTTAATCAATATGGAGAATTCAAGATGGTGTCAAAATTTAAAACCTAAAAAGCATAATTTTTTTAACAACGTAGATGCGCATTTGTTTCTACCTTCAAATACCTCTCAGTTGTGCAGTATAAAGCCGTTTCCATAGTTAAAAATCACATACTGTATATATATATTGACTGTACAGCTTAATATAGACTTAATCTCATTTCTTATATTATGGCAATTTAGATTAAAGAATACAAAGTATTGTAAAAACCGATAGGGTTTCAAAGGAAATATAAAGATTCAATTAAAAATAAGAACAAATAAAAAAAATATATAAAGATGTATTATTAATAGTCTTATATTTAAACTGTACAATTGTTTCAATTATACTCCATTGGTTTTGGAACGGAAACAATACTTTCATTTGAACGCTTGAACGAAATGTGTGGATGCATAATTGAATGTCTTCATTCGTTCCAAGTTGTTTCTCCTTAACTAACCGTGATAGACATAATGTGGCAATAACTATCTTGAATCATGATTGGAAGCGGTGCAGACACAACATGGGCCAGGTGCCAGTACTACAATTAGCATAGATTAATGTCCTGTAACGGGCTTACCATTTCCAGAACCATTCATTGATATTCCCCTGTGACTGAGTCAGAGACCCGGTGGACAACTGAATTGCTTAATTTAGTAAAACGTTTGTAGAATAATGCTAGCGCCATTCATAATGATTTCCCGCCGTCTGATAATCTCCATTTAATGAGTCATGTCCTTAGCTGTAAGGGGGATTATTGACATGAGGGACTATGAAACTGTCCCGCTCATTAAAGAGGATCAAGAAGGGTCGCCTCGCAAAACCAGAAATGCTGAAAATGCCCCGAGCGCAATTTTGGTAGTATGTGTTTAAATTTAACGTCAATCAAGCATAATAAGCCTGTAAGGTTAGGTTAGGTTAAGTCCCGTAGCGTAATATGTAAAATAAAATTTTCAATATTATTTGTGCGCTCGGGGCAATTTCAGCATTTATAGCCTTGCGAGGCGACCCTTCCTAATCCTCTTTAATGAGCGGGGCAGTTTCGTCGCGGGGCAAAAGTACCCAAAATGTCGGGGCAGTTTCACTACGCCCATTGACACGTGTCGGCCATTTTGTAAATTAAGAATGCCATAGGATTGAAACAGAAACGGTGTAATCCTCCAAGGCCCTAAAACCGCATTACTTAATAACTAAAGATCTTACTTGTGCTTTATTTTTATTTTATTACATTACTATATATGCAACGGAAAACTATGAAGGAAACGCAGATTACTTACCCAGTTACGAAGTACAAGGGCAAGTTCGGTAATCTCACAAAAATGACGACCTCCGTTTTTTTGTCTTCAAGATTTAATAATTTGTTTATCGACATGTCGTCTGTTCGTTGACGTTTGTACGGAAGCACGATATCGGTAACAAAAATTACGATAAGAGACTAAAAGTGTTCTCAAATCATATTGAAATTCAGAACAGTTTTTTGTTCATAACTTGAGTTTTATTCAACTTATAGCACACTAAATTATATATATAAATGTGCAGATTTAAACCCTGCATGCGATTGTACCGATCCCACTTATCTACGATGTCAAATACCGACGATCGAATCCAGACTTCCCAAGAAAATGTGATCACAGACAATTAAGTGTCAACTGACGTACAAAAAATTAAAATGCCAACAGTAAATGACAATAAATTTCAGGAAGTGGTGATTTCGTCTGAATGCAAACACCACGTTGCCACATTGTGCAATCAAGATTAACATGTAATGACGAGTCTGCTTTAGTCTCTTGTCTTTGATCTGATATACATAGTGTATAGTTACAATAACCGGTAGGGCAGTCGGCAGAATGAATGACATGATCAAAGTGAGTGGGGGGCTTCTTCAAATATGTACATCATCGACCCACCAAGGAGGAGATATTGACACGAGCGAAGCTAATGAATACTGTGTAATATCTACAAGGTTTAGCCGACGTCAAGAAAATAGTATATACATAATTAGGAAAATCTATCTTAACTAGGCTGCAAGAGACCAACTTTTAGTCATTCAATTTAGAGAAGCTGCTTGTACTGTATGATGGGTCTGGGTAAGTACCACGATGGCGCCCATCAACTTGTTTTACTCTCAAGGGCTCGTTCGTAGTGTGGCGAACTCGAGGACCCTACTGGATCTACACCTTTCTTTATGTAGTGTTTCATCTTTACTATCATGATCAACTCTTCTTCTCTTGCTGTTAGAGTATTCGAGGGCTAGTGATCTTTATTTTATGCTCTTTTCTTCATTTTTTGTAATAAGGCAATGATGACTGAAAGATTTTTCAACTGACAAAAGGAACATTTGATGCCGATGTCCAGAATTCAATGCCATACTGTAAACGCAAATTTATAAATGTACAGAACTTATTTTCGCTGTTATTATCCAAACACCGTTAATTTTTACAATTAGAATCGTACAAGTAGGATCACACTGTTCTGAGAATGGAGTCGAGTGTTTGACCGTGAAAGTTAATGTTGAGTCATTGACTCTATGCTATGCGTGTCTAGCCTGTAGCGCATGCGCACCAATTAACCTAATCATGCACACAGGTACAGCCAATTAATCAGCATCCACTTTGAAGTTATGACACCCTGTTGTAAATCCTACAGGATCGGATGTAAGTTTATTAGTCCTAATTGCGATTAGTTTCAATTATTGCACTGTAGAGCTATCAGTGGGGGTGTATACTATGTGTTTCGTTTCGGAAAATAAGCTTCACATTGAAAGTTCTCACACTCCCATCGTCCCATCCACGAACCTAAAGAGTTGGAAAGAGTCGTAAGACTAATAGTTTATAAATGCTATAAAAATATTGCACAAACTTTTTCACTCGATCAACCTCATAAGTAAATAAAAACTAATCAGTCAAAAAGTGAAAACCGATTTCACGTATTGATTAAAATCGAATTATTAAGGTTTATTTTTTTTTAATTCCTGAGCAATAGTTTGTTTCCTTGTGATTTTACACACCAGTTTGGATCAATGATCTTCATATCTTACTAAAATTTTAACAAAATCTGTATAGCCGATTTTGAAAAAAATTACGTGCTTTCACAACAGTCCCATTTTTTTACCAATAACACACGAACCGGTATTTTAAGAGAGATAACAACCAATACGGTTTTGTTTAGGTCCTTAGTAGAGGCTACACTTTAGCAAAATTTCATCAAAGTCTCATTAGAGCCGACTTTGAGAAAATTGTATTTTTTGGTTTTTTTTTTTTTTTTATTTACCCCAAATTTTCAGGTAACAAATGATAAAAAGTCACGAGATAATTTAAATAATTATCCTAATTATTAGGATAATCGCAATTAGGACTAATAAGCATACATCTGATCCTGCAGGATTTACAACAGGGTGTCATAACTTCAAAGTGCATGCAGATTAATTGGCTGTATTGTGTGCAAGATTAGGTTAATTATTAATTAAGTCACAAGATAATAAAAAGCCACATATCAAATTTAATCATAAACAGTCCACGCGTTTTGGTCTGTAGAGCACCACATATACATTTTATTATTATTTTTATGGAGGAGAACAAATTTATCTGGATAAAACTGAACATCCATTTTTTTTACCCATCACACGATGTGACCGTATAAATGATTAGATTTCCTAAAACAAATTTTGTCACATTTGTTTTCATTCAAAATGTTGACCCGTTGTATGGTTTTTATTTAGAGTCTTTTACTGTGATTTTACGCTTTTCTGGTTTTTTTTTTTTCAATTGTTTTGTCAACTTTTTGAACACCCTTCTCTGTAATTTGATTTTTTCAAACGATTTGGAAAACGCTAGTTTTTTTCGAAAAAAATTTACAAGAGTATAAAAATCGTAAGTTCTGTTTTGGTAGCCTATAAGGTTAATACGGTTATTTGGAAATACAAAACTTATATTTTGTTTACGTTGGATTTATTAAAGAAACAAAATAAAACAATTAAATTATAAAGAAACTAAAGTTACATTTTCTGGGAGAAAATAGAGCTCTCATAGCGATTTACCCTGTGTGTCGTCATGAGTCGTGTGTAAGGAATTGTCAAAATTATGTGGAAATAGTTACCATAGGATAGCATCAGAGATAAAATAATACTGAATATATATACAGGGTGGCATCAAAATATCGGAACGACTGTATATCTCCCTTCATTTTATAGGTCTCTAACAAAACTATATACAGGGTGTGAAAAAGTGTTTTGCATAATATCGAGTGTTTATCAAAACTTATTATTTATTTTTTTTACACACGTACGCGAACAAGTTTATATTTGTCACTGAAGTGTTTTCTTGTAGACAACATTTTTTGTACTGCCGCTGGAACAAGAGATCGCTACCTTAACTGACTCGTGAGGTTGCAATGTCCATGAGAAAAACACGGAGTTCTTAAATCTACACCCGTTTTGTGAAGCAAATATATACTGGAAATTGAAATCTTTTAAAACGAAATAGAAAATAATTGGACGTGATTTGAATTCTCCTTTACCACAGCCTGTTAGATAATCATCTCAATAATCTGATTTTTTAATGATTTAACTTTTAACAGCGTTTCATTACAATCTGTGGTGGCTTCAAATTTCTCATTGTGATTGCGATACCTACTTGTAAAATTAATGCTTAGGTTGGTAAACCTACAACAGACTATTTAAAAACCCTGTAGGATACTGCACTGCAACTTCATCCAATACTGTATTATTGATAGAATAATAACCTAAAACTATAGCCTCAAATCAGCTGATTATTAAACATTCAGTAAAATATTCGTTTTTGTTCAAAACTTATAGGAAATCGTTTGAAATTTAAAGGCAGTTTTTAATCCTTACTGAATTTTTCTCAGAGGTGAGATAATGTTAACAGTACGTAGTAAACCTCCTCCTTAATCATTATAACCTTACGAAATTGCATAAAAATCGTTCCAGTAGTTTCCGAGATTGACGCGAACAAAAAACGATTTCCGAGATTAGCGGGATTAAAAAAAAATCTAATGTGACCACACGATGGAAGTGAAAACTATGAAATTATAAAAGCGTATTGATTGTTTTAGATTTGAATAGTTTTAAATATTTTAGGTAAAAATCAATTTAATAACGTTGTGTTAAAATCAGGTGTTACACATTGGTCTAGGCTAGACCTAAGCTAGGTTTGTGTTTAATTATCAGCTGTTATAAGTGAGTATTCTTGATTTATTTATTACACATGCACGGACCTTGACTACTACTAGAGATTTATATTTTTTGTAGTAGACTATATCAGTTTATTTTTAATGAATCAAAGTCGAAAACCTTCAAATATACTTTCTATAGGCTTGCAAAGTTTCATTCAGATCGGCCCAGTAGATGTGATTGCTGACCTGGGGAAAATACATAGATAAACAGTTTTATTGTCGTAACTTTAACTTCTTCTGAGTGAAAACTGATGTTTAAAATCGGTTCAACAGTTTTTAAGATATGACTACAGATTTATTAGTATAGATTTGTTATAATTATTTTAAGAATGTTTTTGTATTGTAAATTAAATCTTTTACTGTATTGAAATCGTTTCAAAGTCTAACATAACATAGTTAAGGTTATGTTGTTGTTTTAAATCTATTTTACAACACCAAAATAAGTTCAAGTAACTAAAGATTGACATACCGATATTTACATTAAAAGATACAAATTAGTGAAAAGGCACGTTCTATTAAAATCTCACCAACATTTAATTTCAAATATTTTATATTCACGAATTGAAAATAATCGATTGTTTTGTTACTAAGATGTCAAATTAGTAACACATGAGTTTTGTTTTCATGTGTTACTAATTGATATCCCATTATTTCTGTGTATATATTTAAGTGGTGCTTGCGGTTTAAATAATATACTTCAGTCTTACCAACACAACGAGAAGAATAAACGACAGTGAACATGATGTTGAAAACTCTTTGTTTTTTGCTGTTGGTATGCACTGTTCTTTTTTGCATGATTGAATTTTCTACAGGATGCATAAGAGAAGGCGAACCTGTAAGTTACGTTGTTTATAGCTAAATTAAAAATAATAATTTCATTTTGATTGTAAAATAATGTGTTAAATTGCAATCTCAGAAATTAAATAATTCTTTTATCAAAACTTTCCAGTTAATGAGAATTGATAAGGATGTTTGTGCTTTGTTTGGAGCTCACCTGCAGAGCTGATCTACTCTTGGGCTAACTAAGATCCCTCTCTTTAATATTTCTTATCAGTTCTCTTTTAACCAACTCTTGTCTTTTCTATGATCCTGATATTAAGAGTATTCGTGGTCTAGGAGTCTTTTACGTGGGGATGTTGACCGAGAGGTTTTTCGCCTTTACACAACAAGAACAAAAAATCATTCATACTTTAACACATTGCTGTTTCTCTTCAAATAAATTTTGATAATAAAATTCCTTCTCTTTCACTTTTCTAAATACCTGTCAAAAAAATCGTTCATGCTAGCCCAGAGAGTATCGTCCCATCATTTTATTTGAATATTTACATAATTATACAGATGATTTCTTATTTACAAGACTCTTTTTAAAGTTCTCAACATCTATTCTTGCAAAATCGATGTAATACACGCTGTACTAAATCGAGATTGATTTCCAGTGTAAAAATCAATCATGTTTGTCACACTTGATGATTTCTGGTGTAATAATCAATCATGTTTGTCACACTTGATGATTTCCAGTGTAATAATCAATCATGTTTGTCACACTTGATGATTTCCAGTGTAATAATCAATCATGTTTGTCACACTTGATGATTTTTGGTGTAATAATCAATCATGTTTGTCACACTTGATGATTTTTGGTGTAATAATCAATCATGTTTGTCACACTTGATGATTTTCGGTGTAATAATCAATCATGTTTGTCACACTTGATGATTTCCGGTGTAATAATCAATTATGTTTGTCACACTTGATTATTTCTGGTGTAATAATCAATGATGTTTGTCACACTTTATGATGATTTCTGTGTAAAAATCAATCCTGTTTGTCACACTTGATGATGATTTACGGTGTAAAAATCAATCCTTTTTGTCACAATAGATGATTTCTGTGTAAAAATCAATCCTGTTTGTCACACTTGATGATGATTTACGGTGTAAAAATCAATCCTTTTTGTCACAATAGATGATTTCCTGTGTAATAATTAATCATGTTTGTCACAGTTGATTATTGATTTCCGGTGTAAAAATCAATCATGTTTGTCAAACTTGATAACGATAGTTGATATATACTCTTAAAATGTCGTGTATTATATACACAAATGCAAATTTTATAATACATAAATATTACTAATAATATAATCAATACTATTGTATACTTGTACTGTTTATAGATGTGGATAGGATAATATCATTGGTAATCAACTGTATTTAATGCGATACGATTTATTGATTCCAGTGTAATCATAATCGTCATTGCTGCAGTGGATATTGTTTTCACGAGACGGTATGTGCACCAGCTGATTTCGACCCTTAGTTTAAGTGATCAAATTGGAAAAATAAATATATTCTGATTCCTGAATTATGTACATTTGATTCACCTTTTTCATTTACTAAATATAAGTCTTTAATATAATTCCTTGAAGTCTTTTTCAATTCTCTTAACTTTTTCGTCTTATTTGCGACCACGGATTTCGGGTGTTCGACTTTGTTAATAGATTTTTTTTATTGTTTGTTAGGAAACGTTGTAGGTTTTATCTGGAAAACGGAGCGAGGGCCAGCACCTTTTTATTAAAACATCTTCATTTGTTGCAAATAAAGTGTTTGATATGGAACGTTGTAGGTTTTATCTGGAAAACGGAGCGAGGGTCAGCACCTTTTTATTAAAACATCTTCATTTGTTGCAAATAAAGTGTTTGATATGGAACGTTGTAGGTTTTATCTGGAAAACGGAGCGAGGGCCAGCACCTTTTTATTAAAACATCTTCATTTGTTGCAAATAAAGTGTTTGATATGGAACGTTGTAGGTTTTATCTGGAAAACGGAGCGAGGGCCAGCACCTTTTTATTAAAACATCTTCATTTGTTGCAAATAAAGTGTTTGATATGGAACGTTGTGGGTTTTATCTGGAAAACGGAGCGAGGGCCAGCACCTTTTTATTAAAACATCTTCATTTGTTGTAAATAAAGTGTTTGATATGGAACGTTGTAGGTTTTATCCGGAAAACGGAGCGAGGGTCAGCACTTTTTTAATAACACGTGTCAAATCTCAACTTGAGAAATGAGGGCTAGCCGGTAGGCAGAAACCGAGATTCGAGAGGAAGCGGAGTTTCTGGTAAACAAAAATTTAGATTATATTAGTGGTCGCCATTATTCGTCGTAGCCCTTATCTTGCTTTACGTACAAACGACGAGGGGCATGTCGGAAATAACTTTTTCGGTTTCATGAGGACGTGAAATGTGAAGATAAGTCAAAAATTGAGATCGAAATTAAATTTATCCCGATTACGAAACTCACACTATACTTCCTACTATGGTCGTGAGCTAGTTTTAATTTAATAATTTAAAACTGAAAATAATTTGTATGATGGTTGTATAGAAAGAGCCTTATTGGTGTGTGTAGTAGCTGACTTCCTGTGTGCTAGGTAAGTGAAGAGTTGAAACCGGAAGTTAGAAACAATAGCTATTTCTGTAGAGTAATTGTTATGGACAGTGTGGAGTCGTCAGGCCCAGGGATTGACTCATGCACTTCCTCTCTCTATAGGACGTTCTGTTCTCTTCTATATGTCTATATGTAGCAGGCTTGCCACCTTTGGGGCCAAAAATAACAGAGAAAGGTTTTATTCTACAAAATGGGTTGAATAGTAATTGTATTAGGTATTCATGTTATAAAATGAAATAATACCCTCAGGAGTTTGGCAATACCGCGGAAACTTAACTAAGATTTGGTTAGATCCCTCTCTTTCATCTTTCCTATCAGTTTTCTCTTGTTCTTTTCCTCTCCTAACGCTTTTAGAGGGCTTGGAGTCTTTCTTTTATATTCTTTTCTTCCTTTTTTTATAAGGCGATGATGACTATATGAGTTTTTGCCTTTAAAACAAAAAAAGAATAAAGTTGAATAGGACACATATATGTGAGACAATTAAGACGAAATTATCCAAAATTGAGTGGAAAATGTACACATTTGTCATTAATAGAATAGAATATGTAGTACCGTCAGAGTCTCACATTAATAATCCCGAGGTAACCTAACTGTATCTACACATTTTTAACAAGTTTTGAGTTACATCCCTCTCTATGATCTTTAACTAACTTTTGTTTTTTTTCGACTCTGATGTTATTAGAGTATTCGAGGTCAAGGATGTCTTTATTTCGTTTTCTTTTATTTTTAAAAAGTAGATGAACGAGAGGTTTTTGCCTTAAACAATAAGGAATATGTGTTATTGAGGTAGTATTAATGGCTAGTGACGTATTGATACTGTAGTCTTGAGTTAGATCCATATCTTTCCAATCAGGTTCACATTGACCAACTCTTATTCTCTTCCGACCCTGACGGTTTTAGAGTCGAGGAGTCTTTGTTTTGTTCTTTTTTTATGTATATAAGGCCGGGAGGTTTTTAGCCTTTACACAAGAAAGGAAATAATATATACCGGGTTTAACAGACCACCCATGCGGCAAGTTATAGCGTACACTGGTTTCAACTGATCCCATTATTTCGGACCTGAAGAATTTAAGGAAAATATTTGTTCTAAACGCAGTTCCCCCAAGGCAAATGTTATGTGAGTTGGGGGTGGTTTTTAAAGAAATTTCAATTGTAAACATAGGTCGAGTGATATATTATTTTAAAGACCTTCTAAAGGTCAATTTTGTTAACACTTTGTTCCGTTTCAAAATGGTGGTCAAGTACAATCACATCTAGTGACTAGTAGGCTAACTTATAACCCAGTTCAATCCTAGTGGTATTTCGAATACAAGGGCTATTACTGATCAAAGTTGTGTTTTCGAGGTAAACTTAGCTCAAGTAAAGCGGTTATTGGTCTGCCTGTACTGTATGGACAGATAGATGGAATCTATATTCTATAGACAGGTATGTGAACAACCCTACCCCCCTTCCCCATTTATTATGATAATTTGAAAACTCAAAATTTGGGGATGGCAATAATAAAACAAAGTTAGAAATTTCGATTTTGCTTAAAATAATCTCTACCGATTTTAATCAAATTTACTAAATTGTAGCTTCCAACGACATTACAAAATGTAGCTACAAACAAAAGAGATTAGATCCATCTTCTCAAAAAATAAATATCGCTTAAAAAGAGTAAATGAACCATGAGCGACGTCCCCCCCCATATCGATATATTTTTTTTTAATTTTTCGATTTTAGATAAAAAGAAGAAGAATGAGCTTTGATATTTGTAAAAAAAAAAAAAAAAAAAAAAAAAAAAAAAAAAAAAAAAAAAAAAAAATGTAAGAAACAAATTGATCAATACCAATACTATATAAATTGACCTAAACCTTTAGAAAGTTATTGAGCAACAGAATCTCACGTATTATTGACATTCCTACAGTACAGGTGTAGGGCAAGGACCGCATAAGGCACAAATAGGTTGCATTGCTAGTTGCTGCAGAAAGACATACTATTAAACCTGTTTATCTAATTAGTGTCTATTGTGAAGTTACTGGGTCACACGCCATCAAGCACTTGCAATTTACACATTGATTGGAATCAAAATCTGTAATGTTTGAGTAAAATAAGACAAAACACTTTTAGTTTGTGAGATGAAATTACATTGCTTAAATTCGTTCATAGGAACATTTTATAAGTTAAGTACAAAATTTGTGCCTATTTGGTGTTGACTGTAATTTGGCATCAGAATTGAAGTTGCAAAATGATACTTTTTATTTTATTTTTATAATATTTTCGATTCTATAACTTCTACAATAAAATTAGTCACGAATAATTTTGATAAATATTATTAAATCACAAAGTAAAGGAGATAGATTTGAAGGTTCTATTCACTATGTCACGTATCCAAGTTTCATTACAGGTTACAATTCTTTCCTGATTCTTCAGTTCCTGACATGCGAAGCCTATTGTTTTTGTGGATGTCAACTGTCTTGTAACCCAACGCGCGCATACTTTACGATATTTCAACTTGTCACAAATGATAGAGTGTACAATACCAATACAGTACTTGCATTATAATTTTCAACTATTTGAACCACTGTAACTCGACGATTTTCTTAAATAAGGGTTTTCCAGCAAAGCAGTTGACGCCATGAACGCTGCAAATCTCGCACATTGTTCGTCCAATTTTATACCGATTCACTCAGTTACAAAAGTTTATAGATGGACAGGTTTCATCTGAGCTGTAAGCAGCGCGTGGAGGGGAGGTACAAGTTTGTAGTTCGAGAGGGACGCCATGAACGCTGCAAATCTCGCACATTGTTCGTCCAATTTTATACCGATTCACTCAGTTACAAAAGTTTATAGATGGACAGGTTTCATCTGAGCTGTAAGCTGCGCGTGGAGGGGAGGTACAAGTTTGTAGTTCGAGGCCGCTTGGGGACTGAGGCATTGTAGGGGAAACAGTCGGCGCCGACTACTGTCCACGATCCAGCGGTCTTGCAGACATCGTTGTTAGTACCAACACCCAACACAGACTGAGGCGGCCGCTTCCCGCACCACCTCACTGCTGCTTAGACCACGCCTAGACCCACTGCGCACCCAAACTCCACAGCTCAGATGAAACCTGTCCTTTTGTAAACGGTTCATACAAAATTTCAGATGGTTTTGTTACTTCCGAAAACAAAAAATTTATAACAGCTCGTTGCTCTTCCAAAGTGCAATTTTCAAGTTAACGTTTCAAACACACTGGTAAAAAAAATATTCCTTCAACTATGACAAACCAGCTGTTTTACAATATAGGGAGGGTTACCAACTCACAATATTGATAGTTGTGAAATTTCCCAGGTGATTATTTTTAAACCTTGGATGTTTGTCTCTTTACTTATTGAATGTCCCTCATATATTTTGTATTGTTGTTATAACTATATTGTTTTTTGTCTGCAGTTATCGCTGTGGTTTGACAAACGAAGACCTTAATCGCCGTTGGAGTCAACCTAACCCTAATCTGCATCCGGTCATATATCACACAAAGGTAATTATATATTTAGTGCTAATATTTTGATCTGATCTGTCAAAAAATACCGATGCTGTTATTATTTTCAAGTACTGTAGGTAACTTAATGAAAAAAATCGAGAAAGTTATTTCCAAATATTGATACAGGGTCTTATTAGACATGAATTGTTAATTTGTTCATTTCTGAGTTTTTACTCGTGTATGTCTTGTAAGGAAAAAAGTAGGAATAGAAGAGTGTTAAAACTAATACACAACGTTTCAAGATTATGGATCAACTTTCGTTATCAAGTAAAACAAAATTCGTAAATGGTGTATATGGACACAATTTGTATTTGTGTTATTAGCAGAAGATTGGTTTCAAATCTCACATAAAAACATAATTAATTGTTCTCAAACAATTTAAACGTAACCGAATTTATTCTGGACTAACGCGGAGTCGTCGTAACATCCACTGCCATCTGTTTACACACTTTTTCAAAACGAACTTAATAATTTTCTCATTTAATCGCTTAATGTTTCAAAGTTATTACATTCCAAGTCAATGTCGTTTCTATGGCGCGGATGGCGACGAACACGAAATACAGTAATCTCAGACTAGGATTGTATCTGGTGTAAGGGGCGTGTCCTCCTTTCTACTTGTTTCCCTCGGTACGACCCATTCCAAGAAAACTAGGTACACAAATTACTATTTGGCTATATTTAATCCTAAAGTTACAACTTTGTGACAGACTTTTGTAAACGTTATATTCTTATTTTCACCGATAAAAAAACGGAAATAAGGTACGCGTTTACACAGAAGCATTTAAGGTCTATAATTTTTTTTATTGGGATTGTACCGCGGAAGGTAAACGCAACAATCAAAGTGTGCGGGCCCCTCTTCCTCTTCACCCCAGACACAATCATAGTCTGAAGCTACCGTACTTCAGTTGCAAGGCGGCACGGGCACGACACGGCGGTGACGCTTTCTTTTGCTCTCTATACAATTTACATCGCTAAGCATTAGCCAATATGAGCTTTTATGATTTTTTCAATTTTCAGTTTATAACTTAACGAGTTTTATTTTAACAGTTATTATTGAAATAATAATGTAGATCGTGTTTTCTTTACAAGTCGGTCCTAATTTTAACATCCTATCTCTTCACAATTAAAAGCTTAAACTGCCTCTGCCACTGTTGCACACCCTTAATACAAATTTAAATTCGGTCTGGTATAAAGAGATCTCTATGGCAAGATTTATCACTTATATCACGTAAACTATTATTGTTTTTCTAACATTTAATTGGTTTAATGAATTAAGTTATTTTAGAAAGTAGTTTATGCCTATATCTAAAGTGAAGGGTAGATACAATCATTTAACAAAACTTGTAGAGAGTTTAATAAAGTCAATAGAAAACAAGTACAAGTTACAGAAATTCCATTTTATTAAAAACAAAACCGGCCTAAATGTGGGAGTAAAAATGTTAACATTAAGAAATGTTTTTCTTAAAATGCTCCAAATTTCTCTCACTTGTATTTGTTTTCTACTGACTTTAATTACATAAATGGTCTTACAATTAATTAAATTCTCTACAAGTTTTGTTCAAGGGTTTTATGTTTTTTATTATTTATCAAAAGTAATTTTACGCCAAACCTAAAAAAGTTTATTTTCTACTCCAATTTGTTGTATTTTATACCAGTTTTCTCAGGCAATGATGGAGATACAGTTCTGGGACCTATTTTATTCAATTTACCAGATCAAATAACATTTAAAACAAGCAAAGTTGTTCTTTAATTTTGGTTCCAAGAATTACATTTCACTCTTGCTACTTATTATATTTAATAAGGGTGAAATATTTTGTTAACTCAAAAACGAACTGTTTTGGACTTTTTTTTTTTTTTTGCAAGGAGAACCAGGATTCCTGGTTTTATCTCTTAGCTATGAAGTTTAATGTGCTCTCTCATTCACGGGTCATTTCTTTTCAATATTTTGGAAAACCGTGAGATACTTTGGTTGATGTTGTCCTCCACTCCACAAAGCATCTGAAAATTCAAAGTTGAGCAGTTAAATATTATTTGCCGAACTATCTTCTCAGTTTCACTACATTCCCTACACAGAAGGTCGGGTACATGGAACCTCATTCTGTGAAGATGACTACAGAATATCCATTTAACATTCTACTATCCAACATTCCAGAATTTTAAACCATCCTGTATAACTGATGACAAATATATGAACAATAGAAGTCTCTACTCACACGTGTAAACTTTAAAACTCTTACATTTTAAGAGAATGGTCTTAAAATGGAAAATTATCTCTTTTTAAAATTTATTTTTCTTAAATTTAAATGTTGATAACAAACTATGAAAATTGAAATTCTAAGAAAAATTTGCTATACAAATTTTATATCTATGAAATGGTGTATTATAGCGTAAAATTGACCATAAATAAATACATCATGTTTATTTTATAAGCGGAACATTGAAATTTTGATGTTAATTTTACTCCATTGTAAAAATTATCCTTTGCTATTTGTTGCATATACAGTACCTTCATATTATATTGTATTTTTCAATAAGGAATCGATGATGTCAGCCACATTTTCCTTTTTAGGGATTGATGACCTTAAATAATGTTTTTTCACCTTTTTAAAAAAAAAAATTATTAACATTTTTGAAATACCAAATTTATTCCCACCAAACTATACTTTTTTGTGACGATTTTCTATATTGTTGTATTTTAAACTGTTTATTTGCTTTAGTAAAATTAATAAAATATGACTTGAAAGGAAATCAATGGGGTGGCACTTAAACAATACACAATGGAAAAACATTGCACTAACTTTCTTACACAAACATTTACAAAACCAAAGTGATGGGAGCCATCATCATACTTACCTAGCCCCATCATACACGCAGTTCCTCTAAAAATAATGGCTAATAGTTTGTTTATTGGCCTTGCAGATAATGTTAAATTGTATTGGTAGATCAAGGGGTCTTATCCAGAAGGGTAAGTTTCTTTAGTTAAATGCAGGTTTTCTCAACCTACCAGATAGACCTGGTATATGTGTATATTAAAAACTCCACTCGTTTAGCTCATGTCACTGTCTCGGCCCTGGCAGACTTCATTAAGGTTGTATCGGTGACTCGGCCAAGACAGATCCCATTAGTATACGAATATTCGTGTGATGACAGTGTTCAAAATTACAAGTTATTTTGTAATAACTTTGGTATATGAAAGAAGGTGGGTTCGGTACAATTACATGCAGAATTGAAATTTGCAAATTTGTATCTAGTTAGCATGTTATAAATTTAATAACACATGAGATATGAACAAGAAACTGGTTTAAATGGCTGCCATTTTCACATTTGTAATTGGATTTTTCTGAATTTCAATGGGTTCTATATGTGTATACTATAGTCCCTTGTGCCAAATTTCTTGTTCCTATCAAAATTTTTGTAACTGCTATATACTTATACACAGATGACAAGTTTCCTGAGGGAATGAAACATGAAGGACGGAGGTCATCATTTTTTGTGACCAAACTTACACTTTCTATACTCAGTAAGTAATAAATAATTCGATGTATTGTCTTACACCCTAGATGGCTGAATTATTTTGTATACTGTTTTCACTAATCCTTTCTCTGAATAACACCACACAACCTAATTTTTGTATTGTTGCTTTCAAACCTCAAAAAATACAACTATCAACAAATTTCGCAATTGGTAAAGGGAACATTTTATAGAAATTATATTTTAGTTTATAACAAAACCAGCCTTGCATTCAATTCCCTGATACATAGAACAAAGATTTCTTTTTTTCTTGCCGTTTAAAAACCAAAAATCTTGGTCATCATTGCTTTAACAACAACAAAAATCTAATAGTGTAACAATCGGAAAAGAACAAAAGTTGGTCAAGTGGTGAGACCTGATGAAATGATTTAAAAGAGGGATCTAACCCAAGACTACATGAGGGAAAAGTGTAGTTCCAGCTTGACCCTTGGGATTTTCAAGCTTGTACTGACTGTAAGTGGATCCCCTGAGGGTCAAAATAGGTATATCAAATCTGGACTAAATATTTGATCAATTTCCAAAATTATAAATTTGATAAGAAAAACTAATGATAGACAGAAAACGAACCATTTTCAGACATATGTTTGTAGTACTTTCTTTATTTTAATCCCTTGAAATATTAAATTTCCTTTATATACTGGAACATGATATACAAGATCATCAAAGAGAATTAGTCCAACTTGAATGTGCATTTTCTGTTATAGGGTATGATGGATTACTGTGTTCGTATATTGAAAAAAGTCCCGTATGTGTTCTGCGACTATCACGGGCATTCCCGCCGCAAGAATGTCTTCCTCTATGGATGCTCTAATGAAGAAAGTTGGCTGGATGATGATAGAAACAAAATAGAAGAGCGTCTTGATATTCTTGTAAGTTTTACCAATATCTGCAGTGTTTGGATATAGTACTATTATCATGACACTGCACTAGGATTTTTTAATTTAAGACGACATCATATAACAATACTGTTTAGTTATCATATTGTTGTAGTGTCACAGTCATAGTTTTACCGCTAAAATGCTATTTTATATCACTTTTATCACAGTATCTATGCTTTTATCTATTTTATTAGAACAGTTTTAGAGCAGAATTCATTCTTCTAAAGTGTCTTTTCATGATGGGGATATACACATAAAGAAAAAATACTGTTGATTTACTCAAATATATATATTTATATACATATATTGTTTAAAATAATGTAATGCACTTTGTGTAAGATTAATGTAGGCCTATTTAAGATGTAATTACATTCATTATAAATCTAATTAAATATTTGAAATAATTCCTCTTTTGAGAAATAAGTATTAGGATTATACTATTCAATCCAAAGCTAAAACTATACAATATATACTGACCTACACCCTCAGAACAAGAGTTGAGAGTTTGTTTATTTAAACATAAATATAAACACACTATGCTGGCATTAATTAAATAATCTCTGCACAAACTTTCTCACATACCCATCTCCACAAACCTAACCTAAACTATTTGTTGCCCAAAAATGATTTGATTTGATTTCTTTATTAATGTGTAGACACTTGTTACAGTGTATATATACTGTCAAATATACATAAAATAGTACAAATATCACATTAACAATATCAAAGCAATACTTATACTAAAAAACAATGTCCTGGACATCAGCTAGAAAAAGTTCAACGAATAAGAAAGATTATTTGAAATCCAGACATAAATATATTTTTAAATTTTTAATACCCACAGAATAAGCTCCCACAGGGAGGAGATTGAACATAAACATACCTAGTAGATGTCTGGGTTATACTTAATCTAGCAAAACACTTATGTATGTGCATGCTTTTTCGGGTATTGTAGGTATACATAACGTGGTTAGTTCTTAAACTGTCTTGTGTGATTTGTGTGATTTGGCATTCATAAATATATTGATTAATGACTGTTGGTTTTTTTCTTGCTAAAATAATGTCCTACAATCCTTGTCACAGGATTTAAAAGTGATCAATCTGATAGATTTCTTCTGCAAGAACATTACTCTGTCAATTTTGACTGAATTACCCCAAAATAAGAGACCATACAATACTATACTATGAAAATATGCAAAATAGATATTTCTCAGATAGTGTTTGGGTAAACAATTTCTTAAATATCTTGTCTTAAGAACTTTAGACAATCTTTTACAAACAGAGTCAATGTGCTGAACCCAAATCAATCTTGCATCTAGATCCATGCCAAGCAGTTAAACAAGTTTGTCACTATCCCCATACATAGCCCTGTTTAGAGTAAAACAAAATTTAAATAAAGGTCTAAACTTGTTTTACTTGTTGACTACAGCCTGGACTGATTTTAATCATATTTAAATTTTACTTTTTCTCAATAACTAAAATTTTGAACATAACTGTCGCAAGAGAAGAAAAAAAAGATTTTGAAATCAATTGTACTTCTAGAGATCCAGAAAAACATATTGGTTGGCTAAAATACCAGTTTGTAAATTATCGGTAAAAAATTAAAAATTGGCTCTATCACTTTTGTTCAGTTTTTATTGAATTGTGATGATTAATGACCAATATCCTTGTGAAAAATCGCAAGTAAAAAAAAAATACTACGGTTCAGGAATAATTGGCCAAAAAATTGAATCTTGACCTCTGTTATTAAAAGTTTGATTTTAATCAAATAAGATTTTTGCTGAGAATGTGTTTATGACACAAGAGAAGTAAGTTTATTCCTTATATAAATATTTTTTTGTAGTTGGTCTCCATGTTTGATTTTACTTTTTGATTGACAATTCTACCGAACTGACATATTTGATGATGAATAGTTTTGGACATAGGTGAATAAGAAAGATTGTGCAGTGTTTATATATGTTATCTTTTGTGGTCTTTTGTATCGTAACTCTAATGATTATCATTTCTCCCCTCTGGATTGTGTTATGTAACTCATACCTACCACATTGTTTGTACTTAGGTTCAGTTAGGACTGATGGTATTGAACCTGTGTAAATTTCATTTATAGATGTTGCCAAATATAATGAGCAGTTTGACACCAGGGTTCTCACTTCCACTTTGTAAGTTCAGCTTTGAGAGACATAAAGAAGCAACTGCTCGTGTAACTGTCTGGAGGGAGTTTACTGTCAAAAGGAGTTATACAATGGAGTGTAGTTACTGTGGCTGTGATATGGGTCCTAATAAGGTAAGCTTCTGAGTTATCAAAATAAATTTCAGTTATGGCCTCTGAGTTATGTGTTTTGATAATCATATTTCACAAGTTGAAGTTAGGAATATTTTTAAACAACTAGTTTTCTCAACTTTTAAAGGCGAGCACTACCATAGTGTTATAATGTCAGAACGATCTGCTACTCCATATTATACATCTAAGAAATAATTGCATTAAAGCACTTATTTATTTCCATTTAAAAAAAATTGAACATTAGTATACAACTCCAAATTAAAAAAAAAAAAAAAAAAAAAAAAAAACTTATTTTAAAGTTCATACAACTAAGAAAAACATTACGATAATTGGCTGTTTACAATTACTTCAGCTTAAGTAGTGTTTTCCCTCCAGTTCATATATAATACATAAATATCATTTAATAATGACATTTTAAAATTAGTTTTCCTACAAATTTTAGATGTTTATAAACAAATTTGTCCTTATTCTTTCTGTCTTACATCTTTTGCATATGGTGTATATATTTTTTTAAGTTAATCTCTAAAAATGTGTTAACGCGTCCGCGACGTACTGTACATAATATGTTGTAGAAATGTGCACAGTTTCGTGCTGTTTATTGAAACTGTTGTGCTTATCTGTATGCTATTAACATCTACCGGGATTTTAGCAAACTACATGTGATTATTATATAAACTACAATATTCATATTTATTTCTATTGTTTTTACCAACATTTTTACAGTTTGTTTACAGTTTAAACTAGTGTGACCAAATCATGAACTGGAAAAAATGGGACACACCCAAGGGGCACAACTTTCAGTTTTTGAAATTTTCAAAAAATATGAATTTTACAACATGTTTAATTTACTTCAACATGTTCCCTAATTAACTTCAGGGACCTAAACTATTCATTGAAATATCCACTTTTTACCTATTTTGAGACCTAGAACTAACTCCTTTTAATGTTACCTTCACTTTTCTAATTTAATTTAAACTCTGAGGCATATCATAAATGAAAACAATAATGTTGCAGTGAATACTTATTTATTTATACAGATTTCACAAAAACAAGTTAACTGAAATTGTGAATGAAAAATACAAATAATTGTATTTTATTGTTTTAATGTAAACAATATCAAAACATTTTTCTATTATTAAAAACACCATGTAGATATTACACTTTTTTGGTAATATTATTTGATACTCTAATCGTAATAATTAAATTTCTCTAGGATTTGAATTGAGGATATTTGACTATTGCCCAGCCATTTTAAAACCTCCTGCTTATCTAATACAAAGTTGTAAAAGCTAGAACAGTCCATTTTGAAATTGTAGAGTAAAGGTCTCCACTCCCATCTTGTTTCTTTCGTCCGTCCATTGAATGTTCTCGATAATGAAGTCCATGTTATTAACTTCTTGATAATTTCTTTTATCCATTAAACCCTTTTTTAAAAATTAAATTTTTTGATATTTTTAAATACATAACAAATCATGAATCTAATTTATGTTTACTATTTTGAGCATGTTAATAGACTTTAATGTAATAGCAGATATTTCTTGTTGAAACTCCATAATCAAGGATAAAATAAAGCAACAGCTTAAAGTTCCAAAATATTTTAATAATATAAATGAGCTACAATTGTTTCATCTTGTGGCATCAGTTGCCCGATGATGCCACAAGGCGAATCAATTGTAGCTCATTTATATTATTAAAATATTTTGGAACTTTAAGCTGTTGCTTTATTTTATCCTTGATGTTGATAGAACTTGTCATAGCTACTGAACACCCCTCTGCCAAATATATTGGAATGTACTGTTAGAATTCCCTACATTAAAGATATTGCAGTCCTTACATTTGTTCTGGACTCTACTATTTACATCAAGTATTACTTTGCCTATTGTGAGAAGTATAGAATAAGTTTAGTAATGACACAAAATTTCTACCTCTGTTTTTGACTGAGCTTCATGACTTCAAGAAACCAAAAAAGTTATTTTAAACATATTGAAATTGTTGTTGTCTGTATATAAACACGATAGCGGCCACATAAATTAAAATAGGGTCATTAAATTTGGTATAGTGTGCTCATATAGAACTCTATTGAAATTCAGAAAAATCTAATTGAAAATATCAGCCATTTTAAACAGTTTTTGTTCATATCTCGTTTGTTATTCAACTTATAACACACTAAATTAGATACAAATTTGCAGATTTCAATGCTACACCTCAACCTGACTTATCTACAGAGACAAATAGTACAGTTATTGTCTAAAATGTAATTTCAAAGCCTAACCGATGCACTGATACGAGCAAAATAAGTGAAGACTTTTTAATGTATATACATCTATGAGGTCAGTTAGGGCATAGTTGACATCTAGAAAGTACAGTAGTGTATTTTATGGTTTAGAAAATATGTGTAACAACTACTTTAAACAAACTTTTCCTACTGGATAAGACCCTTTGATCTACCAACACAATTTAACATTTCCTACAAGGTCCAAAACAGCTACTTTTGGACATTAGATTTAGAGGACCTGCTTGTATTATATACCTGGGTAAGTTGATAGTGCCCGTCAACTTGTTTTAATATAAGATTAAGATCCAAATATTTCAGTTTTCTTTGTTTCACTTCATTTTTATCATATTTCCAGTATTAACAGATACTGTTTTCTTGCTTTAGGGCCACCATTTGAACACAAATCATCTGAAAGAGATAGGCAATACATTTGGTTTTTCTCTTTCATGCTTGTTTGATGAGACTCAGTGGCGCTCAAACATTATCGTACCCAATCAAGACACAGACCGGTAAGGATGTTTTTAATCATGTCAAGAAAAACTATGAATAACTTTAAATGTATTAAATAAGATTTTAATTTCTTATGTTATCCAAAAACTAAATAAGTGTATTAGTGTATATATTACATGTAATGATTCAGCTATGACTAATTACTTTCAATTTCCAAATATAATCATATTAATTCAGTTTGCTGATGATACAACACTAAGTTTTCAAGCAAATTTGCTACAAAAATTGGAGCAAAGCAAAAACTTTTGATACAAATCAATGCCACAAGACAGTACTTTGCCGAAAACAATTTGTTAATCAATCCATAACCTTTAATAGAAAACATAACGCAGATCATACACCAAATGTCATGTTAGTTGAAAGTCTACTTGAAGAGATGCACACAACAAAGTTTTTGGATCTCCTAACTGATAATAAATTGAACTGGAATGATCACATTAGTTAAAATTAGCTCAGGTATATTAATGGTGACAAATTTGAAACTATACTGTGGCACTTCTATACTTTTAACAGCCTATTATTAGTTAGTGAATTATGGCATTCTTCTTTGGGGAAACTAATCAGTTCAGAATTTTTGAAGTGTTTGTCCTGTAAAAAAAAAAAAAAAAAAAAACCATTAAGCTTATTGGAGGGCTTTAAAAAAACCCAAGGTTATAAAAACGCTTTCAAGAAGCTTAAAGTACTTACACTTCTATGTATTTACGTGTCCGAAGTGTTGCTCTTTTTTAAATTCAAATATAAACATGTCCAAAATATGGACTTACAGTACACAATTATAGCATCAGACAAGCTTGTGATTATCATGCTAGACATCACAAGTTAAAATGTAGTAAACTATTGTTTATACTGATGACCAACGGTACTTGATAGAATTCCATGTTATTCATATAAAACACTCATAAATTATTTTATAAATTCTACATTTATTATGCCTAGCCGACCATGGTGTTGCCAGTTGCGGCATTGTTGGGATTTTGTATAAGCCTTGAGAATACCGCAACTGGCGGAACCATGGTCAGCTAGACCTAATCAATGTAGAATTTACAAAAGAATTTGTGTGTGTGTGTTTTATTTGAATATAGTAAACTTCCTTCTCAAGCAGTTGCAAAATTGATGGATAAGCCTTTTAAAAATAGCTTTAGATAACTACTGTTGTCACAATGTTCTACTCTGTGGAGAAGTTTCGTCACGTTAATTTTTTTCTTTATTGTGATCTTCTGCTTTCTGCCATTGTGCTTTTTAAGTATCATAACTTCCCACCACTTGAACTGTTCATTCAAAGCACTTGAACATTATCATGCAGGAGAACAACTCACTGTGTGAGCAATCCCCATCACTTGTTATTAATCGACTTCCAAAATTTGTCAGGGTTTCACAATAAACTTTGCTATTATGTTGGGCCTGGTTCCATAACTACAGTCAGTAAAATTCTCTTACACTGTAGCCACCATTTTCCGGTAGACAATATTTGGGGATGTTGAATTGTTTGGGACTAAGGATGCATCCACTATTTGGGTTTTCCTTGGTTTAAACTTTTAAAAACCCTCCTAACCCAGTAATAATCACTGGCAGTCACATCCTCACTTTCATCATAGAGGACAAAATAAGTCAAAACAATTCTTTGTGACGATCACCTGCTTACGCACACACCTGGAACAGTATTTACGAAAATCCAATTAGGCAGTAACAATTCCGTATAAATTAATTTCAAAAATCTGAGGGAAATCATCTGAAAGCTGAGAGATTGTGAAACATAGTTTTTTATGTACAGTTTGTTCCTTTTTAACCAATTCATCAGGACACTTATATGACGTCCTTTTTCTAATTTATCATGCACATTTATATACGCCATCCTTGAATTTATTGTGCCAATCTCTCACAGCATAATTGCCATATACTTGATACAAATAGCGATGAGTATCAGCAGTATTCTGTCCTTCTGCTTACAGAAATCAAATCACTGCACGAACCTCACAACTGGCGTTTGTTGTAATATAAGGGTCCATTTAAATTTGCTCACAACTAGCACATCAACAAACCAAATAGATTGAAAGGTGGTGTGTAATAGTTATTGACTGCAACAACAAACTATATATGTTGTTATGGCAACCAGCATGAATTTACGAGCTGATCGGAAGTTAATAATATATCTAAACTGCTGTCAACTGTTTGTAGTAAATCGAGACTATATATTAAATTGAACAATATAAAGTAGATTGCATTGCCTTTTGTTGTTTGTTCCATTTTTTCACAAGTTTTCCTTGTTAGAGTAACATCTTTAATGCTTGTCTGTCTTGTTTTAATACTTTCTAAAAAATTGCCATTTTCAGCACAAAATAGAATTTAAAATGTACATTAACTCACTTCATTAACTGTTTGACATCATATTTATTTTCACCTCTTTCATAATTGATTTAGGATTTTCTTTGTCAGAAAACACTATAGTGTTCATCTCTGTTAATTGATGGCATGCCTTGTAGGATCAGAAAGACCATATTCAGGTCAGGGAGTGGTGTGACTCGTTTGGTACAGGCTATAGTTCAGACTTGTGAACCATCAAATGTTATGTATTTTCGAACCCGATTGATGGCTTTATGTTTATCAATATGTTATACTACTCTTTCCAAATTCATTACTCTAACAGTTATAAAGACATTGAACAGATAGGCAGACAGATAGCTGCATGAGGGGAAATACTGAAATTCTTCTCCTGCTATGCGTGGATTCTACCACTACAGATATAAACATCATTAATTATCCTTTATTAATCAAATATGTCAAATTAAATGTAGTAAAATGTTATTCTTTCAATTCTGTACATTCAATATGTTGTGGCTGAAAATTTTAAGAAAATGTGTCAATAAATCTGGATTTCCTACTTTTCAACAGTTAAAAATTAATAATTCTTATAATTCGGGACTACTTCATCAATTTCAAAAATAAAATTCAGTTCAATTAGCATTTAAATCATAGAGCAATTTTGTCACTAAAAATTTTAAGAAAATGCATAAAATATGTTTATTTTTAATTACTTTGCAGTCAAATATTGGTAACTTGGGAACTAGTTAACCAATTTCAATCAAACTTCACTAAAACCTAACCCGATAATGTTCTTACATATCAAAGAACTCTCATGAAAATCAGAACAGTTCTTGAGTTTTAAGGTTACAGGTAGAGGGACGTTGAGTTTTATATATGTTGAAATATATAGGTTCTTTTAACTAATTCAATCGCCATTTATGTTTTTTAATCATACCATGTACCATTGTTGTTCATTTTATACATACCATTACCAATTAGTGATCTCCTTTGTTCAAAACAATTCAGTCTGGGATAAACACTACATCAATTATTATTAATAATATATTTTTATTACATAAATATATATTCTAAGTATATTAATTCCTCTCCATTCCATTGAACTCAGTTTCATGCTTCTCCTCTGTCTAATCTGTTTTCACATTTCCCCAATCTTCCGCACCTCCTCCATATTGCTCATGCGCTCTGTCTTTCCATCCAAATTTCATTCCAATATGAACTCAAGATAAGAATAACTAAAATTACATAAGATTTATAATTTTAAATTGTTTGTTTGCAGAGGTCATACGACAGACAAAGAGGAACAGGAGTCATCAGATAGTGGAGAAAGTAGTGATGATGGTTTCTAAATTGTTGTATTATTGACTGATTATTTGTTTTGTTTATTAAATTATTCAATTTGTATATATTGTTATAAAATATATCAATTTTGTTAAAGTGCATGTATTTCTTTACATGCTTGTTTATTTGTTTATTAAAAGTATTATTAAGAGTTAAAGAAAATGATGCTTTTAAATGAGCGTTTTAAATTCTTGTTAAAATAGCCAAAAAGCTTCAACATTTTGCTGAACATTTTTCAAAGACAACAGGAATAAGAAAATACAATTATAATAAATCTCATAATATGCCTTGGTGTTCATTAGAGAATATAAGTTAATAAAGAAGATAGTACAAAGGGATGGATTTTTCCTAATTAAATAATATGTTTTAACATTTTTTGAAATAGCCCATCTCTTTATTTGTTTTTTGATTAGCTTTTAATTGCCAAAATTAATATGTTGGTAATAGGTTAGAATAATGAATTCATAAACTAATAAAGGTTTTCTTGAGCTTTCAGGAAATGTGTGAATTATTTTCATATAAACCTTGTGTACAAATGTTTTTATCCATAATTTGAACAAATTTTCCTTTCTGAATTTAAAAAATATTTATTTAGGCATCTAAATATGCAATTGTGACTCGTTCACTTTTCTCAATTACCAGAAGAATCCCATAGAAGGTAGAAACAATTTGTTTCCCTTTTCAGATTGCAAAGATATCATAATGGATTCCAATTTCAACTGAAAAAGATGATTTAAAATTGAAGTGGAACAATATACAAACAATTTTTACAACTAGACTATACAAATTTATTAAACAACAATTTAGGTTATAATAAGCTAAAAAGTTAAAATTTTACTTTCTATAAATCCCCTACTGACTTATGTTTTCTTAATGATCTTTTGAGTATGGAGACTCGGATCCAGACACTGTATCTACTTAATGAATCACCCCAAAATCAATGTCTAACTAATCCACACGTGGAGAATCAGCTTTGAAGATTTAATTTAACAATTAATAACTAGGAAACTTGCAGTATTAACCAGAAATTATCACCAAACACATTTAAAACCTAGTCCAACAACATAGGGCTCTGTTGTGACATTTTACCAATGTTCATGCAATTTAGCTCATTACGTACTGTTCCAGTAATATATCAGCCCCCGATGAAACCCTTCGCCATGGTGACTAAACTTAACTGGTCATAATTAATTTAGCCTACACAACATATGATCGGTTTCATTGGGCAGCCATTTCTGTTCCAAGACTTAGAAGCTGAATGACATGGAGTAATGTCAAACGATTACTCACTTGAGCTGGTGTAGTATCTGAAGAACTGTAATCTCAGTTTAATTTCCCAATTTGTTTCAAAAATATATTCAAACCTTGGTCTAGAAAGAGATAATACATTCCAAGTCTCAATTTTAAAATTGTTTGCCAAGTCGTTTTCTTTCATCCAATCTATCATTTTAATTTTCTTTGGTTTTTGTACCATGAGTTTATTTTACAAGACTAGGTTATTAACCCGATCCTCAATCCCAAACCTGAACGACCAGGTACTTGGATTTTGGGCTAGGTTTCCTTCGCCACAGCTAACGAGCTCCCTCTGCCTGGTCACAGTAGGTTATCTCACTTAGCCCTTCTGTGCAGCCGTTGGCTTAAGAAACTCTGATTGTAATAGATAGCGCCAACAAAATAATATGATTGTTAGAACGAGATGTCTGTCTATTTTGCTTTTACAGAACGAAAGGGGGAGGTTATTTAATGTTTTGATTTCTTTACTTTATGTATGCCAGACTATTAAAGACAATGGATTAACATAACACTCAGAAAAATACAACGCAATCCACCTGCCTCAAACTTATGTAACTTAGAGGTTCCCAAGTCCTAACAGCAGTGAGATAAGCATAAACCAAAAGATGTATGCAGATCTTCCAGAGATGGGTGAATACCTTGGGAGATAAATGAGTTTGCTCAACAATGATTTGACATATGTAGGGGTGGATTCCAAGATACTCATTGGTTTCTTGAGAGTATGAAGGGATTGGGAAGTATTCCAGTCAAATCATATATTTCAAAATAGCTCCATTTTGGGTTGCAGTGGAGAAAGGTTACTTGCTGTTGTGTGAGGGGAAAAAATTTAAGGTAAAGCCAAGTATCGGTATATGTTTACAGTAAAGGATATGTGTGATCATGAATTATGTTAGTTTTTTTGCCTAACGAAAATGACAAAGTTCTCCTTTTTTTTCACTCTCTTCAGAGACTATTATTCTTCTTATAAATTTTCTCTCAAATATACGTAAAGTATTCCCAACAGCAATTGACATGGTCCATGCTGTCAATTCATAAGTCACTACTAGTCTAATAAAAGTCTTGTAAAGTTTTTATTTTCAAAATTCTAGATAGGGGGGTTGATTTCAAAAACTTAACATTGGCGAAATAAGCTGTGTTTCCAGCCATGATCCGTTTATTATTTTCTACTGTGACCTTGTTGCAGTTTAAACACTACCCTGATAAATGAAGCACCTCAAATTCTCAAAGGTTTGTAACTCAATTGTTTTATCTTGATCACATCTCCTGAATTCCAACACTGACATCTTCATGTACATAGATTTTTTTCCATTTATTCTAAACCCCATTGCTTACCTCTTCTCTTCCAAGGTCGTGAATATTTCTTTCAGAGAATCCAGATATCGTACAACCAATACAACGTGATCAGCATAGACACAGACATGCTTAGATTTGTGTAACTATATCCCTCCTAAATTCAGTTCTTTGATTGCTACATGCGTATTCAATTAAATAACGGAGTATTTCCTTGTCTAATAATGTTATAAAAGTAGAGGGGAAAAAAGGCAAATTTCCAATTTCTTTTGAAAAATTAACTAGAATACAATTCTTATGTGGCTCAGCCAAGGAGCCCACCAAATAAAAACTATAATAAGAATAAATCAGGATGTAATGGGAAGGGATCCTAAATAATAAAATATCAATTGGCACTTGCGATTTTTTTGAGCAGTGCAAGATCACGTAGAAGGGGGGAGAGACGAGGAGTGGAGGGCTTGAACCAGCAAGCCGGGAGAGAGTCTGTTGAGAAAGCCGCGAGAAGAAGGTTGAATGGCAGACCCCTTATGGGACGGGACGAGGTCAGTCCATTTTTGGCCACATTCTATCTAAATTAATCGGTATGCTTTCCGGCCACTATTAAGGCCTTTATCTAACCGTTATATCCTTTTTAAAAATTATAGTTATTACTAAAAGATTAGCTAAAATAAAAGATAACATTTAATTTAACTTGCATTGCGAGCGTTTATTTAGCGTCCTATCCCGAGTCCTTGACCCATCCTGACAAGATTCGGCTAGAGTGTACGCGGTCTCCAGCCAGCTGGAGCTTCCAGCTGGTAAAAAGAAGTGAGGGTCGGTCACACTTATTTGAAGTTAACATAGAAAATAATAATGTTTCTTTATAACCTTCCATTTTTTCCTGTTTTAGGAAGGCCATGCTCAGTTTGTGGATAACACAACACTTAAATTCAAATTATATTCAATACAAAATCTACAAATACAATCCTTTATTGAAACTAATGCCGCAAGTCAATATTTTGCTAAAAATAATTTGCACTTAAATGCCGTTAAACAAAACTTTTGTATTTTAACTTAAATACGAAAGATAACAACAGTGGTCCTCGTGTTGCTCTGGGTAAGAAATTAATTGAAGAAGTGCACTCAGCAAATTTTCTTGGTTTGATTATTGATAATCAATTAACGTGGAAGGAACACATAAATGGCATATGTAGAAAATTATGTTCAAACGTATATTTGATGAAGTCAGTGAAAACATTTGACACTGTTAGTACCTTGTGTATGGCCTACTACGGGATAATTTTTCCTTATTTAAATTGTAGAATTTCCATATGGGGTAGTCAACAAACTGTACAATAAAATTCATTCTCTAATCAATAAATAAAATCTTGAAATGTTGTATAAAAATAACAAATATAAGAATTAATATAGGGCGTGCAGTGCACAGTTAGCACATATAGAATATAAACCGCTGATTGGTTTGTGTAACATGGTTAGCCGATTGAGTCAAAACTGTAAGAAAAATGTTGGCAAAGTGAATAATAGTCTTCCCAGCACACCACTTAATTGGTTTTTAATTCAACTACTTAATTATTGTTTGAGTTTTTCATCTTCCCACAGTATTGCTTCTTTATGAATTCTTTTGATGATCTTCCACTCTTTCACAATGTATTCCTCATTTTTAGACTTGCACAAATCTAAGGATTCTTTCATCAGAGTCATCTTCACAGTTAGGGCAGAAGGTCTCAACAATCTGTGCTCTAAGGATGTCATTCTCTCCAACAATTATCAGATTGACTCCCTTTATGGTTGCAGTGAATCATTTAGAAACAAAATGCAATGAGCACAGTTCAGATTACAGAAGTCTGAAGGGGCAGTTTAACGTTAGAACTAGGATTATGTGTATTTGTTTTTATTTAAAGAAAAAGCTAAACATTACAGACACACATATTATTAAAATGTTTAATTTAGATTATCACCAATTTTGTAACGTTTGTTCAGTTATTTTTACCCTCATCTTCTATTTATAAAACTTTTTATTCTTTCAGAATCTTATATTTAAGAGTTAGCAGAAACATTAAGTTGAGACCATTGCCTCTATCTAACTTCTATCCTATCAGTGAATACTCTACTAGACAATTTGAGTTCATTGCTCTTACCTAGTACTTGTACGCTGATGATGGCAGTTCACCTTTTAGTATTTTTAGAATTCTTCGATATCTGTTGTGCTTGATGTAGCGTTGGCGTCTTTGTAAGTTGATCTTAAGTATGGAAAGGAGAGACAAATAATGAGGTGTGTGGTGGGAGATTGATCTGGAAGGGTTGAGTAGGTTTGGTGTGAGGAATTTTGATAGAGGTAGTGGCATAATTGTTGGCCCTGAAAAGGATCACTCAGCCAGATTGCCCCAAGCTACCTAGAGCACCACATAGAGAGGAGCTCTAGGGTCACTGGGGACTGGGTTTGAATTGCAGATGGGTCAGTTAGGTATATATATAGGTCGGGGAGTATGTATATCGGGGGGATTTCCCTTGATATCTGCCGAGGCAGGGACCCTACCTTTGGTCAAGGAGATTGGTATCGTGGCGTTATCCTCTATAGGCATCCCCTTCATAGGGCCTCTTGGTGGGTAACTCGCCTTTCTTTGTTGGTTTTGGTCATCTGTTTTAGCAGACTGCTATCGCACGAGCCGGAGCTCTTACAATTTCCTTGGCAGGAGGCAATAAGACTTGTACTAAGTTCTGCCGGTGCCAAGGTTTTCCCTATTTATTTCTCTGTCGGGGATCACACAGAGTCTTCTTGTCCTTGATGGTAACAGTCCACTAGAAAGGCAGGTATCTGCGCAGAATGTGCCGTTTTCAAACAAGTAAACATGTCTGGGTACTCGGTGGCAATGTCCCTCAATTTCTAAGTTGAGCAATGGTGGTGGTAGGCTGGAGGTCTCCCTGAGGAGTAGTGTGTGAAGTGGTGTCTCGTAGTCTATCTGAGGAGAAGTAGTAAAGAGTACTGTGTGTGTCCCTCTGGTGAAGAGTGCTCTTGAGTATTGGTTTGTAACCAGAGACCTTTGACATTTGAAGGGTTTGATAGAACACCTTATTTTTATATTCGCAGTATATTAGCGGGTTCCGTCATACTCGAAGCTGTCAGCCAATCAGGAGCAAGCTAACTAATGTGGGTGGTGTTGAATGGTATTGACCGAAGTAAAGCCGTTTCAGCCAGGGGACTTGAAGTTCCTGGCTGGTGTGTATGTGTGTTGGCAGTGTTTGCCGAGTTTGTGTCGGAGACTAGTTGGATGTATTAGTACCCTGTTGAATTGGCGTTATCAGGCTCAATAGACAAAGGAGACAACTTCTTTTTCTACATTACTAAACTGTACTGTAACTATAATTCCACATTGGCATTCTCCCATTATGAAGCAGATTGTTAACTGTATATTATTAAATCTTATTGGAACTCATTTGTTTTGATGGGCCATCAGTCATTTCATTAAAAACAGAATTAAGCCATTGTCTTCATTTTTAAAATGTCTTTACTATTCAAAAGACAACAAATTTAGACACATTCCTAAATTTCAACCTACAGCCAAATTTTAATTTAATATCATTTCCAATAAAATTGGTTCCAATATGTTATACCAAGTATGACGAAATTAGCATTACAGTTAGATTAAAGCTCTAATTTCAACTTAGAGAATTTCTGCAGACCCTAATTATTTAATATAATGCTCTCTATTATTTACTTTTATCATGTCGAAATGTTTATGAAATGTGTGTAAAATCTTTCTATTTAACTCTACCTTCTAGATATATCCTAGTCAAGTTACAAATATACAATGTCATACACAGTTTTATTGGATGGTATCACTACTCATGTTTCCCAGTTTCTCAACTTTTTTGGTAAGTTTCTTACAACATATTCATATTATTATCTAAGTGTAAAATTATGAGCAAATTTAAAAGTAAGAGTAGATCAGTTATTAAAGAGCGAATGAAAACACTGATTAGTTTGTGTATGCGGAGTAGCTTCAACTGGTCCATTGGGTATGTAACTGCCAAAATATCACCAGTCCATTGTTGTTTTCCTTTGCATCACTGTAGGTTTATAATAAGTGTGAAACAAACAGTCCTGACAGTTGTTAAGTCCAATCAGTAATTAAATTTCTAAACAAGAGGGTATAGTGCTGCTGAAATTCATTTTCAATTGTATGAAACACGGATTTATCTCATTGAGTGAAGGAAAAGTGAGGCAATGGTTTCGTGAGTTTAGGGAAACCTGTTTACAATGAAGGAAGGAGTAACTAGCATCCGGACTGATAATATTACTGAGCATGTGACTTTATGATTGATGATCTTTCCATAGAATTTTCAGGAGTTTCAAAGACAACATTGTTCTTCAGAATTGTGACTTGCACTCTAGGTTTCCGTAAATTGTGTGCACAATTGGTGTCGAAAATAATTCTCTTATCGTCACTGGTGACAGAACATGAATTTTGGAAGTCAAAGGATAATTATGGCAACTGTGTTCTGGGACCAAAAGAATGTGCTTTTGATTATTTTACGGGCCTGGAACAACCATCACATCTTAATTCTATTCTAAAACACTTAAAATGCGCCATAACATTTAAAATCGACAACAGGAAATGCTGAGGTCAGGAATTGTTCTCCTTCACGATAATACAGCTGCCCATGCAATTGAAACAATTCAAAAATTTTGATGGGTGATTTTTGATTATCCTCCTTAGAGTCCTGATCACTAAGTGATTACCAACTCTTCCTAAACCTTAAGAACTGATTTCAGGAAACTGAAGAGTTGAAAACTTCAATTTGGGAATCATATTGTTTTACAATATCAAAAGTTTTTGGAACGAAGTGGTAACTATGTTGAAAAATAAAGTAAGTTTGTATGTATTTGAAACCACTCATTTTTCTTTTTATAATTTGTTTTCTTTAAAAACTGATCTCCCCTTACTTTTGATATGCGCCTTGTATTATTGTTATACTATGGTACTTATATGTAGGTTAACAGTTGAAATTATATATACTTTTATAATAATGTTTAAATATTTTTACAATTCTAACAGAGTACCTACAATTTGTAAAACATAAATAACATGAGCTGAGAAACAATTTAACTTTGCACATGTTCAAACTCATAGCTATCTTCATTGATGGAATCTTGCAGACTTTCTTGAACAGCTACACATATGATAGCAAAGATCTTTGTCATTGCTGATTTCATGAAACGCATCAGAGATGAATTACTTCATGTTGTTTAGTGTGTGTATGCGTGGCTTCCGAGAAAACACTTTCTCCTCAACAAACCCTCAGATAAAAAATTCATGGGTGTCGAATCAGGTAGATGAGGAAGCAAATTGATTAAACCATGATGACCAATCCATTTCTGATTCAGGAATTCTCAAACAGAAGTGTTACGTGGTGTGGGGTGCCATCTTGTTTAAAAATAACATAATTGCCACAGTCCTGTCTAATATGAAGGATAACAGTTTTTATACACATTACCATTGATTGTGTCATGAAAATATAGTGGGTAAAAACACTGTTGCAGTTCAGGCCACCCCAAACTATGACCCTCCCTCCAGCTCTAAGGCTGCTTTTCAATGGCTCATAAAGGTTATCCTATGAATAGTAAACAGAGTAGTGCCGGTTTATAGCTCCACTTAACTTAAAATAAGCTTTGTCACAACACAAGACTCAATTTTCTTCTCTCTATTTGTTAACAAAACTGGAGGCCCCAGTCTGGGTCATTCTCCAACAAACTATCAACAAGACTTGAGCGATACAACTTAAAACAACATTACAACCACTGTAAGCTGATTTCAATCTCAATTGAAGCTTTACTTGTGATTTCTTAGAGCTTTTCATTAACCAACAGTGCATTATCCTCAGTCTTAACAGTAACTGGTCTATTGCATTTCTTTGCATTAAGAACCAACCCCGTTCTTACAAACTTTATTTTGAAATTTGTACATTGCATGTCCGAATAGTAGTTAAATTCCAAATGATTCTTCCCAGTTACCTCAAAAATTTAGGCATTCTCTCATTTTCAGAATTCTTTAAGGGTCCATTTTCACTCCTCAAAACTTAGATTTCCAGCTATTATAGAAGTCTTGAAATGAACTGTAAGTTGTAAATAGGATTAGAAATATGATGAACGATTAATAAATGAATAAACAAATTTCAAATTTAACATTGTAGCCAACGGATTAATAAATTTATGAATAAGTAAATGAATTACCTTATTGGTACGTCAACTAATCCTTCCGTTGATTTACAGATTCAAATAAAAAAGTTATTAAATACTTTATACGATCTGAAGATGAACTCACGAAGCCCGAAACTGCAGTAATCTGTAAATCTACGGAAGGATTAGTTGACGTACCGATAAAGTAATTCATTTACTTATTCATGAATAAACAAAACCAGCTGATACATTTAATTATTGCAAGAACATATAATGCAATACCATTAATCCATTAGTTTCAACTGTTACATATAAGCACCAGTTTATGTTAATGTGAACATATTTTAATATGATTATCGATATGAAATCATTACTTTGTATTATATTGTTGGATACCACCAGCAGGGTTATTATACTGACCTACACATCAGTACCATCTATGGTACACATCAATCCTAAATTTAAAAAATTGGAGAATATCTTACTATAAAATTATGTTTTTGAGATGTTTCTTTTAACCTAATGTTGGGTCATCAAATTATATATATATATATTTTTTAAACATGTTTACTTTCTTCTCTTACTTGCCTCTGAAGTGCAAAATTATTGAGAGAAGAATTTATTCTATTACTTTCAAAATAATATTGGCATACTAAATTTACTACTTACTCCAAGTGATGATGTTGATCCAAAATAATATACAGCAACACAAGTTGTGGGTTAAAATAATAATATATTGAAACAATTTATTTTCTTAGGTTTATACAATATTTTTTATTAATTATTTATTTACAGACACAAGTATTATTATTAGTACCAGCTATTATTTCTTTTTTTATCAAAATTATTTACAATAGAAATTATTATTTAATTATTGGTTATATTCAATGAACTATCTCTCTCTCTCTCCCTCCCTCCCTTCCTCCCTCCCCCCTCTCTCTTTCTCTCTCTCTCCCCCTCTCTCTTTCTCTCTCTCTCTCCCCCTCTCTCTTTCTCTCTCTCCCCCTCCCTCTCTCTCTCTCTCTCTCTCTCTCTCTCTCTCTCTCTCTCTCTCTCTCTCTCTCTCTCTCTCTCTCTCTCTCTCTCTCTCTCTCTCTCTCTCTCTCTCTCTCTCTCTCTCTCTCTCTCTCTCTCTCTCTCTCTCTCTCTCTCTCTCTCTCTCTCTCTCTCTCTCTCTCTCTCTCTCTCTCTTTTTCTCCCGAATTATTTACTAATTAAATTGGTACTGCGTATATCTGAAAAATCTATCACAGTTGTTTTCAGTTTGCTTTTCTTTTAAGTTTTTAAGTTTCAAAATATTATTACTATTTATTTTGAGTGATTATATTATTCTACCAAATCCCCTTTCTTTTGAATTATATCTATTTACCTCCTTCCTAATGATAATAATGGAATGTTTATCAAGGTTTGAAAGAGTGTTTATTGTTTTTATTAGTCATTATTTTAATTTATTTATTTATCTATTATCCCAAAATTTAGCTAATATTGTATTTTATTTTAACTAGAGTGCTCTTTTTTACTGTTTTTTGTTAACAGCCTAAGGCCTTTTTATATCGATTTACTAATATAGGCTATGTGGGTTAGTATAGTATTTAGGTTTCATTTTTTGCTAATGCCTAAGTGAATTATTATTAATATCTTTACTTAATTTTAGTTTTACATTACTAATTCTATTTTTACTCATTTAACTAGGTCACAAACTAGGTTACATTGCCTTTAAGGACCTTGGTCCATTCAACATAATGCTCTTTGGTCCTTTCCCATTCTTCTCTATCTTTACACTCACATCCTCCTCAAATCATACTCTAGATCATCCATTCATCTTATTCTTGGTCTTCAATACAATCCTCTTCCGGTTTCCCCTCCAGAGCCTTCCTGTGTCCCCTCCCCTCTTCCATTCTCTGGACATTACCAGCACATCTCATACTCATTGTCACTAGATACGACTGCTCCAACAATTCCATCACCTTGTTATTAAATTATTAGTCCATAATCCCCACTTATCTACTTACATTGACGCAAATGTTCTCCTCAAAACATTCTTCTCCCAAATTTCCAATCTCTTCTTATTCCACTTAGTAACATCCATGTCTCACTTCCATACATTACCACTAGTCTAAAAGGTTTTATATACATTTGCTTCTTCAAATTGGATATAGTGCTGCATAGCATCTATTCGTGACTTTCGTTTTTTAATTTTTTTTTTATCAAAGCTGATGTCATTCTTAGATATTATTATTGGACCCTAGGTACATATTTAAATTGCTCAACTCCCTCAAACTATGTCTATCCACCTCTACGTCACTCACCCCCACATTATCCCTCCTGGTTACCATATACTTTGAATTATCCTGATTTTATTTTCAAACCCATAAACACCCTTGCACCCTTACCTAACCCTTACTATCTGTCATTTTAGTCAATCTACTCTATAGGATAATGAATGGGAAAATATAAATTTTACTCGGATAATTTGTAACTCCTTTGTGCAGTTCACTACCAATCCGAAGGAAAATCTCTTTGGAACCTTCTCCATGTCTCAGAGGATATCTCTTACGAAGGATCCAGTAAAATATGAACTGGGTAGTCGGACTTCTGTAAGAGGCAAACCAAGAAATCTTCTCAAGGTTGGTAAACAAGTTATTCTAATAGAAAAATGGATGTTTTCTACTTTGTTCTGGAATATAGTCGCTTTTTTTCTATCCTTTTATCCTATCTGTCCTGAAAGTTTAAATACATAAAGCCCATTGTGGCATCCTCATGAGCTTACTTATAGTGAGTAGGGGATGTAGCAATCCCGAGGTCCTTAGTTGGATCTACACCTTTCTTCATCTATTTTCGGGTTAGATCCATCTTTTTCATATTTCCCATCAGATTTCACTTGACCAACTCTTATTCTCTTCCAACCCTAACACTATTATTGGTCGAAAATTGAAAGATTGGACCGGGTAAATCTAAAAAATCATCATCTTTTAGTTTATTTTTACAAATGATATTATTTAATCCCAAATATTTGTTTTAAAACATAAACATATATCCCTGTAATCAATATAAAAACTATTTAAGTACCTTGAAAGAATAAAATTCCATTAATTGTGCTGTCTACCTTGACCTAAAGAGTAACAGACAAGTTTTAGTAAAAATTAGTTAACCAATTTGCAAAGAGTAGACCTATATTTTTATTCAAATTTTTGTAATTTCATGGAAATAGACGTAGGTACCATGGTATCCTTGATGTTCAGTATTAAACTGTTAATTACATAAAGTAAAATTTAGCTTAAAATCTTCAGGAGGTATATTGTGGTACAAGAGTTTTAGAAAGGCTGGTAAAAAGCATAATAATTAATAATTCGTGAAAACTTAAAAACACAATGTTCTAAGTGTTGTTACATAGGCAAAATATCAACGTTGTAATTAGAGAAGTTGTCATACTGTCCACTAGGTAGAAGCATGTCAGAGATATAGTTAAACAAATTTGATGGGCACCATAATGTTACTTTCCCACTACCATCATACAATGTAATACAGTACATTGATTTTCGACATGCCATTAGTCGTTGTCTGTACGTAAGCACGATAGCTGCCACAAAAATTAAAATATGAACTTGAAATTTGGAATATACTGTGCTCATATAGAACCCTATTAAAATTCAGAAAGATTGAATTGAAGATGTGAAAATTTCTGCCAGTTTTTGTTAATATCTCATTGTTATTCAACTTAAAATTTAGATAAAAATGTTCAAATTTTAATTCTGCATGTAATAGTACCAACCTCACCTTTTAATGATGATAAATAGCTTAGTTATTGTCGAAAACGTAATTTCTAACCTGTACATTCCAAGAAAATATGATATTCTTATAGTTATGAGATCCAGCAGATCCGAGCCACCAACACAAGCATATATGCTCCTTTGCATATGTATAGGAGGTCCACCAGGGCAGAGATCTGACAAAAGCAAAGTGAGTGGAAACTTTTTAATATATTCATATCTACGTGGCCCATTAAGGATTAGCTGACATCAAGAAAGTCGTCAAGATTCCGAAAATATGTATAACAACTGTTTTAAATAAACTTACTCTACTAGATAAAACTCTCGATCTACCAATACAATTTTACATTTCCTACAAAGGCCAAGAAATCAATTTTTTGGCATTACACTTACTTAGAGGATCAGCTTGTACTACATTGTATGATGGTGCTTGGTAAGTACCATGATGGCACCCATTGATTTGTTATTATTTATTACAGAGACTCTGCTAATATGAAATAATTCATAAATAACCTTGACACACATCTCAATATTTGCTTCCCAACCAGTCTTTAACAACTGGATGTCCACTTAAGTGAAGAGGATAAAAATGAGTGCTCACTCATATAATATTTGCTAGTGTTCATCACAATTTTGTTGGACAAAATGCGGAGACTCGAGTCATAGTGATGAGTGGACACTTTTCAAGGATTAAGTCAATACATTGAATCCCTACTTCGAAATATGGTTAGTTTATCATCAGATATAATTGAATTCGTTTGTTCGTTGTCACAGGGTATAGAAACTTTGCTAGGAATCACATAAGCAGGACTACCGATTTTTGTATCATTTAAAAAACAAGTTGATGGAACCCATGTACTTAACCAGTCCTGTCATAGAATGTTATACAAGCAAATCCTCAAAGTGTAATGCCCAAAGGTTATTTTTTTAAATTTGTAGTAAATATTAAATTATATTGGTAGATCATATATATATACAGATTTTATAAACTTTGTAATTGTTTATATAACTATTTTTTTCACATCGGCTCGGCTCTAACGAGCCTTGTAGCTGTGTATATATTAAACAGTCACTACTTGCTTTGCTCATATCAGTGACATTGCCATGACGAGCTTTAAAGCTGTACATATGTGAAGGAGACTATTCTCATGTCTGTTACTTTACCATACCTTATCTCATAATTATACATATATCACATATTCTTGGAAGGTCAGAATTCGAAATTAATTTTACATCTGGATGCTTCTATCTTGAATGAGGGTCACCACTTTGAACAGCTCCTGTAGTATTTGTACAATGGTTTGTTTCCATCTAGTTAAATTATTAGTGTTAGATAAAATGTAATAATCAGGCCTCATTTATATTACTAAAAATATTGTATTCACAGTTACAAGAATGCTTTATTTATTAAACATCAAATCAGCTGTCATTATTTAAACAGAGTCAGATGTTGTAAATAATACCAAAAATTAATGTTTTATATTTTTTGTCGATAACTCAGTTATTCTTAAGCTGAGTTAAACAAAATTAAAAAACAAAATTATTTCTTTAAAAAAGAAAACTATTTCGTCTCATGAATACTTTGTAAAATTAACACATTTCAAGATATTCAACATTGAAAAGTTTAAATATTCGCCAATTTTAAATGAATACAGGAAATCGGTTGATTCTTTTTCTCAAATTGGGTCTTTATAACACTAAGTAGTATACAAAATTTCAACTCCAAATCATTCACTGTTAAAAAGATTTGATTAAAATGAGAGCTAGATAGAATAATAGCATTTTATGAAGTATGTTTATATAAACTTCATTGGTTTTGATGTGAGGAATAAGCTCCTGAATTCTCGAAGTGTCCTTCTTAAAAACCCTCTATATGTATATTTTATGTAAAATTTAATAATATTATTTATTAGTATTTTTTGAGCTGTACAGTCATACGTTAATTTCTCTTCCTTTGTTGTCTTTTTAAATGTAGTAAATAGATAATTTTTTTTTGTATATACAGAAAAATATTAATTTATTTCTGGTGTGTACAATTTGAAATTTAAAATTACTGAGATGTGTTAAAAGATATAATAATATTTTATATTTAAATAAAGAACTATTCTGTTATTATTGTTATGTACCGCCAAAATTGGGTTTTTGTGAAGCAACATAAAATGCTTTTCATCATAATGCACTGCTGAAAGCAGCTGTTTTCGATAACAGCTGAGAGCAATGAAAGTGATCCGTTTCCCAATCACAAATTTAGAGGAAAACCGATCAGCTGACTTTTTATGTTTTTCACGTTTTATAAGTCATTAATCTTTATTCAAAGTTTAGATGCTATGAAACCTTGAAATGCTTGTTTGGGAAATCCGTCAGCTGATCTCTAATTAACAGTCATTAGTCCAAGTTAATCCGGTTAAAAGTATTTTACGCAGCTAATTAGAAGACAACATTATAGTTGAAGTTGTTTACAAAATTGACCGACAACCTCCGAAACACCAATTTGGAAAAAGGTTTTGATTTTTCTTCTTTTTTTACAAGCTAAATTGCATCAATTTTTTTTTTAATCTTAAAAACGTGTGCACAAAACCAAAGTACAGACAAAGAAAATGTATTTCAAATTATCTCTCTTTGATTATTAGAAATTATGGTTCAATAAAATAAATAAACTATTCGAAAAACATTGCACAAACTTTCTCACACACCCATAGTGTGACTAAAACCAAATGAAAATAGTCAGTAAAAAATTAACAGTTGTTGCCGTCTTTAAAAATAAAAATCATATATTAAAATAAAGCCTATCCTTAGGGGCTCATGTTAATGTTTACGGGTGTGGCAATCCCGAAGGATCCTAGCTGAGTCTACACCTTTTTCAATAGATCTCTGACTTTCACCTTTCCTATCATGTCTTTCTTAACAAACTGTTGTTCTTTGCAGACCCTGACACTAATCGAGTGCTAGAGATTGTCATTTCATGTTCTTTTCTCTTTTTTTTTTACTAAGCGATGAAGACCGAGAGCTATTTACCTTTAAACAACAAGAGAAAATAAAGCCTAAATTTGCTTTGCTTGAACTATAAAACGCATCCTCAGTGTAAATTGTAGGCTATTTGATTTCAAATGTGACGAAAAACCATGTGGTCATGCCTAAAAAAAAAAGAAAAGAGGATAAAGTAGAGACCTCTTACCCTCAAATACTCTAATAGTGTCGGAAGAGGACTAGAGACCTAATACGACAGGGATCTAATCCAAGACTACAAAGAAAAAGGCGTAGATCCAGCTAGGCTAACTCGGGATTGTCTCAAGCGTACACACTATAAATACACACATGATTAAAATTGAGCTTTTATTGACGGCGGTGAAAGTTAGTTATTTGTCAATTATTCATTAACTGTATTTCTTTTACTTGCGATTTTGTGGGGTTGGGTTAATCTTCACAATTTGTTAAAGTTTGAACGATATCGGTAGAATCGATTTTGAGAAATTACATCTTTATAACAGCTTATGGTTGATATCTCTAACCTAACCGGTATTTTTTGCGAGATTGTGACCAATAGATTTTGTACGAGAGGTTACACTTGAGCGAAAATTTATCAAAATTGTTACAGCCGATTTTGATAAAATTATAAGTTTGTATTTTATCTTATAACAGTTACCTCTGAATTTTATATTATCAAAATATAACTCCCCCCTCCTCATACCAAATTCGAATAAAATCCATCCACACGTTTGGACATGGGACCTCAAAAACTCCTCTACTTTTTTTATTTCAGAACCCAACTGTCTCTATACTCTGATATGTGAGAAAATTAAACGACAAAAATCGGTAGCCTACAAGCATTTAGGCTACAGCTTAGTGAACAGACGTGAACTCACCAGTTAAAGATGAAGCAATAGTTCATATTAAATCACCTTTAAGATATTTATTTATTTTTGAAAATGTATGCTTGGAATAACATAAGAAAATCATTTAATTGCCACTTTTTACTTACCCAGTACGAAGATTTTGTAACAAGCGGCAGTGGTTACATCTACGAGGGACTTTAAGCTTAGCTGACATCAAGAAAGTCGTCAAGATTCTGAAATCCTGTGTAACAATTGTTTTTAAAAAACTTACCCTACTGAAAGACCCCTTCATCTACCAATACAATTTAACATTCCCTACATGCCTAAGAAACCAACTTTTTGGCGTTACACGTTGAGGATCTGCTTGTACTACTTTCTATGATGGGGCTGGGTAATTACCACGATGGTGCCAATATATTTGTTATTATTTATAACAGGGATACTCTCTTGTCTGATAATGTGAAGTAAATCATCACTAACCGTGACACACTGTCCTCCAATGTCAGGTCAGTATTTGCTTCCCAACCAATCCTTTATCACCTGGATGTCCACTGAATAAAAGCAAATTTTGTGAAAATCTGGACAAAAATCCTCCAGGACACGAAATTTGGTAGAAAGTTAGGTTTTGGGGTTACTAAGTCGCTCCATCGATACTCTCCAGGGGTTTAATCTCCAACAACTCTTCCAGAGTCGGCATTGAATCGACCTCCAGAGATTGTGCTGGTGGAGGTGATGGTATTGACGGTGGTGGTGGCTGAATTGACTCAACCCCTATCTCGTGTGTCAAAGCTTTATCTAGTGTTGGGGTGCGCTGGCTACGTCGTCGTTTATGATCCCATCGACGGTTATAACCTTCCCGATGTCAAGACTCGTCGATAGGTCGCCACAATATCTTCGTCCGCGACTCCCACTGCACCCATTGACTCTCCGGAAGCTTGTAGCTCCCAGAAAGTGCGTATGATGTCTCTAAAACAGAGTAAAACACACAATTTTTTTTTGTCTTCGTATACACTACATATAGTCAACACAGTACACACAAGAAAGTAAACACCAATACTGTCTACTGCCTCTGAAACAAAGTTAACATATAAACAATAGTTTTTGTTTGTCATTATACCTCAAACAATCTGAAGAAATTAAATACGAACAACAAATTAACACAAAATGCATACAACTTGTTCTTTTTTCATCTTATACTACCACTTAACTTGGACCTGAATTCGTCGTATAGTTGAACTCAAATACTAACGGCCGGACCGTGTGTCGATTCTCTGTACGTCAATAATGCTCTCACTCAACATGATGGATCAATTAATTATGAGCTATTAGATTCAAAGTTGGTGCTTTTATACAGTACGGATTGACCTAAACCCAGTCGGTAGTGTATTTGCCTTCAAATCCTGACTTCGTTGGTTCGAATCCCAATGGGAAATAAAAACTTAAGGGTCTGACGTCACTGAGCATGTGTAGAAATATTTGCACGCATATACAGAATGTAACGAAAAAGGTGGACTGGCTATTCATTTTCGAATTATATACATCAAAACCAATAAAAAATTGATTTGTTTAATAAATAATAATAGTATATTTTCTTATTAATTAAAATATTATTATCGAGACAAATTTCATCTGCTTGCAGATGTACTGAGCCCAAATCGGTCATAATAATTAAGAGCACAAGAGAAAAGAAATAACTATGTGTTGATTGAAATGTATGCGACATAATCAAAAACATCTGTAGACAGTGGCTTCAATGGATAAGACGTCGATAGATGTATGCGGCAGTTTACCCACTACGTTTAGCCGGAGGGCCTCGTTTAGGGGTGACTCCTAGTTGGATCTAAATCTTTTACATGTAGACTTGTTTTAAGTCTCTTGCACTTTCCTATCAGGTCTTTTATAACCAAGTTTTGTTTCCATTTGACCCTTTTAGAGTATTCGACGGATAGGTTCTTTATTTTATGTTCTCCCTTTCTATATAAGGTGATGATCATAGAGAGTTTTTTATCTTTTAAAACATCAAGGAAAAAAGGAATTGACACCCAGGGAGTTGGCGGCCATTCACATCAAAACCGAGACTAGACTCACACATGGAGTGGAAACTCAACTTTGTCTGGAGTTGTGCCTAATCAACTTTGTGTGACCCTTTGTTCAAGCAACCTTTCTACTTGCCCTGCCCATGTGCTCTTACTATGTATTATCAAACTAGGAATGCCGCTGAAGTAAGGGTCACTTCACTCACACAAGCACAGAGGATTAGGGTGTCCAGTGACCTACCCCCAAGCCACAAGTATGAGTCATCTACTGGGCTTCACTTTATAAAACTTTAATTTATTTTATTTGTTATTAATTTGACAATAAAATCTATAATATATTTTTATTCTAAATATAATTACAAGAAAAATGAAACTAAACAACGTATGATTTACTAAATTATAGCCCAAAATCAACAATGTTTTTATTATAATAATTCGAATTTGCCCCTAACCACAATCACTAGAAACTTTAAAATAAAACATAATTATCTGATTAATTGTTCTTTATTAATTATTCCCACTAAATGCCCTGATGTACATTTCGATAACATGGTTATCATCATCGGAGGGTCTTGCTTATAAACTAATCTAAACTTACATTTCATTATTGTGAATTTCACCATAGTGCTCAACAAGATTGTATGTTTTTATTTACAATATTTAAATAGTACTAAATGTTTATTTAATACATACCTTATCACAATGTTAGAAATAGAATGTTTTTTGTATTTAAAAAAATATATTTGTTAGAATTTCAATGTTGGAAATTTTTTGCTGTTATCAACATTATTTTTTGTATTATTGTTGCTTAGATGAGTACTGTAAATAATAAAATTCAAATTACGTTTTATACTATTATTATTACATTGTGCTCCTTTGTTTTATTAAAATCTAACAGTATATATTTTTCGATAAAGATATACGATAGTATTGTTTATTCACACTTATTAGTCATCATATTGGCATTCATTTTGTAGCAAACATTGTTGATTTTGAAGTCTATTAGAGTACATTATACTTTGATCTAATTTTTCCAAATGAAGTATAGAATAAAAATATATTATAGATTTTATTTTAAAATATCAAATTAAATAAATGAAAGTTTGATCAAGTGAAGCACAGTAGGTAACTCAGATATCGGCCAGTCCTAATATTCTGCGCGTCTGTGTGTGATGGCGCGTGCGTTAGAGTGAGGCGACTCTTTGTTCAGCCGGATTGTCAGTTTCATAATAGTAGGCTATAGGACCGGAAGACTAGATTCTTGTTATAAACTATAGACTATTCCAAATTCTCGAACGCCACTGTCACAAACCTGTCCGTATACAGTACCCTCAGACTAGCAGTGTGTCTGGTGTAAGGGGCGTGTCCTCCCTTCTCCTTGTTTCTCTAACCTGACTTGACGGTACAACCCATTCCAAGAATACTAGGTACAAAATTACTGCTTGGCTACATTTAATTCTTAAAAGTTTAAGTACAAGTTAATTCTTAAAAATTTAATTTTGTAAACGTTTTATTCTTATTTACACCGATAAAAGAAACGAAAGTAGGGTAGGCGTTTACATAGAAGCATTTGATGTCTATATTTTTTTATTGGGGTTGTACCAATGACTACATAAATACTATAAGACACGACATGGCCATGTTAAATATTCTACGCTTATTCTTGAGTTGTCCAATACCCGCTAGGTCGCTCTGCTAGAGAATCTGAAGTTGATGTGACTGGCGCTAGGTGGCTCTACGGTCAAACAATGTTTCAGGCGGGTAAGAGAAAACGCACTGATGCCACATATGGGACCAGAGATGCGAGGGAAGGTCGAGAATCGCTTATCTCAGCGCACGAACTGATAACACTGACTATGCTGACGGAAGTAAGTGAGAAGGTTTGTGAGAGAGAGGTCAACAGTTGTACAGTCTCAACCAAGTGGGATGCGTACAGTCAAGCACTTGCTGCTAGCGCTTTCTGATAGCTGTGTGTCAAACTTGTGACGAACAGCACCCGTAAAGCGTAGACTATTTCCCTATCCTATGTCGTGTCTTATAGTATTTATGTAGTCATTGGTTGTACCGCTGAAAGCAAACGCAACAAAAGAAGTGTGGGGGCCCCTCTTTTCCTTGAGAATACGTTACACAGCATTTTCATCTCTCAGAAGTCAATATTGACTTAAAATTAAAAATCCCCTCTCTGTCGTCTCACCTTGGTGTATTTCATAAATAGTCATATTTCTAATACCCTCCCCCTTTCAGGCTGTACCGAAAATTGAAAAGAAATCTAGTTTCCCTAATTGATTTGAAGACTAACGTAGGCCTCTCATTTTAATTGGTCCTGATATAAAACAGCCAATTACAATTCAATACTTCTTAGGTTATGTAATAAACTAAGCCTATGACGCAGACAAGCTTTATAGCCTTCAGCTTGGACATGAGATGAATTGGATATTACGATTTCAAAAATAATTGTTTACGATGGCTACCTACAACTTACAAACCAATAGATTTGTTACGTATGCGGTAGTTGTTGTCAAAAAGCGAAAGTTTAATAATTAAGGGTGAACTTTGTTCGCTTGTGTCATAAATTTAATTAAAATTGAACTTTTAATGACACTGGTCAAAGTTCATTTTGGATTTCCCCCATTTATTACAAAAAACTGTAATGTTTTTCCTTGCGATTTTCCACACTTTTTTGGGTCTAAAATTTTGGGTCATTGTACTAAAATTTCAACACATCGGGAGAGCCACTTTTGAAGAAAAAAAACAGCCTTATGCTCGATTTTTTGATTATTTTACCGATAACTCACGAACCGGTATTTTTGGAAAGATGGCAACCAATACGATTTGTTTGGGTTCTTAGAAGTTACACTAGAGCAAATTTTTATTTTAATCGTTTGAGCCGATTTTGAGAAAATAATCGGATAAGTTCGTTTGATCTACCAATACAATTAAACATTTCCTACAAAACCCAAGAAACCAACTTTTGAACATTACATTGTATATATTAAATATTGAGCTTGACTTATGAGAAAAATTATACAGTATAACCAACACACAGAACACAATTCTCACAAAAAATACGCCTAAGTATCCGACGCGTTTCAACGACAAGGTCGTCCTCTTCAGTGATACACGAGCTACACCAATCAAACTATAACTATTACATTGTATGATGGGGCTGGGTAAGTACCATGATGACTCCCTGCACTTTTTTTAGTTGTTTCAGTACACTAAATGAATAAAAAAAGCTCCTTCAGGATTTTTAAAACATTTAAATAAGATGACTTACGTAAAGAATTTCTGTAGTTCATTATAATGAGGATGTGTTAGCTCCGCCCTAACATTCCATTCCTTGTTCTAGCCACGCCTTGGGACATTATAATTTATGTTACAAATACTTCCTAGAAAATAAAACTTTCCAATGTTTTTCTTAATTATCAATGTAAACTACCTAAATATGTTTTTCTAACGAGATTCATATTACAGATAAATACCGAGGTATTTCATGTTTTTAGTTTGATTTTTGTTATTTATTTTTTATGCTTTAAGGGCAAAATACTCAAGGTCATCGTCGCTTTAAAAAAAGGCTTAAAATAATGTAAAGCATTCGAATACTCTAGTAACGTCAGGTTTGAAAAACTAAAAGAGTTGGTCAAGATATATCTGACAGGATGAATGAAAGAGAGGACTCTAACTCATGACTAAATGAAGAAAGGTGTTAAATCCAGCTAGCGTATCTCGATATTGCCACACTGGCACTCACTATATGACCTTGAGGGTTTTTAAAACAAAGAAAAAACTATGCCACTACAATACTTCCACAAATTTTTAGTCTAGATAAAATCAAGGACTTTTATAATTTCTCGCACTAGTGTCTGGCATCTGTCTATCTGTAAGTCGCAACCAGTCTACACAGACAAGACGGTAAACCCTATATATTTCAAACTTTGCATTTATATTTTTCGTATTGTCCCACATACAGAAAAATATATAACAGTAACAAGAAAAAGGACCTTGGGGGTAGTTAAAAGGCAAAAACTATGGAATTGATTTTTTTGGAAATATTATTTAAAACTATAAATTATTCTGATTACGAAAGTGTATGTTTCTTCATTAAAAAAAATAATAATACGTTGAAACTAGTGTCAGCAATTTAAAAAAAGAAATTTTAAAATAAAAAGCAAAGTGTCATTTGAACATGTTAATGTGTTACAAAGTCTAGTTTCTGAGAAGAAAGAGTTGACATGAAGAATGCACCCATGTATAAATACAATAGCACAGACAAAAGTATAAACACACTCTCTTGTCTGTTACAATAGTAGGCTAATGTTTTACCGGAACAGGAATTTGAAGGTCACTAGGTTATTGTGTATCATCCGAGTAAAGGTCACAGGAAGTAAGACTCTTCCATAATATGTTGTTTTAAAACAAGTCATTATAACATTACAAAAAGAATAAACAAAATTATTATCCAAGTGGGGGTGATAACCAAGAGATTTTTCTAGCTATGAAATTTTATAAAGAAGACTATAGTGTGTCTTACAACCCTACTGAAATTCAGAAAACCCTAATTAAAATATTAAATAGACAGCCATTTTAAACAGTTTTTTGTTCATATCTTTTTTTGGTATTCAACTTACAACACACTAAATTAGATACAAATTGGCAAATTTTAATTCTGCATGTAATGGTACCGACAGCACATTTGACAAATAGCTAAGTTATCGTCAAAAATGTAATTTCGCCAGTCACCGGTACTGGTAAAGTTAGGTGTAGCCTAAACTTTCATAATGCACGTTAGAGGGAGTTGCAGGCGGGAGGAACAGTGATGTCATAACTACTACTGCTGATAAAGACATTGACTCAGCTCCATTTCCGCTGTCAACATTTGTTTTGTTGCCGTCTTATCGTCTGTTTGTCGACTTTATTTTATTTACAAACAATTAGATAAACTTTCCAACCAGAAAAATCTTTATATAAATTTCAAAATTGTTCCCTATTTAAAAAAATAGTTTTATAATTTTGTTTAAATTTAGGCTCAGATTTAAAAGCAATTTAACAAACCTGCTAATCAGAAAAATCATCATAAATTTCAAAATAGCGGTACTATTCCAAATAAGTGAATTTTAAAAAAAACTTTTTAGTAGTAAGTTAAATTTTTATTAAATCTGGTATTTGAGCTCATATTAGTTAAATACCTCCACCGTTCTTGGCTTCTTGTTTCATAAAAGATAAACATTTGATATGATTTCGCAAAATTCGCTTACTCCCACCAACTTTCTTCCTGAAGTTTTTGAAAAGACACAACAAATCAATGTTTTTGAAATGCGTATAATTACGAAACGCGCGCAGTACAAAACTCACTGCAAAACTGAGCTCAGTGTTTCCCCCACTACACCACTCGGCCTAGCGACTACTGCACATCTCAATGACAGAGGTCAGGCTACATCTTATGAATTGTATTGATCTAAGATACTCGGTCAGAGCCGAGACGTTGACACGAAGAAAGTGAGTGAAGACCTTTTAATTATAGGCCTACACATCTATGAGGCTTGTTACAGAAAGTAAGTGATATACACAATTATGAGATACAATTTAACATGTCCTACAAGGATAAAGAAACCAACTTTTAGGCATTACATTTAGAGGATCTGCTTGTATCACATTGTATGATGGAGCTGTGTAAGTAACACTGTTTTGTTCCCAGATATTTTCTCTAAATTTAAATAACTTTCATCTAACTTGTTAAAGACTTCATAATTCAGATCGTAAACACTTCCAACGAATTGAGTCACCAGCTACCGAAGCCTACAGTGGAGGTAAAGAATAATTTTTCAGAATTAAAGTAGGCAACATCTCAACATGTATCTATGTCAACCTCAGGGGCTTATTTATAGTGGAGTACAGGTGTGGCATTCCCGAGGCACCTAGCTGGATCTACACTTTCTCCATCTAGTCTTTGGTTAGATCTCTCTCTTTCACTTTTCCTACCTATCATATCTTTCTTGACCAATTCTTGTTTTCATCCGATCCTTACGCTATTATAATATTCAGGGGTCACTATATTATGGTCTGTTCTTCTAACCTAACCTAACCTAAGTTGGATCTACACCTATCTTCGTCTATTCTTTGGTTGTATTCCTCTCTTCACTTTTCCTACCTATCATATCTTTCTTGACCAATTCTTGTTCTCATCCGATCCTGACGCTATTATAATATTCAGGGGTCACTATATTATGGTCTGTTCTTCTAACCTAGGTTGGATCTACACCTATCTTCGTCTATTCTTTGGTTGTATTCCTCTCTTCACTTTTCCTACCTATCATATCTTTCTTGACCAATTCTTGTTCTCATCCGATCCTGACGCTATTATAATATTCAGGGGTCACTATATTATGGTCTGTTCTTCTAACCTAGGTTGGATCTACACCTATCTTCGTCTATTCTTTGGTTGTATTCCTCTCTTCACTTTTCCTACCTATCATATCTTTCTTGACCAATTCTTGTTCTCATCCGATCCTGACGCTATTATAATATTCAGGGGTCACTATATTATGGTCTGTTCTTCTAACCTAGGTTGGATCTACACCTATCTTCGTCTATTCTTTGGTTGTATTCCTCTCTTCACTTTTCCTACCTATCATATCTTTCTTGACCAATTCTTGTTCTCATCCGATCCTGACGCTATTATAATATTCAGGGGTCACTATATTATGGTCTGTTCTTCTAACCTAGGTTGGATCTACACCTATCTTCGTCTATTCTTTGGTTGTATTCCTCTCTTCACTTTTCCTACCTATCATATCTTTCTTGACCAATTCTTGTTCTCATCCGATCCTGACGCTATTATAATATTCAGGGGTCACTATATTATGGTCTGTTCTTCTAACCTAGGTTGGATCTACACATATCTTCGTCTATTCTTTGGTTGTATTCCTCTCTTCACTTTTCCTACCTATCATATCTTTCTTGACCAATTCTTGTTCTCATCCGATCCTGACGCTATTATAATATTCAGGGGTCACTATATTATGGTCTGTTCTTCTAACCTAGGTTGGATCTACACCTATCTTCGTCTATTCTTTGGTTGTATTCCTCTCTTCACTTTTCCTACCTATCATATCTTTCTTGACCAATTCTTGTTCTCATCCGATCCTGACGCTATTATAATATTCAGGGGTCACTATATTATGGTCTGTTCTTCTAACCTAAGTTGGATCTACACCTGTCTTCGTCTATTCTTTGGTTGTATTCCTCTCTTCACTTTTCCTACCTATCATATCTTTCTTGACCAATTCTTGTTCTCATCCGATCCTGACGCTATTATAATATTCAGGGGTCACTATATTATGGTCTGTTCTTCTAACCTAAGTTGGATCTACACCTATCTTCGTCTATTCTTTGGTTGTATTCCTCTCTTCACTTTTCCTACCTATCATATCTTTCTTGACCAATTCTTGTTCTCATCCGATCCTGACGCTATTATAATATTCAGGGGTCACTATATTATGGTCTGTTCTTCTAACCTAAGTTGGATCTACACCTATCTTCGTCTATTCTTTGGTTGTATTCCTCTCTTCACTTTTCCTACCTATCATATCTTTCTTGACCAATTCTTGTTCTCATCCGATCCTGACGCTATTATAATATTCAGGGGTCACTATATTATGGTCTGTTCTTCTAACCTAAGTTGGATCTACACCTATCTTCGTCTATTCTTTGGTTGTATTCCTCTCTTCACTTTTCCTACCTATCATATCTTTCTTGACCAATTCTTGTTTTCATCCGATCCTGACGCTATTATAATATTCAGGGGTCACTATATTATGGTCTGTTCTTCTAACCTAACCTAACCTAAGTTGGATCTACACCTGTCTTCGTCTATTCTTTGGTTGTATTCCTCTCTTCACCTTTCCTAACTATCATATCTTTCTTGACCAATTCTTGTTTTCATCCGATCCTGACGCTATTATAATATTCAGGGGTCACTATATTATGGTCTGTTCTTCTAACCTAAGTTGGATCTACACCTGTCTTCGTCTATTCTTTGGTTGTATTCCTCTCTTCACTTTTCCTAACTATCATATCTTTCTTGACCAATTCTTGTTCTCATCCGATCCTGACGCTATTATAATATTCAGGGGTCACTATATTATGGTCTGTTCTTCTAACCTAACCTAACCTAAGTTGGATCTACACCTATCTTCGTCTATTCTTTGGTTGTATTCCTCTCTTCACTTTTCCTACCTATCATATCTTTCTTGACCAATTCTTGTTTTCATCCGATCCTGACGCTATTATAATATTCAGGGGTCACTATATTATGGTCTGTTCTTCTAACCTAACCTAACCTAAGTTGGATCTACACCTATCTTCGTCTATTCTTTGGTTGTATTCCTCTCTTCACTTTTCCTACCTATCATATCTTTCTTGACCAATTCTTGTTTTCATCCGATCCTGACGCTATTATAATATTCAGGGGTCACTATATTATGGTCTGTTCTTCTAACCTAACCTAACCTAAGTTGGATCTACACCTATCTTCGTCTATTCTTTGGTTGTATTCCTCTCTTCACTTTTCCTACCTATCATATCTTTCTTGACCAATTCTTGTTTTCATCCGATCCTGACGCTATTATAATATTCAGGGGTCACTATATTATGGTCTGTTCTTCTAACCTAACCTAACCTAAGTTGGATCTACACCTATCTTCGTCTATTCTTTGGTTGTATTCCTCTCTTCACTTTTCCTACCTATCATATCTTTCTTGACCAATTCTTGTTTTCATCCGATCCTGACGCTATTATAATATTCAGGGGTCACTATATTATGGTCTGTTCTTCTAACCTAACCTAACCTAAGTTGGATCTACACCTGTCTTCGTCTATTCTTTGGTTGTATTCCTCTCTTCACCTTTCCTAACTATCATATCTTTCTTGACCAATTCTTGTTTTCATCCGATCCTGACGCTATTATAATATTCAGGGGTCACTATATTATGGTCTGTTCTTCTAACCTAAGTTGGATCTACACCTGTCTTCGTCTATTCTTTGGTTGTATTCCTCTCTTCACTTTTCCTAACTATCATATCTTTCTTGACCAATTCTTGTTCTCATCCGATCCTGACGCTATTATAATATTCAGGGGTCACTATATTATGGTCTGTTCTTCTAACCTAACCTAACCTAAGTTGGATCTACACCTATCTTCGTCTATTCTTTGGTTGTATTCCTCTCTTCACTTTTCCTACCTATCATATCTTTCTTGACCAATTCTTGTTTTCATCCGATCCTGACGCTATTATAATATTCAGGGGTCACTATATTATGGTCTGTTCTTCTAACCTAACCTAACCTAAGTTGGATCTACACCTATCTTCGTCTATTCTTTGGTTGTATTCCTCTCTTCACTTTTCCTACCTATCATATCTTTCTTGACCAATTCTTGTTTTCATCCGATCCTGACGCTATTATAATATTCAGGGGTCACTATATTATGGTCTGTTCTTCTAACCTAACCTAACCTAAGTTGGATCTACACCTATCTTCGTCTATTCTTTGGTTGTATTCCTCTCTTCACTTTTCCTACCTATCATATCTTTCTTGACCAATTCTTGTTTTCATCCGATCCTGACGCTATTATAATATTCAGGGGTCACTATATTATGGTCTGTTCTTCTAACCTAACCTAACCTAAGTTGGATCTACACCTATCTTCGTCTATTCTTTGGTTGTATTCCTCTCTTCACTTTTCCTACCTATCATATCTTTCTTGACCAATTCTTGTTTTCATCCGATCCTGACGCTATTATAATATTCAGGGGTCACTATATTATGGTCTGTTCTTCTAACCTAACCTAACCTAAGTTGGATCTACACCTATCTTCGTCTATTCTTTGGTTGTATTCCTCTCTTCACTTTTCCTACCTATCATATCTTTCTTGACCAATTCTTGTTTTCATCCGATCCTGACGCTATTATAATATTCAGGGGTCACTATATTATGGTCTGTTCTTCTAACCTAACCTAACCTAAGTTGGATCTACACCTATCTTCGTCTATTCTTTGGTTGTATTCCTCTCTTCACTTTTCCTACCTATCATATCTTTCTTGACCAATTCTTGTTTTCATCCGATCCTGACGCTATTATAATATTCAGGGGTCACTATATTATGGTCTGTTCTTCTAACCTAACCTAACCTAAGTTGGATCTACACCTATCTTCGTCTATTCTTTGGTTGTATTCCTCTCTTCACTTTTCCTACCTATCATATCTTTCTTGACCAATTCTTGTTTTCATCCGATCCTGACGCTATTATAATATTCAGGGGTCACTATATTATGGTCTGTTCTTCTAACCTAACCTAACCTAAGTTGGATCTACACCTATCTTCGTCTATTCTTTGGTTGTATTCCTCTCTTCACTTTTCCTACCTATCATATCTTTCTTGACCAATTCTTGTTTTCATCCGATCCTGACGCTATTATAATATTCAGGGGTCACTATATTATGGTCTGTTCTTCTAACCTAACCTAACCTAAGTTGGATCTACACCTATCTTCGTCTATTCTTTGGTTGTATTCCTCTCTTCACTTTTCCTACCTATCATATCTTTCTTGACCAATTCTTGTTTTCATCCGATCCTGACGCTATTATAATATTCAGGGGTCACTATATTATGGTCTGTTCTTCTAACCTAACCTAACCTAAGTTGGATCTACACCTATCTTCGTCTATTCTTTGGTTGTATTCCTCTCTTCACTTTTCCTACCTATCATATCTTTCTTGACCAATTCTTGTTTTCATCCGATCCTGACGCTATTATAATATTCAGGGGTCACTATATTATGGTCTGTTCTTCTAACCTAACCTAACCTAAGTTGGATCTACACCTATCTTCGTCTATTCTTTGGTTGTATTCCTCTCTTCACCTTTCCTAACTATCATATCTTTCTTGACCAATTCTTGTTCTCATCCGATCCTGACGCTATTATAATATTCAGGGGTCACTATATTATGGTCTGTTCTTCTACTCTAACCTAAGTTGGATCTACACCTATCTTCGTCTATTCTTTGGTTGTATTCCTCTCTTCACTTTTCCTAACTATCATATCTTTCTTGACCAATTCTTGTTTTCATCCGATCCTGACGCTATTATAATATTCAGGGGTCACTATATTATGGTCTGTTCTTCTAACCTAACCTAACCTAAGTTGGATCTACACCTATCTTCGTCTATTCTTTGGTTGTATTCCTCTCTTCACCTTTCCTAACTATCATATCTTTCTTGACCAATTCTTGTTTTCATCCGATCCTGACGCTATTATAATATTCAGGGGTCACTATATTATGGTCTGTTCTTCTAACCTAACCTAACCTAAGTTGGATCTACACCTATCTTCGTCTATTCTTTGGTTGTATTCCTCTCTTCACCTTTCCTAACTATCATATCTTTCTTGACCAATTCTTGTTCTCATCCGATCCTGACGCTATTATAATATTCAGGGGTCACTATATTATGGTCTGTTCTTCTAACCTAAGTTGGATCTACACCTATCTTCGTCTATTCTTTGGTTGTATTCCTCTCTTCACCTTTCCTAACTATCATATCTTTCTTGACCAATTCTTGTTCTCATCCGATCCTGACGCTATTATAATATTCAGGGGTCACTATATTATGGTCTGTTCTTCTAACCTAAGTTGGATCTACACCTATCTTCGTCTATTCTTTGGTTGTATTCCTCTCTTCACTTTTCCTAACTATCATATCTTTCTTGACCAATTCTTGTTCTCATCCGATCCTGACGCTATTATAATATTCAGGGGTCACTATATTATGGTCTGTTCTTCTAACCTAAGTTGGATCTACACCTATCTTCGTCTATTCTTTGGTTGTATTCCTCTCTTCACCTTTCCTAACTATCATATCTTTCTTGACCAATTCTTGTTTTCATCCGATCCTGACGCTATTATAATATTCAGGGGTCACTATATTATGGTCTGTTCTTCTAACCTAACCTAACCTAAGTTGGATCTACACCTATCTTCGTCTATTCTTTGGTTGTATTCCTCTCTTCACCTTTCCTAACTATCATATCTTTCTTGACCAATTCTTGTTTTCATCCGATCCTGACGCTATTATAATATTCAGGGGTCACTATATTATGGTCTGTTCTTCTAACCTAACCTAACCTAAGTTGGATCTACACCTATCTTCGTCTATTCTTTGGTTGTATTCCTCTCTTCACCTTTCCTAACTATCATATCTTTCTTGACCAATTCTTGTTTTCATCCGATCCTGACGCTATTATAATATTCAGGGGTCACTATATTATGGTCTGTTCTTCTAACCTAACCTAACCTAAGTTGGATCTACACCTATCTTCGTCTATTCTTTGGTTGTATTCCTCTCTTCACCTTTCCTAACTATCATATCTTTCTTGACCAATTCTTGTTTTCATCCGATCCTGACGCTATTATAATATTCAGGGGTCACTATATTATGGTCTGTTCTTCTAACCTAACCTAACCTAAGTTGGATCTACACCTGTCTTCGTCTATTCTTTGGTTGTATTCCTCTCTTCACCTTTCCTAACTATCATATCTTTCTTGACCAATTCTTGTTTTCATCCGATCCTGACGCTATTATAATATTCAGGGGTCACTATATTATGGTCTGTTCTTCTAACCTAACCTAACCTAAGTTGGATCTACACCTATCTTCGTCTATTCTTTGGTTGTATTCCTCTCTTCACCTTTCCTAACTATCATATCTTTCTTGACCAATTCTTGTTTTCATCCGATCCTGACGCTATTATAATATTCAGGGGTCACTATATTATGGTCTGTTCTTCTAACCTAACCTAACCTAAGTTGGATCTACACCTATCTTCGTCTATTCTTTGGTTGTATTCCTCTCTTCACCTTTCCTAACTATCATATCTTTCTTGACCAATTCTTGTTTTCATCCGATCCTGACGCTATTATAATATTCAGGGGTCACTATATTATGGTCTGTTCTTCTAACCTAACCTAACCTAAGTTGGATCTACACCTATCTTCGTCTATTCTTTGGTTGTATTCCTCTCTTCACCTTTCCTAACTATCATATCTTTCTTGACCAATTCTTGTTTTCATCCGATCCTGACGCTATTATAATATTCAGGGGTCACTATATTATGGTCTGTTCTTCTAACCTAACCTAACCTAAGTTGGATCTACACCTATCTTCGTCTATTCTTTGGTTGTATTCCTCTCTTCACCTTTCCTAACTATCATATCTTTCTTGACCAATTCTTGTTCTCATCCGATCCTGACGCTATTATAATATTCAGGGGTCACTATATTATGGTCTGTTCTTCTAACCTAAGTTGGATCTACACCTATCTTCGTCTATTCTTTGGTTGTATTCCTCTCTTCACCTTTCCTAACTATCATATCTTTCTTGACCAATTCTTGTTCTCATCCGATCCTGACGCTATTATAATATTCAGGGGTCACTATATTATGGTCTGTTCTTCTAACCTAACCTAACCTAAGTTGGATCTACACCTATCTTCGTCTATTCTTTGGTTGTATTCCTCTCTTCACCTTTCCTAACTATCATATCTTTCTTGACCAATTCTTGTTCTCATCCGATCCTGACGCTATTATAATATTCAGGGGTCACTATATTATGGTCTGTTCTTCTAACCTAACCTAACCTAAGTTGGATCTACACCTATCTTCGTCTATTCTTTGGTTGTATTCCTCTCTTCACCTTTCCTAACTATCATATCTTTCTTGACCAATTCTTGTTCTCATCCGATCCTGACGCTATTATAATATTCAGGGGTCACTATATTATGGTCTGTTCTTCTAACCTAAGTTGGATCTACACCTATCTTCGTCTATTCTTTGGTTGTATTCCTCTCTTCACTTTTCCTACCTATCATATCTTTCTTGACCAATTCTTGTTTTCATCCGATCCTGACGCTATTATAATATTCAGGGGTCACTATATTATGGTCTGTTCTTCTAACCTAACCTAACCTAAGTTGGATCTACACCTATCTTCGTCTATTCTTTGATTGTATTCCTCTCTTCACTTTTCCTACCTATCATATCTTTCTTGACCAATTCTTGTTTTCATCCGATCCTGACGCTATTATAATATTCAGGGGTCACTATATTATGGTCTGTTCTTCTAACCTAACCTAACCTAAGTTGGATCTACACCTGTCTTCGTCTATTCTTTGGTTGTATTCCTCTCTTCACTTTTCCTAACTATCATATCTTTCTTGACCAATTCTTGTTTTCATCCGATCCTGACGCTATTATAATATTCAGGGGTCACTATATTATGGTCTGTTCTTCTAACCTAACCTAACCTAAGTTGGATCTACACCTATCTTCGTCTATTCTTTGATTGTATTCCTCTCTTCACCTTTCCTAACTATCATATCTTTCTTGACCAATTCTTGTTTTCATCCGATCCTGACGCTATTATAATATTCAGGGGTCACTATATTATGGTCTGTTCTTCTAACCTAACCTAACCTAAGTTGGATCTACACCTATCTTCGTCTATTCTTTGATTGTATTCCTCTCTTCACCTTTCCTAACTATCATATCTTTCTTGACCAATTCTTGTTTTCATCCGATCCTGACGCTATTATAATATTCAGGGGTCACTATATTATGGTCTGTTCTTCTAACCTAACCTAACCTAAGTTGGATCTACACCTATCTTCGTCTATTCTTTGATTGTATTCCTCTCTTCACTTTTCCTACCTATCATATCTTTCTTGACCAATTCTTGTTTTCATCCGATCCTGACGCTATTATAATATTCAGGGGTCACTATATTATGGTCTGTTCTTCTAACCTAACCTAACCTAAGTTGGATCTACACCTGTCTTCGTCTATTCTTTGGTTGTATTCCTCTCTTCACTTTTCCTAACTATCATATCTTTCTTGACCAATTCTTGTTTTCATCCGATCCTGACGCTATTATAATATTCAGGGGTCACTATATTATGGTCTGTTCTTCTAACCTAACCTAACCTAAGTTGGATCTACACCTATCTTCGTCTATTCTTTGATTGTATTCCTCTCTTCACCTTTCCTAACTATCATATCTTTCTTGACCAATTCTTGTTTTCATCCGATCCTGACGCTATTATAATATTCAGGGGTCACTATATTATGGTCTGTTCTTCTAACCTAACCTAACCTAAGTTGGATCTACACCTATCTTCGTCTATTCTTTGATTGTATTCCTCTCTTCACCTTTCCTAACTATCATATCTTTCTTGACCAATTCTTGTTTTCATCCGATCCTGACGCTATTATAATATTCAGGGGTCACTATATTATGGTCTGTTCTTCTAACCTAACCTAACCTAAGTTGGATCTACACCTATCTTCGTCTATTCTTTGGTTGTATTCCTCTCTTCACCTTTCCTAACTATCATATCTTTCTTGACCAATTCTTGTTTTCATCCGATCCTGACGCTATTATAATATTCAGGGGTCACTATATTATGGTCTGTTCTTCTAACCTAAGTTGGATCTACACCTATCTTCGTCTATTCTTTGGTTGTATTCCTCTCTTCACTTTTCCTACCTATCATATCTTTCTTGACCAATTCTTGTTCTCATCCGATCCTGACGCTATTATAATATTCAGGGGTCACTATATTATGGTCTGTTCTTCTAACCTAAGTTGGATCTACACCTATCTTCGTCTATTCTTTGGTTGTATTCCTCTCTTCACTTTTCCTACCTATCATATCTTTCTTGACCAATTCTTGTTCTCATCCGATCCTGACGCTATTATAATATTCAGGGGTCACTATATTATGGTCTGTTCTTCTAACCTAAGTTGGATCTACACCTATCTTCGTCTATTCTTTGGTTGTATTCCTCTCTTCACTTTTCCTACCTATCATATCTTTCTTGACCAATTCTTGTTCTCATCCGATCCTGACGCTATTATAATATTCAGGGGTCACTATATTATGGTCTGTTCTTCTAACCTAAGTTGGATCTACACCTATCTTCGTCTATTCTTTGGTTGTATTCCTCTCTTCACTTTTCCTACCTATCATATCTTTCTTGACCAATTCTTGTTCTCATCCGATCCTGACGCTATTATAATATTCAGGGGTCACTATATTATGGTCTGTTCTTCTAACCTAACCTAACCTAAGTTGGATCTACACCTGTCTTCGTCTATTCTTTGGTTGTATTCCTCTCTTCACTTTTCCTACCTATCATATCTTTCTTGACCAATTCTTGTTCTCATCCGATCCTGACGCTATTATAATATTCAGGGGTCACTATATTATGGTCTGTTCTTCTAACCTAACCTAACCTAAGTTGGATCTACACCTATCTTCGTCTATTCTTTGGTTGTATTCCTCTCTTCACTTTTCCTACCTATCATATCTTTCTTGACCAATTCTTGTTCTCATCCGATCCTGACGCTATTATAATATTCAGGGGTCACTATATTATGGTCTGTTCTTCTAACCTAACCTAACCTAAGTTGGATCTACACCTGTCTTCGTCTATTCTTTGGTTGTATTCCTCTCTTCACTTTTCCTACCTATCATATCTTTCTTGACCAATTCTTGTTCTCATCCGATCCTGACGCTATTATAATATTCAGGGGTCACTATATTATGGTCTGTTCTTCTAACCTAACCTAACCTAAGTTGGATCTACACCTGTCTTCGTCTATTCTTTGATTGTATTCCTCTCTTTCACTTTTCCCAGGTCTCTCTTGACCAATTCTTGTTCTCATCCGATCCTGAATCTATTATAATATTCAGGGGTCTCTATATTATGGTCTGTTCTTCTAACCCAACCTAACCTAAGCTGAATTTAGACCTGTCTTCGTCTATTCTTTGATTGTATTCCTCTCTTTCACTTTTCCCAGGTCTCTCTTGACCAAATCTTGTTCTCACACGATGCTGACTCTATTATAATATTGAGGGGTATCTATATTATGTTCTGTTCTTCTAACCTAAACTAACCCTTATTGTTCAAATGAAGACCTTTATAGTCCAATGAATTGTACAAAACAAAAAACAAACTCCTATAAAGTGGTTGTAATTTCACTTTAATAATTTCTCTCTAGTATTTTATTCGCGTTTACAATATTTCTCGTGGTCTGTGAATATTGTTGCGTCACATCGCGTGCTATACAGCAGGCATATTGAGTTTTCATAAACATTTCATTGAATTTATTAAATATTCCAAGGAACGAGACCTATTATTTACAAAACCAATGTCTATGAACCTTAACAATACAGATCTCTATCTGTGTTCTTAAATGAGAAAATTGTTTGCACGACTAGTTTATTGTCTGTTGGCAAAAACAATAGGATAGTCTAATTAATTCCTTTACTATATTGTTCGTACAATGTACAGGTACTTTACAAAATTAAAAAAATGTAATCATAATTAATGTGATCAAAATGGTTTGTAGTTCGGGCTATTCATGTGTCAACATTGCTTCTTTTTCTTGTTTAATATGTGTTGTATTGAGAAAAATCTAAAATTAAGGTTATTTTGTTTTATCCAATACTGTAAGTATTAACGTTAAGTATTAAATTGATTTAAGCGTTGTGATAAACAGGTTGGTGGTAGGCCAGTTGGATTTGTAGTTTTTGTACTTTTTTTTAGTTCCAGGTGTCCAAAAACACAAGCTGGATTCGTCCTCTCCGTTTTTGGGGTTATAACATTTTTTTAAAATAAATCTGATCAATGTTGTTATAATTTTGTATATTAACTCGTTCCTAACGCCATTTGAGGAGAATTTAAAAAAAGAAAAGTTGTAAAATTTCATTTGAGAAGAGTTACTTTACAATCAATTCATTTTTTTGTTCATTATAAAAGTGGTTTATACTATCTTTTTCCCCATTTTCGAAAAATCGATTTTTTCGCTACTAAAGTGTTATTCCAAAAAATAACAAACAAAATATTTTATATGAATATAATTTAAACGGATTTTGTTAATGTTTGCGTATATAAAAACCAACACACGACGTTTCGCGCGTCTAAATCAACTCCCGTTATCAACTTTTCTTTACCGTTCTTTGTGTAGACCATTCTGCATTTTGTTGTCTTTTTCTAACCACTTTTGTATTTAGTTTTATTACAGGGGCTTAATATAGTGATACGGGTGTAACAATACCGACAGCTTTATCTGTATCTACAACTTTTTCATGTAATTTTGTGATAGATTTCTTTCTTTCATTTTTCATATGAGGTCTCGCTTGACAAACTATTTTACTATTCCAACCCTGACATCAAATAGAATATTTTAGGGCTAGGGGTGTTAATTTTATTTCCATTCCTTTTTTATAAGCTGATGATGACCTAGGGGTTTTTCGCCTTTAAACAACAATTGGGGGAAATCGAAACTCAGTGTTCAGGTAATTTTATAGAAACAACTTTATTCTCTTGACATTCTACTGTAAAATGCGTTACAAACTACATAATCTACTAAAAACTTTGCACAAATTTTCTCACTTACCATTCCCAAAACCAAATAAAAACTGACCTTAAACAAATCATCACTAAAACGTTTGTTTGGTAGTTGTCAATCATTACGTTTTAATAAGGGCCAAAACTTGCTAAATCCTATTTGATTAAGACGGCAGTCAAGGTCAAGTGTGATATACATTTTATAATAGACAATTTTTGGTTTTTTACGGATATCTTACGCACCGGTATTTTTGAACAGGTGCGTAACATTGTTTTGTAAGCAACACTTGAACAAAATTTTATCAAAATGGGTAGTAACGATTTTTATAAAATCGTAAGTTTGTGTTTTTATGGCAGCAATCTCCAAATTTTGAGTTATTAAAAATATGCAAAAAAACATCGTGAATTATGGGCAAAATATGCTCACATGTCCAGTTTCATTAAAATCCGCCAACGCATAGAGCGTTGCACGTACCCCTACTACAGGCATACATAATTCCAAAAAAAGACATTTTTGAAGTCTATGGACCATAAAAACTGATTTTAAAACTCATTACATAACTTTATTAATACTATCTATATGTGAGAAAATAAATATGATAAACCTGTTTTTGATCAGATTTTCTTTTCTTTAATTGTCCCGAAAACTGAATATACTTAGCTTATGTTTTTGTAAGTCCGAACTACACTTGGTAAAAAAAAGGCGATTTAAACATATATCTTTAAAAACACCTAATATTACGACTGGTCTATGAGAATGTTTGAAATAGGAGGTGGAATTGTAAAAAATACAATAGTCATGCAGCTAACAGACTTTCTTTTGACTCATAATTATTCTATTGTTGCACTTGACCTGTACATATAGAGGATGATTCAAAAAAGACTTTATAAATTTATCCAGACTACTTACAGAACTGATTTTGTTGTTATTTTATATTAAAATAAGTTACATCAAGTAACAACCTTAGGCCTATGGTTAGTTAGGTTCAATGAGACTTCTATTGGTCATTTTGCAGATATCCCATCTAAAGTCGATTTCCTGGCAAACCGGCAGGCGTAGCATCGTCAACTGCTGCGTAGATGCTTGCTCAGAGCTCAACGAAAGAAGCCGATAAGGGCGGGGGGGTACAAATTGAGAAGTGTCAGATCCGGAGAACGAAGTGGCCATACAATAGGCCTATCTCGATCTTTCGTGGAAAGCGGTTACTGAGAAAATCCTCAGTGACGTAGTACGGGGTACACTATCTTGCTAGAACTGTCTGCGGCCGCAAATGGTTGTCCTCATCAATCTGTGGGATTAAAGTTTTCCTGAATATCTAGGTATAAACCGTTGGATGGTTCTCTTGGAAAAAGAAAGGACCTTAAACTTTGCTGTTGTGACGCAAAAGGCGTTAACTTTACGGTTATCACGAACATGTTCCAAGGATTGTCGTGGATTTTCACTGCCCCAATCCGAGAGTTTGTGTGTATTTACATGGAAAGTCGATCGTCACTGAACATTATGTTCGTCATGAAATCCTTATCTTCATCGAATCGATGTAACATTTCCGCTCAAAACCTTTTACGAACAACTTTATCTCTCTTATACTGTAACTTGGCGTCTGCCGCCAAACACGACACAAATGTATGTAAATAGTACGTAAACATGTAAATAATAAGTATGCGATTATGCAAATAGTAGCTGTGTAAAGAGCTTTCTACTGGCGGCTTTTACAAACGGAATAGTGTCGTGTTTGGTATCAATTTGCTTATATTTTCCTAAACATTTTAACTATGCTGAAAAAAATTTTAAATTGTGTCTCCCATAATAAAGTTAAACAGTGCAGTGTTAACGCTAGTAGGTGACTCATCACTGAAACAGCTGGGTGAGAAAGGGAGCGACGGGGGCGGTTCCGGCCGCTCGCAGGTAGCCAAGGGTTCAGACGCCAAGTTACTGTATACAGACTTTAGTTCCTTCTCCAATGTTACTATACGGTTTTAGATGGAAACTGACGCCAAACAGTCGTTCGTGGAAAGCCCAGATCGCTACAAAATACGCCGTTGCAGGTCAGTTTGGGCTGCCTCAAGTAAGGTTGACTTATAATAAAGCTTTGCCTACTCTGCGTTACGACATTGTAAGACACACGGGGCAGAGTTGTAGCTTACTGAACATTCAGTTGCAACAAAACATTTAAACAGTAGGTCTACTGGGAGAATCTTTGCAGTACGTTGCACAATTGTCGCAGACTTCTTGCATTCTTCAAACAAAACACTCAGCGAGCACGCTCGGGACCAGTGAAGGCAGCCATCTTTGTTACAACTGTCGCTAGCGTTTGTGGTGGTGCTATTCAGTACTATTCACTACGTGAACTTGATCTATTTTGCTACAAAATGAATAAATTTATATGAATTTACAAAGTTTTAAAATCATTTTTGTAAATTTCAGTGTTTATTTTATTTATCAATATAAAAGTGGAAACGTCTTTTGATTTATACATTCAAATATTTTGTTTTTCTTTTCGAGAGGTATGAAAACGTGCTAACACGTACCTTGCAAGGCCCACACTGTAAAACGTTGTGGAGGACGTCCCTGTGACTACCCACTAAAAAACATATTTTTTCTGGCCCTCGATGTTACGTCGAAGCATAACTTCTAGGCTAGTCAGAAGTTGCTCTTGTTTCTCAACTGTTATTCCCTGCTGTACAGAAATTATCGTAGGTACTCTTCTCGTTGTTTCCTTCTTCTGGAGCCGACTCTTTGGTCATCATTATTTTAATTGTGAACTTTTAAGTTATTCTCCAGTTTTCCTAGGGCTGTAAACATAATCAGACCATGTTGTCGGAGGATATTGTTGTATATCATTCGTCACTTAACTTCCAGGGTTTTGCTTAGAAACACGAAAAGCGTATTTCACGCGTCATCATCTTGGCCTCCGTAACATGCAGAAGTATATTCTGTTCACACTGGGATTGCGGGGCTGATATCCTGTTGCACCGACGGTCGAAGGAATTTGCAAGGGTCGAAACATTCCTCCGTACGAAAAGTGTCTAGTTGCACCGGTGGTTAAAATCTACCAGGAAATACCTTTCTTTACTCACACTTACGGAACTTTGACATAACTATTAAACAGTTCTATACCTTTAACGGTATACCGTAAAACATTAAAGCGTATGTACACACATAATAATAATAATAATAATAGGGATGATAAGAAAAATTAGTAGATTACTTTAGAGCACAAACTTTTTATTTAGAAAGTATATATAACATAACCTAACCTAACCTGATCGCCGGTGTAACTGGAACACCCCCCAAAAGGGGCTTCGGTGCAACTAGACACATCAGTTTGGGGCTGATCCCTGACCACCGGTGCAATTGGACATCTCCCGATTGCGGATGGCGAAGGGTCGGTCGCTCACACACACAAAACGAGGGCGTTCCCCTGGAGGGGATTAAGACCAGACGTTGACCTGTGAATTTCTGAGAATTTGGGCTGGTGTTGGTGAGTGTGCGTGCGTGAGTGGGACTGGGGCAGGTAGAAACCCTTCGCCAGTGAACAAGGTATAATACTCAACTAGAAACGCTTGAGATATGCTTCGAAGCACCCACGCCCTGTCAGGTGGTAATTCATCTCTCCATGTCTTGTTTCCAGCCAGTAGATAACATCAGGAATTAGCTCGCGGATCCACCTACCAGTCTCTTCATCGTCCCAGCGCAATAACTTCAATTTGTTTACTTCGTTTGTCTCAAAACGTATCCTCGGTTTAAATCTTTTAATGACAGCTGTCAATGTTAAATTGGGTTTTTACCAATTATTCCGAACTATAATATTTTTTGGCTAGGATTTAGCAATACGGGTTTATGTCGTAATCTTCAAATGGAATTAAAACGAAACAGGTAGTGTTGATTTTCAGAAATTACGTATTTTTTAACAGCCGTATTTTTTAATTTTTTTTGTTAGATATCCAACAAACCAACATTTTTAGAGAAATATCGACCAATAACGTTTTTGAGGTCCTTAGAGGCTATCCTTGTCATAAAACTTTACCCCACTCACTATTTAATATTTGAACGTTGGCAACGTTAACTCACATTTTGGCATCAGAATAACCTAACTCTGGAAGCTTGTAGTATAACATAAAAATAATAAACAATATAAGAACATTGCACAATTCTGTACTCGGAAACTTTCTTACTCTCCAATCTACAAAACCAAATAAATCAAACCAAAACAAATCGTCATCAAAAATCCCTTTTCAGTAAGTTATTAATTAAAAATAAAAAATGCACTATGGACGCCATCTTTGACAAAACATTTGTGTATTTAAATGAAGCCCTAAATTTGTTTCGCCATAAATACGACTTTGCTATTAAAATCGAGCTTTGCCAGTTGTCAAGTTTCTTCTTAATTTCGATAAATATTCCTTAATATTCGTTTACTTCCGATTTCGTAAACGTGTTTGGGATTTAATCTTCAAATTTCACTCAAATTTAAACGAAATCGGTAGTGTGGTTTCGGAGAAATTACGTCTGTTTTAAACAGCCTTATGGTAGATTTTTTCGATAAATCACGACCCAGCGTTTTTGGGCCAACCAATACGTTTTATTTGGATCGTTATCATCTATATTTGAGCAAAATTTTATCAAAATCGTTTAAGCCGATTTTGAGAAAATCGTAATTTTATGTTATGGTACCCCTAAATTTTGTGCTATCAAAAATCGAATAGTCTCGAAGTATGAAGCAAAATATACCCAAATATCAAATTTGATTAAAAAAGGTCCTCACGTTTGGGCTACAGACGAGTAACTACCGTAGAAACACGCCATAATTTAAAACTATTTTAAAACACACACTGTCAAAATAAAAAGATGACTACATTCGAATTACTTAACCTTTAAACAGTCACGTCACATATAATTTTCCAATCATTATATATTCCAGTAGTCTGATCACGAATTTAACATTGTTCTTACACCCATTGAATTGAAAACGATGCTTAAGTCTGCAGAGCTTTAACTGCTGTAACCTCAAAACAGAAAACAAACAAATGGCTGCCGGTATTTTATAATCAGCTGTTATGACAGAACATAACCTAATTAGCTGTAACAACCAGCTGTCATACTTAAAACTTTTTTTTTCTGCCAAGTAGAGAATTGACAGGTATCTAGTTCACAATTTAACAAGGAAGTGATAGGCTATTGACAAGTTATTTTGCTTATACTGTATAGGCTAGTGTTGGGCTTAACAATAGCAAATTTATTTGTCAAAAGTTACTTTTTTAAGTAATTGTTAATGATGACAGGTTTATTGGGTTTTTTTTTTACTTTCTTTACATTAAAGAGAAAGTAATGGGATTGGTAAAAAAAATCTACATCGAATTTGAGATTTTCTAAATCTAAAAAAGATTGTAAAGTGCTTTACAGTCCAAACGCGTGAAGCGATTTTAATCAAACTTTTTATGTGGGCATATTTGGCCATATCTAGGGACTTTTTGTAGTTTTTCAGTTATCCAAAATTTGGGGGTAGCTGCCATAAAAAAAAGCGTAAAATTACGATTTTTCCAAAATCGGCTTTAATAATTTTAATTAAATTTTGCTCGTGTTACTTTTAAGAAAAGTAAAAAGGCTCGGCCGTTTTAGCACACGATTGGCGCTTTTGTTAAAGCTTACAATTTACCAAAATTTGATCAAAATCAGTCACGTTGATTTTGAGAAAATCATAATTTTATTTTTAGATGTATGGCAGAGTTCCTCTTAAATTTTTAGCTTGATTGTACTAAATTTAAATAGTTCCTCCGTTTATTATTTTTAGATGTTTCAGTACCGTCTAAAAAAGAAGCGGGAACTTTAGTATCACATTTTACGACGCAACGCTGCACCTAAATCTAACTCAAACCGAATATTTTTCTCTCCAAACAACATCCAATCACAATTTAACAGCTCCAAGAAGGTCAATAGAGCCTTGCGGACAGACCGATAACTAGTTTTTTTCTTCTAAAATTTCCTAAACAGTAAACCTATTCCACACTACATCTTACATACGGTTGACCTCGGCGAATAGGCTTTCAATACCTATAGTTCTATTGCATGTGAAGATAGAATACCAACAGTATCAGCTGGAATGGTGTACCGATGTGTTAGCATAGAATCAGCTGTTTGTTCCGCCAGTGTTTATCAGCTGTTGATTAGTTGTATTTAAAAGTGGTTTTTAGGTTATGTTTATATAAATTACTCTGTTCTAGTGGTACTGGTTTTATTATGGTGAAGGACGACTGCTCAGAATCTGAAACCTGTAGTGAAGTAATAGTCCAAAAGGATGTGAATGTTGAAAACACTGCTGTGGATATTTTAGAAGGTGAGTACAGTTTTTATTAAATTATTTGTATTTATACAGATTTTTTATTTTTATTTTTGAAATACGAAATACATTAAGTTTAGTAACATACGTTTTTTAAATAAATATTATGAAAAATTAATATAGGCTATATACAACATATATAGTATATACAACATATATAGTACAACATTGAGCTCATTTATATTATTATAATTTTGAAACTTTAGCTTTAATCCTTTATTTAAACCTTGAATATGGAGTTTCAACAAGAAATATCTGCTGTTACATTAAATATATTTTTAAAAAATGTTGTTATTTTTGAATTGATCAATTTTTAGTTTTTAGGTAGGAAAACAAAGGACCCTTAATTCAACGGGCATGTCTGTCCGTCTGTGTGTTTGTAGGTTGCAGCCAGTCTAAACAGAAAAAATAAAAAAATGATTACAAACTTTGCATTTATATTCGTTGTATTGTCGACCCACATAAAGGAAAAATATAGCGGTAACAAATTTGGGAAAGTTACACAAAAATATGGAGTTGATTTTTTTTTTTTTTTAAATATTATGTTGGGTGTCATAAAACTAGAAATTATTTTGATTACGAATATGTATGTTTATTTGATGAAAAAAATAATACGTTGGCGCTAGGCCAAATTTAGTGTGATATCATATCCCCCCCCCCCTTAACTTGAACACGGCGTGACCTAATATCTGGGAGAAATATATTATTAGGGTAGTAGTGTGAAATTATTTATTATAGTTTTTGTATGACGAATTTAATTTAACGACGCAATGAGAAATGTGTAAAGTAATATAGATTGCATTTTCATTGATTTCTTTTCATTAGAGTTCGTAGATAAATCTAAGGACACTTATAATTTTACGTGTGTGTCTGTTACATAGCGCTTAAAAGACTTCAACTTTATGAACTGTCCCTATTATGTCTACAGACCCAAGTAGTGTGGTTTTAGCACACCCTTTATATTTTAATCATAACTTGTTAGTTTTCATTATACAGCAAAAAGTAAAGCCTAAAAATAAATGTAAATTACGGTATCTTATATAATTAGAATTTTCGGTACGACATATTGTTTTGAATTTATTAACAATTAAATCGCGTAAAAAGTCGTTTATGTGACAAAGGGTAGTTCAGCGCCACCTTTGAAAAACCATTATTCCCTCAATTTTAATCGCATCACAAACGAGTGAAAACCAAATTATAGGGATCTTTAAAATTTGTAAACTTTTTTTGCGCAAAATTCACATGTTAAGAGATATACGTAAAAAAATTTTTTAACTCTTTCATAAATTCAACTATTCAAGATTAATTGATTTCTTTAAAAGGAAGTATTTTAAAGCAATTTCTCATAGATTTTTAAAGTGAAAACTTTTTTTGTCACTTGTAGTACTATGATTTTGTTATGGAGAAAAAACTCTCTAACGCATCACGATTGTTTGTCCCGTCACGCGCCGTCATCACAAAACTCCGTAACGCATCACGTCGTTTGTCCCGTCACGCGCCGTCATCACAAAACTCAGTAACGCATCACGATAGTTTGTCCCGTCACGCGCCGTCATCACAAAACTCCGTAACGCACCACGATCATTTGTCCCACCACTCGCTGTCATCACAAAACTTCGTAACGCATCACGATCATTTGTCCCACCACGCGCTGTCATCACAAAACTTCGTAACGCATCACGATAGTTTGTCCCGTCATGCGCCGTCATCACAAAACTCCTAACGCATCACTATCGTTTGTCCCATCACGCGCTGTCATCACAAAACTTCGTAACGCATCACGATCGTTTGTCCCACCACGCGCTGTCATCACAAAACTTCGTAACGCATCACGATAGTTTGTCCCGTCACACGCCGTCATCACAAAACTCCTAACGCATCACTATCGTTTGTCCCATCACGCGCTGTCATCACAAAACTTCGTAACGCATCACGATCGTTTGTCCCGTCACGCGCCGTCATCACAAAACTCCGTAACGCATCACAGTGGTCCAGTCACGTTCTAGTACAGTATATACACGTGTGTATGTAGGCCTATGTATTATATGTTTGTAAATATTTTCTCACACTTACAAAAATATTACACTATTGTATTCCTTTCTCTCACCCATACATAATATAAAACATTTTGAAAAGAAGAAGAAAATTTCCGAAATACAAGAGTAATGTATTGTAAATAGTACTGTAAAAAATAATTATTAAAATGTAAATATTCATATATAAGCTTATGTATGTATATATATATATATATATATATATATATATATATATATATATATATATATATATATATATATTTTTTTTTTTTTTTACAAATATTTAATACAGAAAATAAATTTTTGTTTATACAGAATTGACATGTTCTTAAATTTATATTATAAAGACACGTAGAGTATGAACATTCTCCAATTATTGCCACTTTATTACATGGGTTTTAACTTAAATATGAATATATTAAACAATAAAAAATAAACCATTATGTATAATTAATATTTTTATTACATTTATTAATTTATTGTTCATTTTTAAAATTGTTAGTTCAAGTTTTCACTTCTGTCTATCGTGCCGCGACGGTAACATTTTTTTAAATAGTTTTAATTTATTCTTTTTTTGATAGTACTTAAGTAAAATATAGGAAGGAGTAAAATTTTTTTGGAGAAATAATTAACGATTTAATTATTGGGATGCAAGCAGAACCCCAGCACTCAATCCCGTATTGTAATTTTGAGTGTACAAAATCGAAATAAAGAATTCGAGTAGGCCTACTTTTAAGTTACAGATTCTGAGAGTCAGATAATAAAATATTCTCATTGTTGAACGGAACTTGTCGTCTGCAGATACGTCAGCCTAGAAACTAACAATGGATGTTTACGTATTTCCCTAACCCTTCGCCTTCAGGGCCGCATTTAGATGTTTAACGCTTGTAGACATTGTACGCCCATTTATTTCTTGTCTTTTGTACTTGTATTGTTGTTGTGTTGTGCTCATCTACTTCAAAACGAATCAATAATAGTCTACTTATCGTCTTTTCTTTTCTTCCAATTGTTAAAAATAATTTCTTCACTATTTCATACAAATTTTGTCCCACAACTTTTTAAAATTTCTACAGTACATTTTTTAAACATTTTGGCCCCTCTATTATACTTATCGCCCTAAATTTTTGTGGTATAGGCCAGGTTGGTCTAAACTTAAATATGGACCTGTTCGCCTTTCATCTTTCATTTGCAAAGCTAGGAGAATAAGTTCTTTATTTGTTGTTAATCTTTCAACTGACCAGTTGCCTATGATGTAGGGGTGAAATGTACTGTGAGATCTACTGCCCCCTCTACCCTAAAGAAGAAACTCCTCAAAGCCCAATTTTTTTGCCAGTGCAGTACATGAAGGAAGTCAAGGGGATATCTCTACATCAATCTGGCATCCCCCCACAGACTTTTAGGCCTTTTATGCCTTACTGCACCGTATTCTACTAATAAATGGGGTTTCCTTCCCTTCTGGACAGAAACTGCAGGCTCCATCATTCTCAACATCTATCTCGCCAGGTTGTCCTAGTGACGGGAGCAGGATCTTTCTTCTTTCTGACCTGTCTTCTACAGAAGTGCTATTGCTCCTTAGTGGCCTGTTTGATTTTTCTTTACTTGGTTTATTAGGTTTGGCATCTATCTCGCCAGGTTGTCCTAGTGACGGGAGCAGGATCTTTCTTCTTTCTGACCTGTCTTCTACAGAAGTGCTATTGCTCCTTAGTGGTCTGTTTGATTTTTCTTTACTTCGTTTATTATCTCCGCATTGACGAGGAAGCTGATAGTCATCACAGAGGGCGCGCTCTATTTTCAGTACGTTGAGTTGCTGTGACATCTGGAAATTGTTACTTTTCATGTTTTTCACACGAGCTGCTCGGGAAGAGATGAAGACACCCAGTTAGATCTACGGTTGGTCAAGTAAGGGTACTCTAACAGATCACCAAGTTTGCGAATGAGTAGTATTAAATGAAGATTGCGATCCCATGATGTCTGCCTAAGCCCCTTCTCCAAAATTTGACACTTTTCTACTCCCTTTTTGGTTTTTTCACCACCTTTACCCTCTGGCTCAAAAAATCCTCCCACCATCTTTGGCCCTTCCACAACCCCGCCCTTTCAACTACCAGCCCCTCCCACCACCCTACCCCAAAAAACTCTACACCCCTACCACTCCCACCACCAGATCCCCTCCCCAAAAATGTTGACAGTTTTCACCCATTTTGTTTTTTTCACCCCTTTTTATTTAAAAAAAGGGGGTAAAAAAACCAATGTAGATGAAAAAAGAGTCAACATTTTGGGGAAGGGGGAACTTTGAACGGGGAGATTTTTTTATGGCAGGGGCAAAGGAGGGTGAAAAACCAAAAACGGTGTGGGAAAGGTTCAAAATTTTAGGGAATGATGATGGGCAGGCATTGTGGGATCGCAATCTCCATTCCTCCGCCAAAAGTAACTATTTCCCCCTACTCGTATGTTTCCTTGGGGGGGGGGGTAGAAACATAGTTGGAAGAAGTGAAGGTGAAAAAGGGCTGACGGAATATATCAAGAAAGATACACCTGTACGGGAGTGAGAAGTAGTCCAGAACAACATGAAGAGGAGGCTGTTGTAACGGATGCCCACTGGGGGATGTGTTCGCCAACCCCTACGTCACAGTTTAGAGTACATATTTTATTTCCCAAACAGAAACGCGATTAACTAAGTTAAAAAGCCTTATTAAAGTAAATAAAAAATTCTGAGAAATTTTAAATATTGAATTTATCGCTTCATACACATCTTTTGTGAAATCCTGAACAGCTTCCTCGGCGTTCCCTTCATTAGTAAATCTGTTACATCGCACTAAAACATTAATATTTTACAATTAATTATTTAGAAAACTTCTGATGAAGCAACATGCCCTTATTACTTAATTCTTCTGATTTCCCGGTATAGGGTAAGTTTAGTAATCGTCAGAAATTTTGACCTCCGTTTCTAAACTGATTTTCTGATTTTATTGCCTCAAGAAATCTAAAAAATAAATTATTTCCTTCATGCCGTCCTTCAGTTGATAAGCACAATAGCGACCACGAAATATAGATAGGAACATAAAATTTGATATAGGGGTCTATAGTGTGCTCGGGGGATTTTGATTTAATTATTGTCGGGAGTGATATTTTGAATAAGGAGGGAATTTGAATTAGGTTGGTTCTGGAGGGAAATTTTGAATTAGCTATTGTCGCCAATGATATTTTGAATTAGGTTGGGTCTGAAGGGAAATTTTGAATTAATAATTGTCGGGATCATATTTTGAATTAGGTTGGGTCGGGAGGGAAATTTAGAATTAGGTATTTGTCGGGAGTGATATTTTGAATAAGGTAGGGTCGGGGGAATTTGAACTAGGTTGGGTCTGGAGGGAAATTTTGAATTAGTCATTGTCGGAAGTGATATTTTGAATAAAGTAGGGGGGGATTGTGAATTAGGTTATCTGGAGGGAAATTTTGAATTAGGTATTGTCGGGAGTGATATTTTGAAATAGGTTGGGTCGGGAGGGAAATTTATAATTAAGTATTTGTTGGGAGTGATATTTTGAATAAGGTATGGTCGGGGGGGGAATTTTGAACTTGGTTGAGTCTGGAGGGAAATTTTGAATTAGTCATTTTCGGAAGTGATATTTTGAATAAATTAGGGGGGGATTTTGAATTAAGTTATCTGGAGGGAAATTTTGAAATAGGTATTGTCGCCAATGATATTTTGAATTAGGTTGAGTCGGGAGGGAAATTTAGAATTAGGTATTGTTGGGAGTGATATTTTGAATAAGATAGGGTCGGGGGGGAGGAATTTTGAACTTGGTTGTGTCTGGAGGGAAATTTTGAATTAGGTATTTTTCGGGCTTGATATTTTGAATTAGGTAGACTAAGCTCAGTAGGGAAAGTTTGTATTAGTTACTGGGAAGTTATATTTTTAATTAGGTTGGGGAGGGAGGGAAATTTAAAAAATATATTATTTCCTACACGCCGTCCGTCCGTCGATAAGCATAATTGCGACCACAAAATAAAGATAGGAACATAAAATTTGATATAAGGGTCTATAGTGTGCTCGGGTGATTTTGATTTAATTATTGTCGGGAGTGATAATTTGAATTAGGTAGGCTCTAGAGGGTAATTTTGAATTATGTAGGCTTTGGAGGGAAATTTTGATTTAGGTTGGCTCGGGAGGGAAATTTCGTCTCTAGTGCTCAAGTGAGACGCCTTAATTTATTTCTATTGGAGAGGGGTGTCTGACAAACGTTTGATGAATCCTAACTGTACATTCTTTCCTTACGAATAAAGGAAGCATTGTAAATCAAATGCATTGTTAAAACATTTATTTTGATGATATCTTATCTGCCCTATTATTAATGGCAAGTGATTTAAAACCCATTTTGTTAACTTAGTGTTAAAACCAATTAAGGTTATAGATAAACAGTATTAATGTTTATATATTTTTTTAACGTAAAATCTTCTAAAGTAAAATGAAATAAATCCATAAATTATGCACTCAATTTTTTAAACAAAATTGTTATTACAATAAATGAAAATTATTTAACAAAGATACTGATCATTTGATTAAAACACAATGACAAAAACACAAAGGGAAGTTAATACTTAGATTAAGGAGGTACTCGGCAGTAGGCCTACAATACATACAATGATATCAAGTACAAGCCCCATAATATTATGGTACCCAAGTCCCATCATACAATGTAATGGTCCAAAAGTTGATCTCTTGGGCCTTGTAGGTAATGATAGATTGTATTAGAAATTGTGGGTTGTTTTTGCTATGTTTAAAATATATGTGAAAAGTTTTAAAATCGATACATACATGTACATTGAAAAAATATTGTTATTCAATTATGGTTTAATTAGAAAAAGAAATTTTTTGTATATAATATCCCGTGTCTGGGAAGACAATGTTGGTAGGAAAGTTGCATCTGTATAGAAACAATAGTCGGAATAGAACTCTGAAGGTTAACAAAGGTCACTGCCTTATCGAGTACATTTCCTGCCACTGAAGGGTGAAGGTCACGGGGAAACAGTCCTAAATATAGATAATAAAACCTACTCATCATTCATGCATCTTTCACTGATTCATAGCTTTGAACTTGTCATTTCAGAGTTACAGTAGCGTGAATAATGAAAAGTTGAAGGTAGTACTGATGGGGACCATTTGTCTGTGCGCGCGGCTCTGACGCTACTAGCCGTTCTGTAAAAGTAAGGCTCGCTCACCCAACTATGTTTATCTACTTTTCGCGAGACATAATTTTACAGTTTACAAGATTTGTAGTGCATATAGAAACATGATGTTTACAAACAACTCAAAGCTACATTGAAGACAGGTGAATAATCTATGTCCGGCTCGCCGCGCGGCACCATATGTTTTTGGAAATGAGCGATAACCACTCCCCTTTTCCCCGCCGCGCCATAGCAAGCCGCGCTCACAGACAAATGGACCCATCAGGGTAGTTTGAGTAATAAAATTTAAACAATAAAAACAAGTAATGTTATCCAACTCCATCCTCTAAATGTAATTTCCAAAAGTTGGTTTCTCTGCACTTGTAGGAAATGTTAAATTGTATTGGTATGTAGAATGTTTGTTTTAAACAGGTGTTCAGAAACTTGTAATTGTGTATATCACTACGTTCTTGATGCCGGATAGGCCCTAACGAGTTGTGTAGATGTGTATATATTAAAAAGCCTCCACTCGCTTCGCTCATGTCAGTATCTCAACCCTCGACACTGTACAAATGTGAAACAGCTTCAACTCGCTACGCTCGTAGAAGTATGTTCACTACTATGTACTAAATATCACATTTCGGTAATTATGCATTCTACCATGCCCTGAAATTTAGTTAAGAAAATTGTCGAAATCTTTTACTACCTACCTTATTTAAAAAAAAAATATATCTTATTTGATGTCGGAAGACACTTTTGAAGTACAAAAATACGTTAGTTTAGTAGAAAATAAGGAATACAAAAGTACAAAATCCAGTTCAGGTACGAATGACTACGTTCGTCAATTTAATGAGTGTGTGATCATTTGTTTTATTAGGTCTGGGTAGGTAACTATATATATGATGTATGCGCAATTCAGCTTAATATTATGACGTTGTATGATTGAAAAATCATGAGAAATAGGTTTGGACAGGTGACAATATATATATATATATTAGCCAGACCTAATAAAAAATAGAGTGATGACACAATTATTACTAACTTGACGAAAGTAGTCATACATATTAACTTAATAATTCGTAGAAACTTAACCTAACCGGACTTGGATTCGTACTTCAAAAGTGTCACAATGGGCGTTCCCAGCGAGGGGCAGGGGAAGCAGCTGCCCCCCCCCTGGAAGCAAAACAATAAATCTTTATTATACATTTTGTTGCTGGAATTTAATACAATTCTTGAAATAACTATTTTAATCATCAATTGTATATTGAATGACCATGGCTTGCCCCCCCCCCCCCTAGTTTTGATCCTGGGTACGCCCTTGAGTGTCTACCGACATCAAATTATGATCTAATTGTTTCAAAATAAGGTAGGTAATAAACGATTTCGACAATTTTCTTGACTAAATCGAAGGGCAAAGTAGATTGCACAATTATCCACATATTTTGATATGTTCGAAATAATTTTTTTGACAATAACTTTGTTATTTGTCACCATAGAGCAGTGAGGTTACTATTACATGTAGAAATGAAATGTATAAATTTGTATCTAATTTTACTGTGTTGTAAGTAGTGATGTGAGTCCGAATTAATATACTGTACTCGGTGGATCCGAGTATCAAAATCATCGATTTCGGAAAAAAATATTCGGACAAATATTCGTAATTAGGAGACGATATAATATTCGTTAGTAATTCGCTGTTTGGTAAAGATGAGTTCGAATCCGATGCGCAAAATCATTCTGCGCAGATACTCGACTTCGAAATAATAATACGAGAATGGAAATCATTTGAAACCGATTAATTCGATTATCCATTTCACCCGAGTATCAACATCGCTAGAGTTATAACTAGAATAACATCTGAGATATGAATAAAAACCGTTTAAAATGACAGCCATTTTGTTATTTTGAATTTGATTTTTTTGAATTTCAATAGGGTTCTTTATGAATACACTATAGTCTCCTACACCAAATTTCATGTTCCTATATTTATTTTTCTGACCGCTATCGTGCGTACTTACGACGGACGGACTACATGTCTAAAATTACTTCCTATCATTTACAATATGGCAGTTACTCCCATAATTTTTCAATTTTGAAAAAATTTGAAATACAGGCCAAATATGAAGATAACGAATTTTTACCCAAAGGGTGCACTCATTTGGATGTATATTGGTGCAAACACCTCACAGACACTTAAAAAAAACACTATTTAGGAAAACTCAGAACATATCTGTAAAACTCATTGATTTTTTAACCATTCTTTTCAATACTTTCTCTTTATTGCCTAGACTATAGGCCTACGTGTGAAAGTAAGAATGAGCCCCGAGTCAGGAAAAAAGAGAATGGAGCATATTATGTCTGTGGTTTTACACTCTGGTTGTTGACGAAAGTAGTCTTCATTTAGAAAAAACGCTACCTGACATTCAGCTGAACAATGATGTTTGTATTTGGTAAAATATACAAAATGTAATATATAACCAAATTCCAGAAAATATTAAAGCCTGCAACAAACCTAAACAAATATCTAATTCTTTTGAAAAGCTGGCTTTGGGCATGGACTGTGTTGAAGGTCTGTTGGAGGTTGTGATATAGGAATGCATTATTATTCTAATTTTGTTTTGATGCGTGGATGAGTGTAAGAGATGTGATAGGGCTGTGGAAGTGTTTTTTTCTCTTAGTAATTTTGTTTATTTTTGTATTTCTTTTTATCATGTTAAACTTGGAGATATGGATGTGTAGCCTATATATTGGTATGAGAGAGAATATGTATGGACTATTATGGTATGTGAGTGTTTGTATGTTATGTATGTGTAAGTTTTTACCACTTTATATTTATGTCATAGATGCAAATAGGATGTGCATAATTAATTATCATAGAACAAATTATTATTTAACAAATTATAATATTTGTAATAAATATTAAATTAAATTTAAATTTATTAATAGTTTAACTGCTCCCGATGGTCTCTTGAATTCTGTTATTTCTTCTTTTCTCTCTCTTTTTACTTGAGATATGCAGCATCAAAAATGGAGGCTGCTTTATTCCATTCCGTATATTTTTTGTTTATCTTTGTTTTTGTTTAGGATTTAGAAGTAATATTGTTTTGGTTTTTCTTTACTGTTGTGTATTTTAATTTAAAGTAATGTATCATTATGTCATATGTCAATTTATTTGTTAAGGAATGGAAGAGAGAAAAAAAAAAAAAAAAAAAAAAAAAAAAAAAAAAAAAAAAAAAAAATGTGGTAATTTAGGCTCATCTACGGCTTGGGTAAGAAGAAAGTAATAAAAAAAAGTTTGAAATGGCCGTTATTTTGAAATTTTTAGATCTATTTTCCCAATCATATTCAATTTAGACTACTGTACTTGTAGAAACAGACGTCCGGTATTTAATAATTCCTATAGGGTGATGTCCAATCCCCACATTTTCTTATTGTTCAATATGTAGCCTAATTCATTTTTTCTTTTCGTTTAAAAACAAAAAGATTCTCGGTCATCATTACCTTGTGAGAAAAGGAAGAAAAGAATAACGACTCCAAGCCACCGAATACTCTAATAGCGGTAGGGTCTGAAGAGAACAAGAATTGGTCAAGAAAGACCTGACAGGAGGGATCTGATTACATAAATAAAAGGTTCAAGCATGTGCATAGGGAGTTTTAAAGCGGCAGTTTAAATTGAACAGACAAGCGCGTGATATTATTATAAGTGTCCTTGGTTTACCTACAAATGTTTTTAATACATTTTGATCCCGTATTCGTCATTTAATTTTGAATTAATTAAATAAAGTAAAATAGCCGTTTCAAATATTTGAACGGCCGCCATTTTAGATAGGAGCAAGATATTGACCTCTAGAGTGCGCAGTTGTATTTGACTAAATAAGCTCTTTAATATGAGGGGTTACTCGATCGGGGTTTACATTTAAAATTATTAAGTTGCCCCCCCAAAAATCCCATTTTGATGGAGAGGTAAAAATGTTTCATTTGTGAAAAAGTAGTTTTTTATCACCAGAAGGCACATATATATTTTTTTCCTTCTATATTTTTGGTTTTCAAGTTATTGAACCGGTCCAGAACTTTTGAACACACTGTATATACGTTTGTGGTAGTTTGGTTTCAGTTACTGAACATTTGTTTGATTCTTGACACTCTAACTGCAAAATTTGTAGGGTACATCTAACATTTTTTTTTTATTACATAGCTGATAAACCTTTTCATGTTATTTTTCACTATTTGTAATGTAAATGATTTTATTGTTTTGTAGTAATAATAGTCTACATATTCCAACGTCGTCTAGACGTTATTTCTTAGGGGTTAAACCCTCGAGGGATATAGTGAATACTGGCTTGACAATCCTAGCTGAATATACACCCTTATTTCATGTAGTCTTGGGTTAGATTCCTCTCTTTCATCTTTCATATCGGATCTCTCTTGACCAATTCTTGTTCTCTTCCGACAACGTTCTACTAGAGTATCCAAAGGATAGTGGGGAGGGGGGGGGTTATTTTATCTTCTTTTTAAAAATAAATTGATGATGACCAAGAAGTTTTTAGCTTTAAAAAAACAAGAAAAAACCCAAGGTAGATTTTTATTTCATCTGTAGATATCCAATATTACTTCCAAATTTGATGAACTACAACGATATTTAGGTTATTTGTTTTTCAAATAATTCAATTTTATGAAAAGCATGTTAATGACAAGTGCAATTAGAATGAAAGACATCTAAAGACTGATCACATAATTCGGCTGTGGTTTCCCAAACAACTCTAGCAATAAATTGGTCATAGACGAGACATAGGGCCTAATGGCTTCTATCTCTCAAATCACTATGATTGTTATACGATAATTTTGTTACGATATGTTGGTAAGAGTGTAAATTTATGTAATATAATATTACGAGTTTGTCATTGTAGAAATTCTAGCTGTTTGAATAATCCTGACGGCAATGCCACTCTATGGCATGTGAATATTGATCCTAACTTTTGGAAAAAATTTCCCCAATTTTAGCTTTCTCTGTGTTAGTAGCCTACGCGGTCTAAAGATCATAATTTTTGACATATTTTAATTAATTTTGATATGTAGGTTTTTTACTTTCTCACATAGCCTAGACTTAATGGCTTCCAACTCTCAACCATTATGTTTATTATACGTTAGCAGTTAATATTTTAGGTTAATTTAAATTTATAGAAATAATTGGTTAAACGTAGTAAATCCATAGTTTAATATTGTATTTAAATTCGTTATTTTTGCCTTTTAACTGTGATTATTTAGAAGGTATTCTAATTTTGTTTAAAAACACAAACATTAATATTTATAATGTGGGGAACGAAAAGTAAAAATGAAAAATTAAAGTAGTTTTACATTATTTATGAATAGTTCAAATAGTTTTCAATTCTTGTTAGTTTGGTGAATTTGTATTAATCGTTAAAAATGATTGAAGGTTAAATGAATGCTAACAGTGTATATAATAGAAAGTATTGACATGCAAATACATTACGAGTCACACAAATTGCTTGTTTTATTCATGGAAATGGTCCGCTTTTTATACGCTCGTACCAGGCAACATTGAAAGCTCAACGTGGCCATTTTCTAGTATTAGAGAGCTACGAGCGAGTAAGCTCAGTGCAGAAATAGTAATAAGTTTCAAAATGTCTACCATTTGGAAGGTTTTCTTCGATTCTTTCTTATCTACCGCCTAGGCTAGTTGAGCCTTTCAGTTAGTGCAACTGCCTACCTGCACATATTAATTCCAAGGCCGAGTTTCGTTAGACAATATTATGTGTTTATGTACGGAATACAATATTTCTATTCTATTCTACAGGGTGTATATTTTTACAATTTTATAAATTAAAACATTTTTCTTGTTTTTTAAACGCGAATATTCTCTGCGTCATCATCGCCTTATATAAAAAAAGAGAAAAACATAAAATAAAGACTCCTAGTCTTCGAATTCTCTAAAAACGTCAGGGTTGGAAAAGAAAATAGTTAATCAAAAGAGACCCAACAGGAAATATTAAAGTAATGGATCTAAGACAAGGTCACGTGAAAAAAGTTGTAGATCCAGCTAGAACCCTCGGAATTGCCGTCTGTACTCACTATATATAGTGAACCTCTGAAGGGATAAATTAATACTATATCTAAAAACAGTTTTAGGGTAAATTTAATTTAAATAATCTGTGCAAAAACATTGCACAAACTTTCTCAACCACTCAAAATCAAATCTAAATTAAAACAATCAAAAATTAAACGTCTTAAAAATATCAGTTTGGTAGTTGTTAATAAAAAATTGAAATTGAACTATGGACGCCGTTTTTGAAAAAAAAAATTTTACAACGTCTCGAAATATGGTAAAATATGCCCACAATTTGAAAATTAGATTAAAATCGGTCCAAGGATTTGTGCTGTAGAGCGTTCGTTGCACGTACGACAGATATCATTTTTGGACTCAGGTGATCTTAAAAAATTGATATAACAGCACAAAACATTTTTGACCAATCGGGTTTCTTTATAAAACGTATTTGTGTGAAAATAATTAACAGTTTTATTAAGATCGAACTTTGGTTGAAGGGAAAAAATAGTTCAATCCAATGCTTAGAGATTTTGACCAACATAATATAATCATTCCGTTACACATCTACACTACATCTGAAATGATGAGTCATTCAAACTACTCATTGTTGTGAAAATTAGTAGTAGGCCTACGTGAAACACTTTTTCACTACACTACTATGAGTTCAGCTGTTTTCGTTATGTGTTTACAACCTGAGAAACATCATATTTTCAACAGCTGTTTTCAACATCATCTGCTAGTGCAGAAAATAACATTTTCCACTCTAGAGTGGGAAAATCAGCTGTGGGAAACTCGGCTAAAGCCTATGATAAAGAAAAGTTCTTGTGTATTCTAGTAAATTACCAAGATTAAATAAAAAAAAATAATTTAATGCATAATAGCAAACCAATATGTCCTCTACAATAAGTCCACCTGAATTAAATTTTACGTAGAAAAATAATCAGCTGTAAAATATCCTTTAACATATAGGCCTAAAATATGATTTAAAAAACCTCTAGTGTGTTCTAGTAAACTACCAAGATCCGTTTAATTTTTTTTTTTTTAACGATGTCTCGTTTTTATTCCGTAGTGTAGTGAAAAGTATCGTTCAAAACACGAACGAAATTGTTTTGCATATTATCGACCATATTTGAAGTGCTCGATAAATCTCGCACTTCAAACATATGGTCTCGAACATGCAAAACCCCACTTTCCACACTTGTTATGAAATGTACTATTACGCGATGGTTCAAAATTTAATCATTACACGACCATCCTATATCACATTTAGTAGACTAACAATTAAACAAGTTGGTAGGCGCTTCCATGCTACCCAATCCCATCATTACAGTTTAATATCTCTAATGCCCAAAATGTTGATTTCAGTGACTTTATAAGAAATATTAAATGATATTGGTAGATCAAGAGGTCTTATCCAGTAGGCCAAATTTGTGTAAAACAGTTGTTACACAGGTTTTCTAAATATCGTAATTGTGTATATCACTACTTTCTTGACATTGGCTAGGCCTAAATGGGTCTCAAATAAGTGTATATGATACCGGCAATATATAAAATTTAGGCATTCTATACATTACCTAGGCATTCTATACATTGCCAAAACATTTTTTGCAAAGTATGATGCATAGGAATTGTATAAAATGTCTACGGGTCTTCAGGCAGAGTATTAAAAAATATGAAATGGAACAAATAGGACGTGTGTACTAAATATTTACTGAAGTAAATGAACATAACCTAACTTAAAAATCATAAAAAACTGGTATTCCAAACTTTCCCTGAAGTAAATGAACATAACCTAACTTAAAAATCATAAAAACTGGTATTCCAAACTTTCCCTGAAGTACAGCGAGCATTCTATTAAATGCCTAGACAGTGCTTGATTTCATACTTTACCTGCCAATTTTAGGCAATTTATATAATGCCTAGATATTGTATACAATGCTTCATTTAATATATTTCCGGTAACAGACTTCAATCGTGTCTGTGTCTCGGCCAGCTGTACGTATGCGAAGAAGCCTTCACTCGCTACGCTTCGGTCCTGCCAGTTCTCTCTTAATGGAGGTCAGATTCGAAATTCATTTTTGACATTCACTTCGCTATTTGTCATTGTAGAAATGACAGATGGGGTTGGTATCATCAAAATTCTGGGATGGTAGCCTACCCCTTCCATGCGACGAGAGCCTCTCGTGCGCGCGACCTTGGACACACGTTGGTTCTTGAAAATCTTAAGTTTTGACTGACGATTTCTTCTTTTCTTCATATCTTCCGTTCGCTTCGCTCGATTTTCTTCTGGGTGATTTCATTTTGAAGCCCTTTTCTTCCTGATGATTTTCCATCTTCATTTACAGCGATACGACGTATATTTCTTCTTTTATGGCGATTTGAAGATTTCGTAGTTTTTTCGAATTTACTTTTTTCATTTTTGGAAATTTTTGAATTCTTCTTTTTGTATGTTGTTCTTTTGATGCTGAAAGTCCCAAAACTGCTTTCCTCTTCTTTCTCGCTTCTTGGGTTCACAAATTACGGTACTTTCTGCATGTTTGGTTATTTATGGTTTTATTACTTTATAGTCTTTTATTTAATTTTGGTTTCGAGTCTTATTTATTATTAGTTTATCTTAGGGTTATGTACTGTTATTATTAGATTTTTGATTTTATTTATTTTAAGAGAGTTTTGTGTTTTATGACTTTTATTTTGGCTATAACTTTTTTATTATTAATCTGACGAGTTTATTGTCTTATTATTTATTACTAGGTTTTCCTAGCTCTACACGATGGTATTATTTTATTTTTGGTTTTCGAATTTTTGAAATTACTACATTGGATTATATGCGTTTATTCCTGTTCAAACCGGAAAGTTGAATATTTCCTGTTCAAGCGCGTGACCTTGGCTTGGTCCAGCCTTGCTATGCTATTTAACTTTACGTATGTTTTGAATGTTTTTCTTATTTCTACAGTTTTTATTAGATTTAATTGAAATTTTGGATTTTGGTTGTTTTCCAAAATTGTTCCTTGCGAACGGTTCAATTAAACCGTTGCAGTGTGTGTGTGTGTGTGGTGAGGGGATGTCTTAGCTGTTAGCATTGTACACCTATTAGAAGTCCGATATTATGAGACTCCAATATGCGAGTCAAACAGTTGAAGTTTTGTGGGTTCAGTTCAGAATGCGCTAGTGTGGGAAGGAGTCGGATCATGTCGGAAGTCTTTGAAGTTACCATATGTATGCACGTACATGCGTGTGTTACTGCTTTACAGATAGGATTAAATTTAGTGAGAACATTAAATTGTACGCGGGTTTAGAAAATGTACAGAAAAGTAAATTTCTTAAAATCGGACGTCGAACATTTAACTGTTTATCTCTCCGGGAGTATTTGTTCGATTTTCGCCAATTTTGATACAGACATTGGTTGTTACAATAGCTTCAGAAACAACAAATATCAGAACATCGGAATTTATTATTTTAACCATTTTATTTTCAATTCTAGCTGCAACAATTTTCATCTGATTTTAACAAATTGTGGTATTAAACATTGTATTTTAAAGGGTTTGAATAACAAAGGGCCTGAACGACAAAGGACATGAGCAAAAAAGGTCCTGTACAATAAAGGGCCTGAACAACAAAGGTTGTGGACAATAAAGGGTTTAAACAATGAAGGACATAGTCAATAAAGAGAATTAAAAACAAAGGACCTGAACAATATAGAGCTTGAAAGACATAAGAGATGGGTAATAAAGGTCCTGAACAATAAAGAACCTGCACAATAAAGGGCGTGGTCAATAAAGGGGCTGAAGAAAAAAGGACTTGGCCAATAAATGGCTTGAACGATAAAGGACTTGGTCAATAAAGGGGCTGAAGAAAAAAGGACTTGGCCAATAAATGACTTGAACGACAAAGGGCGTGGTCAATAAAGGGGCTGAAGAAAAAAGGACTTGGCCAATAAATGGCTTGAACGACAAAGGGCATGGGGATTAAAGAGACTGAACAATAAAGGACCTAAACAATAAAGGGCCTTGTCAATAAACGACTTGAAAGACAAAGAATAAAGTACGTGGAAAATAAAGGACTTGAACAACAAATAGCTTTTACAATATAAAGAACGTTTACAATAAAGGTGTAGAACGACAAAGGGCCTGGACCATGAAGGGCCTGTGTAATAGAGAGCCTGAACAATATTGGACCTGGTAAACAATGGGCCTGGACAACAGAGAGTACAATAGTAATAGAATTTAAAATAATTCTATTACAAATAAAATAATAGAATTTGTACAAAATTTTAATCTTTAAGTTCGTCACAATGTGCTCAAAAGTGTAATAGAATTTGTACAAATTTTAGTAAATACTTGGCCATTTTCGTCAATTATTATGGATTTTCTCCCTTGTTGTTTAGACCAGCGTCACGGGACATTTTGACGCCGCTTCAAGGTGACGCATTCTTGCAGGAAGTACATACTCGCTGTATGCGTTGGTCAAGAACATCGACTTTTCACGTTATTTTAATTACTTTAAAAAAATAATAAATAATGAGCTGTATTTATTTGATACGCGCGACTTCTATAATCCCGTAGAGTGTCATATATGCTGTTATATATACATATATATATATATATATATATATATATATATATATATATATATATTATAAGGTAGTGCGCACACTTAACCAATTGAGCCACGCTCTTTATACCATTTTATATTGTTATTAATTATCGATATATTTAAGAAAAAATGTGTGTCTTTATTGTTCAGTGATAATAATGTGAATTCGCAATGTCATTGCGTGTTGAGTATTACAAAAGCCATAATTACGGCAATTAGTGGTAAAGAAAAACACTTGAGTCCCAGGAAAAGTCAGCCTAGCGAAGGTCGACAAGTAGACGGGATATTAGGATGTAGAAATAGACGTATAAAAAGTTGTTTTATTGCCTACACACAGTGATGTGTGCTGTACACTAAGGACAAAACATTTATACTATGGGACAATATGTATCAAGATTCACCATTTAAATGGGTGATGTCGAATTGGGCCCACGGTCTGTTAGGGTCGTAAAACGACGGTTGAATTGGGCCCATGGTCAGTTCGGAGGCAGTGTCGAATTGGGCCAATACCTCTACAATCATGACCTACAAAATGGAATGCTCGCATCCACCTTAGTTTTAAATACATTCAAACATCTATTAGGTTAGGTTAGGTTAGGTTTTGTTAGGTTATGTTAGGTTAGGTTAGGTAAGGTTAGGTTAGTTTAGGATGTGTTAGGTTAGGTTAGGTAAGGTTAGGTTAGGTTAGGTTAGGTTTAGTTAGGTTAGGTTAGGTTTTGATATAAAATGTTACGTTGAAACAGACATTGATCACATTACGTTATTGAGTAGGATTATTCGTAAGTTTAAATAATAATTAAATGATGAAAGTACAGTATTTTTAATGAATTTTATATTTGTTTATGTTTTAGTGAAGTTTTATTGTATTTATTTGCTTACATTATGTTTTAGTTTTTAATTCTATCGTACATTAAAATAAAAACGAATGTCTGGTCACTTACTGTAACAAAACTAATGTTAGCCCTAACTAATGATAAATGTTGCCCGACTGACCAGGGGCCTAATTCAACCCCGGCCCTTCGAGGGTTGACGGTAATCCGCTTAGGAATGTTTTGACCGTGGACCCAGTCCGACCGTGTCCATTTAAACAAATAAATTGTTGCGAAAAATGTGCACAAACTATCTCATTCATCCATCAATAAAACCAAATTAAAACTATTCATCAGTGAATCTGCGATGTTGTTAATCGACAAGTTAATGAACCATGGACGCCATCTTTAAAAAAAAGTATAAATAAGGACCTAAACTTGCTTCGCTTGTGCCATAACACACGTCCTCAGAGTAAATAGTAGGCCTAAGTGATTAAAATCGAAATTTTAATGGCTGCAGTCAAGCTTCATTTGTGTTTTTTGCCAATTATTTTTTAATATGTTTTTACTTGCAATTTTACGCATGGGTTTGGTTCAGTAACCTTAACATTTCACTAATATTTCAACGAAATCTGTGGAACGATTTTACAAAATTAAATATTTTTATCATCCCTAAACCCAATAACACACGAACAGACGTTATGGGGAGTAAAACATTTTCTTTGGGTCCTTGGAATAAAATTTTAGAAAATCAATTTTTTTTTCAGCCCCGTTTTATATTGTAAAAAAAAGGAAAAATTCCCGATGTAATGGACTAAGTAGGTCTATTAATTTAGATTGGTTTACCAAAAATTTGATTAAAATCGGTCCACATGTTTGGGCTATAATGCATTGCACATACGACAGATTTATGGCAGACATCATTTCCAAAATCACATTCGGGGATTCAGAACGTAGGGTATATGTCAAAAATAAATAAATTAAAAATGACAAAATTTTTAACCTTCATGTAATGTTTTTTTTAGTAACGCACAGGTGATAATGTACCATAGTTGAATAATGGATTTGTATAGTGGAACTGCATAGTGAACCTATAGTGGATTAACAAATCACGATCCCATATCTATACATTACTTTATTCAAATTTACAGCATTTTGAAATTACAGTACTTATAAAAATATTCTTTTAGCAGAAATTTAAAAAATATTCTTGTGTGCTTGAGGTATAGCCAGCATTATATTTAATTTATAACAATTTTAGGAGAGGATCAAGGCACCCCTCATAAAAATCATTAGCCTACGCCCATACTAAAACTGCAAAACTGACCTTCTGTTTTTGGATTAATGAGTAACAAAATATTCAAACTTTCTTTATTGTTTTTAACCCATACAGTCAACATTTTAGTTGTTGTCTGAGTTTTTGTGTTGATTTAAAGAAAATTGTTACTTATTTATAGACGAAAGTATAAGGTAATCCGTCAAAAATTCTGATCTCTGCTTTTTGACTGATCTTTGGTAAAGATTTTTTTAGTCTCAGAAAGCCGAAAAAGTGAGTTTTTGAATCGCCGTCCATCCGTCACCGCTGTCATCTTTACGTAAACACAATAACGGGCACAAGATATTAAAGTGTGAAATTTAGTAGGTATTGAAAATGTCAAAATGGAGGCCATTTGAAACAGTTTTTTGTCAATATCTCGTATGTTATTTCATCTCTGTTTTTTAACTGATTTTCATTCTTCGTGGTCTCAGAAAACAGAGAAAGTAATTTTCGACATGCTGTCCTTCCGTCGTCGTTGTCCTCTTTACGTAAGCACCATAATGGCCACAAAAATTAAGATAGTAACATGAATTTGGTATAGAACCCTATTGAATTGAAAATGTTAAAATCGAGTAATTTCAACAATTTTTAAAATATCTTTTGTGTTATTCATCACTTATAACAAACTAAATTAGATAAACTTTGCAGATTTCAATTCTGAATGCAATGGTACCAATCCTACAGCTCTACGACGACAAATAGCGAAGGTATTGTCAAAATGTAATTTCGAATCCTGACCTTCCAAGAAAATATGATATTCGTATAGTTACATCTAGGCCCGAATCATCGACACGAGCGTAGCGAGTGGAGTGTTCATCATATATGTACAGCTTCAAGGTCCGCTAAGGTCGAGACATTGACACGAGCGAAGCGGGATTGGGTAAGTGACATGACCTACCCTACTCGTAAACGTTTTTCTTACAATAGGTAACCCAAATTAGTTACAATAATTATATATTACGTGCTTAATTAGTAGCTCAAAAACATCAATTTAACTAAATCTGTTCAAACCTATAAATGGTAAACATAAGTTTCACAATCATTCCGGTCATACATCTTGAACAAACAAACAAATATTTCAGATATTTTGACTTTTGGCAGTTTTAAAAAAAATGTAAGTAGCAAAATGAAGTTCCTTCCAATTTTACTAATGCAACATGCAACCTGCGTTATTATAATACTGTACAAAATTTAAGGTTGGCAAACCTTGTATTTATCTCGGTTCATAGATAGTAGCACTGGTATTAAGTATACTGTATTATCATTTGAAATTCCATTCTCTCTCAAATAACAAACAAATAATTATTATTGTTATCTTGTTTACGAAAGTCATAATTTGAGCGTGTCGCATTGGTATAACTGTTTCTTAAAAAATGCTGAATCAGCTGTTACTAGATCTTGTAGTTTTAGTTGATCAGTGCAGTACTGCAACTTAGTTGTTTCTTGTTTGTTGTGTGATTACGAGTAGGCTATTTCTATTAAAAGTGAAAATTAATTCAAGTGGTAAGTGAGACAAAGAGAGAATAAGTTTAATATAATTAATTCAAACTAGTAATATATAAAATCAATGATTTAATTTATTTGCTTTGTTTTACATCTCTTTTATTATAAACTGCATTTTATATTGCGTTTTGGTTAGAAATTTTGTAGTGTGGAAGAATTGATTTGAAAGTTACGTTGATTAGTAATGAACACTCTTGAGGATGTTTTATCTTTGATGATTTCTACAAATTTAATTGTAGTAATCCTACCTAAATGAATGTCACAACATTTTGGACACAGAATTAGTGACAGAGTTAAGTTTGACAATAGATATCTACTATAGTTAGTTTTTATGTATCTAAATGGCATAATTTATGGTTAATATACCGGTACCAATAAAATGGTAACATTATTTGGTAATTCTTTACTTAAAGGTGGCGCCTTATTAACTTTAAATTATTAATTTCAATAAACTTAAGAAAGGTTTGGCCAGGTATATATATATATATATATATATATATATATATAAACATCATTTATTCTTAAGAAGTAAGGTAGCCGATAAAAAGTAAGTAGACAATAAAAATAAAATAAGACTTAAGTAAACAATTACCCATTATTTTTAGTAATAGACATATAATTATTATCAGTTGTAAATTAGTTCTTTTAGTAGTCTGGATTAAAAACCGGAGGAATTTAAAAACAGCGATTCATATTAGGGAACTTTTTAAAACAAAAGAATCCTAACCTAATCTATTCTTGAAGTCAATTTGTTGTGTACTCATAGAATTAGAAAAATCTTAACTCTTGTTAATAACCATTAGCTTGTTAATACCAACTTTGTCATACATGTATAGCTAAATATATACATGTATGACAAAGTTGATTATAGGCTACAACTAAATATTGGTTAAGTGTATGGTTAGTATGATTTAGGTAGAAGCTAAATAAAATGACTGGCTTGAGTCTTTGACCTGTACTAAGCATAAATATTTCATCTAGTTTTTATAGGCATATTATATTGATCACAGTAATTAGGTTAAAGATGAAAGAACATTGCCATTGTCTTTTAATTTCTATTCAAGAAACAACTGTTGAGCCTATTTTAAAATAGATGTCATGCAAATTTACTGTGCCTGGGAAATTTTAAAAGAATATTTGGTAAATATGGAGAGAAGTTATGTGATTGTTTTAAGTGTGCTGCTTCAAAATAGCGTTTTTTCCCATCAAGTAGATTCTCATTTACAACGCAAGTGATTCTTTCTATCTCACAATTCATTATTTACTTAACAGTTTATGAAATTGACAAATTTGTAACATATTCAATCGTATGCATATAAGTGTATTCATAACATATTCATAAGTGTGCATGTGCCCCATGAGAAAATTAATAATATCAACTTCTACAAGTTGATATTACTACGCTTCTGTGATATAAGATTCAGGATGCCTAGGTCTCTGAAACCCAGACGTAGTAAATAAACTATAAGTCAAGTAAGGTAAATATACATATATAATGACCTTCCTTGACCTGTAGTTCTTTAACTAGATGTGGTTAGGTAACCATACAGGACATCATTGATACTAAATGGTATCTATTTTGACAGTTCTTAAAACAGAACTATTTGTGAGGAATAAATAAAATTGATAGATTTGACTTAAAATTGATGAAATATTTGTAGAAATAACCTCAAAATGAAATGAAACATCCATTTTAAATAGCTGATTTCGGAGAGCAATAATGAATTGAGAATGATAAAAAGTTGGAAGCATTTTTAATAAGTATCAAAATGATGGACAAAATGCTATTTTGAAGAGGAATTGCCAAGATTTTGCACAAATCGTTCGGATAACTTCTTCCGTATTAACCGAATATTTTGTAACCAACATAACACAATGTAAGTTAACCCAGTCTAAGTGTTCACGATGATTTCAAGCCATAACTGCAGTGTCAGAAGAAATATAGCAGTTTATCAAATGTCAGAAATACACAATTTATTCATCGCCCATATCAATAAGTAAATAAAACTGCCTCTAGCTAACATTACCTTAACTACATTGTAAAATAATTTATAGTTCACACTCTGATAATGCCACAGAAATTTTTATAAATATAACCTTTAAATTGTAAATAATCAAGTCAATCTTACACAACTTGTGTGGGTTTTAAATGTTATACTGATATGCTGTATGTATGGTTTTGACAATAGTTTTCAGCCAGTGCATATTAGTTGAGTTCCACACTCCCATAATTTATATTGCCTAACATAGAGGTCTTCTTTAGGCTACGTGTCATATTCTAAAGTTCTTGTGCTCATTATGACTTCAGACATCATGGGCGCAGAGTATGTCTCAAAGAGACCCTTTTTGGTAAGTTTTCACTCTCGTGAAGAGTGGAAAGGAAAGGAAAATATAACACTAGATCAAGGTAGTCCTGTCTGATATACAGACGGCTCTGTCATTGAGGGAAAATCCGGATATGGTGTGTACAGCACATTCCCTAAAACTGCTCTTAGCACAAGTCTGGGGAAGTATAGTACAATTTTACAGGCCAAGGTCTCTGCAATTGTGGTTTGTGCTAATTTAGGCATAACTATACCAACAGACGCATAGTTATACTATCTGACAGTCAGGCTGCCCTTAAGGCAGAGCAAATTTCCTCCAAGCTGGTGTGGCAATGCTACCATAGCAGGCTCTATACACACACTAACTCTGTAACTCTGTTACAGTAACTCTGTAACTTTAAGCTCGGTACTGGGCCACACAGGCATTTGTGGTAATGAATGTGTGGACAAACTGGCCAAGAAGGGTGGGAAAATGTCCTTCTGGGTCTAGAGCCAGTCTGTGGCATATCTAAATCTTTGGCGTAGAATACTATAAGTAAATGGTCCAAGGACAGGCATTATAATATACGTTGGAAGGATTACTCTGGACAAAAGCTTGCTAAAAAGCTTATCAGAGGTACGTCTCATCAACTAACTAACTCATTACTAAAGCTGAATAGAGGTCAGTTAACACTAGTTATGGCATTACTTACTGGAGACGGCCACTTCAGGAAACATTTGCTAACAATCAGGATCACCAATAGTGATCCCGTTTTTAGACTATGCAAAGGGTCTGATGAGACTGCTAAGCATATCATCTTGGGATGCGAGAGGCTTGAGACTAAAAGAAGAGCCATATGTGGACCTCTTCAGCCGAGTGATGATTTCGACGATAACATACAACGGAAGCTCTTGAGTCTCATTAAGCGTACAGGTATCGGCTTGCTAGGACTCAGAGTTGTACAGTTAACTTATGTTGATGTACACAGATCTTGAGTCCCATCTCCCAAAAACATAATCAATCATAAAGGTATGTTGATTATTTGATATTCTGACCCTCGAGATAATACCACATTAATAGATGTTTAGTTTGTGTGTCTATCATTTAGTGTTAAAAAATGATAAGGTTTTTAATGTCTAGCTTCGCCAGACACCTTTAAAATGAGGGGTCGATCATCTTTCTAAGACAAATAGCAGCTGAAATATACAGCCGTTGTAATACTTTTTTGACAACCTGTATTACTACTGTATATAGACCTATTGTTATGTTTTCTTCTTTTAGTTGTCAAAACTATCACTAAAAACTCTCACACATACACACTTTCACAAGAAAACAATAGTTTAATAGATTACTCCAGTTGTCTCATTGTTAATCTAGGATAATTTTAATAGTTAATTCTGTAAATGACAACTTTACTTTTATGTTTGGTGTACAATTAATTGTTAATTTGGAATCAATATAACATATTATATACCACAGCCTATATATTTTTCAAGGGCTATTTAAAGTATGTAGATGTAGGCCTATATATTGTTTTAATGGAACACTGAATTCTACTTATATAATTTATTGATAACTATATTACTAAATAAACTATTTAACTTATGATTCACATGGTTACGAGTTGTAGTCATAATTATTACAACTGAATATAGTTATAGTTCACTGAATGCCATCATTGAAATATATGTCTATATCTATAAAAGATCTTCTATTATTGGTGCAAATTATAGGTGTAGATTATTTGTTGGGACACAATAATATCATATACTATTACATCCTCCTTTTTTCTTTTGATTAGGCCTAAATTAAACTTTCATAAAGTCAAATAAGAAATTAATGACATTTTGATGATAGTAATACAGAACATAAATGACAATCAATTATAATAATAAAGGGAAAAAAAAGTATAACATAAAATAACTTTGCTATTTAGAATGATCACTTTAACTTGAAACTGATGTTTCTTGTTGCTTATTTTCTTTTATCCCTTGCTTGGACTTCCTGTTAAAGGATAGCCTACCTTATCAAACAAAACTAATATTAACAATTAAGATGAAATACGTTTTGTACATTATACACATTTAAATTAAAGCATATTTGGGTTTCATAAGTGTATAATAGTGTTAAAATTAAAGTTACATTCAAGTACATTTCGAATTACTATATCAAATCTCAATTAAAACCAAACAAATGAAACTTAATGTCTGAAACATTTTGTCATATTACACACAACTAGTTGAAAATTAAATCATTCAACATCTATAAGTGGGTTAATTAAATCTGTATTACTAAAAGTACATCTTCTGGGTGGTTTTGTTATTCTACCAAATGCACTTATTTTTACATCAGTATAATTTAGTCTGTTTGTGTTAGTATTATCAGATTTCATATTAGTAGTTTTATTTTTCGGTATTCAATTTTACTAAAATCATCATCCCTTACATTGTGAAATTTATCATATTTCTTGTTTAATATAATCTGTCTTCTATTTCAATTAATTGTGTTTCTTATTTTTAAATTCAATTAAGTATGATCTAGGTCTTTCACAAAGATCTTTTACAATAGCAGGTATCGAAAATTTTACAATACCAGTACGATATTTATTATTAAATATTACAAGTATATTATGATATAAAAGTAGTGATAGATATAGATCTCTAATAAATTTTTACTTTCTTGAATATTTATAATTGTCTGAATAGATATTTCAACAAAGCCATTTGATTGTGCATATTCTGCATATCATTAATATTCAGTTTCTTACAAAATAATGAAAAATTATATGAGCTAAATTGTGAACCATTGTCAATCATTAAAGTAAACCGTATCCCAGGTCTTGGTGGAATAGATTTATAGTGTGTTATGATAGATAGTTTCACTAGTATCTTGTAGCTTTGCTAATTCTACATATTTTGTAGTAATAAATAATTAATAAGAAGTTAGTACTGTACCATCTTAAATAAATAAATCTGGACCAACTTTCTGCCAAGGCCTTTCATGGTTAGTTGAAGGTTTCTTTTGAGTTTCCGTTATTATATTTTAAACATTTTTCACTATTAATTGTTAACCAAGTCAGTTATTTGTTTATTCATTTCAAACCACTAGATATATTCCCTGACACAAGCTTTGAAATGTTTAATACCAAAATGATTGTAATGAATTTTATTTAACATATCCCTTATTAAATCACTAGGTATGATTATACAATCACTTTTAAACAAAATGTCATTATAATTAGTTATCTCATCTCTAAAAGATCAATAATGTTTAATACAATTAAGGAAGAAATTTTATCTATAGACCATCCATTTACAATTATTTCTTTAAATTGTTTCATTTTTGGATCAATTTAATTTATTTTTATTACTTGTAATAATTTACTGTCTGTAATTGGTATTTGAGCTTCTACAAAAACTAAATTATTATAATTAGGCTGAATGGCTCTAAACAAAGTGTCTACTTATACTTTTTGTAACCTCACTAATAAATATTGTAACCTTAGTTAATGGTTTTTTGTAAATCATTTCTGGTGGTTTGTGGTCTGTCTCTAGTGTAACATTTTTACCATGAATATATTGGTGATATTTTTCATAACCATGAGGTTATTTTTTTCCAATTTGTGCCCATCTTTTTTGAACACATGCTATATGTATATGTTATCAGGAAGTTATTTTGCAATAATACACCAGCACTGTTCACTAGCAATATTCCTTCACTTGATGAATCTACTGATATAACAACAGGTTTTTAGTTACATCATAATATTGTAAAACAGGTTTTTTTGATTAATCATGGTTTGAGATTGTTAAAAGCAATTTTTATTCATTGTTCTATTGAAATTATTTCAAATCAGATTTAATTAATTCTTTTAATGGGTAGGTTAGATCAGGCAAATTTGGTATACCTACATTTACTAGCATAGGTAATTAATTATACCTAAAAATCATTGTAACTCTTTTTTTTTGTTTTGAGCTGTTGGCATTTTACTAATTGCATTAATTTTATCATCATCATGTTCAACACCATTAGGCTAACCTAATATATTTGTGACCCATATATTTAATCGATTTTTGTGAAAATTGTAATTATTATTGTGAAAAATTTATATTAATTAAAATACTTGTTCTGCTTAAGTCTGTACCATTTGATTACAGCATAATATTACAGCGCTTCCTCTTGAATTAGTAATAAGATGAAAAATGATAACTAGTAAATACTGTAGTTATAAAATTCAATTCTGAGCTTAGTTAATTTTTAACAAGGTTATGTCTTTTGTTGTATAATATGACACTATTGTCTAACAATGACTTTCAGATTTAGAAATCTTCAATAGAATTTATTTAAATTTATGATGCAAGTAAGTCTATGCAAATTCTGAATGCAAGTTGTATTATGTTTGTAAACATTATGATTGTTTTGTTCAAATAGCTATATTGATATAGTCAGCTAAAATAAACTAGGCACAAACTTTCTTACACACTCACAAAACAAAATACTAACCAAACAAAAGTATTCTTTCACAAATGTCAGCACATCAATTACCTGCCAGTAAAAAAGTGGAAACAAACCATGTACACTGTTTTAGATTTATACAGAAATATTTTGAAAACATAATTTGTAGCCTATATTTAAATAGATAGGCTACTAAACTTGCTTCTCTTTTATCAAAAATTAGTTCTAAGTATAAATTGTATTTTAATTGAATTTTCAATGATGGTGTTCAAGTTTTGTTTTGTGTTATGAAAATTATTCCTTAACTGTAATTTATTTTTACTTGGGATTTGATAATTTCACATTTGATAACGAGAGTGGATTTACACTCTCGAAATGTCATGATGTATTAATTTTCTATACAAAAATGATGGCAAATCTCTGATTAAACCATATTAATATAACAACAATAATAATAATGGCAATATATTTTATTTTTGTCCTCACAAGCTACATTACAACTAAATTTTATAGCCAATTTAGAGAATATCAGAATTTTGAGTTTTGTTCTTAACAGGACCAAACCCACAAATATTGAGTTGTCAACAAAATTAAGACAAAAACAAAGGTAGGCCTATGACTACATACCAATATTTGATCAAAATCGGTCAACTTGTTTGGGCTATAGAGCACTATAGGCCTATAGTTGAGAGATTTGACAGACATTTCAAAAACATCCCCCCCTCAGGAGGGTCATTAAAGTAAGTATGTGAGCAGCATTCTTGAGGTCTCTACTTGGATTTGCATTGTTCTTCATGTAATCTTGGGTTAAATCATTCACTTTTGTCTTTCCTATCAGGTCTCCCTTGACCAACTCTTGCTCTGATGCTATAGACTAGGGGTCTCAATTTTATGTTTCTATTTAAAAATAAAATTTTTAAAGGCAGTGTTGAGTGTGTTATTCTTTTTTGTTTTTTAAATATCAATAACGAAAAGAAAACATTTTTGTTCATAGGAAATTAAAATGGATATTTTCAAAAAAAGGAACAAAAAGAAAATGGGTTTCCTCTGAGGGCATTCGTAAAGTGATCCCTCTATGGACCACCTTATGTTTTTATATAGGCTCATGTTTGTTTCTTTGTAAAATATTTCACATTTTTTAATAGGTTACCTTTTTTCTTTTTTGTTTCTGATTCTTTGCATATTATACATTAAACTATACTGGGAAGATGTATTTCCTTTATGGGGTGGAGTTTATGTCCAGTCTAAAGAAGTAACTGCCTTCATGGTTTCTACAGTTTTCTTTCCAAAAATTTTCAGCGCTATACCACGACTTTCCTTCAGAAGATTGTTTTCTCGTTTGTGAAGCATAATTTTGTTTTCTTGGTAATCAACTTTTTTAATGTGTTAGTATTATAGGTTTTATTCTGATGATAAATTCTTTTCCATCTTTTTGTCAAAATTTGCCTATGTTGATGCAGTCTTGCTTGTTTTACTCCTAAATCTGAAATTTAAAAAAGTAGGCAGTTATTTAAATATTTGAAACGAAAATCCATGAGTTTGTGTTTTAAATGTTTTATTTTGTCTTTTTTATTTATTTATTTTTTTTAGATATACTGTATGTACAAATAATGGTTTTTCTAAAATAAATTTAAGTTTATGTCAAAATAATTAAAAATATTTCATCAGTTATTTTGTTTTCCAAATAGGCTACATAGTAAGAAACTTGTAAAGGTTGCATTTTAATTTTAATTTTCAACTATTTGCAATGGCAGAGGTGGGTATCGTCAACTTTCTCCCTCTCTTGTAGGAAATACCTACTTTCTTCCTGCTTTTCGTCTAGTTGAAAATACCTGAAAACATGTAGGTTGTTCAAAATAACTGACTCTTAACACAAGTTTTAATTTTAGAGTTTTTCCAAATATTTATTATTACAAAAATTTAAAACTTATTTTTGTTCTTTGACAAATTATAATCAACATTAAACATTTTTACGACATATTACTATTTCAATTCAACAACGTGAATCATAAAACAAAAAACACAACATGTAATATATACATCTTAAATTAAAATTCTTATGCTAATTATTCAGATTATTTATTCTTGAATTTGTTTTCCTAATTTGGTTTAGTTTTATTTGTGAATTTATTTATTTATTTTTGACCTTTCATAGACTTCATTTATTTTTAAAAGGAATTTATCTTTTTTATATTTATTTTAAAATAATTGTTTTAATTAGCAAGGTATTACCATTTTTTGAAATGCCTTTCTGTGAACCTTCGTGGGTTGCTGACTGTCAAATTGATTCGATTCTCCACAGATCGAGTCTTCTGGGTAGATGACAACTTCCTTTCAATTCTAATGTTGTTAACTCCAGACAAGAACAGTGATTATTCTTCAATCGTAGATTTTTGGAGACGTTGATTGACTTCTATTTCACATTTAATTTCTGAATTTACTTTTTCATGCGCCTTGTAATTTAATTTAACTCACTATTAATCTTTCACTGCTATTATATCATAATGAAGAATGTTAAGTTTCTGCTAACTGACAAAACGTCTGTTCAGAACCAAGGATGAGGCAAATGTGTCCGATTTAACAATTAATGTATTTATTTTTCACTCTCTTGAGCAGAATTTATCAAAATCATTTCATATCCTCCAGATTTTCATTGTGCTGGAACACATTTAAACTATATTCAGATGATCTCTGTTTGTCGTTCTGACTGTGTTTTGTTACTCATCATCTCTACAATGAATATAGATGATCTAAATGTTTCAAAATTTCCAGTTTAGTGCAGTGTAGTTGCCAAATAAAATGATTAGGTTATGATGAAAATCATATAAAAGACTACGGGAATTTTGAAAATTATTAGGTTTTATTTATGCTGAATGCTGAATTTGTTATTGGTTTCTTATTTTATTTCTTTTTATTGTCATGAAACAATTACAATTAATTGATATTGTCAATCATTTTAGCTTATATGCTTAAAATCATATAACTAATATATTCATTAAAAAAATATGTTCTACAATAGGAATACCAAACCTATACATATAAAAACGCAATAAAACAAAAACAGTATGCGGGAATGACAATTTACAAATATTGTGAGGGGGTGGGGTTGTATCTGCCATGAGGGACTCATTTATAGTGAGTGACTGCTGGTGTGGAAATCCCGAGATATCATTGCTGGATCTACATCTTTCTTCATTTAGTCTCTGGTTAGATCCCTCTGAAGTAAGTGGAGTAATAGAGTGCTAGGCTTTTTCTCATACCTTATATTTTTAATTTGTAAATGTATAATATGAATAGTGAGTTTTTTTATCTTGTTCTCTAAATGCAATAACTTCTCTGTCATATAATAAAAAAAAGGAAAGAAAAAACATAAAATGAAGGCAGCATAGTCCTCAGGGTCGGAAGAGAAGAAGAGATGGTCAAAAGAGACTTAATGGATAAGATGAAAGAGAGAGATTTAATTGAGACTACATGAAAAAAGTGTAGATCCAGCGAGGGTTTCCACGTCCATACTCAGTATAGTGAGCCCTTAAGGGAACGTAAAGGAGGTTAATTTGACTACAGTGTAGTGTGTTATACATCGGTGAAGTTAAAATTGTTATTGTTTGATTTTTAGGTTTTATGTTAAGGATCATTTTCTGTTTTGTTTTTGTTAAGGCAATAATGACCGCAATTTCACCATTAAAAAAAATCCTGTATTTCTCAAATATTTCAAGAAAACCTTAATATTTTGTACAATTTTGAGTTATGTATTTTTGAAAAATATATTTTTAAGTTGCTGAATGTGAAAAAGTTTTGTAGGAGTAGTTGAAAAGGTTTATACTGGCAATAATAAACTAGGCCTACTGGTATTTTCAATTCAATTTTTGATACAACTTTTTGAGAGACGTACCGACACTCTGATCTGAAAGGAATTTGATCAGTTTGCTACAAATGGTCTATACAATTTTTGAAACAAAGTTAGACATATTTTTAATATAAAACTGATATGTTTCACATAGTGATTTCAATGTTACTAAAAGAAGTTTTGATTTACGTGGTTTTTTTCAATTTTATCATGAACAGCTGAAATATTTATGGTATGGTTATGAAATGAGCTCTTACTAGTATCTTCACCTTTCTCTTCCTTGATGTATTTATTCCCTTTTCCTGTTTAGAAATAGAAAGTTATGATGGTGCTGGGAATGTTTATTTGATCTCGACAGTTATTCATGGCTAATCTATTTTGATTATAAGGTAAGTACAAAAGTTAAACATGGTACTTAACCTTAGATAACCTTATCTTGCAACTCTTACTCATCTTGTATTCTTCCTGTTATAGTCAGTCGACTTGTTTCATAGCTCTGGTTAAATTCACTTGTGTTAATGTCTCAACAGGTTATTTGTGAAAAAGTTTCAAATCGCTACATTTGTGTTAATGTCTCACCCTGATAGGTGTTGTAACAGTGTGAAAATAAAATTTTCTTCTAAGGTCAGCAAGATTAAATTATATTATTCTATTAGATTGTAAGGGCTGTAGTGGTTAGGGTCCTCCCCTCCCCAACTTTGGCGATAATTTTATTATTTTTCATCGTAGAGAGTAAGGTCTAGTTTAACATATTGTATGTTAAATTAATCCTTAGAATATAGACAGATATTTTAAAGTGGCAGTCATTTTAATTTTGAATTTTTTTTTTTGGATTTTCTGAATTTCATTGTGATAATTTTTTCACATAACCCATATTGCAAATCCAAAACCTCAGTAAAAAAAAAAAAAAAAAAAAAAAAAAAAATTATAATGTTGCCATTCGTTGAAAAGGCTGGTTAATGGTAGAAAAGCGAAAGTGAACCACTAGATAGAAAGTTGCATTTCTCAAACTGAGCTCAAGCTATATTGATTAAATTTTTGTGACGGTTTCCAGTTCAAATGTGGTTTGCCAAGTCACATGTGAAAGGAAATTACACTTTAGAAGTAATTATAAATAAAGAAATCCAACTTCGCAGGGGTAATTAAAAAAAAAAAATATTTTTTTTTCAATTTGCTCATGAACCATCATTATTTTTAACTAACGTTGTTAGCTAATGTGCATTAGTTTGGGTTATAAATTTTTATACTACACTGAAATTTCGTTGAAATCATGCAGCCAGGTTTAAAATATTCTAGTTTTCAAGACAGTGTCCTGTCTTTTTGACTTCAAACTGCCATGTTTTCAACTATTGTGTTTTCTTAGGGTCCTTTAGGGTATACGACAAATTTCTTTAAATTGTTAGAACTGATTTTGTGTTTTACTCCAAATTTTGTATATTTCAATAAATGTGAAAAATCCTATATAATATATGGTAAAAATGAACCTATATACCAAATTCGATTTAAATTGACCCAACTATACACAGACAACATACATAATTTAAAAATAATTTTTTAAACTCAAGGAATCACCAAACGGATATTTCTGTGAAAACTCAACTTCAATATTTTTAACTCATAAAAACTTTCTTGACAATATGTGATGAAGTAAAATGAGACCAACCTGAATATTATTTTTCTGTTTCAGAATATAGTGTGGGATACTCATCAACCATGTCAAATTACTCAGAAGTAAGTGAAATTATTATTATTATTATCATGATCACATGTTTACAGGGTAATTTTGATAAAGAGGCTCAAATTTGTTACGGAGAATCACTTGGCTTGAAATAATATAGTAATGTATTGACACTAAATTACGTATTAGGAATGTCCTAAAAATATTTTTGATACAGATTGTTTGACCAAAATGAAGTAGTTTGAATCTCAAAAGTTTCTTCATAATTATTGTCTTAATTGAAAGTAATTACAAAAGCTAATATTTTGATAAAAAGTTTTTTTTCGGTATCTTTCAGCATTTTAAAATGACAATATTTGGAATGTAGAACATTTTAAGCTACTAAAGTGGTAAGAGATAAACAAATATTTTTAAATTTTCAAACTAAGTAGTTTAATTGTAATATAATTGAGAAACTTTATTTGAATCACCCTATATTTTACTATAGCTTGAATGTTGTCAAATGAGATTTAGGTTAATGATGCTTTTATGGGTGGTTCAAGTTTAAGCCTCACCCAACTAAGTAGTATGGATATGTATGGATATATATATATATATATATATATATTTGTTCAAAGAAACTATCCAATTGACATTTTGGGGTCGGTTTTTACAAGTGTTTTGGGTCAGCGAGAAAGTTTCTGCAATGATTTTGTACCATTTATTTAAATGAAATTTGCCCTAAAACTGTTGTTATGGTTATAGTGTATTAATTTATAAAGTTGTGAACATCTTTTAAATACACTCTGTAGAATAGAATAGAAATTGTATTCTGTACTCACAAACTTTGATCAGCTAATTGGTTTCCATGATAATCTATCACATTCCTTATCAGTAAAAGATAACAGTGCAATTCTGATAAGTGTACCTTAGAAATTTGAAAATAAACTCATTCATATTGTTACACAATTTTAAAAACTAAAATCATGATAAAATAAAATAAAATTGAAAATTAAAATAGGAAAAAACCTTCTATTTATATTGTTCTCCTTCTATTTTCATTTTATTTTATTTTGTATACAAATTTAAATATATATGTGAATGTGGGATTATCAAGTCCTAAAAAAATCTAAACTTTGGTATTCCTAGTTTGGATTTTCATTTTACTTTTCGATATAGTAACATTTAAAATCTCTCTCCTTTGTTCAGCTCAATATTTGATATGAAATGTGTGGGGGTGGGGATTTGGTACATTATTTTAAAGGTCTTGAAGAGAAAAGGATATAATTCTGCATATCCAATTTAAAATGTCAGCTGATCAAATGTTCTATGTAATATGTGTAATTAAGTAAGGGCAAGTAATTCAGTGACATCTTTATTTTTCAATAGTTTGAAATCCAACTACGGTATTGTTGAATGTAAGTAAATGTGATAGCGGACACAAAAATTTGATACAGAAGAAGTTTCTGTATCCATATTGAAACCTTTTTAATTTAAGTTTCATAATAAGTAAACTAAAAATATATAATAGTTGTCAAATTTTTAATTGGTAATTTAATTTTTTTTTGTTATTCATGTGAGGCCTGAGACAGGTACAAGAGTACCGATATGCTTAGTTATGAGATTCATTATAAAATAGAAAGTCACTCACTCAATTTATGCGGGATTCTATTACTGAAGCTTGACTGTATAATGCATTTTGCAACACACAGTTATTGGTGATTTCTGTTTACCACCTGATATAATGTGTAGATCTTTACTGGACACCTCAGTTGATGCGATTTTATATCGGTCAGTTCCCTCCAAAATGTAATGTCAGATCGTCAAAATCTAGTATTATGGGATATATCCAAGAGTATTGTGTGTTTTGTGGCTGGGCTCCTTGTAATTCGAAACACATCTTGGTAATATGTTAAAAGCATTAGATGAATGTAGATTTACTTACAGACCTGATAAGAGGATGTGAAGAAGAAAATATCCAATAAACAAGTTTCAACGTCATGTTTGAGATCGGCTCATGATTGGCAAATTCTTTAAAACGAGAAGTCAACACGTTTTATTTTGGTATCTAAGATTTTAATATCTTCTAATATCAATGGCTAAGTTTATTCCTTGCCATTTAGTCACAGAAAGACAATTTCATCCAGGTTATTAAATTTAAAAAAAAAACTTTTATATTCCTTTTCCATTTCTTCTACAAAGGGTCAACATAGAGATTAGTTTTTATACTTCTGTGTCATGTACAGTCTTATATATATATCCAATTATTTTTGTCTGTTTAATTTATATATATTTCCAAATTTCTATTTAATTTTGTATTCGTAATAATTAATAGTAAATTTTCTTATATTTTTTATTTTAATCATTCATAATAAATTTTATGATATCCAATATTATATACCATGTGTCCATAAAGTCCCAACCCCCTTTTATTTTTTTATTAATAGAAATAGACAGATTTGCTTTGGGGAAAGTTTATATAACCAAAGGAGCAGTTTTTGAAGTATCAAAATTTTCAACCCTTACCCCCAAAATGGGGTAGTTTGGGGGTATGTCAAGAATTTTAAATAGCAACCCCTATTGAGTGATACCTCATTTTAAAGGCCTTTTACAAATAAGAATAATGGCGCAAACCAGAGGTCTCTATGTTCATCCCATCCAACATAGCGACCAATTGAATTGTGAATTTTACATTAATAATTAGACCGGAAATGTTACGAAATGTACAACAAGCTTTTAAGTCCAGAATCTATTTCTGCCTAAAAGTAAATGGTAGCCATTTCAAGAACTTAATATGAGCTAAAAAAACAAGGTAAGGCTCTTACCATCATTTTACCAACATAGAGCAGTTTGTAATGTAATAAAAACAACCGGAGTTTGTAGGTTAACATTCACAATTCGATTGATTGCTATGTTGGGTAAGATAAACTTAGAGACCTCTGGTTTGCGCCATTATTCTTATTTTGAAAAGACCTTTAAAATGAGGTATCACTCAATAGGGGTTGCTATTTAAAATTCTTGACTTACCCCTCAACTACCCCATTTTGGGGGTAAGGGTTGAAAATTTTGATACTTCAAAAAACTCCTCATTTGGTTATCTAAACTTTCCCCAAAGCAAATCTGTCTATTTCCATTAATAAAAAAAAAAATAAGAGGGGGGTGGGACTTTTTGGACACATGGTATATATTGTCCAACTGCCTTGATAGCCATAGATATAGTCGGCTTTTTGTCCGATACACTATTGTGTACTAAGTTTTTACTTTTTAGTTAACCTTACTTTATATTAAACACTTTATAACATTCAGATAAAATTTAGACTCCACTTAACACTGTTATAGCCATCATTATGTTTTAATAATTAATTTAATTTTATTATTATATATATATATATATATATATATATATATATATATATATATATATTACAGCTTATTAAAATTTCAGATGGCCAAAATTAAAATTCTTAGTTATTTATATTTGCAAAAACTTTAATTATTATAGTCTAATTTATAAAATTTGTCAAATTAAATAATGTTAACAGTTAGTTTTCTTATTTAATTATTTTGTGACTGATTATTTTGCTTACTAATTTTTATTTATTTATTTTCGTTACAGATTCTACAAAGAGCACGCCATGCCTATGAGAGTGGTAAAACAAAACCTCGCAAGTTCCGAGAGCAGCAGCTTCGTCAGCTGTTGAAGATGTACACAGAATGTGGGTCTGAGATCGCCTCAGCTCTTGCTGCTGATCTTCATAAGGTAATTCAAATTGAAATAACATAATTGTCTTTTGTAGGTAGGAGTGTGCTGTCATAATTTTTTATGATAATATGTTAAATTATATTTAATATAAATAAGGCTTATTTATTTAGGCTTTAGACAATTAACAATAATTCTGTACCGATACATTAATAATTACATAAGTTGTATTGTATATAAACTAAAGTAAAAAATATTATATAAATAATCTATACAAAAATTTAGTACCATAAATAAGCCAACTACACCTAATATTCAATCATAAATCATGGATTCATTTGTGTTAACACAATAGATAGACAAACTTAAAGTTTGGCATGGAACTTACAAGTACTGCATATTAAAAATAAAACACTAAACCGACTTAACATTATTCAAGTAAAGTTAGAGCCCTCTGCAAGTCTAACTTTCCACTCCACTCAGAAATTCTCCCACAGAGTAGTATACTGCAATAATAACCCTTTTAAGTACCTCTTATTAGGCATAAAATAACCAGCACAATTCAATTCAATAAATCACAGTTTTGTTACTACAGTTTAAACTTAACCCTTCTTTAGATCATTTGGACAGGATAGTTGATAAAATTGGTTTTCTTGTACAAAATTTGTCCTAGAAGTATCTGTCCTGAATTTTTCCTGTGGAAACAAATGAAGCATGATGGGGGTTACCTTCATGCATATGACTGACTTTTTTCATGCTTGTAGTGAGTGGCTGTTGGAAGTGGTCAGCATATGAGTTTTGAGTATCAGTGTTTTCTGCACTTGTTGGATTTTAATTTTCCGAACCGGAACCCTCAAGGACTCACTCTACACTTTTATTCATGTAGTCTTGGGTTAGATCCCAATGGCGGAACGACTTGAGTAGCGAATATCACTTCAAATTTCGTACAAAGTTAAGTGATATCCAAGTGGAAATCATTAAGAAGGTTTGACAATGATGCCATGGGCATCGCACAACCTTTTAAGTTTATGGATACAGTTGTATAAAATATGGCTGAATGTTGATGGAAAATCACATTTTGATGACCCTCAACAAGTTGTAAAAATGAGTTCATTGACCAAGTGTAGACTTTGATCATATAGTACCATTGTATCACCGGTCCAATAAAGCGGAATAGGCACTGATTTAGTACATTCCATTTTGAGTGAAGATTTGTCCTTGCGGAATGTGTCCGGAAACCTAACAGGACGTACTGAATTTGACAAACATCCTGAACACTGTTTTCACTGGGGAATCATAAGTTTATGAATATGACCCAGCAGAACCCAATGGTCAGTTCTTCAATATCTCTGTGGCCAAAAATAGCATGGCAGAAGCATTAAATTGATGTTGATAGTTTTCTTAGACTCCTGTGGGATAGTACACACCACAAAGCTATAACATTACCAAAGAGTATTTATTGGAGGCCCTCCATCGCCAGACCAGACTTGTAGGCAGTGGGAACTTGGCAACTCTGAAAATCTGATGGGAACTGAATACATTCCTTCTTTCACAGAATGATTGCCAGTGACTGATACTCTCTCTGAGTAAGAAGAAAATCATGCATGTGCTTGGAAGTACCCTCCACCTTTCCATTGTTTGTCACCTTATACGTATCTGTGAAAAAATTTCAGATCTGATATTTAAGAACAAAAACAAACCTTTAATACAATTCACTTTAAATAACCATGTTTTTGTATAACATGTATACTTATGTTTTTCTTTTATTAATGAACTCATGTTTTCTTTTATTAATGAACTCGTTCACTGCAGAAGTATCATGTGTAACTAGCTCCATTTATTAACTGTTATCACTAGTGTTAAATTTATGTAATTATTGGTTTTATAAAGAGTATTTCATGAAGTTCTCCAGCACTCTCAGACCTCATTTTCTAAATGAAAACAAAGACAAATTTTCATAAAAACGCTTCATTTTCTGGCTATCAGCATTTTGTTTTTTATAAAAAAAGTTATAACTTAGAAAATAGATAAGATATTAAGTTCAGATTTTGTATATGTACTTGTGATGTAACGGTTTACATTTTACAAAAAACAAGGGCTTTATTGCAAATGTTTTTAAAGTTTTTTCTGATAGCCGAATTATCAACATAAAACTATACATTTAATTTCTTGGTAATTCTCTACAACACCAAAAAAATAAAAGTTGATAAATATAACTAATCGTTTTAATAAGTGTGTAATAAAGTTACAAAAATTTCGAAAATTTTCATATAATTTTAAAGTAAAAATTCAACAATTATTTTTGATATGTTTATTTAGTAGGTTGGCAATACAGAAATTACAGTTGGTCATCAATTAAAGTTATTGAATTGTACATTATGTTAGGTTAATCATTTTGTTAGGTTAACTGTATAAGTTTAAACAGGTAGCATGTATGGTATGTATGTATTGCCACTGTTAGTAGTGGAAGTATTCTGCAATTTTATGTTAATTTAACTGTGATTGTTAATGAATCATTGTAGTACGTAATGCTGTACTTATTTACGACCGAGGAATATGCTGATATGGTTTTTATGTTGAGTGTGTGCAATGGTAATGCTACAGCTGCTGCTGCTGTAGGAAATGAAAGATATATCCCCATCGCTATATTTCAGATTCTAAAATAATTAGTTTGACATTTCAAAAATCAGAAAACTAGTTGATTTCCCAGTATTCATTTGATGGTGTGGAGAACACTTAATCAAAACAAGTTTTATCCTTACTACAAACAACTAATTCTGTATCTACTTCCAAGAGATGGTTTACTTTGTTTGGTGTTCTGCAATTGTTTGAATATAAATCCTCAGCTTTATAAGAACATTTTATTTACTGACAAGGAACATATCATTTGGGATGATGTTAACAACTTAACATAACGAACATACCTGGGCAGAAATAAATCCTAATTCAACGGTGGATCACAACATTCAGTACAGATTTAGTAAATGTGTTTAATTCACAATGAGTTGATCGGACCATTCATATTCCCTGGAAACTTAATTTCTGAAGTCTATCTATAATTTCTTCAAGAAAAATGGTCACGGCTGGGAAGAAGTTCCCTAGCTTTGAGACACCAAATGTACTTCCAGCACGATAGTGCACCTCCCCATTTTCTACAAGCCATTTCCAACCACCTAAATCAGTGTTTCCTTGAACAGTAAAATTCTTTTAAAGAATATGGCATATTAACACTTCCAAGTTCATAGAAACACGAAGTACTTCTATATTTTTAATTTAAGTGTGATCGTAAAGGACATTTATGGTTATAACACTAGAAATGCATACAGCTACCATGTTAATCAACACAGGCTATGTTTATATAATAAACTGCCATCACAAGCAGGTATAAAATTTATATAATAAAAGAACAATAATGTCCGTCTATGTGACTTTTTTAATAATAAAGTAGTTACTTACTTTATAATCATATGACGCGTTTCGGAACTCGTTCCATCTTCAGAAAATCGCTCTGCTGAGGTCGTTAAAACATTAAAATAAATTATTACACAACACATATATCGCAACACATATACACATACACGCGCACATTAACACAGAAAATATCAACGCGTGTGCACACCATCGAATACGTTTAATACACTGATCCCTAATCTGCAGTACCGCTTATTGTTTGTGTTTCTTATCTATTCCTCTAGCAAAGTCGTACATCAAGTTGGACTTAAAATTCAATTGGTCATTCAACATATGTTCTGGACTTTTTACCTGCGCTTTATATATTTCATATTCCTCTAGCGCGTCCATTTGTTTGCTCTTCTTGCATATGTGAATTGGATGGAAGTTGCTTTCAAAATTAGAATACGAGTGGTTTTCTTCTATAATGTGGCGTGCGTAGTTAGATTTTGCATACGTCACATAAAATTTATTAATAATCTACCCTAAAAAAAGAGAAGTCTAGATAGTTATAACTCTTTTAAGAACAGTCTTCGGTAATTATTATTGTCTGCATGGGCGTACCCAGCGAGGGGCAGGGGGGGCAGCTGCCCCCCCCTGGAAGCAAAAAAATAAATCTTTGTTATACATTTTGTTGCTGGAATTTAATACAATTCTTGAAATAACTATTTTAATAATCAATTGTATATAGAATGACCATGGCTTGCCCCCCCCCCCCTAGTTTTGATCCTGGGTACGCCCTTGATTGTCTGGATCATTTTATTCAGTAGGTGAGTTTCTATGGACTGAAATATTAAATTAGTCGGAGTTGTGATGGCCTTCACATGATATCTAACTGGTACCGATATACGTATCAGTATATGTATCAACATATTGCGTTCTTTGCATTTATTGTGTTTGGGGATGGATGAAAAGTATTGTGTACAAGAAAAAAGTGAACTCCTGTGAGGAATTAATTACCTGAATTATGGTTATTGCTGCACAAATAAAGAATAATCTCCAGCTAAACTGAAAATAACAAATGAAACCAATCCATAAGCATGTTTAGAAATGTATTGAAGTTAATAGACGAATTTTTAAAAAATTATTGTAAATTATACTATTCTGTATTTTAGTTTTGGCATTAATTTTGATCTTTGTTTACTTCATAAAATCAAAATTTTCTAAATTCTTTTTGTTTTCCATTAACTGTATTTACATCAATTTACTTAGAAACTAATCCTCTACAAGTTTCATTAAAAACTATGATGCATTTATTATCTTTTTAACAAAGTTATTCTACCCCAAACTTCAAAATAGAATTTTTTTTTAATTTGGAGATAAAAATTATAAGAATTTAAAAATGTTTTGTTTTTGTCTATTCTTGGGTGTAGTAGACAATTACTAAGAAATTAAATTTATATATTTTTGTCGATAACTCTGTTATCTTTTGAGCTACAGAAGAAATAAAAAGAACATTTTGTGCATCATTAAAATATGAAAATATTTTGTCTCTTGTAAAGTGAACGGTTTTTAAGACATATGATGTTATAAATTTTAAACAACCACCATTAAACAAAAATTTGACATAATTAGAAAAAATGTCTCTTTTGTTGTATGGATATTTTATAAGCATCAATTAATATAATAGATTTGAATTTTAATAATCTGTTCCTTTAATAGGTTTGAAATAATTTATTTTAATATATATCTTGAGGCCAAATGATTTGTCAACAACTACCTTTATCTTTTAGTAAAATGTCTTAGTTTATCATTAATTTATAAATGAAAACAAGTTGTTTCACCTTGACAATAATATTTTTCTAATTTATTCAATCTTTATATTAACAGCAATAATAATCCATATAATTTTTTATAATCCTCTAGTAACTAACTCTTTGTCTTTTACAATTATTTAAACAATCTCTTTCTCTCTAGGGTATCTGTTCTGATTAATTAAATATACATTCATGATTGTAATTAATCTTATATCTACTTACAAATAGTTTTAAATTAATTATTAAGATCTAATCAAAGTTCAAAAGGTTTCAATTATTAATAATCAGTTCAGTTTAAGAGTGATATGTTTCAAATAGGTTTTGTAAATTTGTTAAATATCTTAAATCAATGTTCCAAATTAGTAAAGTTTATAAATAATTTCCAAGTTAGTATTAATTTCAATAGTGTCCCAAATGAAATACAGTGTGTCTCACGAAGGTATTTACAATTTTAAACAACTATCAAGTACATATGCATCTATCAAATTATAAGATTGCTTTCATACATATTGGGAACATATCTAAAAGTGTACCAACAAATTTTTAGACTGATATCTGCAGTAGAAATAAAATGGCGGCGGTTTATAGAAATGCAGTTTAAACGACACTGCTGCTGGAGAACAAGATAACATAGATGCTCCAAATGTTTAAATAGCTGGTTATTTTAAAATAAACAGCTGTTTCTTTTATTTCATATCGTTGCATTGTTGACAACTTTTATTGTGTTCTCTTAGACAACAACCATAACCTAGGTTGTTCTAGCTTTTTGCCATGTTGTTTACGATAGATCAGAAGGTTTTGTGCTGTGCTTGGTCTATTGCTTTTAATAATGACAAAGAAGCACACAGAATATTTCAAGCTACGTATCCTATGATTGAACCTCCCTCCGTCATGTCCATCGCAAAGCTCTTACTTGAAACTGGCAGTGTACAGAAAAAGTATCGCCGGCAGCCATTTGACATAGAAGTGGGCGGAAATGTGTGTGCTGCTATTCTAGTCTCCTAGTAAATTTTGTTCTTTGTTTGTTAAGAAACATGTTTTATCATAAAAAGAAATTTTATTATTTGTTATATTGTTGTAATTAAATAAAAAAGTTATTAAAGTCTGTAAAAGAATAAAAAGTTGTTTTATTGTTTGCTATTGTTTAAACCATATATCACTGTCAACAGCTACCATTTTATTTCTATTGCAGATATCAGCGTAAAAATTTGTTGCTACACTTTTGGATATGTTTCCAATATGTATGGAAAAATCTTACATGGTAGATGCATAATATGTACTTGGTGGTTGTTTAAAAATGAAAATACCTTCCAACTTATTTTTCAATATGTTTTATTATATGATTTCTCTGGATAAGTCTTTTGGTAATGTTTCTTGCTTGAAGATCAAATTGGAAACTCCTCTACTGTAAATGAAAGTTTTTAGCATCCTCTTCCAAGAATGGGCAAAACCTGTTATTTTCCTTTCCACAGATTTTATTATGATTATTATAGTGTAGAGTCTAAACATAATATTTGTGTATCTACTGAAGTCTTTATTAATTTAGAATTATTTAATTTATTATTGTACATATTCGTTTTTAGGCTAAAACGAAATTTAAATTTATTTTTATTAAAAAAAATTTCATTAGTACATATATATTGTAACTTCACGGGTTTAAAAATAGTTATAACTCTTGGATGTTGATGTCATAGACAGCTGTTGTTATTTTAACCTAATTTTCTTTCTTGTCGTGTAACATATTAAATCGAATTAACCTTCACTTCACTTTCCTACATCACATATCCTAAATTAATTTTGTTTATAATCACAATACAGTATTTTCTTTCCAAAACATTTATGTACTTATGATCCTTGTCCATATATTTCCATTTCCTTACACATGTATTCTATACTAGTCTAACCTTCACAAAGTCTACTTCTATATAATTCACTTTTATAATCAAATCTTATGTATTATTAGTTTCAAGGTAAGTGTAAGTTAAGGTTATTAATTTATTCTAAGTTATATTTTGTAGTAGTATTTTATAATTCATTTAGTTTCAGTGGTAATAAACATGTTTTTATTTAATTTAGATTGTAATTTATTATTTATCAAATTTAGAGATTATATAATTCTAGGCTTTATCGGTGTATAATTTAGAATTTTAAAACATTGAATATTAATAATTTTTGTATTACATGAGTTATTCAATGGTTAATTATATTTAATAGTAGCTTTAGGCTTATATTTCTGTGATTCAAAATATTTGTTTATCAACATTTCGAAACAATCTAGGCTACAGGTACATTGGTAGTTCTGAAATGTTACAGTATACAAAATATGAACTTGATATCTTATCTATTTACTAAGGTATAATATTTTTTTATGAAAAAGAAACTGGTGGATAGCTGGAAAACAAAGTGTTTCTAAGCATTTGTTTTTATAAACTTATTTCTTTGTTTTCACTTGGAGAATGAGCTCTGAGAGTGCCGGTAGAACTTCATGAAACACCTTGTATATATACAGTTAGAGTTAGCTTATAATGAGCAATATTTGTGTAAAATCCAATCACCAAATGAAGGGAATACATACATTCCACAACACACACTTTATTTTCAACAAGATTGTCATCATCTTTCATTGCTTATAAGTACATAAAGCTTTAGTGCAACTCACAAATCTGTGTTTTTACTGACTAAGTATAGAAATTATGGGGTAGTTTGATTCACCTCCACATAATTCATAATTCAACCTCCATTTTTTTACTAATCTTCAGGTTTCTTAGATTCAGGAACTGAAAAAGTGATTTTTGACATCCTGTCCTTCTGTCATCGTTGTCATCTGTTCAATAGTGGTTACAAAAATTAAGAAAATGAAATTTTTTATAGGGGACTATAGTTATGAGATCCACCAGGGTCAAATCACCAAATGAACTTAAGTGAGTGGAGATTTCCTTAAATGTGTTTAGCTAAGGGGCCTGTAAGGGATGAGACAACTGGCTTGACCGAAGCGAGTGGATACTGTTTAATATATAGACAGTTCTGTGATCAAGAAAGTTGATATAGACAATTATGAGGTTCAAAAAACCTGAGTAGCAACTGTTAATAAACTTACCCTATACTACGTTTACTGAGTAAAACTCCTTGATCTACCAGTAGAATTTAACATTTCATATAAAGCCTAAGAGACTTTCTTTTGGAGACATTTAAGAGGATCTGCTTGTATTACAATTGTATGATGGGGCTAGGTAAGTACCACGATGGCCCTCATTAACTTGTTGTTATTTCATACAATCGGAGTTAATTTTTTTTTTTTTTTTAAGTTGAGACTGTTTGCATTGTTGACACTGAAAGAAAAACTTTTTTTTCTCTTTTTTTAAAAATGTTATGGGCTGTGATAGCCTCCGTCAGAGGCCTCACCAACGTCGACCTGAAGGTCTTTTGCCGCCCCAAGTTCCATCCTACACCCACTCAGTAATACCTGTCATCCTTATGAAGGAACAGATGCTACCTATAGGGTTGTCTAGGATGGTTTCCATCTCCTTCCTTGGAGGGCCTAGAGAGTATAGCCTGGCTGGTTAGTTACTTAAACTAATGAATAATTTCAAATCTATAGGTCCTTTAGATGATCTGAATGGCTCGTTGAGTACAGTTTAAAATCTGTATCTAACGATAGCTAGATTTGTTTTTTACGATAAAATTAGAAAGTTACACTTATGTTCAGTTGATTACCCTCTTTATTCTATGGTCTTCACAGAATTCTTACCTCTCTCATCAGAGCCGGTCATCTCTTCATTTTTGTACTTTCCTTCCCCAATCTATCTCTTCTGTTTCAGTTCATTCATTTCTTTTCGGTTGTCTTTTTTTTCTTCTCCTCCTCCGGATTTCCAACATACTATTTTTTAACCTCTAGCATATCTTAAACTGCTTATATTATTTTCCTTAGTTTTTTAATTACATAATCTAAAAAAAAAAATAAATAAATAATAAATAAATCTCTTGTAATGTTTTTTTTTTCAAATTTGGTACACAGACTGTACAATTGTGCTAAATTAAAATGTTCTGTACAGTCATACAGTTTTGTATGAATGAATTTTGCTTTGTTTGCAATTAATGCATCTAATGATACAGGCTAGTCAGTACAATTGTTAGTGGTAAAATAACATTGAGATTGCTTCAGAAAATCCAATTTAATAATGTTTCAAAACCACCTTTCTCCAACACAGCCTAAAGGTATAATTATATTGTCATTTACAGGGAAATATAACAAGGAAAAAACATAAACATATTATTTTCCTTTTAGCAATCATAAGCTTCCATCATTTAAAAGCTATTGATTGTTTTATTATTCCGCTCTGATATATAATTGTTGTTGATTAGAGGATTAGTTAGATGTTGTTCATCTTCATTATTGCTTTCTTATTAAATATACAGCTGTCAACAAAATGTTTAGTTCAGTGCTTGAATTGTTTTCATTGTGGTGAGTGATATTATAATGCCGCCTGCATCAAAGAGAAATATTCCACCACCATTGGGTACAGTTCAAACTCAACCTTACCGAATTCGTTGGGAACAATCTATTTATATAAACAGTCCTCATGTGATTGCTATGGTTGGTCTTCCTGCTCGGGGCAAAACTTACATGTCAAGGAAACTGTCAAGGTACCTTAACTGGATCGGGATTAGTACGAAAGTTTTTAATCTTGGTGAATTTCGAAGGCATTCGACCAAAACCTTCAAGAATCATGAATTCTTTGCACAGGATAACAAAGAAGCAGTGGCTATTAGAACACAATGTGCGGTGGATGCTTTGGACAATATCTGTATTTGGCTTGAAACTGGTGGTAAAGTAGCTATATTTGATGGAACAAATTCTACGATGGACAGGCGGAAATTAATTCAAGAGATAGTCGTCAACAAAATGGGATATAAACTTTTTTTTATTGAGTCTTTATGCGATGATCTGAAAATAATAGAGACAAATATAATGGAAGTAAAAGTGAATAGTCCTGACTACACCGGAATGGATAAGAAGTTTGTTTTCCAGGACTTTCTACAACGTATTAAACATTACCAAGATCAGTACGAGACGTTGCAAGAAAAAAATGAGCCAAACCTGAGCTTTATAAAGATCTATAATACTGGAGAGAAAGTCGTTGTACACAAACATGAAGGACGTTTACAGTCGAAGATAATTTATTATTTAATGAATATTAATATACGACCTCGTGTGATCTATCTGACTAGACATGGTGAGAGCTGTCATAATCTTGATGGTCGTTTAGGAGGTGATTCTGATTTATCATACAAAGGGCAGCAGTATGCTATAACGTTAGCTAACTATATTAAACAGGAAAATGCATCTGATCTGAGAGTGTGGACATCATTGCTGAAGAGGACGTTACAAACTGCAGCATACGTGTCAACACTGCAGGAAAGTTGGAAAGCATTGAATGAAATTGATGCTGGTATTTGTGAAGAGATGACATATGAAGAGATACAAGAACAGTATCCTGAAGAATTTGCCTCACGTGAGCTATCGAAATTTAAATATCGTTATCCTCTTGGTGAATCCTATGAAGATGTAGTGACAAGATTGGAAGCAGTGATAATGGAGTTGGAAAGACAGGGGAGTGTTTTGGTTGTCAGTCATCAAGCTGTGGTGAGATGTTTGTTGGCATATTTCCTTGGTAAATCTGAAGAGGAGCTGCCTTACATACAAGTGCCATTACATACTGTCATCAAACTGACCGCTGATGGATATGGGTTTAGGATGGAATATATCAAACCCTCTACAGATGCTAAACAAAGTACCACCAAATGATATATCCTTATCTTTAATGAAGAAGAATTGTTTAAGCATATCAACTGTCTATGATAGTTCTTGACTTTACTGTGTTTTGTGTAAATATTTTTGTTTAAATAAGTGTAATTTTTGTGTAAAAATACTATTATAAGTTTTTATTACATAATTTTAACAAAACCATTTCGCAATGGCATTGATATAAAATATGTAAAATTTGATTTTAAAACCTACAATTTACAAAACATTACCCTTTTATGTTTGAATTATTTTACTTGGAAAAAAACATGGATAATATATTAAAATAAAATAATAATATTTGTTAAATATTCATAAAAGTTGTAAAAATATTATTGAAAATACCAGTTGTAATTTTAGTTATTAAAATAAACTCGCCCATTTATCTTCTACCTTGAGTATTTTTAATTAGTAGACAATTGCATCAGAGAGGTGTTTATCCTTATACAATTTACATAATGAGAACTTGCATTAACTTGGTAACTTGCAGTTAATTTCCTCAATTAACTTGCTGTAGTTTATTCTGTATTCATTTACATAAAATTAACAAAATTGATTTTTTGAACTTCTCTTTTTTCTAAGAACTATGCTGTAAGTACAGTAGGCAGAGATTTTAATATTACAAAACAACCTTGAGCAGGGTCACCCATAGGAATTGTGGACCTCCCTACAATAATTTATTTTATTGCATCCACCCTCCCTAAATAATGCTGAACTTGGTTTTACAATTTCAATATGAATTACACAATATATTAGATAGCCAGATTGCTGTTGTTTGACTTATCTTATGCACAGCATAATATCCCTTTAAAGAATGTCTTAAATTTGTATATAACACACAATACTATGTTATTTACACATAGCTTAAACACAAATTAGTGTGTTAAAAAAAATAGGTTTTTAATGTTTTGTATTAAAAAAAAAAAAAAACTCATGCTGTAGGCTTGCATCTATCTATCCGGCCTTATGTGGTGATTGGATGGGGTGATTTGATTTTTAACGAAAGTTAAATAAAATGACAAAAAAATTTAACATTTATATAAAATGTAACACATATTACATATCGGGCAGCATATTTCTTGCATTTGTCACTCTTATTTAACAAACAGTTATAAAATTACAATTGATCATAAATCAAAATAAGAATGTACCAATAAAAACTAAATGTCTCGTAAACAACCGGTTGAGTTAGATGCCTTCTGAATATAATAAAGCTGCAATTTATTTGTACAGACGTGAAAAAATGTTATAGACATCGTTCATGAAGCTACAGGGGGGCTCTTTGTAAATTTCAAAGAAAAAATTTACAATTTCAATGTAAAAATGACAGGATTTTAAAACTATGCAAAAAACTTGTACTGCGATTCTAGGCATGTATTATCAATGAAAAGTATTATAAATTTACTATTTTATTGGCTAAATTTGTGAATATAAATTAATAGTATTCATATCAGAGCAAAGGCAGGTTATTGTGGAGTCTACTGTATATATCTTAACTATTAACCGCTCTAGCTTTGGTTTCCCCCACATGATTAAGTAACCCATTGATGCCCGTCTTGGGTTAAAATTCTTGTTCAAGAATCTCAGTAACATATATCCAAATTGGCAAATAAAAATATCGTATGAAAGCTTGCTCTTCCAAATTTGTGTTTTTTTAATAGAGAATAATATTTTTTATCAACTTAAATAGTTACGACTTTATATAAAACTTTAAATCTAACCTTTAATGTTGAAACTATTGTAACAAATGCACAGAGAATCGGCTTATCATAAAGAATCTACCCCGGACACTGTATGGAGGAAGGGGAAGTGGAGGGTGGTGTGACCTTATGTTAGGTTTAGAGCAGGAGAGAGAGTGCAATTGAAGGAAGAAGATATAGAACAAACAATAAAATATAAAAAATTATAAAGCGAGTTATGTCAAATCAATTAAATACACAGGCACTGATAGTTAAATTATATTACTGTACCAGTTCTTTTTTTTTTTTTTTTTTAAGTACGACTCACCGAATTTCTTGTTCATTGTTACATTTTGATTTATAATATTTTTCTGAAAACATAACCTGATTATGAAATGACTTATTGTGTCTTATCTTGTCATAAAAATCGGTAAAATTTCCCCGTTCGGCAGCCTTCTCCCCCCAGGCTAGCCAGAATCCCGGACATTTCACTGGACGCAAGCTGAAAACCCATACTCTCCGGGGAAATTCCGGACGAATGGTAACCTACCTACCTATATAACAAAAAGTTTAGCTGAAGGATTTTTGTACTTTCCATATTTATTTGTGTCTAGCAATCAGTCTTTACATATCTAAATACAAATCAAGGGATGTTATTCATCTCTCATTTTCTACAAGTTTCTCTTGGATGTAGCATCTGAATCAATCAAAATCAATCAAAATTTTTGTACTTTTTTTTATATAAATCAAACTTTTGTTTGGTTATATATTTTTTAATTACCAAATTTAAACACTTGATTCAAAATATATTTTTTTAATTTGTAGAATATGAGTAATTTTAAATCAGTTTTGAAATTAAAACAATTTTTATCATTGTCATAATCATGAACGTTGCTCTCAGAGCTCACTATAGTGGGTATGGGCAAAGTAAACCCGAGGAATCCTAGCTGGATGTACATATTTTTTCATGGTGTGAGGAAAGTAATATAACAAGACCTTGACTTTGGGCAAACTCATTTAAATGGTTAAATAGCCACATCAAGATTTCAAAAATCAACTTCTTTAAGGCCAATAAAATGTTTCACATTGAGTTATTTCTATATTATGTTCACTTTCTGAGCAGGTTATATAGCTTTCATTTCCAAATAAAAGAAATATGTTTAAACCGATCACAACAAGTATTAACTTATTTGGAAAGTACACGTACTCGGAAGCTAAAGATTTTGTTGAAATGAAATAGATCTGCTGTTTTTGGGTGCCACATTAATTGAGAAAGTGATTTAGCCATGTTTTGACTCGGGAAAATTTATTAAAGGGTTAAAGAATTAGATTGATTTCTACGAAGTAATAATAAAATGAATCTAAGACACATTTACACCTCGAACAAAAAAGAGATTTACGTAGCAGTAATAAATATATGTACCCCCCTTATCATGACTTTAAATTCCCTAGGCCACACACGATCTAATGTAACGAAAGTTTGTACACTGCACTTGGCGTAGCACATTACGATGTGTCAAATTCCGTATGACTGTGGACTTAATTCATATATTGTACATTTTGAGGTGTAATAAAATAATAATAATTTTTTAATTCTCATTTATGTTTTAGATGTCAGTAGTTTTATCAAATTACATCAAAATCGAAAATAAAGTGTGAAAAACTGTAAAATCACTAAGAAAACTAATTTTATGTTAGTAAATTTGATCAAAGAATTGCAATGTCTTTAAATTTTGTGAAAAATAAATGGAAATTGTACAATTAGAGTGGAAATTTTACAACATTGGTAAGCACTAATTTTTGATTTTGTAATTTTTTTTGTAACAAATTTGCTTAAGGCATCTTAATAACCAAGTTTTCTAATACATTTCGTGATAATTGGAAAAACAGTGATCATTAGAAAGGCTCTAGGCAACTAACAAAGAATTTGATTTTTTCCATGTTCTTTCAGATATTTTCTCATTGTTAAAATTTCTTCTTTTTACTGTTTAACTGTCAAAGTAAACAAGTTGGTAATTATGGTACTTATCCAGCCCATAATAATATCAGATCCTCTAAATCTAATGCTTAAAAATTGGTGTCTTGGGTCTAGTAGGAAATGTTAAATTGTCTTGGTTGATCAAAGTGTAAGGAGGGTGTGTATTTAAAACAGTTATTACACTGACGTTTTCTGAACTTCTTAATTGTTTATATCATAGGTAAATTTCCTAAATACGAAGGAAATGAGAAATATTTAATGAACTTCAATAATCTATGTAAAGCAGCAACAGCCCGGAATATAATAAAGTCGTCTGAATTTGGTCACTTTAAGAACACTTCCAGAACTGACATCCCAATATCAACATCTGATTTCAGCAATTTATCTTTAAGTGTAGATAATATAGATTGAACTATATAATCTCAACGTATACATACACGTATAGTGATGTAATTAATCTCGAACAAGTTCAATTTACAGAATATTGAAAGTAAACTGTTTCATTAGAGAGAAATTACAGGAGATGATATTAAAAATGCTATTATTAAACTAAGTAATTCTATATCAGAGGCCATATATGGTCTCTCAAATCTTGTGCTCAAGCAATTAAGTGTCGAATTACAGCAGTCTCTTGCCTTACTTATAAATTGGATATTTATTTACAGAGGGAGTTTTTCTTAGTGGTTTGAAAAATACATTTACAAGTCTTTTACATAAGAAGTGTGATAGGTTGTGCCTTAATAATTACAGACAGACCCATATCATTAATTCCTGTTCTGTCTTAAGTTTTTGAGAGTATTTTAAAGTTTCAACTTGAAGACTACTTTTGAATGTAATAAGTTGTTATTCCCCGCTCAATTTTGTTTCAAAAGAGGGCTTTTTACAGTTAAAGCTGTGGAGGATATGGTGTTCTATATTTTGGAATACTTTGAAGCAAAAAAAAAAAAATTGTTCACACTACACTTTTAGATTTGAATAATGACTTTCATACTGTATTACACAAGATTCTTATTGAAAAGCTCCGGTACTATGGTGTTGTATGTATGGAATGTAGGCTGAGATCCTATCTTCTTGATAGTCTACAGATGGTTAAATTTATTGGGAAGAGTTCAGACTTTCTGTTGGTGCCAAGTGGTGTGCTTCTAGATTCTGTATTTGGACATTTTTTGTTTATTATTTATGTTAATGTTTTGCTTAATTTTTTGCAAACCAGATGTGTTCTATAAACTGATGACAACATTTATAACAGTTACTAAAGAAAATTGCAGATTTGATTTAAAAGCGAAAATTTTAGACAGACCTAAACTCGGGTTTGAAGTTAATAAATTGAGTGTGAAGGAAAATAAGACATATGAGTTTTATTTCCTTATATATGTATATGTATATATATATATATATATATATATATATATATATATATATATATTATAACGAAATAGAGGGCTCCCAAAAGGTCAGTGCTCGGCAGGCCATAAATTGTAAAGAGTTGAAAGGGTTGACAGCTAGAAAAACTATTCTAACATTAGTCACAGATCTCAAGAAGTCAAATAAACCATTCCAAAAGTCAATGCCTTCAACTGAAAATGTTTGAAATGGACCAATGAAATAAATTGCGTCGGTCTCGAAATAACGTACAAGATTTAAAATAAGCCAATGAAGGAAGAGGATCGGAAGAAAGCATTTTGAAATTAGAACCTATATATAGGGGAGGAAGAGAAGCACACGAGGTTCATTCTTTTTGGTTGTTACTGATTGAAGGAGGGAGTTCCGGAGCAAGTGTTTCTTTAGTAGAAAAGAAGATCGATTGTGAAAGATTTAGTCGAGATCAAACGTCAAAATAAAATATAAGTATTAATAATAATCTCCGAAGAAAAGTTTAAAAGATAATCGTCGTTATAAGTTTAAAAGATAATCATCGTTATAAGTTTAAAAAAATCATCGTCGTAGAAGTGTGTGATAAATTGCGTCGTTATAAAAGTGTTTGAACAGGAATATTAATACAAAAAATTAAAATAATCGTCGTCACGAAAGTGAGTGAGAAATAAGTGAAAGAAGAAAAGAAGTTCGTCGAAAAGATCAAGGCAAATCGATCCATCTACTGGCAGTCTACACAGGAACCATGTGCACGGAACCAGGAACCAGGAACCAGGAACATCGGAGCAGCGATAAAACTTCCAAGCGATAAGTAAAAATTAATGGACAATCTCAATTAAATAAACTACCACCAAATTATATTTTATATGTAAATTATAGTCACCAAAGAACCTCACGAACCCGTAAAGAGAAATTAAAAAATTAAAATAATAGTACATTTTAGTTAGCCGGAGCATTTTATAATAATAAATTAAAGGTAAAAAATTTAAAAGTAAAAATATGATGCACTCTTATTTCTTTATTTAGGTTAAGACATGGTAGAATTAGAATTTTATTTAACTATGTACTTATAATAAGTAGTAGGTTAAGATGTTTGTGTATAAGTATAAAGTGCATCAGATTTGGACAATAATTGATTTTAATGTAAATGATTTTAAAACGTAATGTTTTAATAACGTAATAATTAAAGAACAACTTAAAATTCTATAATTGTGTCCAAGTGTCAATTTGTATATATATAAATCAGTTAATAACTTGGTATGCATCTTGTCTCTAGGCTTGCTTTGGAGGAACACATTATCAGTCTGTGTATTCGATAGTTTAGATAGAGTTTTCTTTCTGTTACTGAAACTTAAGTTATGAACTAGTTCTAAGAGCTTTGTCTTTCTTCACAGTGTTTTGTTGTACGGAATAACCCTCTGGGGACATTCTCCTGGTGCAAAAAAGTTTTTCTGTGCAAAAACTCTGCAAGATGTATTGGAAAGGCCTCGGAATGAGATTTTTGTAGGCTACTTTTCAAAGAACAATATCAATACCATTACTAGTCTTTTCATATTGCAATCTTTGTTGTATGTCAAAACACATCTAGATAATTATAATTTCAGATGTAACAGGCATGATTGTATTGACTAGGGCTCGAAACCTAATAGTGAAGATTTTTCTCGACTTGAGAAAATTCAAGCCAGTTAAACATATTGGGATGAAGTTTTTAGTAGACTTCCTAACATAGCTTGTGTCTGTTAAAATATTTAAGATAGGTTTAGATGAATGGCTAAGAAGAAAATATTTTTCTCGTATCAAAGAATTTATGGACTCTACGATGGAATGTCTTAATTTATATATTTGATTATATTTGGGTATTATTGCCATTATGTTGTGTCATTGTTGTCTGTTCTATTGTTATATACTATTTTATATAGTATTTTCCTTCTGAAAATGTCTATTACAACTGTAGTTCTTTAACACGTTCACTGCGGATGACGCACATGTGCGTCACTTGTTTCCAAAGCTATATGCGTACGACGCACTTGTGCGTTGTTATCAGTAAACTGGTTCCAGCTAAATCCTGACCTTATCAGTTAACCAATGGTGTTCGCTCACTTCATGCGTATCTAAAAACAGTGTGTGCTACCTTCCTGTTGGTTTCGTTTTTAATTTCCAATAATATTTGTTCTTGTACGAGTAGTAAACATGGCTGATCCAACACCTGGACCTTCTCGTGATAGTACATTTTTAACAATAAGTGAAATAGATAGATTTAACCAATCTGACTCAGAATCTGAAGCTTATAGTAGTGGGGACAGTTATAGACAAAGTCAAAGTGATTTATTTACTGATGCCGAAATTGAGTTCGAGAGTGAAGAGGATTCATCTCTTCCAACTGAATCTAACCCGTCTCTTGCGGTATGGATTGATAACCCTGATAAGATGAAAACATATGTATTCTCACAACCTCGTGGAATGCATGTTCCATTACCTGGTAGTAATAAACCATTATATTATTTTCAATTATTAGTTGACAATGTTTTTCTCGAATCTGTTGTTAGAGAAACAAATCGGTATGCCAAAGAATTGTTTTTATCAACGGAAACTAAAGAGAATTCACGGATATGTCAGTGGAAAAATCTAACTATTACCGAATTGAACACTTTTATCGGACTTCTTCTACACACAGGAAATGTAAAAATGCCTAGGTTACAAGGTTATTACCGTAAAGATAAGGTGTTCAAAATCTGTTGTGGAGAATACATGGCTCGCGACAGATTTTTACTAATCTTGCGTTGCTTACATTTTACCAAAAATGTTCCTCATAATACTGACAGATTACTTAAAATAAGGCCAATTATTGATTATTTTATTAATAAAATGTCATGTGTGTACAGCCCAGGAAAAGAATTATCTCTCAATGAAGTTATTTCAAAGTTATTTCCTCTCTAAATCACACGAACACGTATGTGCGTCATCCGCATATAACAGAAAACTGGATGCTATATGCTAATGACGCACAAGTGCGTCAATTCCCCCCCCATGAAAAATGTTAAAAAATTATATATTCTAGCTTTGTTTAATTATATTATAGTAGTTATATACTAAAAGTAATAAGTTTTTCATTTTTACAAATCAGCACCTGTGGAAAGATTGTTTTTCGCATCAGCAGTGAACGTGTTAACGACAATAAAATAATAATTTTAAATTTCTATTAATAATAACAGGTTAAAATAACGAACAACCGATGAAGTTATTTTCAACATAATTATCATATTTAATTATTTCCTGTAACAGATCACTAGTCTGTAATTAATGTGTGATATATATGTAAATATTGTTAATATGATAATTTATTTTGTTTAAAAAAGTACATAATTAATTATATATGTATGAATAGTGAAATGCTTCCGGTTGACTTTGGCATCATCCAAGGATCAACATGGACCCATTTTGTTTTACTTACTCAGTGTACGAAGTATAGTATAGGTTCAGTTTGGTAATGACCAATTATTTTTCAACCTCTATATTTTGATTGATTTTTACATTTCATGATCTAACCCAAGACTGCATGAAAAAAGGTGTAGATCATTCGAAATTGTCACACATGTACACACTATAAGTGAGCTCATTCGGTACTGTAAACGTTTTCTGTACTATGTTTACAGAATGTAAAAAAATGTGTTGTTACCAAGATACAAGGACAGAGTAAGATTTTATTATAAGGTTAGCTAATGGTCCTTTTCAATTAACTCACTGACACAACCAAAAAAGTATGTGAGGATAAAATAAAGCAAAAGCTTAAAGTTTCAAATAGTTTAATAATATAAATGAGCTACAATTGTTTCGCCTTGCGGCATCATCGAGCAACTGTATATATATGATGCTCATCATATAACTAGTTGCCTGATGATGCCGCAAGGCGAAACAATTGTAGCTCATTTATATTATTAAAATATTTGAAACTTTAAGCTTTTGCTTTATTTTATCCTTGAATATGGAGTTTCAACTAGAAATATCTGCTATTACATTAAAGTTCAAAAAAGTATGGTTTTATTAAACTTATAAATGTTGTGGCTCTTGATATCACTACGTAATATATATATTACTCTTGATATCACTATATGAGTGTATATATTTTGTAACTGGGCAACTAATAAAATAGTTTCTGAATTGTCTAGCCACTCTCTTTCTTAATTACATCAGAAGTGATGGAATTGTTATTCTAATATAACAGACAAAAGGTTAAGTGGGAAGTGACAGATTTATTAGCATCAATCATGTTCTCTAGAACTTGTTTACAGGTTGTTGAAATATATATCTTACTTGCTTTGGCCATGTCTCTACCCGTGTTGAAATCAAACATTGAATGTATAATTTTCCTTCGCCTCTGCCCACGTGGAATACACAACTTATTTGTGACGCTTAGTTAGCATATTACAGAATCAAAACTTTTGTAGCTAGATTGATAAAGTACAAGATTTTTTTTGTGAGTTAATTTACTAATATTTAACCAAAGTTCGATTAAAAATTTGTCTGTAAGACTTTACAAATTACAATAGTCAGTGAAAAGAAAATGAGAAGACTTAATAGAAAGGTTTTTTTTTCTTAGTGCCTCTTTGTAAACAATATTTTTAGTTTTAGCATTATGCAGAAACATGTGTCGATGGGAGTTCAATGTCCGCTACCTTGTTCAATGTCAGCTACCTTGTTTGACATTCAAATTAAAACACAGCAGTTTTCAAACTGAAATTCTAACTTTGAAACCTCAAATGATTTTAATAAATATAAAGAACGTTTGAAGTTAGTTCCAACTTTGTTATTGATAAAATGTGTTTTGTCACCGAAATGTCAAAAATATAAAGCAGAATTTAGATATCCACTTAATAGATAGTAAAAAAATGTTAAAAAACTTCAGTTCCAATTAGCGTTAAAATCACACAAATTTTTGTCACCGACAAGTAAGAGGTGTAAATTATATTGAAAATCGGAACAGCAGCTTTTGAGTTATAAGCTTACAGACAGACAGATAAAAAGAAAGACGTAGACATGTACCCTCACTAGAAATAACATTGTTTGTTCGATTTTCCCCAAATTGTTTATACTTTACCTATTTGTAGTTAAATTAATTTTATTTATCCATCCTACATTCTCTGCCTTTATGATTTCAGAGTAAAATGGAATCTTATGCCATGGAAATAGAAGTGTTGAAGAATGATATTAAGAACAGTTTGATCAACCTGGCAGATTGGATGAAACCAGAGAAGGTAATTATTTTTGTTTAGGGAATGAGACATGATATTATTAATAGTATTGAACACTTTTTTAATTTTATTTTTTTAAATGGTTACACTCCTTTCATTTCAATGTAAAAGGCGTTTTCTCCACTATCTTAATCCTAGTTGAACCAGCTTAGTTCATGTCCTTCGTGACTCTTATGGCTATTTCACACTAAGTTATCTGCTTCTGTTGTTGATGCACCGGACAAGGTAAAGATCAATAGTCATCTTTGCTCTAGTACTTCACACTTCAAAAATGTGTGTTTTGCTGTTTTCGTGTTTACCACACAGTCTGTGTTTTAAGTTACCATAGGTTAAACATAGAGTATTTAAATGTTTCTTAAATGCTTGATAACCAGTTACAAAGCAAAAACTTAACAAGGTTATATACCTAAAGAATTTTTGATTTGGTTGGTATAATGACTCATTGAGTTTTCCCCTTGGGGCCTCTTTCTAATCGTTAAGGATCACTAATGTAATTCATTTCACCATGGTTCCTTTCCACCCATTCTTTCAATACCTTATTAGTTTTCTTGTCCTGGTTCTTTTACCATCAACGTTCCATCCCACCCGTCATGTCTGATACAATCACAACCTAAATGTTTCATTGATTTCCATTCACTCACTTCTCTCAGGTAATTCTCAAGTCTTGAAGTAGAATATTTATCTATATTGACAACTCTATTTATTGTAGAGACAAGATTGTGGCAACAATATTTTTCCTGTTGGATAAAAAACAATGGCGATATGATCCACAGAGTCACAACTGTAGAATGCCACAGAGTAAACATTTGCATCATATAGCATGCTACCGGTTGCACAATGTTTCCTGGTTAATTTACTGCCTAGTCCATGGTGTAAACCTTCTCAATCTGGTTTGTTAACCTATTGGAGCTTTTAAGAAATCGAAGAAAATGTTTTGGATTAAACTCAAAATGAACCTGATGTTTATCTTCTAAATTTAATTGTTAACCATACATATTTTCGTTTTTATACAGCTTGGCACATTGGTTCATGTCATCCACACTTCACCACAATTTTATCCATATTGTTGAACCAGTTTCGATTGTCTATAATTTCAGAATAGGCTGTTTTGACGAGACATTGATAATTCTGTTTGCTTGGCTATATTGAGGTGTGTGAGAAAATGAGTGCAATGTTTGTTTATCTTGTTTTACTAACTAATTTTTTTATTATTTATGTTTCAGCCTAAGAAATCGTTTGTCAACATGTTGGACAAAGTCATGATCCAGAAAGAACCCCGAGGAGTTGTTCTTGTTATAGGACCTTGGAACTATCCAGTACAGTTGTCTTTATTACCTTTAGCAGGAGCCATTGCAGCTGGCAACTGTGTTATCGTAAAACCTTCAGAAATGGCACCTGCCTCAGCAAAGATAATGGCAGAACTTCTACCTAAATATTTAGACCAGGTATGGTATAAAACTATTTAATTATTTGTTAAATATTCTTCATAGTTTTAAACATTTTAAATTAATTAAAAAATTGTTTTAATCTTGGGAAGACAGTTATTATTCTGTTTGAAAATGTTGATCTTTTATGAACTATGGCAGTGTAAGTAACCTAATCTATGCTTAGTTGTATTTATTTTAATAATAAGTCCTTATATTTATTAGTTTTTTATGTTTTAATTAAACCTATACAAAGTGACCTAGAAAAGAGTTCTAAAATATTAAATGGACATTTCTTCGCTTAAAATAAATTGATTTATTTCAATTTACCCATAGATAACAAAATGTACCTCTGAGGAGCTACAGACCTTGGAGGATTTCTTTGGCTCTTAGTTATGTATAATATTTTGATGTGAGAAAGTTTTTGACATATTTAATGAAATTTCTTCTGAATAACCTATCAGTTTATAATCACTATCAATTTATGTAACTCGATGATGAGCATATTTATTAGATTTCATCGGTTAACATAACCTTAGTAATAATTGTATGTAATGAGTCAGCTGTTATTAAATTTGCATCAAACAATCAATAAAGATGCGTTTCTTGCTGATAGTGGTCTAACATAAATATCATAAACCTTAGAGGTTGTATTTTGTTACTTTAACAATTTGTTCCAAGTGTGTCCATTGTAAGGATTCTTATCGCCACAAAAATCATGAAAATGGATGTTCAGACAAAAGTAATGATTTTAACACTGTTAAGAACTGCAATATATGTTTCGGGTATACCACAAAAAAGATTCCAGTCAATTTGACTGTTTCAGGCATTTTACAAAAATAATCGTAACTTGATTATTACAACTTGTTGATAAAATTATAGGCGTTAAATGCAGATAATTTTATTAAAAAAAAAAGAAGAAAAAAAAAAGTTTTTCACAATTTTGTGTTTAAAGTGATGTGAGGAAACAAAAAACAATTTTACAGTGAGAATTGATTAATTTCATTCTAGAATGTGTTTATAAATGAACACCAATTTTCGATTTGTTGGAGTAATAAATAAAAAAAGTTAGACATAATATGTGAAACAGGTAATTTCTGGCTATTAAATGGCTTTGGTATAAACATTATAGGAAACATACATTACATAGTTATAAGAGAAAAAAGTTTCCATGACAGTAGGGTATTTAAATTTTTCATTAGAATTTAGTTATAATTTTGTTTGACCAAGTTATATTCACATAAGACGAACACTACTTACAAACATGTTTGCCATAGCGAACCTCTTGGGATTTCTCAATTGTTCATTGCCACTGTCACACATCTTGATAACTAAGTATACACAACAAGAAATAACAATTATTCAAAGTAAACACAATATTTATTATAACAAAACGCACAACATTCATTACAAAGTAAGACAAACAACAGCTGTTACCTCCTCCACACATGATCTTATCTAATTAAAGAAAAATTTTTTATAGGACTATTTGTTTGTTTACATTTCATATGCATTAACACGTTAACTGACATATCGGTCCGAGCGGACCGAAACTAAGGTGAATGTTCATGCAGCGTTTCGGCACGATCGGACCGATAAAGTCTCTGACGTAATGTTTTGTTTCGTGGCTCACAGTGCAGCAACCTATCAGCCAATTTTGGTATTCTCTGGATTGGGTAAAGACGTGTGTTAGACGTAGTATATTGTATGCTTTAATAACCGTTACCATGGTTACTCAATATAATTATAAAATCGGTGGATATTTTCATTTTTTTTGTCGGCACGATCGGACCGATTAAAAATTACAAAAACATTTTGGTTTAGTAATGAATAATTCACAAAGAATACAGTTGTAAAATGAATATATAAAAATAAATATTAGACAAATAAAATAGTGAGCGTTGCCAACATAAAGAAATGAAATAGCCCATTTAGATTTTTTTTTTTACACGAAAATTGCCTCGGTCCGATCGGACCTAAACGTTATACTACGATTAATATTAAAGCCGAAAAATTGCATTTCGGTCCGATCGGTCTCGAAACTATATATGCATAAATGTAAATAAAATTAATAAATACTATTGCCTTATATTATTTAACATAGGTAGATGCAAAAATAATAATGGAAAAATAATTTGGTAATCGTGGCACTCCAGGCAAGAGTATCGTATTAGGCCTCGGCAGCTAACGTGTTAATATGTTTACATTTTGTATGGATAGGAGACATATTATAGTAGGCTTACCTTGGAAAGTGATCCTTGTTATTAACCCCTTAACTGCTGGCTTTTTAAGGCCTGGTCCCTTGTCACTGCTGGGTTTTTTGGCTTATTTTTTATAATGTACTAGCAACTTAAAAGATCGTATAAAATAGTATATAATTACTAGGGTTATAATATTTCTTGGTTATAATATATGTTGGTTTTCAAAAAGGTGGGGGGGTTGTAAAAAGAGTGTTGTGAGGGGAGGGAGGGGGTGTACTATAAGACTAAGATAATTATAATAAACCAAAGAATACTCACCATCAAAAGTAAAAACAGAATTTATATTGAACACGTTTAGATATTTTCAATAAAAATAAAATAATAAATATTTACAAACTGTAAATAGATTGGCCTCAAACTGTGCGAGAGGGAAAGGGCGAGGCAATGGAACACAAGGAGGTGCAGCTACTCCCCCCTCCTGCAAAAGTTGTAAACAACGAGTGTCAGATTACAGTGCAAGCCAGTCTACAGTGAAGCAGACAACAGTCACGTCCGAATTATCGTCGGTTTCTTTCGGCATAAAACACGAGGAGTATATATACGCCAATAGCAGTTACCCGGTTCTGTGTTACGGACGTATATCTACGTCTACAGCAGTTAAGTGTACCTAGTAGTACACAATACAAAACACACAATAAAACACTAATTAGATTCCTTTTATACTCTCTTTATAATTATAAAAGAATAATACTCTCTTTATACTTTCTTTTATACTGAGAAAATGCACAGTGTTTACGAAATATTTTAGAACGTTAGTGTTTTATTGTTTTTTTTTTCTTTCTATATATGTACTACTAAGGATCACTTTCTAAGGTAAGTTTGTGTCTCCTATTCATACAAAATTTAAATATAATAGGCCATGTACCCTATTAAAAAAAAAACGTACATTCCAATTACAAAAATATCATATTAACATAAAAGCTTAAAAATCTGATTGATGATTTATCATCAGTAGGTCTTTGATTGATGACATATCGTCTGCCGTTCCTTAAAACACTTATGATTATGTATATACATATATAGATTGAATAGATTTGTTTTGTAATTTATTTCAGAATAAAGTCTAATACACAATAAATAAATTATATGTTTTGTACTATTATTTTGTAATATACAATAAAGCCTAATGTTTAGGAATGTTTCCACGTTATCCTTGGAGGAGTACCTGAGACGACAGAACTTTTAAAGAACAAATTTGATTACATCTTTTATACTGGTTCAACTGAAGTAGGAAAAATTATCGGTAAAGCGGCCAATGAACATCTAACTCCTGTAACTCTAGAACTAGGAGGAAAAAGGTAATTTTATAACTATTGTAATATGTATTGATAGTTTTAATAATATTTAATTTATTTTATTTTCTTCTGCTGAAGACAAAATGTAATATTGTATATACAGTGTCTCAAAATAGAAATCATTAATGCTAGCCCACATTTAAAATATAATTTAAACAAAGGAAAGGCTCACAATAATGGTTGGGGTTCCGGTTGAATCGCTGAGCCTATCACTCTACTGGCTTCTGGGCTTCTCCTTCAGATTATAAACTTCAATGGCTGCCCAAAGAAACCGGCTGTGAATTTTGTTTTTCAAGGCCGGTTAAGTTTAGTTAGCATGGCAACTTTTGGGGGCCGAGATATCACTGGAGCAATATGTAATGTGTTAAATTGCTTGAAAAAGTAAAACGGTACACCAGGGCCATAAATTGTTTGACTAGGGTTTAGTTTGTAGTGATAACGTGTAGTTAAGTTAACTGATTATTAATTCTTAAGTTATAAATTATCAAAGCTGTTTCCAGTGTGTTGGTTTGTTTGACATTGTTGTTTTTTAAGCGATTCATTAAATATACATCAGAATCTACGCCTGCAAACTGAAAATGATGTTTGGTTGGGCTGATAGGTTAACGAAATGGTCTAACTAAAAAAATCCACAACTGCCCATTATGTTACATCACATATTAACACAAAAAATGGCAAACACCAAGGTGAGACAAAAACATACACTCAGGTATGGGAGAATGGGGTAATTACCTAATGGTTTTATCAGGGTAAGGAAACTTTGTCCTTCCTCTCAAGAGTTTTGCATGTCACCTTGTAGTCACACCCAGCGTGAAATTAATTGGAAATATCACCCTTACTTAAAGAAAATTCAATTTTATTTACATTTTTAATGCATTTAAGTACATTGTTAATGTATTTAACTTATTTTTATAAAAAAATCAAATAAATTAAAAACAATAAATAGTATTTATATTTTGGTTTATTAAAAAACCTTTGTTAAATGTACAAAGAACCTTTCTTACTTACTAATTTGCTTTTCTGTTTTATACAAATAAGTTAAATACTTCAGTTTTTAATAAAGGAAGCCATAGTGGCTTTATTTCTACACTACTTTGGCTGATAATTGTTCTTTAGACTTATATATGGTGTGTCCCACGAATACATTTATTTTGGATTATCAATAATTATGTTATTATCCAACTGATTTAAAAAAGTTTTTTGTATACAACCTAACTATGGCAGTAAAAGTTTTTTGATAAAATATTATCTTCTTTGACTAAATGAAAACAAAATTACAGCCTTTCAAATAAAACATAACTTTTTTATTACTTGATTTTTTTTTACAAAATATCTGGTAAAAAACAACTTTTTTTTTTTAAAGAAGTAAAACAGATATGTATTGTTTAAACAGTTGTTCAAATTTAATAAATAAAATAAAGATGATAATATTTAGACATAACCATTGCTCCATTTTCCTGTGTAAACAATTAATTAAAAAAAAAAAAAGAAAGACAATTGAACAAAAAGTTAAATGTTATACAAGTACCATTGCATTTGACAATCTTGCAGAGTCCATACAATATTTCAGAGCTTCATTTCCAGATGTTGATCCACCAACCAAAAAATCAATTTCTAAGTCGAAGTGTTTGTTGTTAGAAACATGTAGTGTAGTTAAAAAATAGAGCTGAACTACTGATGAAGTTAAAGAGAAAATGGTGTGTGCTTCATTAGTGCTATTTCCAGGTAAATCTAATTCATTGAGAATTATTATTATTATTTTTTATATATTGTGTCAAAATCGACTGTCCAGTTATTGTAAAAAGGAATAACTAATTTTTTTTAAAAAAGAAACCTGGTTCATAATTTGATTGAAGATGACCCGGATAGAAAAGTCGAGTTTTGTTCGCAAGTTTATTGAGCATCATAAAGTTGATCACGACAGGCATGTTCTCAGATGAATCTACTTTTTACTGTAGTCGTTAAGCAAGCACAACCGTAATTACTACAACACTGACAACCCTCATATTCTTGAGCAGAAGGAGCTTAAATCAAAAGGTGTTACTGTCTGTATTATCCTATGACATATCAGACTATACAGTGACTGGAAACTGATAAATTATCACCTAAGGCCTCATTTTGCTGTTCCAAAAATGAGAGATGATATTTCTCAGCAAGATGGAGCCGCACTTTCTTTCGCAAATCCTGTTAAACTGCTAAATAATCTAAATAATCCCCTTCAAGGTCGCTTGTAAGATCATTTAAATGAACATGTGTAAGTTCTCCTATAGCCTTAAGACTGATAAAGAGTTGAAGAGGGTTCATTGAAAAAGAAATTATTCGAATTCCAAGACTTATTATTTTAGCATTTATTAAATGTTGTTACCAGTTGTCGCTTTGGGTGGATTTCACTTTGAGGAAAGTTATCTTACTTTATTAATCATACAAATTTAATTTTAGAGTTGTTTTCATTTTTGTTTAAATAATTGATTCTTTTAAAAATCATCACAAATCTTGTAATGAATAAAAAATGTCAAGGAAAAAAAAATTGATGTTTTATTTGAAAGCCTGGCGGCATTTTGTTTTCATTCAACCAAAGAAGATAATTTTTTTAGGAAAAACATTTTACTACCATAGTTAGGCTGTATGCAAAATACCAAAGAAATCTGTTGGAAAAATAACATAGATATTGGTAATCTAGATCGTATACCTCTTTATGGGAGACACTATGTAAAGCTTCAATTATTATATATATATATATATATATATATATATATATATTCCTGATTTATTATCTTTGCTTCTTTCTAAATTAAATTTGTGGTTTTTGACCAAATTTGTTTGGCTATTTCCAATTTATATATTAGGCTTAATCGTGTTTTTTTTTTGGTGTTGACTTATTCTCATATTAAGAGGTTTTTGTCTGCCTAACACTCATGTTTAATACTGTAAATATAGTTTTTTAATAATTTGTGCCACTTTTAGGTTTAGTTTTGACAATTTTTTTCTTAACAGTGTTTTGATTATTGAAAACAATTGATAACACGAGTTAATCTTAACTTTCGAAACGTCATATAGGCTATTACTTTTCATTTACTTAAATGATAACAAATTTGTGAATAAATTACACCAAAAAATATGAACAATCCATACCATAACTTAAATCCAGAATTTCATCTGTATTTAGGTTCTGAAAACCACAACTTACCTAGTCACTTAACCTAGTAATTGCTTGTTTTGTTTCTTAGCCCTGTCTACTTGGATGGTACAGTGAACATGACTGTCGCAGTGAAACGTATCTTGTGGGGTAAATGTGTAAACTTAGGACAGACATGTATTGCACCCGACTATATCCTGTGTTCACAACAAGTTCAACGTTTGTTTCTGAAAGAAGCAGAAGCAATATTAAAGGAATGGTATGGTGATAATCCTCAGTCATCTCCTGACTTGGGTAGGATAGTCTCTGACAAACATTACAAGTAAGTAGTCTGTATTATTTTACTTTATACATAGTATAGAGAAGGTTTTATGAAGGGGCAAAACAAAATCTTTTTTGGAAATACCCATTTTGAGGTCATTTGAGTTAAGTGATTTTTGGAATGATGTCAGTCTGAATCCTTTGCTGTGTACTTCAGACGAAATAAGCGGTTTTATTTTTGTACGTTTCTGTGATTTCTCATGAATAAACAGTTTGCCAAAACCTTTTATCTAAAACAGAAAAGAAAAGAAAAATACCTAGTCTATACATTGTATAGTCTCGTTTCAAAAACCCTCAGGGGCTTACTATAGTGAGTACAGGCTTGGCAATCCTGAATGGCCTAACTGGATCTACACCTTTTTTCACGTAGTCTTGGGTTAGATCCCCTCTCTTTTATCTTTCTAGTTGGTCTCTAGAGAAAATTTGTAATTTTGGTTGTCAATTTTACTTTATATATGTAAAAAAAAAAGAAGAATACTTTACAGAAGTAAAGTGACTGTAATTGAGCCCTGGTAATCCAAGGTTCCATTTAATCCTAGGTTAAAATAATAAAATAATTTACCTAAATATAGCATCAAAAACAAATCACAATGTCTCTACTAAAACACCAAAATGAAATAAATAATACACCTTTCGATGTAGTCATATTATAAACTTACTGTATACAATTATTATTTAGTTTGAAAAACAGACAAGAAAATAGCAGGACATTGTTGTTAAGAACTCAAAATAAAAAACTTTAGTGTTTTTATTTAAGTTGTATAATTAAACCACAATTATTGTTTTTAAACTGCAGTATTGCTTTTATTTACGGATATTATATCATATTGACTGACTTTACTTATTTCCTGTATAATTCCTTAGATGGAACATAGGACCATAATGAAGCTACACCACCCATCTCTATCACTTAACCAAACCCTTTTCATCGACCCATGTTGTGCTAGCTCTTTGCACCTCTCTCTTAATTGTCCTTCTCCAGGTCTCTTTAGGTCGGCCTTCTTCTTTGTCCTTGGGGATTCCACTCTAGTCATTGTCTTGCAAGATTGTCTTGTGAAATAACTTACTCATTTATTAATTAATTATTAAAAAAAAATAAATAACTATTTGGTTATAACAAAGAAATAATAATAATTTTATTTATTAAATATTTTAAAGCTTAAGAAACTTAATCTCAGGTTAAAGTTCTCGCCGGCACAGTCCAAACCCTCACAAGTTTAACAAATTTATATATCTTAAATATTTGTAACAAAAAAAATTACATATATATAACAACTGTAACATACAATCATAAATATCAATTAGGGCCAATTTAAAGTTCAAATTCATAAACATTACTAATTAAATTATTGATTTATAACCATTTATATATATTCAAATTCACAGTACATATATATATAATTAATAGTTGGTTATTGTTCACTTTGTCTCTAATCAATGTCCTTATCAAATTATTTGCTAATAATCAAAATAGATAACTACCAAGTATTGGCACAATTATAATAAATTAATAAATAGATCCATCTCACCATATATAGAGTTCTGTTCATTAACCTGTATTTATTTATATTATATCTTCTTTCTATAACTTATATAAACCGAACAATCAATATTAATCACAAAAAAAAACTATTCTGAGACTTTTTTTTAAATTTTATTAATATTTGAGAAAACAGATCTGCTCTGTTCTGTAATCTAAATCAAAACTGGTAATAATAATTTTAAATTTTGTTAACAAAGGAATATTTTAGTTTAGCTTTGTTGTCTTAAAATATCTTTTTCTTCTTCTTTTTTTTTTTTAACTTCTTTGCACTTTTAACATTGTATATTTGATTTATAACTTAATCTAAACAAATTTATTAACTATTAAATATTTAAAATTACAGTTTTCTTTGACAATTTTTTATTTTTTTATTTATTTAGTGGTTTTTTGGCTAACTCTACCATATTTAATTATTTTTATTTAACTATTGCATATTCCATTTTTTAAAAAAATAATTTGAATAGATTGTGAGTTGTCTCAATGTCCCTTACAATTTTTTTTGCAAATCCATTTAGTCAGTCTCTTACAATTTTATTTGCAAAGTTAATTCTTGAATTAAATGGGTTTGTCAAAACATACAATGACAACGAGCAATGAATAGAATTTTTTTTTTTATTATTTTTTTTTTAATTTTTTTTTTTTTTTTTAATTTTTTTTAAATTATGGTAATTAATCTTGTATATATTTATAATGTTTTATTGCTGAGATATGATATGGTCCGTTTTCTTTTGTGTTTTGTAAGTCAATTATAAAAAATGTTGTTTTTCCCATAATCTGACTAATTTTATAGGGACCTTCATAAATTTCGAATAATTTCGCTGTTTCTTTCTCTGGATTTCTTTTTTCTTTTTTTTTTTTTTTTTTTTTTATAAAATGGTAGGTTTGGTCATTCCTAATACATTTCTATGTTCTCTTGACTGATCAATTTTGTTTTAAAGATTGCCTACTAACATCAGTAACTAAAGGTTTCGACCTTACAACACTTCAGCGTTTCTTTTTCTGGATTTCATGTCTTGACAAAATATTAGGGTTAGTGTTTTCAAATAATTCTCCATGGGCATCATGATCATTAATACTTTCTAAGAATTGTCTACTCATGTCAGAAAATAAAGGTTCTCCCTTTATAGCACTTTGTTTTCCCTCTCTGTGTGTTTCTCCTCTTAAGGAAACAGTAGAATCAGCTGGCCAAAATAAATCATCACCATTGTTATTAAGAACTTCAATATTTCCCAAGGGTTGTCTATTGATGTCTGGATCCAACGGTTCTGACTGTATATTTCTTCGTTGTTTCTTTCTATGATTTCCTTGATTTAATAAAGTTATGCAGTTGATTTTCTCAAGGATATTTTCATTATTTTCTATGTCTTTCACATTGTCCATATATTGCTCATTTGGTTCAATAACTAAGTCTTCTGACATTAGAGCATATGGTCGTTTGTTTTTCTGAACTTCATTTAATCTTGATAAAATGGTCGAGTTGGTATTCTCAAAGATATCATCATGGTGGTTTATGTCTTTCATATTTAGATTGATGTCAGTAAAGAAAGAATCAGATCTTTCAACAATATGTTGTCTCTCTCTCTGCGTTTCTTCTCTATATGAATCAGGGGAATCATTTGCCCAAAATAATTCATCAGGTCTATTAAGAATGTCAATATCGTCCATGTAGCCAAAGGTAACCATAGGTTCTGATTGTAAAGTAATTTGTTGTTTATTTCTCTGATTTTCATAATTTGATAGAGAGGTTGAGTTGGTTTCTCCAAAGAAATTTTCCAGAGATTCTGTTCTTATAATATTATGGTCCTTCCTTCTATTGACTTTTTGTTTTGATTTTTCTTTTATTAATCCAGATTGTTCATAAAATTCTTCAACGCTTCCATTATCAGTTGTATTTGTAATATTTTGTTTGTTCGACTCAGAAACGTTAATTTTAGAGCTAATTATAGGTCTACTTTTCATTAGCAAAGCCTTTTGGTTTCTCTTTTTCTTTTTTATAAAGAAATAATTATTTTCTGATTCTACATTGTTTTGTAATGACTGTCTGTCAACTTCAGAATTCAAAGGACTAATTTCTTGATTATGCATTTTTTTGTTTTCTTGTTGTTCCCGGTTGTCCTGGATCTTTCTCCAGACCTCCTCTTCTAGGCTCGAAAATTTTTCGGTCACGGTTTTCTCGAATGCTTCTAGACGATTGTCCAATTTCTCGAGACGATGGCCCAAGTTTCCTTGCCTTCTCCTCTACTTCGTCTACGTTTATATGGGCTTCCGGATTATAACTCTTATCAGTCTCCATTTTATATGTATTTCGTGTTTCTAGATATAGGGTTTCTTAAAGTGGAATATGCAATTTTTTTTATTTTTATTTCCTTAATTTAGATATTATGGTAAAGAGAACCTTTGGACTGTGCCCCACGTTGGGCGCCAAATGAAATAACTTACTCATTTATTAATTAATTATTTAAAAAAAAATAAATAACTATTTGGTTATAACAAAGAAATAATAATAATTTTATTTATTAAATATTTTAAAGCTTAAGAAACTTAATCTCAGGTTAAAGTTCTCGCCGGCACAGTCCAAACCCTCACAAGTTTAACAAATTTATATATCTTAAATATTTGTAACAAAAAAATTTACATATATATAACAACTGTAACATACAATCATAAATATCAATTAGGGCCAATTTAAAGTTCAAATTCATAAACATTACTAATTAAATTATTGATTTATAACCATTTATATATATTCAAATTCACAGTACATATATATATAATTAATAGTTGGTTATTGTTCACTTTGTCTCTAATCAATGTCCTTATTAAATTATTTGCTAATAATCAAAATAGATAACTACCAAGTATTGGCACAATTATAATAAATTAATAAATAGATCCATCTCACCATATATAGAGTTCTGTTCATTAACCTGTATTTATTTATATTATATCTTCTTTCTATAACTTATATAAACCGAACAATCAATATTAATCACAAAAAAAAAAACTATTCTGAGACTTTTTTTAAAATTTTATTAATATTTGAGAAAACAGATCTGCTCTGTTCTGTAATCTAAATCAAAACTGGTAATAATAATTTTAAATTTTGTTAACAAAGGAATATTTTAGTTTAGCTTTGTTGTCTTAAAATATCTTTTTCTTCTTCTTTTTTTTTTTAACTTCTTTGCACTTTTAACATTGTATATTTGATTTATAACTTAATCTAAACAAATTTATTAACTATTAAATATTTAAAATTACAGTTTTCTTTGACAATTTTTTATTTTTTTTTTTATTTAGTGGTTTTTTGGCTAACTCTACCATATTTAATTATTTTTATTTAACTATTGCATATTCCGTTTTTTAAAAAATAATTTGAATAGATTGTGAGTTGTCTCACTTGATCTTATCTAGGAGTATAAACTAGCCATTTCTACTTTTGACAACTGACAATTCTTTTGACAAATTCTTGTCATATCTTAAAATGTGTTCAATATTTAATCATGTAATATAAAATATACGTATGTTTAAATATTAATGTACACCGCATGATGCTCCTTTTTTGTATAGAGGAAATGGGTTCTATACAGAAACAAAATTTGATTTCTTCGCTGTTTTTCCTTCAAAATTAAACAAGTAAATTTTTTAATTTGTAAGAACTCTGTGGATAATATAAAATTATTTATATTTTGTGTAAATGTTTTTACAGACGTCTCTCAGACATGTTGAATAATGGAAAAGTGGCAGTGGGTGGACAGAAGGACCCATCAGATAGATTCATTGCTCCTACAATACTGATAGACGTAAAGCCTACAGATCCTGTCATGAAGGAGGAAGTATTTGGACCTTTGTTACCTATCATTAATGTGGACAATGCGTATGAAGCCATTAGCTTTATTAATGGCCGGTAAGTACAGTGAGATAAAAATTTATAAATATAGAAAACCTTTTACAGTATATTAGATGAAAGATAATCTATTTCTTAAACTGTTGGGGTATTTACTACTCCTAGGAAGAGTGTCTTTAGAAATCCATTTTGTGTATGGAATCAGTGAGGCATCATATCAAAATAGAAGGGTTATAAATGGCTCCAGTTGAAATAATTAAATTTGGAGATAACATGATCTAGTAGTTCAGGCAACCAGAAAAAATCAATTTATTGCTTGGAAGTGATTTAAAAAATCATTTATGACTTGATAGATTATCATGTTTACCTGTACTTAAAGGTTTTAAATCCGAATATTTTGAGTCACGATTTTATCATATTTTTGTATACAAAGTGTCCTGAAAGTTCTATCCCTTGGAGGATGCTGAGTCATTTCTGTCTAAAGGTCACTCCAACAAAGTATTGCTGAACATACCACAGTGTTCTATAATTTAGCTGCCTCCTTTATAATTAAATTTCTTTCAAGCTTAAGTATAAATAGTGGTATTTAACCCTAATTTTAACTTTAAGACTCATTTTAGGTAGTGGAAGCAGCGATCCTGGGTTTGTATGTTTTTCTACTCATTTCTTCTCTTTAAAATGATACATCACATGATGGTAGTTACTATTTAAAATTTTGTTTCCCCCCCCACCATTACTTTAGGTTGGTAGAGCAAAATTGCTCTATATGTCAAAAATTAACTTCTTTAGTTAAAAATTTCCCAATAGCATGTTTATTTGTATTCACTTGTTCAAAATTTAGAGAGGGGAAGTTTTTATATTTAGTATTTAATTTGTAATTTATAAGATATATCCTGATATAAAGGACTCTTTTAAGGAAGAGTAAGAATGTGTAATGGGTACAACAGTGTATCCTTATTGTATTATACGAAGTACACCCAATAAGTAAGTTCCGTATGGTAATAAAAATAAAACTAGTACAGACAATCAAACTATTTATTGAAAAAAAATTTACAAACCTTAAACCATTTTTCTACACAGTTCCCACCATTTTGTAGGGACTTTCTTAGCACAGTACAAGTTTTTGTTTGCCTTCTTCATAAAACAATGCTGCCTGTGTTGTCAACCATCTGATAACATGTTCTTTGAGCTCATCATTGTTGTTGAAGTCTTGACCACCATGGAATGATTTCAGATGCAAAAAGAGATGGAAGTCGCTAGGGGCGATGTCAGAGCTGTAAGAGCTGTCATGTCACATTCACAGTGTGAGGTCATGCATTGTCATGAATTAGAATAATAGCGTCTCGTCGTAAAAATTCCACCAGTAGAATGCTGTGTCTCTCCTAAAACATTGTGCACATGATTTTTCGAGTTGTCAAGATTTGCTTGTCGTAAGTCTTTGCTGGTTAAGGAGTGTGGCTTCATCCCATCGTTTACGTTTTGATTCAGGTGTTTCATAAACGGCCCAAGTCTCATCCTCGGTCACTATCAGGCTCAGAAAGTCATCACTGTCTTTGTCGTAATGTTTAAAAAAGTCAAGATCACTACGCTGATGCTGTTTTATGAATCGTAAGAGTTTGTTCTGTAAGAGTTTATGGCACCCAGAAGTGGTCTTGAAATTTGTAAGAGCAGTTATTGTAAACTTATGATGTTCCTTAATCTTGGGTTCTTCTGCAAGAACCAATTCATCACTCACCAAAGATGGATGCCCACTTTGTTTGTCATAATGCACTTGATCACATCCTTCATTGAACTGTTGTTGGACCCATCTTTTTACCATTGAATTATTTATCACATTTTCTCCGTAAACCTAGCATATCTGTCGATGAATGTCAACTGGTTTAGTGTTCTTCGCATTCAGAAAACAAATTACAGGCGGGATTTTCAATCAACTTTGTCATTCTTAATCAGCCCTACAAACCTTAAACAATGAACAACGATTTCCTTTTCCTTAACTCAAAGCATACTTCACATGCACTAAACTTTGATCGCAGCGCTGCAGCGGGAAGAAATACAAATGAAACTTACTTTCTAGAGGTACCTTGTAATTGTGCTGTACATAAATATCAACAAATATATAATTGTCACAGCGCAAAAAACACAAAAGAGATGAAATAAATAAACTGATGACAGAATTTAATTAAAGTTTTTGATTACTTGATTTACATAATAACGTTTTGGTTTGATATTATTATGAAAATTGTTTTCCGAATTAAAAAATATGTTTATCTTCATTACAGTTGTTCAAAGTTGTACCTTATTTAATTATTGAATAAAAATAATTGTACCAAAAAGTGTTATTAATCTTCATATCTTGAATGTTAAAGAAACAGAAATTTCTTTTGGAATCAAGCTCTCTTTAATTTGTATGTGTTTTCCAAATTTTGTACAACAGAAAATTATTGAACCTAAAAATCCGGATTCAATACTACCTATGTTTTAAAATATTATCTAAAACATAGTAAAACACATGTTTAAAATTTAAATTTAATAATTCTGTCTTTGATGAGGATGTTTTAAAATTTACAGTGTTGATTTTCCTTTATGATTTTATTCATTTATTGAAATATAGCATAACAGTATCTTTATACCATCGTGTGGCTTCTTTTGTAAATGTTCTTTATGGATTTCAGTACTATAATACCATCATCAGAATCTTAACTCACTAGTTGGTGGTCGTTAATGAAATAAAAATTGATATACATTACTAACACTTCTATTTATATAAAACAATATTATGGGAACCATCATGGTACTAACCTGGCCTCATCATTTCAATGTAATAGATCCACTAAATGTTGGTTTCGTGGGCATTATGGGAAATGTTAAATTGTATTGATAAATCGAGAGATCTTATCCAGTTGGGCAAGTTTTTTAAAACAGTTGATATACAGGTTTTCTGAACCTTGTAATTGTGTGTATTACTATTTTCTTGACATTGGATAGATCCTGCGAACCTCGTAGTTATGTATATATTGAAAATCTCCAGTTGCTTCGCTCATGTCATTGTCTAGGCCCTGGTAGGAGTCTCCACTAGCTACACTTGTATCAGTAACTCAGTCCTGTTGGATTACTTAACTATACAAATATCATATTTTCCCGGAAGTTCAGGTTTTGAAATTTGACAATAACTTCCCTATTGGTCATCGTAGAGAGGTGGGTTTGGTATCATTACATGCAGAATTGAAATTTATAAATTTTTATCTAATTTAGTGTATTGTCAGTTTTGAATTTCAATAGGGTTCTTCTATATGAACTCTCTACAATCCTCTATAACAAATTTCATGTTTCTGGTTTAATTTTTGTGGCTGCCATCAAACTTATGTACAGACAACATCGACAATGTACAGACGGTATGTCGAAAGTCACTTTTTGGTTTTCTGAGCCCTTGAAAAACCTTATAATCAGTAAAAAAACTTAAGTTTACTCTATACTCTGTGTAAATGTAAACTCTAAAAAATATAAAAGTTGAAGGATGGTGCGAAGAAGATTCGAATGATGGGGATTGTGGTCACCAACGTGGAAACAAAGAAATATAAACAAGAGAAGTCACATGATAGAAAAAAAAGGAAAAGAAAAAAACACAATATCATATTTAAATTTACTGAAAACCAATCCAACTATTATGATAAATTTAAATAACATTGATTTATTTCTCGCCTTTATCAAATCAATTGTCTATATCAGCTGGATATATTATATACTAAATCATTTATGTATAATAAAACCAATGTCGAACCCAACATAGATCCTTCTGGAACACCATTTTATAAATAATTTTTCTTTAACATATTGAATAATTAATTATGTTGTCTTAGATTTATTTTAATTTGCAGCCCTTCTGCGTTGACATTGTACCTATTCTCAACTGATAAACATGTTCAACAATTGTTTTTAGAACAAACTTCTACAGGCTCAATATCCATCAATGAAACGATTATGCACTATGCTGGTGAGGCAATGATAAACAGTTGTGTCTCTGCGGATTGTTTGGCTGTTTCCTTCTATAACTGCTGTCTTTAATTTGGGCTTGGGTTATTATAACACCCTCTATTTATTGTCATGTTGTATGTTATTAATACTTATATTGATAGCTGTAAACAAGTTGGACAGTTTTAGTAATTTGAATGTGCAGTTAATCGATCGGTTAACAGCTGCCTGTGTTGCATGTAAAAGAAGAAGGGAAATTTAAAGAGAAAAAGTCCACCTTGTTTACTCTGTTTTAAATGAATTAGTTGAAGTAATAGATAGTGTATAATATGGTGATGGATTAGCTTATTGTCACTTTCTTGTATAAAGTTATATACTCTTTTTTTTTTATCAATGAGGTTCCTGGAATCCAAAAAAGTAGTTTTTGTAAAGCTTTTTGACATTTAGTGGACAAACTGATTAACTGATTTGGGCTACAATTGGTATTTTGGAATATTTTAGAGCTAGAATGAGTTGATAAAGTCTCCAAATGGTAGTTTAGAAAATTCAGTTATCTATCATAAAACCAAAATACAAAATTATGAATATATTTAAATTGGGAAAATGATTTTTATTAAATTTTACATTAATGCAGCTCCTTAGGTCACAAACTGAAACGTATTGATTGTTATTACAATCCCTCCCTCCCCCATCTCCAAAATTTTAGAATAAATAGTTTTGATGGAAAAAAAAATGCATGACAGTATAAAAGTAACGTATCCCAGTACTGCTCCAAGTTATTTTGATATAATGCAAAATCTAACAACCAAAACTACTATATTAAATATTGAATATACAGAATTCATAATTTCCTTTCATGTAATTTAGGTACAATTTCCAACAATCCTAGTTTTGTCCCTTTTTATTTCATTTCACGTCTTTTGGAGTACATTCATCTTTAAAAACTACTTTATTCTACTGATCCATTCTTTTGGGAATGTTTTATTATAAAAACCTATCTATCCGCCCATTTCATTTTTACATCCTATGCTCCATCTTGCTTCTCACTATACTGCTATTTGATATTTTTAAACATTTATTCTCAAATTATAATCCTTAAAAGAACATTAGATTTTGAAAATTTTCAGAAACAATTAAAAAAAAAAAAAAAACTCTGTGGCACAATAGTTCATAAATGGGCTAGACCTGATAGACGGCTTTTCAGTTGTGGGTAATGTGTGGTTGGTACAACGAAATTCCTGCAGCCATTGTTCTAGTCTTCTCAACCAGAGTTTGCTACTAATTGTAGCTTCCTAATTTTCCTCATAAAGTTGGGTTAACTCTATAAATGTTAAACCTCCACAGGGATTAAACCCAGAATCTCTCACTTGTGAAGTCAGAAAAACAGTCGGATATAATATTTAAAAATCTAACATTGTTAAAATGTGACGCCTCCTGCTGTTTTGCAGCCGAAAATCTCTCGAGATGATCCAGGAATTCCCAATGGCAAGTTAAGAGATCATGTTGACAGAAAATTGTTGGGATGGACCGATGCGATCGTGATTTTTATGCGCAAAGTTAAGAACAACGCAGACTTTTTATTAAAAAATGTTACTAAATTTAAAATTATAAAAACAATTTTACATATCTTTACAATTATTTAAATATTCAGTGAAGAAAAACCCATGACCCCTCATTTCAATTTAAAGATTATAAATTTTGAAAAAGAAAAGCAAATCATGGCTGTCATTTTATGAGCTACCAACTGACTTACTCTCGCATCTCTTCCTTTCTGACCACCACGTGATTTGTGCTCCAAAACTGGAAGTGAAGCTTTTTAGGAGTCTATTCAAATGTTACTAATTTATTAAATTATGTTAATTCCTTTTATTATTATTTTGGTTTCTGTTTGAACCCTACTATGCTAAAAAAAAGAGATAATTTTAAGAGATAACTAATCAAATAGCAGCACAGTGAGAAGGAGAAGGAGTGAAGAGGGGGATAGTAAGTAGGCAATATAAGATGCATTCCCAAGATGATCAAGAAGTATACAGACTTAGTTTTGGAAGATAGAAGTAGTACAAAACACATCAACTAGAAATAATATGGTATCAACTAAGAATTGTTGAAAATTGTACTCAAAATAAATAGGTAAATAACTTTTTACATATCAACAAGATTGAACAGACGAACATTTAGTCTAAGTTAATTTTTGCTTATTGGCTGATAATCCAACATGAAATTTTTTAAGAGATTATGTTTTATACTTTGTGTTTATTAAGAATTTGAATTTGCCAGAAGGTGTATAGGAAATGTTTTTATACCTTTATTATTATTATTTAACTTATATACTATTTGCAGGCTAGGCTATGCATAGAATAGTGTCATAGCGAAAAGATGTAGAATAACTGGGGATTATTCCCATCATCAGTAAAGTCTCATAACAATAAACCATGCCTTAGAATCTTAGGCTACTAAAGAGCCTATATTATCAATATGATATATTTGTACTTTTATTTTTAGCTAAATTTCATACTGGACACATCAGTCAGGTTTGATTCTTATATCAGGTGCGTCATTTAAATTGAGACAAGTGAATCAAAAAATGGCAAGTGAATCATTTTTTAGACAAAAGTTATTTTTTATCGAGGGGAAATAACATGGCATTATTAATTCTTGTTTGTTCTATGAAGGTCAACTTGCTTTCATAAATAGAAACATACCTTTTTGTATGTTTTTTTAGCATACGCTAAAAAATTAATACGCTAAATTACTAAAAATTTTAAAAAAAAATTCTTTGAATAATTTTACAAAAAAAGATCTCTTGAAAACTATCTGAATAGCGACAGTTTAAAACAGTTTTTTGGTAGTTATCTATATTCTGCATAAGTCTATAGTTCACTTTGTTTAGCAATCTGTCAAAGTTGAAGTCAGCAATCCAGTAGATACATAGAAGACTTCAAAGAAAATTTTCACCCTAACATGTCATTTGTCAGCTACATGCCAAATATTGTAATACTAAGTAGTAATATTCACCAATCTGTGATTCTATTACAGTGATTGTAAAATCACTGTAACCCTTATTGATGGTTGATTATACTAAATAGTAAACAGTTATTTGTTATTAGTTTCAGTTATGCTATTTAGACATGTTATTAGCTATTTTCTATCATTTATAATATGTTAGCAAAGTTTGTCTAATAGTGATTTTGATGATTTGGTCAGTGTTAACGTTTTTCTGACAGATTTTGGTGATTCGGTCAGTATTAGTTAACATTTCTGTAACAGTGATTTTGATGATTCATTCAGGGTTAATTATCATTTCCCTAACAGTGAATTTTGATGATTCGGTCAGTGTTTATTTGCCGTATGATACTGAACATCCTGAATTGAATATTATGATTCTGAACAAGTCCTCTGTATTAACTTATAAAGCGCTTGTATCAGATCAGAAGCACAGTGGTCTTACCACTATTGCATGTGCATCGTATCCAAAGGATATTTTTTTTCCATAGCAAGGAATGTGTTAATACAAAATTATAATCACATTTGTTATCGTATGTCTATATATAAATTAAAACACAATGTTTCGAGTACATGTCAACTTCCGTTATCAAGTGTAAAACATAAAGCATAAAAAACAGTGAAAAACACCAACATAGCCTAGTTGCCAAGGGTTATCTGGGAAACTAAAACTAAAACCATAGCATAAAAAACAGTGAAAAACACCAACATAGCCTAGTTGCCAAGGGTTATCTGGGAAACTAAAACTAAAACCATAGCATAAAAAAACCCAGACCACGTGATCAGAAACATGTGTCAAAACCAAATCTAAAAATGGTAAAATAATAAAAACTGTATTTACCTGGCAATATATTGGCGATACAAAAATATCTCAAATAATAAGAATTAATGAACATAAAAAGAATACAAAATCTGATAAATCGAAAAGGCGAACATATTTGGTCTAAAAGTCATAAATTTAATTGGGAAGAATGACAGGGAAAAACTTATATTAATGAAAACAAATTGAAGTCTCATATTAAACCCATCGGACAATACTTTCAGCCATGTCAAAATAAGGGCATTATTTCTTCTGTTAATAAAACTGAATTAAATATCAGCAATAAAAATTCTTCTACTTTATCTCTGTAATTTTAGTCTCTAAGATCCCGAGTGGAAATAATGTCTAGATAACCACACTACAATTTTGAAATAGAGATCATAAGATTGTTAACCCTGATAACCAGCTTGGACACTTTCTCTTGTTTCACAACCCTTTAACAGTCAGTTGTTTGTAGTACAGTCTCTTGTCTGGTGGTTTTTTTATGCTCACTTAGATATTTATTGTTTTGACTGCTCAGGTCCAGCCTAGGTTATAGTTGTAGTTTCCATGGTCGTTGGCTACGTTGAGGTTTTTAATTATTATTTTTTCAATCTCTAGGTTTATCACTTGATAACGGAAGTTGGTTTGTACTCTTGAAACGTCATGTATTAGTTCTTACATACACGAATGATGACAAATATCTGATTAAATCATGTTAATAATATGATCAATCCGTCATTATCAAATAACTTTAAAATCAGAATATAATCAGTTTTTGACAATATTTTAACATTGGGTAATAACTGTTCATTATTATTTAAAATTATTATAATTGGTCGGTAGCAATCTTAGTTTTAAAAAATTACGATTAGTTGCATCACCATGTTTCTAAATCATTTTAACACAAATAATGTTTAAATTGAAATTTTGTTGAAGTTTATGAAGCTAATAAATTCCGTAATCCACCAATTTGTAGAGGATAGTGTAGCCTTAGTCTCTTTTAATTTTTAATTTTATAACTTAATTATAACAAACTAATTTAATTTCTTTATTATTTCGTATAGCGTTTAGGTCTTCAAGCCACAAATGGTTCTTCTATTGAACATTTTCATAATGTTTAACCTTTTTTAAAAATAATTTAAACAAAATGATTGTTTGTTAGTTTCACCAGGCAGAAACCTCTGGTATTATATGTATTCACAAATAATGCTGAAGTGATAAACAAGATGATTCAGGATATATCATGTGGCGGAATCTGTATTAATGATACTCTGCTCCATGCACAAGGTATTCACTCTATACAGTTAAATTATCTCCCGTAGCCAATTGTCGCATCCTGTGCAAGCTTATTTCAACTTCAATATCAGCTGCATTCATTTCACTGGAATCATTATATGTGTTGTGTATTAACTAACATTTTGTCTCTAGCATTTTCTGTTTTTGATTCATCACTTATAATTTACATTGTGTTTCTAAATAGTTAGTGTTACAATTTTCTTCTATTCCAGTTTATTCCAAAATGTTTAAATCAAAAGATGCATACTTCTAATAAATTTTTAATCTTTTTCCTTTGTCTTAGTGAATTTCATGTTTGATCAAAATGGCTGATACCAATTAAAGGCCAATAGAATGGTCGTTGGTGTGATTTTTTGATCATCCTTTATACTAATACACACTTCTTAGTATAACATTTCTTCTTAAATAACATTTGTTGGGGCTGCAATTCACAGAATCATTTTGGGCTAATTTTCATTCTTTGTACATAACACAACATTCACGGTAGTTTCTTTAAAAATAAATAAATATAATAATCTGTTATATTGTTTTATTAATTACAGTTATGTAACAAACAGTTTGGGAAATACATTGAACTTACACATGTTTGAGACAAATTTAGGCAGCTATTTCTGGAGTTCCTTAGTCTCCAGTTGGTCTAATGGCTAGTGCTCTTGCTAGGTGTGTAAGAGGGCCCGGATTTAATCCCTATGCAGTTCATGGGGACTTAAAAAGTGTTACCCAAAGACTATGTGGAAAGTATGTACCTTTGTTTAGTAATGGTTTCTTGGTTGTGAAGGCTAGAATTACAGCAACAGGAACTTGATATTCTGAATTATATATATATATATATATATATATATATATATATATATATATATATATATATATATATATATATTTTGATTTATACCTTATAATGTAATATGTTAACACTTTAGATGCCACGTGAAAGTCTCAGCAATTTACTTAATTTTGCGATTTTCCCAAAATTGTTACTAAGTAACTGGAAAAGATAACTTTGTTTATATATTTTTAGATTAAAGGTTGTTATCTATATTATCATATAAAAATAAAACAACTCACTATAATTTTTATTCAAGTTTTATAAATAGTTAAAATAGTTCTCAGCTATTTTATTTATTGTGTTATTTTGATAAAAAATCAAAATTGGTTGACTTTTTTAAAATACAATATCTATGTCTATACTTTATTTATATCTATATATTTATATTTATAACATTTACTACTATAAAACATAAAAACAGATAATAAGAATAAAACTACATACCAGATAAGCTTATACATGTAAAAATAAAAACCTCTGGTGCTAAACATCTTCTTTATATGGTAAAATTTGAAACCAAACATAAAATGTGCCTTTAAGGTAGAGCGTGGTTAGTCATGCAATAGGGGGACAAAGATAACACATAGAGGTGGTTGAAGGATAAAAAATATTGTATAAACTATATGTGGCTCCTAAAGTAATAAGAAAAAGACTATTTGTTTACTGATGTAATGGAATAAAAATATAATACAGAAAAAATAGATATAAATAGAACATCATACTCTGTACGGCAGTGGCAGAATTTCTATGATAGCTGCCGCTATACATAGTACGACGGCAGCGCACAAAGTGTTAAATTTAAACATTGTGATAATTTGTTACAGTTGTACAGGCTCAATAGAGATAGCTTGTTATTTGTAATGACAGAGTAAGAAAATGAGTGGACTTTACTTAACAAAATGTATCTTAATGAATGTTTAAATTATTGATAGTTTGATCGGGTAAAAGTTACATTAATAACAAATTGTTTAATTTTAATTGAATCGTTTGTTAACACACTGTTAAGCCAATTTTAACAGATGGATTTTTAGGTTCAAGATTGTAATAATTCAAAAAATAAGGAAGGAGAACTTGAAGAGTTCATATGTTTATGTTACTTAAATAAAAAAAAAAAAAGAATTTAATATTAATTATTTAATCTAGAAATTTGTTCTGTTTTATGGGCGCCAGGAAGCTTTCGCTTACCAATTTGGAAAAAATGAATTTAAGTGAATTTAACCTGAGGGTCGCAAGTTCTTGTTATATGTGTACTCTACAGTGATACTGGTTATTAATGAATACACTTGAGCTGAAATTTTAACATACATGAAGAATAAAATATCAACATACATCAATTACAAATAAAATATGATAAACATCAATTATTATTACTATTAACGTCCTATTAATTTACGAATTTTAATGTCTTTAAAAAAGATCTATCATTTCTTTAGTCCAAAAATTAACTTTTATTTGAAAATTGTATTAATGAAAAATGAAACTGGCAAGTATTAAGTTCGTTTACTGAAGTTAAGAAATTAGATGTAACTATTTTACTCTTTCTTTTTGAGTATAAAAGATATATAAGATAAAAATTGACTTTGTCCTTCATCTAAATGATATCTGGACTCATATAGATTTTTTAATGAAATAGAACAAATTTACACATATTACATACAAAGAAAGATACATATAACATATTATAAGAATTTATATAAAAGAATAAAACATGTGGTACATGTTTTTACCAGACTGTCGAAACTCATTGTCTCTTTAGTAAGATCGTTGCTGAATCGTAGTTGTAGCAGACAAGTACAGTTGAATACGTCTGTATTCTTCAATAATGTCGATGTCGTAATATTTAAATTTCATTTCACCTAACTAGTTAATATAACTGTTCATTGTTCGTCATTTGAAACCACATGCATGAGATTGCACAACATAGTTCGAATTAACACGTTTTTTCGCTTTTTTATTAAAAGTTTATTTATAGAAAACACTACTGATCACTTTAAATCGTCTACCTTGATTGTTTTTTGATTGTTTTTTGTCTACCTCTTCTGTGATTGGTTGATCTAAAACTAACCTAATGCTATTATGTTAGTTTTCATAGTTCAATGTTTCAGTTAAACTTTATCCAATTGCTTTAAATTATTAAACATTGTATCCGATTGATTATTTATTTGCTCATTTATAATATAACATCCTTTTAATTTTACTTTAAACATTTCCAAAGTCTAACCTTCCTACAGTAATGTATTAACAATCTTTATTTTTTTATAATAACAATCTTCTCCTAACATGAAAGATTTTATGTATTACAAACAAATAAATAATCAGTCAACTTAATGTTTAGAAATTTAATGTTATTGGAAGTTTAAATGAAATAGCAAACTATGGACATTAATAAATAGCATAATAGTGGGAGTCAACTATTCCCTGCGGAGCCTAGACGTAGTAGAGAGGAAAATTTATATAAGATGACTCCTTTACGAGACAAAGCAGCTTTTGAAAATAGAGTTCATCCAAAATGCTTCTATAGAAGTTGAGATAGTTTTCGGAATGTCAGAAGAATTTTTTTTTTTTTCCAAATAAATATTTAATATCTCTAACAGTTTATTACATTTATACTGTAGTTCCACTAATTGCCACTAGAAGCAATTAGAATATCTTGGCTCATAAATTGAATTTCTAAAATTGGGCTTCATCATGACTTACATCATGGTTTGTTAGTTACATACAAAATATTATTCAAATCTGTTGTGCAAGTACTGAGAAACAGTGTCAGTAACAAAATCAGATTTGAAACAAAACCAATTAAGCTTCATGTTGCTTGTCAAGTCAAGAATAAATTACTTTTCGTAAATTAGGAAGATTGTTATTCATTTTAATTTCCAGTTGTACCATAAATGGTCAATATAAAATTTTTAATTGATCCTAGTTAAGTTTATTTCAGATATTTTTATTGAAATAAAACTCGTAGGTTAACAGTTATTTTTAAGTCTGCAATTCTATTGTTCGATACAAACAACGTTGTTTTACCAAACAATGCTGTCTTCTTAAAATGTAGCACCCGTGACAACTTGTGGATTTTAAAATGGATAGGAGTAGACTATTGTTGAAAGAAAAACAAGCGAAGCATGTTTGTCATTATTTAAATATCAAAATTGTTTTCAATGTTTGATTAACAACATTTGAAATGACATTTTTGGTTAATCTTTTAGGGATATGTAAGTGAGTTTTATGCAATTTTTTTAACTTTTTAAAATTAATTATATCATGAGTAAAAATAATTATTTTATTATTTAATGTATAGGATGATCGTCAAAATATTATATGGAAGCAACTCTCTTAAAAACAGATATTAACGCTGAACAGAACATATAATATAATAGAACAATATCTTTGTACATATTCTCTCTTATTTCTGGCAGAAATTCATAATTTTTAACAATAGCATCAAGGTAATAATATACTGATAATAATTTGAAATTAAAAGAAGAGTACTCTTTACTATAGAAAAGATTAAGGGGATCATAATGTTAATGTATCAAATTAAATTAAAAAAGTATTTAAAATACTATTACTATTTCCTGTTGTTCCACAAATGGAGCATAATTTGAACATATTACAATATAAAAGTTTTTATTGGTAGTTGGGATATTTCTGTTTTTTGGCTAGTTGGGTAAATCACACTGTTTGCAGGTTTTATGATCCTCCATTTTGAAATTGTTTCCTCGTTTTTATTTACATTTGGAGTGGACAGATATTTTTTATGATTTATAGCTGTGTTTAACAGAGAAGCGATGAACGTTAGAGATTGTTATAGAAACCATAGGGTAGAATGGAGAAAGTGACAACATTAATTGAATGACTGTATCTAACTATAGAAGTTGCGACAAATTCAAAGATGGTGTCAATTTAAATAATATATTCTAGAATGAAATTAACACCCTTAACATAGTAAAATTGTTTTGTCTCACTATTTCACCTTAAACACAAAATATAAAAAAAGATCTAATAAAATAGAAATTTTTAATATAATTCTGCATTTAGATTATATACATTTAAAAGTCTATAATTTTGTATACAAAAAAATATACAAATCTATTAATAAATAAAGATGTTTCGATTATGGTTGTAAAACCCCGGAAAACAGTCAAATTGACAAGTTTTAGGGTTTAAATAATTCATCTGGTGCTGTAGTATAATGACATAAAATAGCATGAAGAGCTTAATGCTTCTTTTTGTAATTTATTTATTTATGTAATCACTTAATTCATTTGTTATTGTAGCGTTTTATGTTTCTCATTTGTATTATGTTTATCATTTATTTATTGCTACTTCTTTCTGTGTAGAATTCTAACGGCATATAATTTATTGCATGATCACCTCCTTATGTTCCTCTATCTCACACATGTTGTACACACTTAAAATTTTGAAATCAAACGGGGGGTTTCAGTTTTGGGCCATTCTGAAAAAAATTATGAGTGTTACTCAGTATACGAAGCAGTGTATAGGGTAAGTGTGGTAATCTTCAAAAATTGTGACCTACGTTTTTGACTGATCTTCACATTTGATGGTTTCAGGTGTGATTTACGACATGCTGTCTGTCTGACATTTGTACATAAGCACAATAATGGCGACAAAAATATATATAGAAGGTGCAATTTGGTATTTGGGAGACTAAATGAAGCAATAAAGCTAAATATTTTGAAACTTTTAATCCTTGAATATGGAGTTCCAACAAGAAATATCTGCTGTTTCATTAAAATAAAAAAATAGGAGATTATATTGTGCTTGTATAGTATTCTATTAAAATTTAGAAAAATCAAATTAAAAATGTCAAAATGGGAACCGTAATAAACAGTTTTTTGTTTGTATATTTTGAGTTATTCGATTTATATATTGAATTGGTTAGATTTTGTATGGACAAGAGACAGGCTTACCTTGGGAAATGGTCCTTGGTATAACCTAATAGTACATAAGTAAGAAAACACACAAAAAAACACTAAAGTTTTGAAATATTTCGTAAACACTGTTCACTTTCTCAATCAGTAGAGTTAAGAAGAAGACTGAAGACTGAGTGTTGAACCACAGATTATATTTTATAACATATTAAATTACATACAAATTTAAAAATTTCAATTTTGCATGTAATGGGTTGTTACCAACCCACGATTACAAATTAAATGACAAATAACCAAATTATGCAAAAATATAAATTTCAAAACTTGACCTCCCAAGAAAATGTGATATTCGTACAGTTATGGGATCCGGCAGGGCTGAGTCACCGACATGACCATAGTGAGTTGAGGCTCCTTCACATAAATATGTATAGCTTATAGAACTCAAGGGCAAACTTACCATGTTAGATAAGACCTCTTGATCTACCAATACAATTTAACATTTCCTACAAGGCCCAATAAACCAACTTTTTTTCATTACATTTAAAGGATCTGCTTGTATTTCATTTTGTATGGGGCTGGGTAAGTACCATGATGGGTTACATCAATTTGTTTTTAATATCAACTCATTTTTATATCATGTTCTATATTTTCTTCTGTAAGTAAACTAAATGTGCACTAAGAAGCTAAATTTTTTAATCTTACTTTTTTTTGTGGTGAAAAATCAATATTTTACACATATATAGTTTTTGCATTTAAATATAGTTTTAAATGGTGTTATATTTGTTTTTCATCGTTTAATATATGGGAAATGTAAAAACTGTGTAATTCCAATATAGTGGGAATAAAAATAATCACACTTTTCATGAAATTAAATTTTCCCATGTTTTTAAGGACACTGAACATGTTACTATTTTTTTGTTAAATTAAACCAAACTTAAAATTTCAAACTGGTCGTACAGTAATTCTTGAATTTATGCTGTCTTGATTAGCACTGCCTTGCTCACTGTGCATACATAATATCATTACTTGTTATGCTTTTTGTGTTTATGCATGTGTATTTGTTTGTTTCTTATATAATTTATTGTATATTTTAATGTATTACAACTAATATAAGCTAGTAAAGTCTCTGCTATAACAAAATGAAATTTGAAAGAGTGTTTTATAAAAGTCTAGTTTTTGATTTTGGATTGATGAAAAATTAGGATACTAGGCAAAAACTTTGGAACTTTTATAATGTTCCTATCTTGCTAGTTATTCCAGCCAGAAAGGATTATAAATTGAACACATTTTTGCAAATGCTTTAATTGGAAAAATATTTTGATGTTTTGTTTTTATGAGAAAGATAAATAAAATGAGGTGGACAATAAAAAACTACAGCTTTGTTGAATAATATTTTATTAATAATAATAATAAGAGTGCTTTATTAAAACAAAAGAAAACCTCTTAACTACACAAAAGTACAATAAATTCTATTTATTTATTTAATGTAGACAAATTACAATTGTATAACAAACATCAATATATAAATTACTGGTTACATTACAATTGTCATTTTCAATAAAGGCAACTTACAAAAAATAAAGAAACTGAATTACCTGATTAAGTTCGAACCACTTTTCTCATATCACTTGACTGTTCAAGGAGTTGCAGCCTTTTTTTAAATAAATAGAGAATTTTTAGTCCATAGCTGAATTGTTCAATTAATTTATATTGCTAAGCTGATCTACAATATTGACAAGATAAGTCCTGTCTTTTATTATTAAACATGTCTTTCACTTCTAATGAAATTGTTCTGGCAATTTTCAAACAAATTTCTTTTAATATAGGACACACACTAGTAAATTGCATTACATCTTTGTCCTCCTCTTTATCGCACAATGAACACATCCTCAAAGCAGACTTATAAGAATATTTTTTGTCTTCATACATAAAGCACACAATAAAGTAATAATAATAACACAGTACAAACAATAAAGTTTTATTTTAAAACAGTGCAAACAATAATTTTTTTTAAGACACAGTACAAACAATAAAGTTTTATTACAACACAGTATAAACAATAAAATTTTATTATGACATATAGTACAAGCAATGAAGTTTTATTATGACACTTAATACAAACAATAAAGATTTGTTATAACAAATAGTGTAAATATTAATTTGTTGTTGTAATGTTGCAGTGGATACTTTACCATTTGGTGGTGTTGGAGATAGTGGGATGGGTGCTTACCATGGTAAATACACATTCGACACATTTACACATAAGAAGAGTGTTTTGGGTAAAAACTACAATCCTTTAGGCGAAGGCTTAGCATCGTAAGTTTTTACATTTTGTATATTATTTGCTAATTCTACATAGAGAAAGTGATTTGTGGTAGGAAAAAAAAATTGAGCTTTTGATTGTCACGTCCATTTGAGTCCTTCTGAAACCAAAAAATAATGTTTTCTAAATTGTCTATATGTATTTATTAAAAAATTATTCATAGGAATTTAGTGAATCTCAATTATATATTAATAATATAATTGACAACTCAAAATTTGGGATGTCCAGCCATTGGAAAAAATACAATAAGATTTTCTTAAAATTCAATACTAAATTTTACTCAAATGTATTGCCAAAACTTTAAAACAAAATGTATTTTAATCGTCTTACCAAAACACTTGATTCAGGAGTTGTCAGTAAAAAAAACAAAACAAATTTCTAAAGTTGTTATAAAAACTCTCTCAAAATCAGTTCAACTGATTTTATACAAAATAAATATCAATAACTAATTGAACTGATGTGCTCAATCAGTTCAATACTAATGTGCCAAATTGTCTGTAATAATAATTTTTACCAGTAAATAGAAAGTTTTAGAATGAATCTTTACTAGATAATTTATGAATTGTAATTTAGTACAATGGGGGATAAACCTTCACATATATCAAAATTCGACTGAAATATCAGGAGTCGATTTTGAGATAGTTCTAAAATGTATCCATGATTCATTTAAATGACAGATAACTCACAAACTGTCATTTTATTTGGAAAACATACCAGTTTTGATGAAACAAAATATTTCCAGGTTTTATAGGAATGGTGAATATGGGTTTGTTACTAGTTTTGTTACAAATTAAGTCCCAACATAAAAAAGAAAAAGAAAAAGTTATATGGTTGAATTAATTTTCTTGTTCCGGTTGATATAGTATTAGATTGGTGTAAATATCAAGTTTGTAACATTTAAAATTGTATTTTTCAGTGCTCGTTATCCACCTTATTCAGAGAAGAAGATGAACTTTATCAATATGTTATTGGCCAAGAGACAATGTCCTTTTAGTTTCACATACTGGCCTCAAGTATTAACCTTCGCACTTGGTGCTCTCGCTGCGTTTGGTTATATACACTTTACAAAGGTACGTCTCTCACCAAAACATTAAATGGTGTGGGACTCATTCACAACACATCACATAGTATTAAGAATTATTAGTAATATTTGTTTGAATATTTTTGTAAGAAATTAAACCCTTTGCTGAAGTTATTAAGTCTCATTATTTAATAATTATTTAATGAATTATAAAGCACATGACTTGATATGGAAATTTACAGTTGTGGAAATATGGATTTTTTAAATTGAATTTAAATGAAACGTTACTGATATGTGGTTAAGTTTAAATCAAATTCAAATGATAATATAAATGTTCATAACATTTCAGTATGAAAAGAAACTAATTTAAAATTATATTTCATACAGTCGTAAGTAATATACATGTACCAGATTGAACTTTTAAATGAAAAACATAGGCATTTATTTGAAAATCTCTTGAAACTTGTTTTTTTAACACTTTTTCAGTTTGTGAAAACAAATCAATAAAAGAATGTAAAATTGTTCGTGAAATCATCATTAAAAAAAATAATAAAATAAATTAAAAAAATCATCTAAAATTTGAACTTTGGCCAATAAACGTGTTTAAAATATGATAAATCTTGATCAGAAACTTGAGGTAAGTCTACAAATTTTTATAGTGCTAATACTTGTAAGCATTTCAATAAAATTCACCATTTAAGTATTGTGTACATATTGAAGGTTTATGGTGGAACTAATAACTTCTGTTTAACTATTTTTTTTTTATTGCTGGAGAGAGTAAAGTTTGTAGATTTTGACCCTACTTTAACTCAATCTTTAATTGTTTATTTCTTCCAACACATAAAGTTTATTTAGAAATTACTTTCTTAAAGCATGACTGATAGTTATAATTTAAAAAAAAAACTGATTTCATGTAATAAGTTCTTTAATATGTTTCAACTGAATATCACAATTTAAAAAATAATGTAGGCATCTTATACCAAAGATGCCAACACTGAAATTAATGAAATTCAATCTCAAAAATATCTTTTTTGACATTGCTCATTTGTCGAGGCATCACTCTTGATTCGAAGCAAAGTGCAATCAGGAAAATGAAAAGTTCCTGATGGACAGGGAGAGAGAGAGAGAGAGGAGAGAGAGAGAGAAAAAAAGAGAAAAGAGAGAGAGAGGGGGGAGGGAGAGAGAGTCAAACATGACTTCCCTCCCTGGCAGATGAAGAGCAAATAAAGTCTCCAAAACTCAACTGATCCCCCTCTATTCTTAAAGGATTCTCCTTGGTTACTTTTTCAGCCAATTACAAATGTAGGTACAGTCCTCCTATCGAACTTGTCGGCGGACTGACACTGCACTGATTTTTAACACATATTAGGGACATAATTCTTTTTACAAACATATTTTCCAACCATACCACACACTCACTCGTTCTGCAACATTAACCAATTTTGAAAACTTGTCCATCTGTCTATACCGTATAAGTGATTGTAACACCTGTATGATGTAATTAATTACGTCGTATTTAGTTACACCTTACTCACTGAACAAAGTATTAACCCTACATTAAACACAAAAAATGTGGAACATTACATTGTAGAATTTTTGTTTGTTTTTGTCTGAATAATTTGACTGGATTAGGGTGTGTAGGTGTTTTGTTTGAATAGGGATTTGTCTGTCTATTTTGATTACTGAGTACGGATAGGTGTTTTTAAATACATTCTTCTTATTTTATTTTGATTGTTGTTTGTAGTTAATTAATGCAATTTTGGAGTCAGAATTTGGATTTTTTTGTCCTTAAACAAAGAACGGTGTAGATAGGGTTATGTGTTATAACAGATCAAAACATTATAGTAACACTGTCTTAAGTACATAATGATGAAGAACCCAATTATTCTTGTCAAAATAAATATATATTTCTACGTTTTAACCAATAATTGCCATATTTGAGGTAGGGGTGACTAATAATTTTGTTGGTTTAGCTTTGATTTTGTACACCGGTGTATACGATGTTTGTACTCCATTTATTTATAAAACTTTCTATTTTTAAACAAATTGTATTTATAAATTATAGAACTACATAATATTTTAAAAATTAATATGTATTGAAGTTAGTATTTTTTTAGTGTATATTTAAGCTAGTAATAAACTACACAATTTTATAATTTAAGTCAATATTTATGTATACATTGAAATCCAAATAAATATATATTATTAGCAAAATCAAATGCTTACTTACTTTTTTCTTTAGGCACCCAAGTTAAGTAATCTCTAGACAGTCCAATGTCCATGTATGCTTCTACCACTAGTGACCACCTATCATTGTCCCTCAAAACAAAGGGGTTAGTTTTCTAAATTTAAAATTTTGACGTCAAAACTTTTTTGCCTAATTTTGTTAATTATATAAATTAGTTTTTTTTTACTGTTGGCCAATACCGGGTGTTCAAAAAGTCTGGAAACCCCTTAATATTTAATTTATTAATAAACGCAGAGCAATGAAACTCTAGGATTACATCCTCACTGTAGTAACCGACGTTTTGCTCATTTTAACTGTCTTTTTTCACTTTGGGGGGACGTCCTGTGGAGGAAGTCTAAAAAATCTTAAATGTAAGCATAGGTCGAATTATACCTCATTTTAAGGTCTTTGTTAGAGGAACACATTGCCGCAATCCCGACTGAAAAAGGATCATTCGTTTGGAAATGGCAGCCTTTTACAATCTGTTAACTTTACGTTGCGAAGATTAAGAGGCAGAAGTGAATACTCAACCGTGTTAGTTATGTTAGTGTTTTAGCTATGAGAATTTCACAGCTGAAGTGTGGAGGGATAGGAAATATTAGTAATGGTCGATTTGATGGTTTAAAAACGTTAGGAGTGCACAGATGTAATTGGGGACAATTATCATTATTAATAAAATTGAACAGACAGTACGTCAGTTGTTTATGTTTAAATTACTTACTTTGCAAGACAATAATTATAAAATAATAAACAAACTTTGGAAGGTATTACAGAAGGTGCTCGAAGTGGTGTCCTTGTGTAGCTGATTGGTCGCATTGGTTGCTGATTTTGGCCGTCCGGATCTTGACCGATCTGTTACAGAACTGCGCTGTACGGTCTTCAACACTGTTGATTTTTGAATAGGTGGTCAATTGGGGCAAGTTTCATTGACACAAGCGGCTTACCTCCTCATATGAACGAGTTCTATCTCCATAACCCCTCATCATCAGAATGGTTGTTTGCTCTGTCTCACTAAGTGACATTGTAATCTAATGTAAAGATTACTAAAAATTTGCCATTGAATTAGCATTAAAATCAAACAAACTTTAAGAGGCTGCCATTTCCAAACGAATGGTCCTTTTTCAGTCGGGATTGCGGCAATGTGTTCCTCTAACAAAGACCTTTAAAATGAGGTATAATTCGACCTATGCTTACATTTAAGATTTTTTAGACTTCCTCCACAGGGCGTTCCCCCAAAGCGAAAAAAGACAGTTAAAATGAGCAAAAAGTCAGTAACTACAGTGAGGACGTAATCCTAGAGTTTCATTATTCTGCGTTTATTAATTAAATTAATATTAAGAGGTTTCCAGACTTTTTGAACACCCGGTATATATTTCATTTGTATTCCTTTGTATTTGCCGTATTAATTTATTTGTAATGTAATTTTGTTCAACACCAAATTATGTTAATTATTATCACTTAATAAAAAAAGGATATTTTGTAATCTTAAATAAAAGGGTGGTTTTACTAAATTTTCTTTTCTTTTTGGGGCAGGTTTATTCATTGTTGTTAAAAATTTCTTTAAGGGTGCATTAACTTTTTTTAATAAACATATATATATATATATATATATATATATATATATATATATATATATATATATATATTGATTCCTTTTCAAAAATAAATTGGCTTGTTAACCTGTTTTGTTATTTCTTGTAAATAGTGAACTCAGGTACCATCAGTTTATAAAGGAAGGTAAGCTCAAAAACTGACCTAACTTAGAAGTTCCATTACTTGACATGACCATTCATTTTGAGCTCAGTACGTCTTTCAATTTCTTTTAAAATTTTCTTTTCCCGAATGGTACAACCTCAAATATACTCGTTTAACAAAATATATTGGTCACCATGTCCAAATGTTAGTTTGAAAGTTAGCTTTAAAAAACCATCTATGGTGCTATTTAAAGGTATAATTTCACAAAAACTGTTCTAGTTTTTTCGGTAAAATATAAAAATCAATAACTCAAACCAGTGTGTCAAATCCAAAATTTAAAAAAAAATACAGTTTGAGTAATAGCAAAACAAATATAATGGGCCTTGACTGCCATCATTTAAAAAATCTAGATTGCAATAAATTACGAGATTCACTTTAGGTTGATTATATGACATGGATGTTACGAGTGGAAGATACTATATATAAGTAACTATAGCGTTCACTGTAGGTGAATTGCTGACCCAAGCAAAGTGAATATTAAAGAACACGACAGTATTCCACCTACTACTAAATAAATTTGTATATATGCAGTATTACACGGATAAAACAACAAAATGATTTGGCACTCCACGATAAAGCCTAGAAAATTGCTTGCAAGCACTAAGATTCTAGCAACCTTACTTTTAATTTTAGACATGTGTATGCAATGACAAATTTTGAAGAAAACTCCAGTTTATAATTTTTCTTAGAAAACAGAAAAATGTAATGACAATTGGTTGTTCTCAATTACTTCAACTTAAAATATTATTATCTCCAGTTAATATAAAAGTATCATTTAAGTAATAATACCAGTTTAAAATACAGTATGTGTTTCCTACAACTGTAGAGTGTACAGCGACAGAGAATTCCTGGGTTAACAGGAATTTTTCAGCTGTCCTTTAAAAAACAGTTGTAATTTATTCCAATTTTATGTTTTTCCTTTTGTCAAATTATTTGAAACAACACTAATTTGAAAATCAATCCTGATAATTTTGCCATTTTATATTATCGTTCTAAAAAAAAATTGTGTCATAATATTGTAAACCATTAGAGAAAGAAGGACACGGACGTTTCTAACAGGTGTAATATTTTTAGTGTTCTGATCATATCATCATTAATAATCATTAGTATCAACAACTACTAATTTGCTTTTCAGTGTTATAGGGACAATTGGTGCCCTTCTGCATTTGTCTTACTTTTGTTTATTTGTTGTTTTTTTTTGTCTGTTTGAAAGATGGATAAGTCACAGTCTTGGTATTGTGTTTCATCTATAGACACAGGAGGTGTATTGCCACACTGAATATCTGTATTAAAATTTTGTGTAATAAATGATATCTTAGTAATTAATTTACACAATTTTCAACAGAAAAACTAGCATATTCGACCTCAAAAACATAGGAAGGACTATATGGATATAATTAGTGTTATAGAGTAGAGTCTTGCAAACTCGGCACTCGATAGCCCGGCAGTCCGGATTACTCGGCGGCGCCGACGGGAAAAAAATATATTGCTAAAAACAGCGATGTTCCTAAAAGTTCGGCAGATCCCAAAGAGGGCATTAACTTTGATCGCTCGAATCGTTGATGGTACTTTTCCCACGTTAAACTCGTCACAAAGCTTTTTTACAGATTCCCCTCTATCAAGTCTTTTTAACACATTTAACCGCGTCTCAAACGAAACCAACACACACTTCCGTTTTCGTAACTCGCTCATTTTTATTTACTGTATATAATGTGCGTAGATCATAACCAGTCAAAGAAAACTGAAAAGAAATGTTATATTTTCCGTAATGTATACTAAATTGATTCGTGGAAAAAAAGCAGCCCATCAAACGTTTTTGCAGGTTTATGTCTGCTATACCGACGGGTGCCAATGCTGCGGTGTTTTTACACCGCCGACAATAGGATACCGCTATCGACAAAGTCGTTTGACTCGCCGCTTTGGTGCCGCGGTGTTTTTACACCGCCGACAATGGGAAACCGCTATCGACAAAGTCTTTTGATATCGCCGCCGCTTTGGTGTTTCAATTACAATTTATTTTTTGCCCTTATTCCCGATAACCCGGCATTTCACAAACTCGGCACACTTCCGGTTCACATTACGCTGAGTTTGCGGGACTCTACTGTAGTACAAAAATTGCAAATGCGTAATAGAATTAACTATATACATAACTAAATGGTTATTTATGTTTTATTTATTAGCTTTGGATAATGTATATAATAACAGTAGTTTTTTTTTTCATTGCTGTCCTATCCAATTTGTTTACAGTTGTTTTGCAATTAATCACATTTTCAAAACACTACACAAAAAATGTAAAAAACTTGATCACGAAACATGTATAAAATCATATTGTTTTTGTTTCTTAGGACAGCACTATGACACATAAAACATTCACAAACAACAACAATAATGTTTTATGTGTTATAATGCTGTCCTAGGTGACAAAAAACACTATGACTTCATACATACAGGTACAGTACATGTTTTGTGGTTAAGTGTTTTATGTTTTGTGTGCAGTGTTTTGAAAGTGCTATTAATCGCAAAACAGTTGTAGCAAGTCTAAGAAAACTGGATACGTATGACAGTAAGGAAAAAAGTTATTATTATTTTACATCAACACATAAATCGAGTAGTTCCTAAGGGAAATATTTGTTCCAATTAAAATATATGTACGAGTAATATCTATGTGGATGATAATAGCCAAGATAATACGATGTTTTCCTTTCATAAGAACTGAAGGGCAGCATGATGAAACTTGAGGTTTAACACTTAGAACTCTTTAAGCCTATTATTTTCCCCCTACTTTTTTTGAAATAATATCTATTGCGACTATTAATAAAAACCAAGAAAATCCTAATTTTATTCCTATTGGTCAAAATTTTTTTCCTCCTCAAAATTTGTTTTTTTATGCGAATGTGACTAATATAATAGAATTTAAAGTGCTTATTACTAAACATTTTTAAGGTGTTCTAAGTTGCATAATTAATGAAAAAGGAATTTCTTAACATTGCTTTTAACTCTAGGGTCAGATTAATTCTATATTAATCATAAAATGGTGACCGTTAATGTTAACTGAATATAATCGGTGCATCAATTAGTTCTCGAGTGTTACTCTCCTATAATTCCTTATTTTGATGATAAAAATGTCAGAAAAAAATATATTGCATCATTTATTTTTGGGAGGAGTTCATGAAAGTAATAAGGAATGAGAAAACAAAGAATGGGCAGGAAGTGAGATTCTCACAGGTGTCAGAAGTCAATGGGAGGGGGGAGGGGTGTAGCTTATTGACAGATACCGATACCCAAATACAAGTTTTTTTTTTATATCATTGAGCTTAATCATTTTTGTCATACTGCAAGTGATTAACTGTTATACTCCCCACTCTTTCAACTGTTGATAGGAGTTCATAGTTTTTCCCACAAAGTCATTATAGGTGTATTTATCTAGGGTTTTACAATATGTATATATTGAAATAGCTTTAAGCTTGCTTTACTTGTGTCATAAATGCATCCTCAATGTAATAGTTTATCAAACAGACTTCTTTCATACAAAAAACTTTATGATTTTTAACCTTCAAAGCATTAAAACATTGTAAGTAATTTAAGTTTCTAAAATAATTATGTCTTTTCAATTTTTGATTGACAAGATATCTTTCGATTAATTAACAGAATTTTTAAGATTTTTCAACCTTGGCTAACTTTTAATTTGGAAAAAAAGAAAAACTTTTTTTTCTATCTTTAGGATTCCGTACTGACTCTGATAAATGCCCTTGCAGTTTCCAAGCAATTGTGATTAAAATTGCAAAAATCTTTTTTTTGACCCTTTGTAAGGTCAATTCACAGTTAGTAAAAAAAAAAAAAAACCTTATAAAAATATTTTTAAATTGTAGATAGTTGTTTTAAAAATTCAGTGAATTTACATTTTCAATAACATTCAGCGAGGGAAAACAAACAAAAAAGTTCATAAAACTATGTCCAGAAATGCTTAATAATAATAATTTTTGAAATGTTTAATTTATAGGTTGGCAATACAGTAATAACGATCAACAATTAATGTTTTTGAATTGTACATTACTTGAATCATTTTGTTACGTTAGCTACGTAAGTTTATCAGGTACTGTGTATGGTTTGTGTTCTTAATGTTAATAGTGGAAGTATTCTGTGAATGAACGGATAGTTTTGATGTTTATGAACAAATTTGTATCTATTACATTACTTTATCTTTACATTTTGATAAGAAACTACAGTAGGCGCTCTCTTAACTGCCTACTACAGGACCAGGCTCTTGGCCGGTTAAACCGACTGACAGTTTTAAACCTAACAAGCAGCTCTACAAAAAAGGTACAAAAGGTACTACAGTACACGATTCAAAAATACAACAAACATATTTTATTTATACTATAAATACCTTGGTAGGTCGTCTTCAGTCCATATTCTTTGTAGACTTAGCAGTACAGTACAGGTTTTAACTTAGAATAAATTAATAGGTTTTGTGATAGATTCTCCTTTATCAATTCATTCCGAAGCATTTAGTCTCTTCTCCATTGTGACAACAACCCGTTTTCGTTTTCCACTCATTTTTATTGTAGTATTTTACACTTATAAGAACGTGAACACTAAAAACACTAGGAACACGAAACACTGAAAACTAAAATTTACTGTACTATAAAGAACAGACAAACTTTGAACTGTAAATATGTACAGTACTTTATACTGTGTTTACAGCATCCTACGAACTCAACTGAACAAACAGTATTCATTATTATGCACAAAAATGCTCAGTGTCAGCGACTTATATTTGACGATGAGTCACATTCTCACAGCCGAGCGGCCAGTTAAAACGGCGGCCGATTGACCTACAAAGTTATTAATTTTTTTCTTCTTTTTAATATTTTCAAATGAGATGTTTCAACATTTTTTTAAATATAATTTTATCTTGTTTCAGATGTACAGTGAGGACAATTAATTGACAAATCAAATCCATGAAAGTTTGTTTAAGTTACCAATCTTTCTTAAACCATTCATTCCTTGAAATTTGCCTTATCTGAGTCTAGTTGTAAGTTTAGGTTAAGTATCTTGAACTTAGTATTTGTAAGAGATGTTTATAAAATAATGTCAACTACGTATGTAATATGAACTGAAATTTTGTGTTTATAAGAAGCTTTATTTTTATTTATCAAAATTAAGGAAGAACGTGTAAAAGGTGCAAAAATAGTAGTTATTATTCTACGAGGGAGAATCAATAACCACACCTTCCCTGTATTAATAACATTAGTACAGTTATACAAATATTATGAGATTGAGATCATGCCGTGTATTATGAGATCTAAAACAACTTATTTCACAAAACCATGAAGCTTCTTAGCTGCCAAATGAACAATAAGCTCTGTCCTTCGTAACAAATGTGTTTTACTTAATTGGATCCCCCCCCTCAAACTAGAGAATGCGGATTTTGATTGTGCACATTGTTCTTCTGAAGAGTTGTCACCTCCTAAACTTATGAACAATCTTTATCCGTTCAGAGTAAGCTCTGCGTCAATCTTTATAATACGCTGCCATTGACCAACAAGTAGCTCTTCTGCCACCTTCATAGCAACTTCATTTATCTAATGAAAATTTAATATTATATTAAATCTGTATAGAAATGTATACACCTCTAAATACTTTTAATTTAAAAGATATGTTTAAAATTGCACTCTGTGTATAAAGTGAAATCTCCAATGAAGGGCCGATAACCATCACTTTGGATTTGACACAGTTTTCGTGGGTAAAGCAATTTTAAATTGCTAAAACTCTGCCTTCACTATAGCAAAGATCCAATCTTTGATCTAAAACGTAAGATACTTTCAAAGCGTTTTTGAAACATGCTTAATGTCTGTTTACCATTGTCCTCCCCAATCCAAGATCTTTTAATTATAAAAAAAATTTTCCAGGATGATCTCTTGCACCAACCTTATTTTCATATTTATACTGGCAGCAACACACAATTCTTCGAACTTTTGAACACATGTTGCTTAGGAATATTATTCTGCGAATTTTTGTAATATCTCAGTAGATTTCTATATTAGAATTCCGTAGATTTTTTAACTGTTCTAAGCGCATAAGTCTGAACTAACATTGGCAATGCTCTAGCTTTTGTTAAAATATAAAAGAAACTTTACAACACTTTTTTTCTGTTTGATTCTTAATATTTCAGCTATTTAAATTAGACTTTTTTTTTTTACAATAATTTATGATATATATTTTTTATACAGTAGAAGATAATACAATAATTGGTTTATATTAAAGTTGTTATTTAAAATAAGGGACTATTTTTATAATTAGCTTTAATAAGGAATAGGTTGACTTGGGTTAGTCATTTGTATATAAAATATAATATATGATGACACAAATAAATTCCAAAACCATTTTGTAATGAAAATAAAATAAAATTCAACATTGTTGTTACTAGTAGAAATTTGGAATGGATTAAGATCTGGATAATTATTTAATTTTAATTTAAAAAAAAAATATTTGAAAATTTGTTACAAATATTCAATATAGTTTTTTTGTTAAAAGTTTCATTTTTAATATAAGATTAATACAACTACCTTAAAGTAAGATCCGATTATATCGTTTCTTAATGAGTTTATTATCTGCACATGAAATTTCATTATGTTTTAAATTAAATGATGACAATTCAGAATGTTTATAAAAGAACTTTGGGATTTCAAAAGCAATTTTAGCATAGACATATATAAAAAAAAATATCACAAATATTCATAGCTCTTTATAGTTTTTATTTGTTTTTTGTTTTTGTGTGGTAGATTTTCATGTGTTTCATTTATGAGCCTGCCACGTCCAAACAATAATTGATTATTTTCTATGTTCTCACCACCATACCAGCTTTAATGGCTGTGATTTTCCTCTTTCACAGATGGTAAATGTTACACATCTTTTTTGAATATGTCATGATCTTTGCAAACCCGTCACTCTCAATAAAATCATCAAGAAGGCAACCATGTGATCAGTCCTCTTCTTTTTAATATACCTTTTTATAAAAACCAATATCTAGGACAGCCTGCACACAATTGCAGTAATTGGTTGGAGTAACATCTTGTTGTTCATTTTACAAACTTCAATGACTACTCACGATATCTGTTCATTTAAGTTAAGTTATAAATAACTTTATAATAACATTACTTTCGAAACTACAGAGTTCATTTAGACAGCTTTTATTATTAATTGATTTAAAATGTCCATTAACAATAAAATCAAATAACTATAAGCCTATAGAATCTCTTGAGGGCTAACCATTTAAAGCCTTTAAATTATTTTATGAACATAATAACCATTTTTCTAGATAATTTGATGTGTCTCTACTGTTATCCATTATAATCCATGTTATTTAGTTTTGGTATGTTGGTTGTTAGGGTGCCATATTTTTAACTTTAAAATTATATTTTAAGGTTTTCAAATTACATATTCAAAATGGATGGATTTTTAAACTATTATCTTGCCATTTACTTTATTGATTACTATTGTCATACTCCTAAGTTGCGATTTTATAACTGTGATTTTTTTTTTTTTTAATAGAATCAAAATTTCCTCCGTTGAGGTTAGGTTAGGTTAAGGTTAAGCACAATAATATGTTTCTTTCTATTCTAAATATGTAGGTTTATTGTATGTTTTGTCTTGTTGTTTTGTACTTCTGTTATTTGGTGTTTAATATTAGTACATTATATGAATATAAAATATATTTTGTAAACATTTATTGTAGTATAAATATTCAGTCATTCCTGTTTCTAGTTATTTATTTATTTATTGCAATTGTTTTGGACATTAAAAAAAAAAGAAGATATATTTGGAAATTGTAAACACTAAGTCCTGTACTACAAGTTAGGTCAATAATATAAATTTATTAGCCTATGTTATTACAGTTCTCTGATAAACATTTTGATAACCATTTTAGAACCTTCCGATGATGGTAACTTGATTATCGAAATGTACATCAGGAAACTATAATAACTTAGGTTTACCAATTTTTGCCAAAAGTTTATTTGTATTGTGTTATTGACCTAACTTATTGTAGGGGACTTGGTATTCACAAATGAAAAATTTACAAATTCAATTAATCAAAAACCATACTTTAATACAACAAACAAAATACAAATATGGTATTCGTGCATTGAAATAAAAAAAATTACCCCTATTCTTCACTTGTGTTTGGGGAACTCCTCCATTGAGGAAGTTAGTGAAACACCAAAATTGGTAAGTTTAGATCTTTCGTCCTGGGTATGACGTTAAACTACCTATTCGGGGCCCTTCCTGTTTTTGCCCTGTAGTTGTTCTTCTTTGGTTGAAATTTCTTCCATTTATTATCCTAGCTGAACCTAACTTCTTTCTTCTAGACTTTCTTAACCATGTGGTCAAATAAAGTAATAAAATCATGTGTCATCATATTGAAACCAGCATTTTGGAGATGGGGAAAGTGATCACTAGAGTATCATCTTCTAACTTTTTCATAAATGTATTTGTGATCAGTAGAGATCCCATTGCTGCCCAACAATTTGTATAAAAAAATTCTGATTAAACATAAAATAAGTCCAGGCAAGTTGGTTACATTTTTAAATACCCTGGGCTTTATCGATTTCTCTATTATAAATACAGGTAATCTATGACTTCCAGTTGCATTACCAGCCACCAAAATAGTCACTCTGTCTTTACTCATCTTGTAATCTGGATCTGTAGTTTCGGGTCTATGCCAAGGAAGTGGTTTTCAAACTCACCCAGTTTCATCAGCATTATAACTTAAATCATTTGTCATATTCATTTGTAACAAAATGAGTAACAACTTTATCTGCTTCCTCATTATAACGAAATAATTTCTCCATGGATTTCTAGTTCGCTGATACCAAGTATTGTTTTAAAATTGTGTATCTATCCAAAACTGGCCTTAAACTTAGAGTTATCACCCAATTGTTCATTAAAAAGGATGTTTTCTCACTTAAGGAGAGCAGGATGATGAAAATTTTAAAAAAATGAAACAAGTTTTATTAATACAATAAATACAGGAACATAGCATGTGCACTAATTTTTCGCAGCAATTCGTAGGAATGAGGTGGTAGATGAGTGACAAAATCATATATATCATGTGTGTAAGTTATAAGGATATTTTAGCTTTGCTATGTTGGTCAACCTGATCACTGACAACTGGAAAAAACAGACAAATGCTGTGTCTTCTGTTTTTGTTGATATGTTTAGAAGGTTATGTTATTGTTATATTGTGTTTGTGTTGTGAGTTTGTAAATCTTGTTTTTACAAAAAGTTTTGCATTTTGTGCATAGTGTAGTGATAGACTAGGGGTTTGTATTGTGCCGGTGTCATCAGTATACCAAGAGTAAAGGTGTCTTACAAAACCAAAACTAAAAGGGAGTTTAGAGGAAATCGGTACCAGAAGTTAGACTCTAGGTGTAGGCCTAGGCCAAACCGATTGTGCTAGTCCTACTACTACTGCAAAACCAAATATAAATTCTGCTTCTAAGAAACTTTCTTTTGATAAATATGACAATTATGAAGGGTCAGGTATTGGTAGTGTTATTTTTGATCTCTGTGTATTAAGTGAAAATATAAAAAAAATTTGTCAAATGTAAATTCTGCGACAGTAAGATTGCATTGAATTTGAGATTTCGGCTAGAAAAAAAATTTGGATTAGCTGTAAATATTGAAATGATATGTTGTGTTTGCTTGGAATCAACAACTTTTTCATGGTTTTCCTAAAAGTTGAATCTTCCTTACTATCCAAAACAGATAGAGTCACTATATTTCTATTTACACACACCTTATTCCACGGCCAACACTTTATCGGATTCTCCATTCTACAATCACTGAATGATTGTAATGGATGATTTTAATGTTTATAATTTATAGAAAAGGCATTGCACTTTCGTTTTGAAAATATTTTAACTTTATAGTGGAAAATTACTCCATACCACAACATACAATAAAAAGATATAGATTATGAAATATTATATACAAAAACACTCTTAGAAATATTTTTTTACAGAAAACAAATTAACTCTAACACACTCTTCTTAAAACTTCAACATTAAAGTTTATGTAACTTTTTTACGTTACAATAAAAGTTCATAATAAAACAAAGTTTGACTTGTTGCATAATATAATATTGTTTTTCTTAACAAATATTATGTGAAGTGGACATTACTATTTCTGGTGTAGTGTAGTGTAGTATTTTGCCACTGGTTCTATAGAAAACTAACAATTTTGATTGTTATATCAATGCTATGATAAATACACTGGTTGACAGGGCAAAACTATTTCTGAATCCTAAAATTTGACTTCGGAAATTAAACCTTTGAAAAAGACACTAAAAGAATAGCTACAATCCTTTCGTGTTGGATATATGGAAGGACAAGTGAATCTAAGAAAAGACTAGAGCTATGGTTTCTTATGCGAACACCATACTTAACAGTATTCACTGTTTCTACATATTCGACAGAGTGTGAAAACCATAAAATCAAAAGTAGAAAATTAAGGTGTTTATACAGTGCCCTGTATCTGTAGGAATACTTATGTGTAATACTTATTATATGGGCTATAATCTAAAATTAACTCAAAGAACACAATCGAACTGACAAATGGAAATGTGAAATTGTGATAGAACATACCGTAGTTGTCAACCAAGCATTGTTTAATTTTTATCTATCAAAAAGTGTTACTGGGTTTAGAAAAGTAGGGAAAGCAATTGAGAAGATTAAAAATGCTGATATAATATAAATAGAGGTATGCACTACAAGTTTCCTGTTCATGGGAAACAATTTTGATGCATTCTGATTGACCCAACATGAATAGTCAATTAGTCTGCTTTTTGGGATGGCAAATTTATATAAGCTCTTGGAAAGTGGTACCTTGGTGGTAGGACTTTTAGTCTTTAAGATAGTTTTATGTCTATATTGTTGCTGCTTTTACATGAAATTTCCCAATGTCTCTAGAATAGATTTGTAAAGATAGTAAGATTCTGTGCTGAGTTTGTTTACTATGCAACAACTCGCTTCAATCAAGCCTGCAATTAAGACTAATACACGGCATACTAATGCATTTATCAATGAAACCAACAGCTTACGATACCTAGCGGCGAAAGTTTGAACTTCGATCTGATTTCAGTACAGCGATAAGGTTATCGGTCAAAATAATAATTTATATGACTATATGGGACAAACGAAACTAAGGCACACATGAAAAACCGATTTCTAAATACATCCGACGATTTATTATCGCAAACCTAAATTAACATTAATTAGTTAGACTTTCCCTAAGAGAAAGGTTTCAAATCGGCCTAAAGCATTCATTCATTTAGCAAGCTAAATCAGCTGATATCGATCGAGGAATGTATAAAACCAATGCCCTCTGACGTCACGATGCACATTTTTCAAATAATACAATATCAGTGCATTCATTCAAAATTATGCAATTTGGCCAATATTTTAATTTAAATTTCTAAAACTGGTAAAAGTAAGCCATAAAACCATATCCCTAATATAACTTAACCAATAACATTAAACTATGTTAAAAAATCATTTTAATTTAAATAAACCTATTGTATTAGCCTTAAGTGCATATTAGAACTAACATAAGAAGTGCAGTGAGTTATAAGTGCAACGATTTATGTGGCCTAGAAAGTTTTCTAAAAGGCTGAGGTTTTCATTCTTGTATTCCAATATGTCCCCCTAGGATTTTAAAACAAAATGCATGTAATTTCTGAAGCCGGAGAAAATTTTAATTTAAGGCCTAGAAACAAAGTTCAGGCCTAGAGCAACATTCTCCATTTAAAAAAAAGGACTTCTAATAACTATCTCTCCTAGCTGAATAGATATTGGTGAGATCTACCCATTTATTATATAGGCTACATTTAAATAGTGACTAACCAATATGAACAGATTTAACTGAATTTTTTTTTTATTAATCATTTATCAACTTGGAAATTTAAAAAAAAAAAAAAAAAAACAAACTATAAGACACTTTAATGAATAATTATAATTGATGTGACTTTGTTAATTTAACTCACTATATATATATATATTTGATCCAAGCCTAGGTTAAGCATTTCAACCTTACTAAGACTATTAACTGATCTCATGTGTAATCTAATCATCATCCATTGTTTCATATCATTATGTAAATATCATTATTTAATAATTTAAGTATCCCTTAATGTAAATGGTTGGAAAGTGCCACGACCCCTTTTTAATGTGTTAACCCCCGAGATAAGACTCTAATGACTCCTATGATTAATGATTAATACCACATTGTATATATATATATATAATTTAATTTTGTTTTTGTTACTGAGTGTGCCCTAATAATATTTAAAAAAAAAAACTGAACTAAATCGTAATAATTGAGTGCAAAGCACAAATAACTTTGATAATTTGATTTATATTTTATTGAGCTCCTGCTCTAATTGTGAATAACATATTACCTTATCAATAAAGGTAAACTTTTCTTGTTCTTTCTTGTTATCCCGAGTTTCATTTATTATTATTGTTAACCATTTATTTATTTATTTTTAAATTATCAAAATCATAAATTATATTTCTCTTATTATTAATAAAAGCAACATTACAGGTAGCTGGTAGTGTTGTAAATTTGGCGCACAACGTGAAGGCACTTTCCAAATAGCTACTTTTACCAGCAATTATCTTAAGAAATTTATAAAATAACCTTTTTTTTAAGAAATTAAAAATTAAAAAATTAAAAAATGGAAAACGAGAAAAACGGGTATAGTCTTAGGAGCTCAATTAGGCCTACCGACAAAACAAGAGAAGGTACTTCAAGAGAACGCGTACCGCGACGACGTGATGTGACCGACGATATGCAAGGAGGATCGCGAACGGTCGTTGAAAAGCAACCAAACGGGACAGAAGACGTGGGGTTAGTTTTCCGCGACGAAGGGGATCTGCTAATCGGATTAGGCGATCTTTTCGAAGAGCGTCAGGAAACCGAGATGCCGCATATGGAAGCAGACGTTTTCGTCGACGAACCGGTCTACGTGAACAACGATCAAACTTACCCACCGACAGCCGACATAGCATTCCTTTTCAGTCAGCTGAGCCAGTTAATTAGTACCCAAGGTGCTGAACTTAAGCAAGAACAAAAACAAAATTTAGCCGAAATCAAACAGGAAGTAAATTTAATTAAAGAAGAGCAGAAACAAAACTTTATTGAGCAAAACCGGAATTTGGCTGCTATACAATTACAAATCGAAGAAGGTCGACGGGAGGTCAACGCGAAGTTTGATCGGATCCGAAAGGAGTTCCAGACAAAACTTGAGGACCAGCACCAGGCCATGAAGCAGGAGTTGAGGACGGAGTTCCAGGCCCAGTCTAAAGAAGTAAAGGAAGAGGTGGAAATAGCGACCAAAGCAGCAGAGGAGCGAGTTATAGAAAAGGTTGAAACACGAATGGAGACAGTACGAGTGGAGCTGGTACAAAAACAGCAAGAATACGAAGTGCGTAGCCAGGCGACGATCGACCAGATCATTACCGGAACAAAGGAGAAGGTAGAAGAGCTGGAGCGGGAAGTGAAGGTAAACCGACCTATGATACCACCGCAAATATACGTCACGTGTGGGAACCTTCCAAACGGCACCACGGACTACAACATTCCGAAGTTCCACGGTCGTGAGACCAATCCAACGGAACATCTACGGAAAATTCAACGCTTTTATGAAAGACGGTCGGCCACCAACAACAACATCGACCCGACCACTTACCTGATTGACACTCTTGAGCTATGTTTAGACAGCCACGCAGCCAGATGGTTCCAGCTAACCAAGGGCAGCATACAAAACTGGAACGACTTCAAGGAAGCGTTCGAGGCGAAATATTGGAGTCGAGAGGTGCAACGCGGAATTAGACATCGCCTGGAGACGGAGAAGTATCGGCCTAGCGGGTCATTAAACCGATCAGAATACTTCATGGAGAGAGTGATCGTCCTGAAAGCAATCCAGCCGCCTATGTCGGAAGACGAGATTATTACGAGCCTATCGGAGCACTTCGAGGAGTTGGTTCAAGATGCTCGGCGAGTTCAAAGGATTGACACGATTCTAGAGTTCGAGTTGCTCCTGCAGCGGGAAGACCTCAAGGATGCACACCTTAGATCTCGGAGAGGTCAACGCTCCACACCGAATATCCAACCTACCACCAAAGCACCAACTAGAGAACCACCACCGCGAACCACACCACAACATTATAGACCTCCACAAAATTATTACAACCAAGGACGACCATATCAGTACCACCAGCAACAGTTTAGACATTCACCAGGACCACCACAACAATTTCCGCCCAGACATCAATACCAGCCACCAAGACATCAACATTTCCAACCATCCCCACACCAGAACACTTATCAGCCCAGAGGACCAACACAAAACTATCATCGTGGAAACCAGCAAGACACCACGAGACAGAACGGAAATAGAAACCACACATATCCGACCACAGAGCAAGTCAACGTTTGTCATGCTGTAGCAGAAAACATCAAATCCTCTACAACTCCCGGACCGAACCAAAACATTACGGGTATTCGACAGGAAAACTGTTGAGCACAGGTAATGTCTCAGGCCACGAAACCGCGACGGAGAACAACAACCGCTATGCGACTTTCGACGATATTAACCCTGTGCCACATAAAAGTCTCGGAATTAATAGGCCTACAAATATCAATAACCATAATACCAGCATAAATGCAACCGTAGTAATTAGTAATATGTACTGCAACCGAGAATTTTTGACGAACGAAGATTTTGATGAAACCACCAATAAAAAGGACTTAGGATTCGTACAATGCCCGGAAATTCAAGTTCAAATTGGGAAACTCACAATATTAGCTTTAATAGATACTGGATCAAATGTGTCTTGCGTGTCGGAGAACTGGTTTAAGTTAAATAAAGATTCAATTGGCAAATACGAAGAATTACCCCTTACAAACATACAGATTAAAACCGCGACGGGAATTAAGACAAAACGAGTATCAAGGATCATATTAATAAATATTAAGATACAAAGAGAAGAAATAAGATTACAAGCTTTAATAGTGCCTGCGTTAATTAAAGACATAATTATTGGAATGGACATAGTTACGTTACTGAAGATGGAAATAAACTTTAATAGTAATACGATGAAAATGAATATAAATAATAATGAAATACTACTAGGGTTTGGAGAGCGAATAACTGAAGGAATATTATGTCAGATAGTGGGACAAGCAAAGGAGATGAATAATGAAAATAATAACAATAATAATATATACGAAGTGAGACAAAATAATAATAATAACAATAAACTTGAGAGGGGCAAAAATAACCATTTTTCAGCAAATAATACAATAGACATAAATTCGGCCGTCCAGCAAAATAAAAATCTAAATTCAAAAAATCAAATCGAATTAAAAAATCTATTAGAGGCTTATCGACATATTTTTTCCGAGATACCTGGACTATGTAATAAATACGTACATAGCTTCGAGATTAAAGAAGACAAAATATTTAAAGGACAAAGCTATCCGGTTCCATTAAAATTTCAAGACGCAGTGGCACAGGAAATTGAACGCATGCTTTCACTTAGCATTATTGAGCGGTCACATAGTGTGTTCATAAACCCAATAACGCCCGTAATTAAGAAGAGTGGGGAGATTAGGCTTTGTCTTGACGCAAGGAAGGCGAACGAAATTATTGTCCCGGATTTCGAGTGTAATCGCAGCGTCAATGAAATCTTAGCAAAGGCACGGAATTGTAAATGGCTCAGTACAATTGACTTAACCGCATCATACTGGCAAATCCCATTAGCACCATCATCACGAAAATACACGGCATTTCAGTTCAGAGGGCGGACATATCAATACACCGTAACACCATTTGGAGTTTCGACATCGCAAGCATCATTAGTACGAGCGCTAGACAAAGTTTTTGACGACATTATAGAACCATTCACCCTCATATACATCGATGACATTTGTGTCATCTCCCCAGATTTTGAGAGTCATCTTCAACACCTCGAACACATCTTTAAGAAGCTAAACGAAGCTAACATGACCATCAACTTCAATAAATCAACCTTCTGCCAAAATTCAGTTACGTTTCTAGGTTATACCATGACAGACACCGGACTTCAAATGGACCAAAGTAAGGTACAGCCTATACTCGACTTCCCATCCCCAAGGTCGAGAAAACAACTAAAATCGTTTCTGGGATGTATCAATTACTACAACAAATTCGTGAACAAATTTGCTCAACATGTACAACCTTTATTGCGGCTAACCTCGAAAAGAATCAAATATCTTTGGACCCCCGAAGATGAGGTAACCTTCCAAAATATTAAGAATTTGTTCCTCAAAACACAGACCTTAAGTCACCCGAATCCAAGACTGCCATTTTACCTTCAGACTGATGCCTCTAATCACGCTATCGGTGGACATCTCTACCAAATCGACGATAATGGAGACAAGAAGGCGATCGTATTCATTTCCAGATCTCTTCAACCGGTTGAGCAACGTTTCACCACGACTGAAAAGGAACTATTAGCTATCGTTTACTGCCTCAGTAAAACTCGATATATCATATATGGCGCAGAACTTATCATTGTCACAGATAATCACGCATTAACATTCGTCAAAACCTGTAAACTATTAAACGCAAGATTAACACGGTGGATATTGGCAATCCAAGACTATAACTTCCAAATTAAACATTGCCGGGGAAGCGAGAACGGAACCGCCGACGCTCTCAGCCGAATTCCGTATCAACGTTGTGGAACGTCACAAGAAGACCGAACGGAACTGGTTATAACTTACATTGAACGAGTTCAAGACCTTGAATTACAGCAAGAATTACACAATATTTCGGCTCACCAAAAACAAGATTCACATTTACTCCATATCATCCAAATTTTATCCGATCCAAATATTCACGAAAAACAACAAAACATACATCAAAATTATCGCATCCACAATAACATTTTATACAAGCGTCTAGACAAACAGTGGCTGATTATTATTCCTGAAGCTTTAATTGAACGCATTATCTGGGAATGCCATGGATATTATTTACATTGCGGAGCCAAGAAGTGTTTGGACATTTTACAAGAAAGCTTCACTTTCAAGAATATGGGTCGACGTATTAGAACTACCCTAGCAACATGTGACTCGTGTCAAAAATGCAAGTGTAACCCCCACCCGCTAGTCGGAACCTTTAAAGGCATTACATGTAAAGAGAAGAACCATCACGTCGCAGTCGACCTTATTGGACCGCTTCCCACTAGTTTAGGCCGAGTTAAATATATCTTAATCATTTTAGACATCTTTACAAAATTCGTTAAATTATATCCCCTCAGAACAGCCAACACTAAAAATATCTTGAAAAAATTATTTGAAGTTCACTTTTATCAATTCGGCACACCAAAACGTCTCCAAAGTGATAATGGAACTCAATTTCGAAGTAAAGCCTGGAAAAACAAATTAGAAGAGTACTCCATAGAACCGATTTATAACCCATACTATCACCCAAAGTCGAACATGGCCGAACGACCGATCAGAGAGGTCAAGCGGTGTTTGAGAACATATTGCTCCAAACAGCACAAGAACTGGGCGCGATACATCCCCGACATTAATAGTATGTTAAACGAGGTGCACAATGAAACCACGGGTTTCACTCCTAATGAGTTACAATTAGGACAACGGGACATCAGATTTTGGGAACCATACATCTCAAACCAGTTTAAAATTGACCTTCCTCTAGAAACCAAATTAATCTTAGCTAAACAACGAATTAGGAATAAACAGGAGAAAAGAGCCGCAAAATTAAATCAAAAATCGAGGACTACCACACTAAATAAAGGAGATTTAGTATTAATTAAAAATTTCTCTTTATCTAATTCGGCATTTGGTGAAACCTCCAAACTATTTGAAATTTTTGAGGGCCCCTACGAAATTAGTAGAAACATTGGTCAATCCACATATTTCATAATGGATCCTCAGAGCAATAAAGAATATGGGCCATACCATATATCCACTTTAAAAAAGTACAAATTCGCCTAAACTAATAGAAACGGAACATTTAACTATCACAATAGAAACCAGTGAAATCAACTCAAGTTACACTTCAAGCTAACTGCCTATACGTGAAGGAAGAGACGAAGTTAAACCAGTTTAAAGGAGATATGTCAGGACGTTTAGGTGCAACGAAACAGATTACAACTCGATGGCTTAGTATGAAAACCTCGTATCTCAATTTTTTCTAAAAATGACATTTTGGTGATTTTAGACTGAAAACCTCGTATCTCATAGTAAACAGTGGTAAAAAAAAATCCAAATGCATCATGCTGCACTCTATAGTCCAAAAAGGCAACCACGTATATCAGATGTTTCTAATTTTTAGTGTGAAGACCTGGTATATTGCTCTATGTTTAGTTTCAGTTTTGGAGTGTTTTGTTTGTGTTTTCTCAGTATAAATCACGTTGTTGGTGTTACATCAAATGTATTGAGGCAAGTATACAAGTTTTATTATCTCTAAATTACATAGTTTTTAGTATAATAATCTAGTTTTCAGAGGTATACACATGGCTATTAACAATGAAAACCTTGTAAATAATGACCATAACCTTATATTAGCATGAAAAACTCGTATATCAAGATATATGAGGTTATCATACTTACTGGATCAAAGGCCCTGTGCACTGCAACATACAGTAACACTCGATTTACGAGTTTTTCATAGCTAATTTTTCACAACTTTAATTTTGTATAGCAACATTTAATTAGACTGTGAGCAAACTTTCTCCTAATATATAGCCTAATCTAGGCCTATGACTTATTCTCTAAAATCTATAGGCTAATCTAGATGACTAATCTATACTATAATGTGACAGTAATGTATTTCAATGAAACTTTGCACTAATATTAGGCATAAAAAAATTATTAGGCATAGGCCTATGTTAACGGTTTCTAAACTACTTTTGGTTTTGCAGGTAATCATGTCAAGAGGGTACTTTTTATTGGAGCTGGCCCTTAAAGGGCAAACAGATCACGTCTATGCTCGACGGAATCGAAGTCAGATGGAATCAAAGTCTACCCTCAATCCGACCTCAGATGAAAGTAGGTTGCATCTAAGTAATACATGATGCATTTATCTGTTTAAAGCACTTTTCTACAAGAAGTATACAGGTTTTGTTTTGTTTCCAGATCCAGATAGTTTCCTGAAGAAAACAACTGAAGCAAAAACACCTGGACTAGAAGACTGTTCTACAAACCTGCCAGAATGTACACTCAACCCAACTGGCGCTGCTTTAGATGAAGGTGGGTAGACTGGTTAATTCAATATTACGATATTTTGTAAAAGAGGCCTGCCACCCTAGGACAGCGCTCCGTGACGTTAGGTTATTTTTTAAATATAACCCATATCACAATTGTTTTATATAATTATATAGGTTTTATTAAACAAATATCACCTAACGCCGTGACACGCTGTCGGTGATAAAAGACCCAAAAAGTATGTTAAATTTACTTGTCATAGTCCAACACAATGACGTAAAGCACGTCTTAGTAATAAATGATGCAATTCTGTGTAAAGCACATTTCTACAAGAAGTATACAGGTTTTGTTTCGATTGCAGATCCAAAGTGATAATGGAACTCAATTTCGAAGTAAAGCCTGGAAAAACAAATTAGAAGAGTACTCCATAGAACCGATTTATAACCCATACTATCACCCAAAGTCGAACATGGCCGAACGACCGATCAGAGAGGTCAAGCGGTGTTTGAGAACATATTGCTCCAAACAGCACAAGAACTGGGCGCGATACATCCCCGACATTAATAGTATGTTAAACGAGGTGCACAATGAAACCACGGGTTTCACTCCTAATGAGTTACAATTAGGACAACGGGACATCAGATTTTGGGAACCATACATCTCAAACCAGTTTAAAATTGACCTTCCTCTAGAAACCAAATTAATCTTAGCTAAACAACGAATTAGGAATAAACAGGAGAAAAGAGCCGCAAAATTAAATCAAAAATCGAGGACTACCAAACTAAATAAAGGAGATTTAGTATTAATTAAAAATTTCTCTTTATCTAATTCGGCATTTGGTGAAACCTCCAAACTATTTGAAATTTTTGAGGGCCCCTACGAAATTAGTAGAAACATTGGTCAATCCACATATTTCATAATGGATCCTCAGAGCAATAAAGAATATGGGCCATACCATATATCCACTTTAAAAAAGTACAAATTCGCCTAAACTAATAGAAACGGAACATTTAACTATCACAATAGAAACCAGTGAAATCAACTCAAGTTACACTTCAAGCTAACTGCCTATACGTGAAGGAAGAGACGAAGTTAAACCAGTTTAAAGGAGATATGTCAGGACGTTTAGGTGCAACGAAACAGATTACAACTGCTTCATATCCTATCCACTTTATAACAGTCAAATTTTAACGCTCGTTGTTAGATTTTCGTTTTGGATAAATCCATTTGTTTAATGTTAAGTAATTAATTTTACAGGATAACTTGTGAGGGACCAAGCAAATGGATTTCCCAAAAAAAACTTGTGAGGGACATTTGCAACAACTCGCTTCAATCAAGCCTGCAATTAAGACTAATACACGGCATACTAATGCATTTATCAATGAAACCAACAGCTTACGATACCTAGCGGCGAAAGTTTGAACTTCGATCTGATTTCAGTACAGCGATAAGGTTATCGGTCAAAATAATAATTTATATGACTATATGGGACAAACGAAACTAAGGCACACATGAAAAACCGATTTCTAAATACATCCGACGATTTATTATCGCAAACCTAAATTAACATTAATTAGTTAGACTTTCCCTAAGAGAAAGGTTTCAAATCGGCCTAAAGCATTCATTCATTTAGCAAGCTAAATCAGCTGATATCGATCGAGGAATGTATAAAACCAATGCCCTCTGACGTCACGATGCACATTTTTCAAATAATACAATATCAGTGCATTCATTCAAAATTATGCAATTTGGCCAATATTTTAATTTAAATTTCTAAAACTGGTAAAAGTAAGCCATAAAACCATATCCCTAATATAACTTAACCAATAACATTAAACTATGTTAAAAAATCATTTTAATTTAAATAAACCTATTGTATTAGCCTTAAGTGCATATTAGAACTAACATAAGAAGTGCAGTGAGTTATAAGTGCAACGATTTATGTGGCCTAGAAAGTTTTCTAAAAGGCTGAGGTTTTCATTCTTGTATTCCAATATGTCCCCCTAGGATTTTAAAACAAAATGCATGTAATTTCTGAAGCCGGAGAAAATTTTAATTTAAGGCCTAGAAACAAAGTTCAGGCCTAGAGCAACATTCTCCATTTAAAAAAAAGGACTTCTAATAACTATCTCTCCTAGCTGAATAGATATTGGTGAGATCTACCCATTTATTATATAGGCTACATTTAAATAGTGACTAACCAATATGAACAGATTTAACTGAATTTTTTTTTTATTAATCATTTATCAACTTGGAAATTTAAAAAAAAAAAAAAAAAAACAAACTATAAGACACTTTAATGAATAATTATAATTGATGTGACTTTGTTAATTTAACTCACTATATATATATATATTTGATCCAAGCCTAGGTTAAGCATTTCAACCTTACTAAGACTATTAACTGATCTCATGTGTAATCTAATCATCATCCATTGTTTCATATCATTATGTAAATATCATTATTTAATAATTTAAGTATCCCTTAATGTAAATGGTTGGAAAGTGCCACGACCCCTTTTTAATGTGTTAACCCCCGAGATAAGACTCTAATGACTCCTATGATTAATGATTAATACCACATTGTATATATATATATATATAATTTAATTTTGTTTTTGTTACTGAGTGTGCCCTAATAATATTTAAAAAAAAAAAACTGAACTAAATCGTAATAATTGAGTGCAAAGCACAAATAACTTTGATAATTTGATTTATATTTTATTGAGCTCCTGCTCTAATTGTGAATAACATATTACCTTATCAATAAAGGTAAACTTTTCTTGTTCTTTCTTGTTATCCCGAGTTTCATTTATTATTATTGTTAACCATTTATTTATTTATTTTTAAATTATCAAAATCATAAATTATATTTCTCTTATTATTAATAAAAGCAACATTACAGGTAGCTGGTAGTGTTGTAACTAATCTAATAAACAAATAAAACAAGATCTATTTAACGCTTTAATGATTTTACACTTTCCTCCAACATGTTTTATATTAAGATAAATAATGACATTAAATTATGTATTTAAATGACAGAAGGTATTTTTTGAAGTGGTTCAGAATTTTAATTTGTTCGTAACTACATATCTGTATAATAAAGACAGTTACACAATGGGTATAAAAATCAAAGTTGATTTGTTTTTGTGAAAATATCCATTTTGAGACTCTTCGTCTAAAATAATATAATTTTTAGAATGACATCTGTGCAGTACTCTACAGTGTATGAATGTATACTTAATTACATCAAATTTGTTATCTGGGCATATTTTAGTCATAATTAGAGGGAATTTTTCTATAACTAACAATTTGGATGTAAATACCATAACACCAAAATGCAATTAAGATTTTCTCAAAATCAGCTTCAATGATTATGATTTAAATTTTTTCTAGTGTTGTTCTAAACTAATCGCTAGCACCTTAAAATTGACGATTGGAAGTTATCAGTAAACAAAATTCATCTTGGAGCTCTTTTATAGTGGCCAAAAAATTATTTTATACATCATTGTTAACATTTCTATTTCAATCATCATCAAGCCTAAGATGATATAGCATAAGTGAAGCTGGCTCAGGCTATATTTAAATATACAGGTGTTTCGGAACTCTCTGGAACCGCTTTGCAGAATTAAATTTTTTATTCATCCTCTAGTCAAATTTTACATTTGTATAAGATATGTCACCTATATATAATTTTCTATACAATTGTTCCTTGGGTTGAGACAATCATAAAATACTAGAGAAACAAGTCTGAAATGATTAGTTTTCCAAAAATAAAAAGATTAAATAAATACCAAATTTAACAAAACTTTTTATTATTATTAATTTGCAGTTTTTCAATAAATTGTAACTTTAAAGACCATTTCAAAATGGAGTCTTTAAATTTTTAAATGCTAAATTTTTCAAAAACTAATTTTTTAAATGTTGAGTCAAAATTTGTAGCCTTTTTGATACAGAACATGATGTCTTTACTTTTATTTACAAATCAAAGGATAGTTGAGATATAGGTAAACTACTAAAAAATTCAATTCTTGATAATTTACTAGAATGCACATACCGGTATGCTATTAATGCTTATACAGTATGGTGATTCTGACTTTCGTTTAAAAAAAAAATGATTACGGATTATACCTGTTGTAATGTGTTTTGTCGGCAGGTAGTTTTGGGTTGTAAAACTCTGTTGAAGGCAATCATTTTGAGCAGTTTAATTTAAAAATTGTCTTATAAATAAATTAAATTGTTACCTAGTCACATGTTCATTTTAATTACAGCATTAAATTAAAAATTCAATATTGTTACAGTATTTCATATCCGATTGAACTAAATGAGGTATTGTTAGAATTTTCTTTAAAATACACATTTTTTGTCTTTCTAGTAAATTAACAAGTATTCAATTATTTAGTTTTTTACTGATATCTCGGCTATTCTTTGACTTTCAATGAAAGTAAGGACTGATGACATGTTCAGTATTATCCCTTTGAGTGCCACAAGAAAATTTTCATAACTGGAAAATTCGGTACGGTAACACATCTAAAATGCACAGACTCACCCAAAAATGCCACAGGTATAAATGGTTTTTTGGAGAACTTTGTTATAATTGACACAGATTAAATTGTATACAAGATATCTTAACAAATTTAGTGTCAAAATGTTCAGTGTTACCTAGGCTACAATTATATTTGTAAATAAGTTGGATTCTATATGTAAAAAAAAATTATTTATTAAAAACCAAACTTTAGATAATTTAGAAAAAAAAATTTTACATTTTTTTTTTTACCTCACAAACCAAAAATATTTTATATATGGGAAGTGTGCTATTTTCTATCTATATACTGTTTTCTATAAGTGACCAAATTTTTAAATTATTTGGTTGAAAACCAAACTCAAACAAAAAACTTTTATCTCAGAACTAACCTATCCCAACCTATCCTAGGCCTATTTTGTTTACCTGATGTACTAGGTTAATCTAAGTTTAAATCAATATCACTATCACTAAACTGATTGTCACTATCACTTTCTGGTTGATATAGCGGGTCTAGATCACTGTCATCCCCAAATAAATGTAACAAATCATCTTCAGAGGCTAAAGAGTCATCGTCTGAATAACCTAAAAGTAATCTGTCTACTTTGCTACCTCTTAGATTTTCTTCCGCCATTTCAAAGCAATATATTATCCAAAATACTACTTTAAACTTGTAATAACTAAAATAATAACCTTCAACAAACAAATAATAAAATAACACGAACAACAAACTTCAAAAAAACTGATGACTGTAGCGAGAAAATAATATCAACACACAATAATATCAGTACACTTCTAACCTGCAAGTGAAAATGACAACAGCTGATTTTGTGCATCAGTAATTGTTGTCATCTGTTTAGTTAGCTAAAACAAAATTTTTGCCACCACTGAATATCACTGGATATACCACAAAGTATTTTAAAACACCGAAATACTATATAGCAGATTACAAATAAATTAATTAAACTACGAAATACGCAGTGGCGATGGATCGTCACCGTGGCATTTCTCGCACGGAAAAATGGTGACGATAGATCGTCACCGTGGCACTTCTCGCACGAAAAAATGGTGACGATAGATCGTCACCGTGGCACCCAAAGGGTTAAAAGTGCTAAAATATTTGTCCCTTTTGTGGCATTTAAAAAAAAAAATACATTTGTCGGATATGTAGCATAAACAAATTTTAATACATGCCATTTTGAAACAGTCAACCATTAAAAATGACTTGGTCAATCTTTGTTAAGATATCAAAATTTTTAAATTTGATATCGATATCTTAATCTGTTCTGGAGTTATGTTACTATGGTATTCCTTATTAGATTGTTTAAGTTAAAGCTGGAAATGTATATATAAAACTGATGTAATGATTGATTTCTATTCAAATTTCTTGTGTTAGTTTGTAAGTTTATATTTGTATTTAATTTGGAAGCCATTATTGTAACTTCACGCTAAGACTGATGTAGTGTGTAAGATTCGGAGGAGTGCGGTTGGTTGCCGGGTTTTTCTTTCATTCCGAGTATTTTAAGTTGTTATGTTTAAGTGCTTTTCTTTTTTTATATACATCCCAAACAGGTTTTAACCTAGGGATGTTATTATTGTTTCCCTTATATGTAAGGTTGTATGTATACTTGTATGTGTAAAGATAAGGAGCAATAAATATCATTTTATGATTGTCCTGACCCAATGAACAATACAGTTCCAGAGAATTCTAAAACACTCTATAAATATTTTTTATTTATCAAAAAGTTTAAAGACCTTCTATACTAACTTACTGTAACTTATCTTACATGAGAATTACATGAGCACAAGTAAAAACAAAAAAAAAAAATTTTTTTTCTCCCATATAAGATAAATTAGATTCTTTTGGTGTAATTATGAATATTATTTTGTTTAGCATTTAATTTTCTAAATTAGAACGTTAGTGCAATGATTTTGAATCAGTTACTTAATATTTAAGAGTATATAAATAAACTTAGAAGAATAACCATAACAATAATGGAAACACAATGACTACTGCCAACAATGGATGATCACTAATATATTAGTGGTAGATAATAGGGAAGAGAGGGAAACAGGATATTCTAGGCCTTATAATGACTCTCCCTAGTCCTTTTTTCTTATTCTAATAAGTAAGACACACTATTTTTGCACCTAGATATTAAAAATTAGAATGTGAAAGATACACCTTGTTTTCTGTCTATGCTTTTATATTCCTATTATATTTAATTATACTGATGAAATCATCAAATATTAAAATGCTGGATTAAAAATTTTGCACAAGTCATTTTCCTCTACAGATTGTTCAAAGTAAGGTAGTAGTGATAATTTAATAATTGTCATTATAGAACTGTTATAATGATTAGTTAACGATTGAAACAAACTTTCAAAAAGATTCAAATTCTTCTCTGAAGTTTTAACAATCAAGCGAAATTTTCCGCTATCATCATCCAATCTTACAGAATGAACATAACAGTTGCTATTATCGAAAGTAGTTTTTATAATTATATTTAATTTTAAAACATTTTCAAACATAATAAATTCTGTATGGCATATTTGAATATTATAACAAATTTGTATTTCTTTTAATCGAAAAAATTGAGTCAAAATGATTTCATCATCTGTGTTTTTAGAGAGAAAGGCGTCTCCTAATAGATCGATATTTTCAAAGTTAAAAAAACCTAGATGTTTTGCGTCATATTTTATAAACAGTTTTCTTGCTTGTACTTTCATAAATGTTGAATTAAACAAGTTTTGTGTTTTGTCTTCTTGAAATTTTAAAATAGTTCTTTGAAAAATTTCTCGAGCGATGGAATTAAGTGTTTCTATCGTTGGAACAACTCTGAAAGTGTCAATTGTATCGTGATTACTTTCACTACCTGCGATGCTCTCTGTTGAGTCCGTCAGAATACGTGGGTGGTAATACCATCTGTCGGTTCCTATTTGTGGAACTTGTAGAGAAGCTCCAACCAGTAAGAAAATTCCAAAAGGAATTTTTCTGAAAAATATAGGCAAAGTTTAATAAAAAAGAAAGTAACTTTCATATCGTGAACAAAATAAGTATATTATTGTAATGAATTGTTCATCACGGTAATATTAATATTTCAACAAAGCAATTTAAGTATGTGGTACATATACTTTCACAGTTGTATAAAATACTGAACTGTAAAAATTTCAAATTAATACGATGATTCCAAATTAATTAAGCGATGGAATTAATTAAGATACCGGAGTTACAGGATAGATGGGGTCGGACATAGAGAGCGTAAGTCGAGGTCAAACTTTACATACAAAAACATTGTATAAATATAGTTAATCGGTATCAAGGTGTAACAAAAACACTTGTTTAAGAGAAATTTATGTAATGAAAATTGTAGTTTTTAATGCATATTAATATAAAATAGAATGAAGTAGATGTCCCTGGCTCCAAAAGCTAACAAACTCGTCTGACGACAATACTTTTTTTTCAATCAAAATTTTTTTAGCAAGTAAATAATTTTTTTATTCCTTGACTAGTAGATGCAACTTGGTCTTCATTAGAGTCTATATCCTGTAAAGATTTGTAATACTTTTTTGAATTGAATGGAGAATCCAAAGATTTATGTCTTTTTTTTAAAATTTACCAACTAATTTTTCTGATCAACAAACTTATTGAACAATCCTTAAAGCCAAACCTATTACCCAAACTTTTATAAGTGTGGACCTCTAGAACAATAACACATCTAAAATGATTTCAATTCTTCTTTGTCGATATTTCATAGTTCCAGAGATATTCTAACAACTAGAATTCTCTAATATTAGAAATTCATTTGCAAAAAAACATTATTATAAAAATTCATTTGTTGAAATGAGGGAGCATAGTAAAAAGCTTATCTACTCAAACTTTAATATCTTAAACCAATAAGATTGAAATTTGGATAGGCTGATTTTATTAGGGTAGCACAATTTTATAGAAGTTAATGTATAAATTTGTCCGGATTTAATTAATATCAAAGTTGTCTTTATGTAACATTCTTTTTTCTATACTCAACTGTTTGAGTGTTCTTTATTTTGAGTCATGAATGGATTAGATTACATGGTAGTTAAAACCATCAGACATACAAAGAATATTTATAAATGTTATTCTAAACACTATCCTTTATTCGTTATTACTCACCTTTGTATCATGATATTATATATATAAGCATTCCAATGTCTTGTTATTCAACTGTCATTGTAGCAGACTGGCAATCAGTTTCATCTAAAGTATTATAATAACAGTTTGCTGTGTTATGATAGCTCCTCAATTAAGTTTAATTTATTTCATCTACAAATCATTACTTCATTTTTTGTCACATTATCAGTACACATAATGAAAGATATGATTATTAAATTTGGTTCAGAGCTAACTGAAATAAAATTATTTTCAGTTTGTAAAATAAACAGCAATTAGGTTATAAAATATATTTGAAAAACTTTGTTATATTTACATTCCCAAGAAGACTGTCTTTTCCCTTTGTGATGGATCTAAGGGTCTTCGGCCCTTTCCTGACCAAGGCATTCAAAAATTAGATGCTCTACAGTTTTGTCTTGCAGACCACATTTTCTGAATCAGTGTTCCAATGAATATGTATGTGCTCCCATGGATATTTTTTTTCACATTGTACTGTAACAAAACTTACCATCTTCCTTATATTTCCCTAGCCTAGTGAAAGTAGGTCAAATGCAGTTCGACTACCTGAACACTATGTACATAAATGATGAATCATGGGTTTACAGATATGACCCAGAAATCAAGGGACAATCGCAGTGAAGATATTAAACATCCCCGAAGCTATAAAAGTATGACAAGTACGCTGCAATGTCAATGTTTACCATTTTCTTTTCCTCCTTTGGAAAAGCTCACTCAAGTAAGCTTCACTAGGCCAAAACAGTATTACTACTTCTCCTACATCGCCTCTTTGATATTGTAAGCGTAACAAGTCTGGACCTGTGATTGGCAGGTACTAAAGTACTTGGCAGCAGCATATTGACACCACCTTATTCCTCACCTCTACAGATTCTTGGCTAAACGCAGTATTCCTATAGTATGTCAGGAAATCAAACACATATTGAGTCAAAGACTGTCAACAGTTGATTTCTATTGAAAAAGTCCATCCCAAAAAGTACCCAATGCGCCAATAGAAGTTTTCACTTCAAAAACTGTTAGGGTGTCCAACATAGAGAGCAAGGATATAGGACCCTGGGATGACAACACATAGGAGATTATAAGATAAAGGCTATTTTTAATGCACTGAATTAGACAACTATTATAAACAATAATCATATAATTTTATGGAAGAATTCAGTAACAATATTGTACAAAACTATTAATACTAAACCATATTTTGATTACAAAATTAATAAATCTTAACAAAATTTCTGGCAAGATTAGAAATAATAACTATTTAATAAATTTACACTATTCTAAAATTATACTGCTATTTTAAAACAAAATATTGGTTTACAAAATTTAGCTACTGATAACAATTAATTTTTAATAACGTAAAAATCTAATAAATCAACGTAACTATTTAACAAGCAGCAAATTTTATGTTTTTAAAATTATTAGTAAATTTGCAACTGGTCAACTTCTTGAGGGAGGTTAAAATTTTAAATATAACAAGGAAGAAGAACTATTAAGTTAAATCTGTTGTAATAAGAAATTAAAAGACTCCGACCTCTTAAAATAAAAGTGTTGTGTGAACCTTCCATACAGAAGTCAATAATGAAAAAAAAAATTGTCGAGGCATAGAGTAAATTTGGAATAAAATGGCTTTACCAGTTCAAAAGGCAATCAAAGCTATTTTTAGTAATTGGATAGTAACTATATTATCTATTTTAGAATGATAAGTAGGCCTATTGATAGAATTAAAAATGCTACGAGATAAACATTTGTCATTATTCATAACTTGTTAATTCTGGATATATTGTTTAGTAGAATTCCCTGATTCAATCCTAAAGGAAATTATATATTGAAGTTAAGTTTGGAGTAAAGTTAAAAAATGTAACACCTTATTTAAATTGTAATTATATTTCATTGCTGAAAAAGTTAAACTAAATCAGAATTGTATTACTTTCTCGAAGAAGTTAACAAACTTGAAAGTGCCATTAATGGGAATAACATAATGCAAAAATTATAAGAAGAAAAAGAGGAAATCTCAAAATTTTACTCAAAAAAACTGATTCAGAATTGTAGAGCATTGTGTCAGAAGCCAAAAATCTTCAACATCTAATAGCAAAGACAATGAACAATGTCATTTTCTTTTATGTTTGCAAGTTTTTGATACACATTTTGAAACCAGAATTTCCAAACATAAATGAAAAAGTTAATTTATTGCAACTATAAAAATATTTAAATATTAAATATATTGCACTCTGATTTAAAAATAAATCTTGACAAATTGAATCTATAAATGATAAGTGTTTTGATATAAACTTTGAATATAACACAAAGAGGTTTGGAATTATCTATTGGTTTCAGTTGACTATTGAAAATAAGACACTTTTGAAGAAACTCAAAGACAAAACTGAAATAAATTGAAAGAATCACAATATTTTCTTATGGTAATTGATTATGGAAGGTTAGATTTGCAAAATACAAGACAAGTAAAACAATAATTTAAACATTGATTTGCTGAGTAGATATTAATTTTTCGTTATGACGATTTAATTTAAATTATGGTAACAATGTTAAACATACGTAAACTATGAATATGTTTACTAATTTAACAGGTTTATCACAAATACATATATACAGGTGGATTTTAAAAACTGATCTTGATGATTTGATTACTTAACTGAATGACATACTACTTTTCACCAAAATATAATAAACAAATTGACAATATACTTAACCGCTCCTTATAATAAATGCATCAGAAATTGATAAATGTTAACAAAATTTTACAATATAAACAATACACCATATGTTTAATAAATCTAAGTTTTAAACTCTATTTTACCTTATGAATTTGTGTGGTGTGGAAGGTAATATTCAAATAGTAAAACCTCACCGAATCGAAAATGGGCGTAGTAGAAAATCATTAAATTATGCATATTTTGATTACCTGTGCCCTAGATCTCAGTTAGATATGGGAATGATATCACTGCGTGAATCATCAGTCCCAAGGCTACATACATGCTCACTCTATCAGTGTCACTCAACTTACATTACATTGCAGTGTGGATTATACAATAACTTTGTTTCTTTACTAACACATCTTTGTTTAAATGCCTGGGTAAATTGAGATCTACCTTTATGTAGGAATCACAATACATGTTGTTTTAATCGAGAGATTGAGAACACACAGTTGTAAAAAAATATACAAGGAAAATTTCTGATATTGTTTTATTTTTGGATTTCAAGCAGAACATTCGTACTAGGCCAATATTTAACATGTTGGCTACCACACTGTATAAGGAAAACAATAATATGTATGCCATGTATTGCCATGAGCTCCTCTTAAATTAATATGACACACAAACTTAAATAATATAAGCTGATATTTGAGTTTTATTAATTATTCTTAACCATCAAATAGATATGTCCATGGATTATATGAAATGAGTCTACCCTCTTTAGCTCGGTTAAGTGGGGTTTTACTATATAATTTAAAATGTCAACTCAGAAAAAAGATTCTTGATTAAATCCACAGAATAACTTCTTTTTTACTGTAAATTTGTTTTTATTAGATCTTATTAAATTATTGTTTCAAACGTACAAATTCCATCTTTTGTTTTCAGTTCATGGCGATGACTACAATATTACCGGAATGTGTAAATATAATATATAAAATTTAGTACTATACAACCTATACCAAATATCACAAAATAAAAATGGTATAGCAAAACCCACAACAAAATTATTATTTTATAATGCTTTAATTGTGAATGGATTATCGTTTAAATGGAAGCTGTGTGAAATAACAAAACAATTTTTAACTAGGATCAAATGTTTATAACTTCTAAATCCATTTCGTTATATTATTATATACCCTTTCAATAGTGTTAAAATTCCCATCTCACAAATGTTTTATGTTATTTCTAAAAAATTAAACTACAAAACTATTTTGATTGTGTACACAATGTTCTGACTTCAAATGCATATCATACAAATTTACATGCATATCAGACTTTAAATGTATATCATGCATTTAAATCAAGACATTAATTTACAGCATTACTACTTGTCATGCAAAATTTATAAACATATTCCCTGTACATATTTACATTCCTACTCAGCATAAAATCACACTACAAAAATCATATACTGTATAAATTTATTCCTTGTAAATATTTTGACATTAGTTCCAATAAAAGTTAAAAAAACCTAACAAATTATTAAATAATATTTTATTGCAATTCACCCCAATTCGTGTTATAAATAGGCTATACAGTTTACTATTCATATTTTTTAAACAAAAAATACAAATCCATTTATAAAATTGAAATTGGGTGTTTTTTTATGTCTAGAAAAATAATTCTGTAATTATTATTGCTATTTAAAACTTCTTTTTTTACTGTGCTCCTTAAATGAGCTAATGAAATTTTCACTTATCTTGATTCCTATTCAATATCAACACATAACATAATCGCTATATATTTTAATGAACACATTTTTTTTATCAGGTTTTACACATTTTGACTCACTTTTTTTTTTTTACCAACATCATATGTATCATTTAAAGAAATTAAATATTAATTCCATTAAAACAAAGTATCATGAAAATTGGTACCATGAAAGAAATCTTTGAATAGCCCGGTTCCAATTTTTAAACAACAGTTGTGCATTCTCATATCCACATTTTTCGGGCTGAAATTCTCGATCGATTCTACGTAAACTCCTCAATTCAGACTTGTTCTCCCAAACTCCTGCAAATAGAAATTGAGAATTAATTTATTTTTGTAAAATTTATATTTAATACTAGTTTGGAAATAATTTTATAGTTTATCTTTGAAAATAATTATAATAATCAGGAAAGGGAAAAAGTATGACCTAACTTGTAGTTCATTCACAAGCAAGGCTATGATTAAAATATTCAGACATTCAAGTAGCATGTTATGTGTGTTTATAATTAGAAAATTTAGATGACCCCCACATGTGGAATGTGTACCCAATGAGTGATTCAATGGTATGGAGATGAGTGTGACTTTTAAATGATGCATGCAAAAATGTGCATTATGATGAACGAAACGAGGCAACCTTTGCTGAATGAAGATTTGGTGATTGCTTGCAGTTGAAAAAAAACATTGGAAAGAACATATGATTCACCCTTTGTCCTTTCTCTGCATTTTCATATTTCATGTTCATTTCTTAACAAAATTATATCTAAAAACTATAGTATCGGTAATTGTGTGCACACTGAGTGCCAATAATGCTTTGCCACACATAAAATGAAACGGCAGGGCAGTGCTTTAGCCTTTCTATAGGCTTTAGTGTACAAGGTGATAACTTTTTTTTCTGTCGTACAGTTGCTGGAGATGAGACATGGGTGTTGCCACAATACTTGAATTGAAGTGAGAGTCCATGGAGCGGAAGCACACTCTTGCAACCCTGACGGTATTATAGTATTCAAGAGCTTTATTTTTTGTTTTTTTTAAAGGTTTTTTGCCTTCAAGGGGGAAAAATAATTAAAAAAATATCCCTTATGATTAGCTTTACTTCAGGGATACACTAACTCTGTTATTTGGGATTATTTCTGCTGAAGGGTGGATAACAATGGGATAATTGAATAGAAAATTCAACCAGATATCCTTACCTGAGACTAAACCAGCAAGATAAGCAGCTCCCATACTTGTCATTTCTGTAGTCTGTGGTCTCTCTGTTACTAAACCTGTGAGGTTAGACAAAAGCTGCAGTACAAAATCATTGCGTGACACGCCTCCATCCACTCTGCATAAAAAAATGAGTAAACATTATCTAGCACAAATATTAAAGCTTAATATTTGAACATATCATTGTTTACATTAGAAATTAAAAAAAAAAAATTCTGTTTTTATAATTAATAATGGAAGTGGAATGCAAGATAATAAATTATAACAAATCTAAAACTATTATATACAATTAATTTTTTTAAATAAATACATTACTTCTCTTTTTATTATACAGAATGTCTCACAAAGAAACGGAGAAATATTCAGGACATAGTCTACTGGTCAAAATAAAGAAAAAAAAATACATATGAAGTTGACTTAAAATGTTTAATTGTTTATCTAACTGTCATTTTGTGTTTTGAATAAAAAATGCAAATCTTTTAAATGGCAAATAAAACAGAGTTGAAATTTCGCATGCTACTAAGTGTTATAAGACCTAATTTGAGAAAATTATCAATCGATTTTTAAATATGGTGGCCATTTAAAATGTTTAACATCAAATATCTCGGCGTTAATTTTACAAAAAACGTATAAGAGATACAAAAGTTTCTCTATTAACAACAAATAAAATGTTTAAAAAAAGTTTCTATATGTCAAAACATAATCGAGTTATCGACAAAAAATGGGTAGTAGTATACCGTACCAATTTGTCTGCTTATTTTGGTCTGTTTTGCTTTAAAAAAAAAACCAAAACCAATTTTTAAAAAGTATGTATTTAATTTTTATAGATTAATTTACATCAATTTATTCAAAATTAAATAAAAAATTGCAGAACTCACAGAAAATTTTAATTTTAGACTAATCTTGGGTATTGTAGGGAAGTAACAAGGAATTATGATTTCAATTTTTGTTGATAACTTGATTGACCTTAAACTTAAACTTGACATACAGAAAACATTTTTTTAAAAACATTTCATTTGTCAATAAAACAGGAAAATTTATTTGTCTCTTTTAGATTTTTTTTTTGTAAAATTAATGATTTTCGAGATACTTGGTGTTAAACATTTTAAATGGTCACCATTTTAAAAAGAGTCAAGGAAATCGATTGATAATTTTTCTATTGGGCCTTTATATAGCACTAAGTATAATGACAAATTTCAACTCTATCGTTTACAGTCCAAAATATATGAAGTTTTAAATGGCATCTATCCATTTAAGAACATATGTTCATGGTTCCACTTTCATCAGTGGAATATGTTCTGAACATTTCCGTTCATTTGTGGGACACTCTGTATAATTGTATGTTATTCAAAATGATCTTATATATTAGCTTCATAATGAAAGATGGTGACACAGTAAAGTTAGGCTAAAATTCCTACCTATTCATCTTCCAAAGAAGTAATTTTTTTTAACATCATTAATATGCTCAAGGTGTAAGCAGGACTCGTCCGGTCCTTCTAACTATATTTCTACTCTGATAACTCAGGTACTGATTTGCCACTTTTAAAGCAATTTTTTATATAGCTGTACCAAATTTGGGGTACTCCAAAAAGAAAAAAACATGAAAAACAGATACTTGGAAAGAAATAAAAAAAAACAAAAAAACAGTTTCTCTTTTGATAATTGAACAAATAAAATCAAATATGTATATTTAAGTACTCTAAAGAGGGTACAGCTTTTCATTTTTGTTATTTCGTAATATTCTATAAAAGAATAATATTAAAATTTTGAGTTTTTACCATGCTTCAAGTATATTTTATTTTAAAACCGATATATAGAGGTTAATCAACTTTGGCAGAAAATGCTATGAAATTTAGTTTTTTTGAAATTTTAAATAGGACTCATATGGATTAAGTATTGAATCACAAAAGACAACTGCCTGGAGGGAACCTGGAGAGAACTCAATCCTGGCATTTTATGAACTTATTTAGTTTTGAGAACATTAGCTTTGAGAACTTTCCTCTTTGTACAATTCTTATAAGGAAATTAAGAATCTTTTCTTTGAGTGTCAATTTGGACAAAGAAACAACCCCTTTGTTTTCCTACACATTTTATGTGTTCCCACTCTGGTTGAAGTTTAACTAGACTCCGTTCTTCCCCCCCCCCCAACTAGTAGTATCATTAGTGGAATTTTTATCTTGAAACATAGTTTTATTTATCTACTCATATAATAACATTAAAAACATTGTTTAATGCAAATGATTGAAAACAAAATGCTCACCTAATCCGTGAAAAGGTAAAATTAGTTTCATCAAGAAGAACATTATAGAGCTGAGCTACTCGACATGCGACACTCTCCAGTACTGACCTGACCATGTGATCTGAACCAGATGTTGGTTTTATACCAATAAACCCAGCAGCTGCATGACAGTCATTCACAGGGGCCTACAACAAAATAGAATTAATATAACCTATAAATAAGTTAGCACTATTAAAACAGTTTTGGTTTTAAAATGATTGGATAGTGATGTTTTGTTCATATTATTGGTATAGTTTAATCGGACATTTGTGATCATTTGTGTATATAAAAACTAATATACATTTCAAGAGTATGAATTGTGACAGTGTGAAAAGTCAGATTTTAATATAGACTCATTTAAAAGACGCGGTGAAGCCAAAGAGATAAGAGATTCAAATAATAAAGTAAATTTAGTAACGTCATTAATAAAAGAAAAATGGATTTTCAAGACAACAGTATGAATAACCATGTTTAATTTTAATATAATTCAGTTTTATTGTTATAATATGTAAATTATTTGTGTTTTATGAAAGTGTGGTAAAATGTGGGAACAGTAACCGGAAGGAACGCTTTCGGAAGTAAGAATTTGCCTCATGGCAACGGCAGTCTAAGTCCAGCGTTAGGAGTGACAGGTTGTGTTCTAAAAAGTCGAAGTCCAGCGATTGAAGGGACAAGATGTGTTTTTTAAGAGTTGAGTTTACCGCTTAAAATGAACAGGTTGTGTTTTTTCAAAGTCAAAATCCAGTGTTTGGAGAGATAAGATCGTAGAAAGAGTTTCTAGGTTCTGTTAGAACAATGTACATTTGATTTTTTATCTCAAATAGTGATCGAAAGTATTTAAAAATCCATATTTAGCGTGTTTCAATGACAATAACGCGGGAACATAAAAGACAATGATTTATATACGCGAGTTATGAACATTCTCAACAACTTGAGAAAACAATTTCTGAACGAGGGAGAATCCACTGCGAGCCGTAGAACTTCAACTCGTAGGACATCAGTTTTCCATTCGGACACAGACAATGTTTTTTATTTAGATCGGCGTTGTGGTATAGACGCTATATATTACCTGTTTGATTAATAACCTGTATTATGTTTTAAATTAATGTTTTTGTAAATGTTTATCTATTTAAAGAAAATTTAGTAGATTATTACTAGAAGAGATACTAGTAAAATGAAACTTTTAATTAATGAAAATAGAATCTTTTCATTTTTCTTTTAGAGCTACAAAGTTACTAAAAAATTTCATAGATTAAATTCCTGTTGCAACAATTTTATTTGTAGAAGCATTTTTGAAGATAAAATTAATTAATTTGAAAGAATGAAATAAAGGAAATATAAATTCATAATTTGTTATTAAAACTAAAAAGGATAACTAGTACTTATAATATGATTTTTTTTTGTTAATAATAATTTGTAGGATGTTTCTTTGAATGTTTAATAAATGTTTTCTTTGTAACATTTCAGCCAAAGTGTTCTCATTTAAAACCAAAATCCACTGTAAGTACACAGTAAAAAGAACTTGCGACCCCAGAGATTTTTTCTTTTCTTTTAAATATTTAAATTCATTTTCTTTTTTTTTTTTCTAAATTGGTATGTTAAGGATACCTGGCGCCCTAGTCGAGCAAATTAATAATTGAATTCAATATTAATAAAAAATAAGTACTCTTCAAGTACGACAAAGGCTCATTTTTGAATTGTAACAAATGTCGCCGCAACTGTGGGCTTTTTTAGTCGAAATAAACAGTGATTTTGGTAATGCGAACATTTAATCAAGGTAAGGACTCTCTGAATAAAATAAGAAAGATTCTCTTTTAAAATTTTTTGTGTTAAATATAGTAAGGTAAAAATGGAGTCAGAAATTGTAAATGTTAATAATAATGATGAACAGGTAGGGTTAGGAAATCAAAATTCTTTAAGTAACATAGAGCCATTGGAATTTCAAAAAGATACTTTTGAAAATTTAGAGCAGAAATTGCAAAGTAATGAGCAGACAATACAAAGTAATAGTAGTAATGAATTGTTTTATCAACAGGGACAAGATTTTTTAGATCAAGAAATAAGTAGTAATAGTAATAGTAGACGTTCAAGTATGGGTAAAATTAGTAGTTCAGGTTCGGATTTTAATGGGTTTGATAGTGATAGGATTCTAAATAGTAAACAACAGTGTGAAGATATAAATAAAAAATTAGTAGAAACACCAGGGGTAGAAACTGTAAAGGAAAATTCAGATAGGGAATTAAGAGCTGAAGAGGTTAGGGTAATTGAGCAGGTTAGGGTAACTGAACAGGTTAGGATAGATAAGAGGGTGGAAAATAATGATCAGGATTTAGAGATTAAGAGTATGTTTGAGCAATTGATGAGTAAATTTGATCAGAAATTTGAACAAAGTAGGTTAGAAACAAAACAAAATAATGTAGATTTGAAACAAGATTTAAATAATAAATTTGATGACTTTAATAATAAATTTGATCAAAATAAGCTAGAAATTAACACTAAGCTGGAAAATTTCAATGTTAAACTCGAACAGAATAATGTTAAATTGGATAAAATAGACAATGATTTAAAACAAAGCAAGTTAGAGTTAAGACAAGATAATTTAGATTTAAAAGAAGAAATGTACAAAAAATTTGAAGAAACTAGGGCTGAATTTAAAGAAGGTTATGTAAATGTAGAACAGGGCCTAAGACAAGAAATTAAGCAAACTAGGTTAGATATAGAAAATAATTTTGATGAAAAAATTGTTAAAATTGAAATAGACATGTCTGACAAAATATGTAGCATAGTTAAGGAAATTGATAATGTTAAATCTGAAACGGAAGTAAAGTTGTTAAGTAATCAAATAGAAGCTAAAAATAATCTAAAGGTTGTTGAAAACAAAATTTGTAAAGAAATTTTAGAGGTTAAGAGTAATGTAAACAATAGAGTAGATAAGTTTGAGATGCAGCTAGGGAAAACAGACGAAAAAATAACCTTGTTAGACTTAGAAGTAGGAAAACAGAAGAATCTAGAAAAACAAGAAATTTTAGAGTTAAAAAACAATGTAGAGGACCAGATTAATAGCCTAAATTTAAAATTCGAAGGAGAGTTTATGCAAAAAATAAGGGAGAATTTTGTAGAACAGGGTAGCATAAGTCAGGGTACTTATACAAGTGCGAACATAATTAATGAGACTATAATCCCAGAGTTTCAAAATGAAAGGTTAGAACCACATCCAAAAGTATTTATAGAAGCTATAGAGACATTTAACAAAATAAATGGGGGACAATGGAAGATAAAGTTAGGTTGTTTGAGGAAATATTTTAAAGGTGAAGCAGAGTTATGGTTTGAAGCACACAAAAATGAGTGGGGTAGTTTTGAAGAGTTTAGGGTAGCATTTCTAGATAGGTTTTGGTCTGAAGAGAAACAGGAACAATTGAAAACTAAATTATTGGTAGGAAGCTATTTTAGGGGACCAATAGAAGAAGTATTTAGATATGTGATGAGCTTATATAATAAGACACAATTTTTAGATCCGCCCATGTCTATGGATACATTTGTAAGACATATAAGTAGGAAAATGCCTGAAAAACTAGAGTTAATGATGTTAGCAGCTAGGCCTAAAAATGTTAATGACCTAGAAAAGTTAATCTTAAGTTGGCAAGAGAGTCAAAAGTTATTAGGACCAGATAGGACAAGACAAGGGGAAAATAGGATGAATATGGACAGACCCATGTATAAAAATTTTCAACCACAGCAATTAGGACAGGAAGGATTTCGATTTAGGGCACCACCCCATTTTCAAGAGACAAGGGGAGAGAATAGGTTTAGGGGACCAAATAATTTTACTAGATTTCCACCACCTAATATGCAAAACAACAACAATAGGCCCATGTTAACTAATCAACAAAATTTTAATAGGGCAAATGGTAATGGCATGAATCAAGGTTTTAGGCCAAATTTTCAACAAAAAAGATATGATCAGGGAAATAAGGGAAATGGTAATAGACCACAGGGAAACCAAAATGGACAACAGTGAATAGGGCCCAAGCTTTGTTGTCTGAAAATCAAAATAGGCCTAAAATAATAAATTCCAAAAATACAATTTCATCTATAATAACAAAAAATAACAATAACGTTGATGTAGACATTAGAGAAGAATTGTTAAATGAAGAAAATTATAATAATGTAAGCATACAGCCTATAAAAGGAGAATTAATTGAAATTGATGTGAAAATTAATAGAGAAGAATTTAAATGTTTAATAGATACAGGTTCGGAAATTACTGTTATGAATGAAGAAATTTATAAGAAACTAATTGCTAATAATGATAAAATTTTGGAATTACCAGTATGTAACTTAACAATTGTAGGAGTAACAGGTGTGCGTAGCAAGAGGATTACAAAACAAGCTTTTATAGATGTAGAAATTGGAAAAGATGTAGTTGCAGTAAATTTTTTAATTGTTAGAGGTCTAAATATTGAAATGATTATAGGATGTGATTTTTTAAAACAAAAGAAGGCTCAAATTGATTTTGATGAAGAAAAAATTAAATTTAATGTAGAGGATAAAATAATTCAAACAAAGTTTAGAAAACAAATTTTGCAAGTAGAATGTTATAAATTAAAATTGTGTAGGACTAAAGCAGAAATAAATTGTTATGATGAGACAGATTTTGATTATGAAGAATTGCAAATTAATGATGTAGCTACAAACTTTTTTCAAGATTTTGATTCAAAATATTATGAAAATAACTATGAAGATGTAGAATGGACACAAATTGTAGAAAAGATTTTAGAAGAATGTAATTTAAATTTAGATAGTGAAAAACGAGAATTAGAAACTGTATTAAATGATTTTAAAGAAGTATTTTCGGATCAGCCAGGAAAAATGTTAAATTATAAAGCTAAACTAAATGTAAAGGAAGATAGTAAATTTATAAATAAATCTTATGCAATACCACATTCAAAAAAGGAAGCTGTAGCTAAGGAAATTCAAAAAATGATAGACAATGATATAATAGAAGAGTCAAATAGCCCATTTTCAAATCCTTTAGTATGTGTAATTAAGAAAGATTCGTCCATAAGACTATGCTTAGATGCTAGGCAAGCAAATCAAATAATAATACCAGATCGAGAAGCACCTGAACAGATAGATGATATATTGCAAAGGTTTGAAGGAGTTAAATATATTTCTAGTATAGATTTGGTCAGTGGTTTTTGGCAGATAGAATTAGACGAACAATCTAGAAGATATGTTGCTTTTGTATTCAATGGTAGGAATTTACAGTTCAAAAGACTCCCTTTTGGTTTAAATGTTAGTACTTCATTATTTAAAAAAGGATTAAGTATGGTATTAGGGCCTGAAGTTTTGGAATTCACAACAGTTTATGTAGATGATGTATGTATAGCGTCAAAATCGTTTGAAGAGCATATGAGACATTTGCGAAAGTTATTTGAAAGACTTAAAACATATAATGTAACTATTAAAATAAAAAAGTCTGTTTTTTGCAAAAAAGGTATAAAGTTTTTAGGATACAATATATCAGATATAGGAATAGAGCCAGACCAAGAAAAAATTAAAATAATACAAGATTTTCCCACACCAAAAAATATCAAACAATTACAAAGTTTTTTAGGCTTATGTAATTATTACAGGAAGTTTCAACAAAATTATGCAGAGTTAACTAGTAAATTCACACATCTTTTAGGGAATAATAACAAAATCTGGAATTGGACAGAGGAAGATAGAAGTACATTTGAAAAAATAAAACAGGTTTTCTTAGAAACGATAATTTTACAACACCCTAATTTCCAAGAGCCTTTCTATTTAAACACAGATGCTTCGGATAAAGCTTTAGCAGCCGTATTGTATCAAGTGGACGTAAATAATGAACATCTGGTCATTGCGTTCGCAAGCAGAACTTTACAAAATAGTGAGGTAAATTACACGGTTACAGAGAAAGAATTGTTGAGTATAGTCTTCGCATGTAAAAAGTTTAGAAATTATGTGTTAGGAAATAAAACGACTATACGTTCTGACCATAAAGCTTTGACCTTTTTAAAGAACTGTAAATTAACACATGGTAGACTTCTGAGATGGATATTGTTTTTACAGGAGTATAATTTAGAAATTGAGTATTGTCCAGGGAAGGAAAATATTGTAGCAGATGTTATTTCGCGAACGGATCATAATGAAGTCATCAAGACAGGAGATGAACATTTAATTAAAATTTTTCAAACACAAATTGATAAAAATTTAGCAAAACAAGATAGAATTTTAAGAAATGCCTTTAAACGTTTAAATTTAGAACAAAGTCAAGATGAATATTGTATAAGAATTATTAAATTATTAGAAGACCAATCTGTTAAATTTAATAAGTTAAGAGAATGTTATGTTATCTATAATGATGTTTTATTTAAAAAGTCAAAGAAAAATGGAATTCACAAAATTTGTTTAACAAAATCTTTAATAGAAATTGTAATTAATGATTGTCATGAAAGATACGGACATATTGGTGCAGGAAAGTGTTATAAAATATTAAAAGGACTATACGAATTCCCAAATTTAGAAAAGCAAATAAAATTACAAATTAGGCCATGCGATTTATGTCAAAAAACTAAAGTATCAAATATAAAAAATGAAGGATTAATGGTGAACGTCTTACCTGAAAATGTATTAGATTTAGTAGCAGTGGATTTATTTGGAGAGCTACCTACGGGAATTGGTGGGGTTAAATATATATTTGTAGTACTGGATGTTTTTTCGAAATTTATAAAATTATACACTATAAAGAGAGCAATTGGGACAGTTTTAGCAAATAAAATAATCAATGAATATGTAAAGGAAATAGGGAAACCAAAAATAATTCTAAGTGACCACGGTAGTCAGTTTCAATCACGAATTTGGAAGGAAAAATTAATAAATAATAATATTCAAGTTAGGCACACATCAGTATATCATCCTCAGTCGAATCCCAGTGAGCGTTGCATGAGAGAACTAGGTCGAATGTTTAGGACTTATGTACACAATAAACACACAAAATGGCCGCTTTATGTAAAATTTATAGAAAATTGTATGAATCAATCCATACATGAATCCATCAATGATAGTCCGTATGAAATTATGTTTAAAAAGGAGTGTCCGCGCATTTATAACCAACTATGCAAATTTCCTCCGGGAAAAATAATAGATTTTGAAGAAAAAATAGTTTTAGCGAGAAGACGTTTGAAGTTAAAAGCAAATCAGCGGAAAAAATATCATGATAAAAAACTAAAACCAACAAAATTTGAGGTAGGAGATTTAGTTTTAGTTAAAAATCACTATCTGTCATCAAATTTGAGAAGAGAGATAAAGAAATTTTTCTTATTGTATCAAGGTCCGTTTAAAGTTTTAAAAATTAAATTAGAAAATGCATATGTAATTTGTACAATAGACTCTGAAATAATTAAAGGGACATACAATGTCACTCAATTAAGGAAATATATTTCATAAATAATTAAAGAATTGATAATAATAAATTTTAATGTTAAATAAATAATTTGATTTGAAAACAGAACATTTTAAAAAATAAATTGTGTAATGTAAGAAAACTTTTAAGGCAAACTAGAATATTTGAAAATGTGAGATGAGAGGATCATTGGAGCTGCAAGATTGTTAGTAAATAACTCTGTATGTTTATGAAAGGAATAAATAATTATGAAACGTGACATAGATAAGATAGTTAGTTCGAAGCAAGGATTCAGAGTAGTGTTGAAGAAATAATATTCAATATTAAGTAGGTAGATTCAATGTTGAATATTCAATAAAATGTGACGAGAGTTGAGATTCATCTATAGACCGTATTGGAACCGAAAAGTTCACTTCTTATCAGTAGTAAACAGATAAAGAATTGCGTCTCTATATACAAAGGGGAAATTGTTTATTCCTTAGTCAGGTATAAGTTCTTTGCATGACATTGAGACTGAAATACAGCGTGTTACGAAAGTGCTGTTCTGAAAATAAAAAACTTTTGACTTATAATTCAAAGTTAACTTGCGTTTTCAAATAAAAAATATTTAAATAAAGGATAATTGGTTTTAAATAAAGTAGATAAAAATAAAAGTGGATTACTTAAATAACTTTTATAGAATTAAATGTAAAAAATTCTAAGTAAAGGACTTAGAATAAATTTTAAAAATAAAATTTTTTTTTTTGAATTGAATAATAACATCCAGAAAGGATTACATAAACAGAAAATCGACGATACTAGTAATAAGATTGGTAGAAATAGACATTATTTCAACTTCGGATGATACGATTTGAATAAAATTTTTATGAATTTTAAAATTTTCTTCGTGTAGATGCATTTAAGGAGTACATGAACATTTGAGAGGAGGTAACAGTTTATGTAGTAGAAAACATGTTTTATTCTTAGGAATAAAGCATGTAGACAGCATTGAAGGTGTGTTATGGTTGAAAGGTGTGATTGGGGCTTTATTCTGAATAAAGTAGGAATTTTGCATTTCAACCTTCTCGCATCTGAAGATCATAATGCATACTTCAATGTAAGTGTCTAGAGTGTGATCAGAAGGACACATGTAAAATATTAGACCATCAGAAGGATTGGGAGGAGGTAGGAGTTTATGTAGTAATAATAGAATGTTTTATTCGCAAGAATAAGGCATTCTGGGACTGCATAGAGGGCGTGTTGTGAAATAGGGATGTGTTTTGGGCTTTATCTTGAATCAAGTAGGGATATTGCATTCAACCACTGCACATTTCAACGTCACAACATGTTACTTTGTGTAAGAGTCTAAAGAGCAATTAGAAGTATGCACGGTATAAAGTAGATGGTTAGAAGAACTTTGTAGGAGAGGTTAGGAAGAAAAATGCATAAATAAGTGTGACATTATTACATGAAAAACCTTCATGTAATAAATTTTAGACAGATGATAGAAGAAAGACAAAGTGTAGTGTATACAGAACTGATCAATCTGTATATACAAGATTAAACCGGACGTGACATTATTAGGGAGTAATTTAGTAAGAAAGATAGTAATTTTTTAAATGTATATAATAGATTAAGAGTAATAATGCTTGGCTTATATGTAGAAAGTATTTGATATTTTTTTACAAAAGTTAAGAATAATAAAATAAGTAATTATATGCAAAATATTGTTAGATTTAAATAATTTGAGATTTGAAAGGTGACTTGTAAAGGAATTGAGTGGTTTTCAAGAGGTATTGCTAAGATGATAATAATATTGAAGTTTTTTGTTTTTTTTATAATGAAATGGTAATAAAAGGAATAATGGAGTTAAAAATGTTAAAGTTTTGTTTTTTTTAAAGAAGGAGATATAATTAATAAATAATATAACATGAAGAGAATTTATGTGAGTTTTGCCAAGACAGATAATAAGTAAGTTTTTTAAGTTTTTTGATGTTAAATAATGAGTAAAGGAGGTTAAGTTTCTGTTTTTTAAAGGAAGGAGTAATAAATTAGCAATGATAAGAAAGATTTTGATGAAATTTATAAATAAAATAAATAATTAACGATTTTTAATAAATAATGTTTTGAATTTAAAACAATAGATGATTGTGAGAAGTTATCTGATAAAGATGTCTAAAGATTTTGATGAAATACGGTGTTAGCTGGGAAACAATGTAAATTTTAATTTTTTTTTGAAGTTTTTATATACAAGTAATAGATGATTAAGAAGATTTTAATAAGAAGTAATTTAAATGAAAGAATTTTTGAGTTTTATATGAAGATGATGACTTTACAGAATTGTTGAGTAAAGTGGTATTTAAAATGAAGTTGTTCTGTTAAGAAACTTTTATAAAAAAGGTAGTTAGGTTGCATTAATGGTAATTTTTTTTAGTTTTTAAGAGGTTTTTTGAATACTACGATGAAATAAAGGAAATATGCGACGATTTTAATGAAATAAAGGAAATATGCGACGATTTTAATGAAATAAAGGGAGATTTGAGGAATTCTGCGAATAAACGACGATTATCATGATTTTTTAAAGGAAGCTACGTTGAGATAAAGAGATAAATATGAATGATAAAGAGGTTTTTTGAGGATTAATGCAACTTTGATTATTAAAATATGAAAGATAAGATGGAAATAATTTTAAGATAGGATACTGAGAGACAAAACAATTGTAAAGAGGTAATTTTGAAATAAATAGATGAGTTTTGTAAGTAATTTTATTTTTTTGATAATAATGATGTTATGTTTTTGAATTTTAGTTGAAGAAGAGAGCTTTTGGTAATTGTAAAATCAGTAGTTAACATGTTATCCCAGCAAGACAAAGGAGAATTGAGATTTTAAGTAAGAATAAATAGTTATTGGATTTAAACTAAAATAGATAATAATGTAAAGTCTGAATTGAAAAGTTTTAAGGTGAATTGAAGCAATGTTGAGTAATAAGTAAATAATTTTCGTAAAAATGTTAATTAATAATGAGAGGTTTTTAAATTTAAATTGTGTTAAGTTAAAAAATGATTTAGATGAATAGTGTGAGATGAAGGTAGATTTTCAAAGGATGTAGCAATGTCGTCTTGGCAAAGAGGATGAGACGAGAAAAAGTATATAGACGGCTGTCTGGGAGATAAGATTTTGAGTGACAGGATCCGGTCAACAAAAAATGTTGATGGGAAAGTTCAGTCAACTGCTGTTGAAAAATAAAGAGGATGTAGGGTTTTCTTTATATAAATAGAGATAAGGATTAGCGCTAATGGATTTATATATAGTTTTGATGAGTTATGATAATGCAAATAAATTAAAATAGTAAAGTAGGATTTAGTAAGTTAATTTTTTGTTTACATGAAAAGAGAATCTTTCTTAAATGAATACTCTAGAGGTATTTATTATTTTTTTTATGAAGTCCTTAGCTTCTGAAATGAAATGTCTTGAACATCCATTAATATTTTTTTTTCGATTTGAAATATATATATATAAAAGCTTTGTATTACAATACCTGTATTGAAATACAAACCTTGTGGGGTTTTGTGACAGTGTGAAAAGTCAGATTTTAATATAGACTCATTTAAAAGACGCGGTGAAGCCAAAGAGATAAGAGATTCAAATAATAAAGTAAATTTAGTAACGTCATTAATAAAAGAAAAATGGATTTTCAAGACAACAGTATGAATAACCATGTTTAATTTTAATATAATTCAGTTTTATTGTTATAATATGTAAATTATTTGTGTTTTATGAAAGTGTGGTAAAATGTGGGAACAGTAACCGGAAGGAACGCTTTCGGAAGTAAGAATTTGCCTCATGGCAACGGCAGTCTAAGTCCAGCGTTAGGAGTGACAGGTTGTGTTCTAAAAAGTCGAAGTCCAGCGATTGAAGGGACAAGATGTGTTTTTTAAGAGTTGAGTTTACCGCTTAAAATGAACAGGTTGTGTTTTTTCAAAGTCAAAATCCAGTGTTTGGAGAGATAAGATCGTAGAAAGAGTTTCTAGGTTCTGTTAGAACAATGTACATTTGATTTTTTATCTCAAATAGTGATCGAAAGTATTTAAAAATCCATATTTAGCGTGTTTCAATGACAATAACGCGGGAACATAAAAGACAATGATTTATATACGCGAGTTATGAACATTCTCAACAACTTGAGAAAACAATTTCTGAACGAGGGAGAATCCACTGCGAGCCGTAGAACTTCAACTCGTAGGACATCAGTTTTCCATTCGGACACAGACAATGTTTTTTATTTAGATCGGCGTTGTGGTATAGACGCTATATATTACCTGTTTGATTAATAACCTGTATTATGTTTTAAATTAATGTTTTTGTAAATGTTTATCTATTTAAAGAAAATTTAGTAGATTATTACTAGAAGAGATACTAGTAAAATGAAACTTTTAATTAATGAAAATAGAATCTTTTCATTTTTCTTTTAGAGCTACAAAGTTACTAAAAAATTTCATAGATTAAATTCCTGTTGCAACAATTTTATTTGTAGAAGCATTTTTGAAGATAAAATTAATTAATTTGAAAGAATGAAATAAAGGAAATATAAATTCATAATTTGTTATTAAAACTAAAAAGGATAACTAGTACTTATAATATGATTTTTTTTTGTTAATAATAATTTGTAGGATGTTTCTTTGAATGTTTAATAAATGTTTTCTTTGTAACATTTCAGCCAAAGTGTTCTCATTTAAAACCAAAATCCACTGTAAGTACACAGTAAAAAGAACTTGCGACCCCAGAGATTTTTTCTTTTCTTTTAAATATTTAAATTCATTTTCTTTTTTTTTTTTCTAAATTGGTATGTTAAGGATACCTGGCGCCCTAGTCGAGCAAATTAATAATTGAATTCAATATTAATAAAAAATAAGTACTCTTCAAGTACGACAAAGGCTCATTTTTGAATTGTAACAGAATCAACTCTCATTATCAAGTGATAAAAATAGAAAATGAAAAATGTAAAAAAAAAAAAAAATGATAAAAATATTAGTAATCAAGCGTGGTATTTATCAGGGTGAACAACTTTGGGTCCCCATTAAATTTTTAGTGAGTGACTTCTTTTTGCAGAGACTTAACCGACAACATTTCAGGCTTATTTTAACATTGAGGAATTTTGTTTCTTCAATTTTTATTAATGGAAGCTATAATGACCTTGTTTTTACACTGTTTTGGCCGATAGGATTGTCTAATAGTATATATGGACCAATTTAACACATGAGTGCGGCTGGGACGCCGGCGGGGCGGGCCTGCCGTGCGTGCCCGACTGCCGCGATGCTGGCGGGGCAGACAGAAGCAATGTTTTCCATTGCTCAGTGTGGCCCATCCATTTGTGATAGAAGGGTCGAGTTTGCCCGCATTTTAAGGTTATCCCTTGTGTTTGTTTACAACTTGCTTCGTTTGTGGATCGGAGGCTCGGCATTCGTTTGTGGTGACTGATACCTTTACGTCGCGCTTACAGAGTTCGAGGCTGGTGACGAGTGTGTTTTATTGATATTTATTTTGTGTTTTTTAGTTATTTTACTTTCAATATCCCTTGTGTTTGTTTACGACTTCATCGTTTGTGTATCGTGGGCTCGGCGTTCGTTTGTGGTGACCGATACCTTTACGTCGCGCTTACAGGGTTCGCGGTCGGTGACGAGTGTGTTTTATTGATATTTATTGATAATAGTCATGTGAAACTTAGATGATCAGTCAATCGATCATCAAACTGAAATGTATAGTGCGGCGCAGCAGACACAGTAAAACTGACTGTGGCAGGGCATGGCCAAGACATCGGTGATGGGCAATGGTGGACGTGGTATGATGCGTCCAGGACGCCGGCGGGGCATGACTTCAAAGTCCTGGATTTGAAGGAAGTCGAGCTGGAATCGAGTTTTAAACCCTAAAACTGAACTTCTACATTAGAAAGTTAAGGTTTGGTGATAAAAAAATTTTTTAGTATTATCCAACCCTAATGGTCATTTTACAGCAGTGAATGTGTTTAAAAAAATTCATTTATATAGCTTCTTCCTAGTGTATTATCTTTGCTTCTTACCAAATTAATTTATGATTTTTGGACTAAATACTTCCAGTTATTTTAAGAATCATACTAAGGATATTAAAACATCACAAATTTTACACATATCATGTATTTCTATCAGGAAATTCATGGGGATGAAATTGACCTACATTTTGTCAATAGCTTGACTTGTGAGATAATATTAGATAGAAAAAAACTCGGAACACAAGAGCGCACAAAAATTACGTTTACATAATCAAACATGTTTCAATGGCGAAGTCGTCATCCTCAGTGATACATGAGCTACAATAACACTCATGTAGTTATTCAACTCAAATTTGTCATTGAAACTTGTTTGATGAAGTAAACGCAATTTTTATGAGATATTTTTTTCTATCTAATATTATCTCGCAAGTCAAGCTTAATATTTATTTAGAGACAGATGAAGAATTTTTCTGTAAGCATAAAATTTTTAATAATTATTGTTAAAATAAAACTCAATTATCTCTTCTTTATAATATGTGTTAACATTGATGAATAAATTATTGAAAAATTATCAATATATTCCATTGTAAGAATTATTTTTGAATATCATTCATAAAATATTTTTGTTCTCTAGTGAGATGTGCTAATTCAATGTTAAATACTCAAATTTCCAATACTAAGCGAATACACACACAAAAAAAATGACAAGAAATCTGGATGTCGTGTATTTAATCTTCAAGCAACCACCGTTTCTAATGAAAGAAAATACTTGTTATTCAGAATCAAGTAATGAGGTTAATACTGGTACATGTTTACCTGAAGACCACTGAAGGCAGGTACAAAGTAAATGCCACCATTATCTGGTACAGAGTTGGCCTTTTCTGAAGTCTCTGATACATCAAAAACAAGACCTGTAACACAATACTGAAATAAGTTTATGTCTATTTGAACCTAAGAATAAGATATTTAGAGAGGCAATATGGTTTTAAAATGAAAATGTTAACAATATTTGAAATTTCAGTTTACAGTAAGTAATGTGAACACTTTATAAACTGAACTTAATAATCATCACATGTTTAACTTCGTTTTGACGAGTTTGGTGAGCTTGATCAAGTATTACATCATACCTAAAACCTTTCGGAACTAAAGGGGCCTCAAAAACAGATTTATCCAAAATGGCAGCATTGGTTCAACTTAATTTAAAGCTCTGAATTGCCTAAGCCTATTAGATGGCTTTTAGTCAGTTAATGTTTGGTTAGCACATTGAATTCCTTTCATCGTTGTTCTAGCATTTTCCACCAGAGTTATGGTTTTCAATTGTCCTCAAAATGATGTTGGGTCAATGTAGTAAATGTTTGCCCCAGCTCAGGGATTGAAACTGGAACCTCTTACTCTGAACTGAGCTGGGGTTTTAGACCAATGATATAACTAGATTTAATTATCCATGTTTTTCTTCTTCCTCCTCTTATGCTAATGGCATCAGGGGGTTCAATAAAATAACTTCAAATTTTTTTCCGTCAGCTGTTAGTTTCTTCATTATTTTCCTCTTCTGTTACGGTTTCTAATTAGATTATTCGTAGTTGTCCTCTAATTCATTCCCCAATTGGTCGTGACTTTAAAATATTTCTTGAAATCCTTTTCCTTGATTTTTATTCACGTCTCCATACTATTTCAATTGGTTTTATTATAATAGTTCAATTAATGACTCCTGTTTAAAAACTTGATTATATCTTTCCCTAGTTTTAAAATTGCTTTTCCTATTCATTCGTGTTTTACTTGACACCTTTCTTTGATTCATTCAATCTTTAATCATCCTCCTCTAAACTTCATATAAAATTCCAAAAAATAAGAGCAATTTCTGATAATGACAAACAAATGAAATATTCATCTTTCTAAAAACATTTTTGTCATAAAAAAATCACCATACACATGTACTTACCCATGTTCTGAATCCATTTAATTAAACACCCTGTATCATAAGATGATCCTTCAACGACGTAGACCAACTCATCCTTTACTCGCCACCCCACAACAGGGTAAAGTCCTGAAATTATTGTTTTAAATGTAATTTCTTGTATGTTATAACAAAATTGTTTTATACAAAAAATAGGAAACATTTAACAAACAAACTGATGTCTTTTTAAATTCAGTTAAGAGTTTTACAATTTCATCCATAAAACATTTGAAATTTTGAAATGCCTACCGATTCTAGCATTGGAACTAATATCGACTCATTTAGTAAAGGCATATTTGATGAATTCAATTGAATTAGTTGAATTTTTAATGTAATTTATTCTGTGCAGTTGTCAAGCTAATATAATACTTTTAAATGTAACATATTATATAGACTAGTTATCGGTTTTACTCTTAAATTGTTAAATAAATATTAAAATATTACTGTGCTTTAATTATTATGTGTTGCAATTTTTATAATGCATAGATAATATTCTTCTACGAATTTACAAAATTAATGTAGTTTTAAAGGTAATAACTAAGATTGATGTATTTGTTGGAAAAGTAAATTTTGACATGTCACCTATCTAAATGTAAACAGATATATTGTAAATGAAGACATGAAATTAAAATGAAAAATAAAATATATAGGCAATTAGTTTAACAATAGCCATATTTGTTTAGTACACAAATCAATTTAATATAGTCCATCCTAGGTGTTACGTTCAACTGCTTCTTTAGTTATTATTCTAAACTGTGCTGATTCTACGGTGCACAAAAATATTGCACAAACTCTCCCACCGCCAAACCAAAAATGAATTAAAAATAATCGTCATACAAAATGTCACTTTGTTGTAAATATAAAAATAAAACTAAAGCTTCTAGACACTGTTTTTTAACAAATATATATTTAAATAAGGGCCTAAATTTGCTTTACTTGTGCCATAAACATGTCTTCAGAATAAATCTCACTCGACTAAGTTTTTAATGCCGATTTTTTCTTTCAATTATTCACGAACCATATTTTTTTACTTACAATTTTGTTAACTAATTTTGGACATTACTCTTATCGTTTCACTATAATTTAAACTAAATCCGCATGTGAGAAATTACACATTTTATAACAGCCCCATGGCTGTCAGAGATGAGCTGAGGAGAAGACTCCAACCTAATTGCACTCTTGGACGAATTCTAACTGATCCCACCTACTGGAGGCGGGCTAGCTATGTGTATGAGAGACACCGTATGGTCGGCATTACCTGAGGCTGGATGCACGAACCATGAAGATGAAGAAGATAACAGCCTCATGGCTGATTTTTCAAAGATGTATTACCAATAACTAACAAACAGGCATTTTTGAACAGATGGCGACCAATTCACTTTGTTTGAATCCTTAGAGGCAACACATAAGCAAAATTTGATCAAATACGTTCTAACTGATTTTGAGAAAATCATAATTTTGTCTTTTTTCTTTTGGCTGTTTACCCCCAAATTATGAGTTATCAAAAAAATGAAAAATGATCCCATTTTGAAAAATGTAATTAAAATCGGTCCATGTGTTTGGACTGTAGAAAACTAAATATAGACATCATTCAAAAACCAACTTTTTTGGACTCAGGACATCCCAATCTCAACGGATATATTCACAAAAAAACTTTGTGAACCCATCAACTATCAACCCATCACATAACTTTCTCTATACTACGTATATCTGGAAAAGTAAAAAAAAAAAATTCGTTGAGGACAGATTATATTTCCTTTGCCCTATGTAATAACAATTACCTTTATTCCAGAAAAATTTTAAGTAACTGCAATAAATCTTTACTCTAAGAAAATATAAACAAACAATAAATGGTCTGACGACGGACCATCTGAGGAGTTGGCAATTATTTTGAAAACGAGGAGGAGTTGAAGGACAGTGTCAACATATGGCTTAACTCATAGTTGGCAGAGATCTAAGACGAGGGTATTTCTGGCTTTCTTGCTATCTGGCCCAGCCTTACACACCCCAAGCCTACTGTATTAGGAAAATATTGTGTTCTACATCAACACCATTCAATAAGTTTTTATTACCTGCGACTGAGGCATGAGCAGATCGTCCTGTGTTGACATTAAGGAAAGTCCCTGTGCCCATAGTAAGCTTCACGTCACCTTCGTTAAAACAACATGATCCAAACATTGACGCTGATTGATCTGCCATCTGGAATCAAGTTTCTTAAACATGTCTATTATGGAATACTATCAAATCTCATAATATTTTATAACATTAAATAAAAAAGTGTAACATGATTAATAAAAGTTTTTTTTTTAATCTTTCTTATTTACAATTTTGATAAAATTTTGCCACAGATAAACCTTAGTACCTAGAATATATATATGTATTTCAGGATGAAATCATTTATTATTTACAGACACAAGTTGTATGAACTAATATTTATTCTGGTACTTTCAATTTACCTGTGGTCATAAACCTTAATAATTTACTATAATTTGATTGAAATAGCTAGAGATATTCAACCCACTGCAGGAGCAGCCCTTATAACTATTTGCCCAAGTTACCCCTTCAATTAGTCCAGTACTGAAAGGAGATCTAGTCCTTTTTTTCCATATCCTTTACCCCAGTTGGAGGATGTTTTTTTTTAACATGAATGAATGTTTTTAAATTTGCTTGACATATTAGAAAACCTGATGATAATAAAGGGTTAGAATTTTTTGTTGGAGTTAAAAAACTATTGTTTACTTCAAAAATCAAGCTATACCACATAAAAGATAAATAATCAAAGAATTTATTTCATCTAATGGGAATTATGATGTCATGCACCAGACAGAGTGGAGTGCACCGCCATTTTGTGATTGTTTCCCCTAAACTGTTTCCATACTCACGACACAGACACACCCAGTTTTTTTACTTACTCCCCCCCCACAATGCTCTCTGTTGTCTATTATATCAGGTTAAAGTCTATTTAGTTCTATCTTCATAGACTTTTCTGACAAGAACAACTGTAAGTGAACTTGTTAAGGACTCAGTCTTCATGAGTTTATCCTTAGCACAACACCACCACACATACATTTACAGTGTTTTACAAGACACTTAATACAAACACTATGTTACATTTTATGTCTCTACTGTGGCTTTATGATATTATCAGACCCCTCTTTTCAGACTTACTTCAGAAATACAGTAGTTATAGGAGGGGAAGGTACATCTGGCTACCAGATAGTATAGGAGATTAAAGGGGCAAAGAAGGGTAAGAAATAATTGAGCTACAGAGATAAATAAAAGTTTAATTGCTTTATTTGCAATTCAATTTTTCTGAATTTCATTAGGGTACTACATGAGCACACTTTAGTCCCCTATACCAAATTTTATATTCCTACCTTAATTGGAATAGTTGCTATCATGCTAACAGGTCTAGAGCATGTAGTAAATCACTTTTCGGTTTTCTGAGGCCATGAAATATGAAGGTCAAAATTTTGTGCAATTACCAAACTTACCCTATACTTCATATACTGTGTTTAAGTAAAAATGGTTGTATAACCAGATTTTGTATTCTATAAATCTTGCTACCTTAGGTTTGTACCTAGTTTACCTATTCATAAATTTATCCCAATTCACATAATTCTACATTTCCTTAGCCATCTCTGTGAAAACTGTCCAAAGATACAATTATTTAAAGCGCACATGCCTATTGTAGATTTTTAGTGACATAAAACTTAAAAGTTTTTAATTAAGACTTATTAATAAAAACATAAATTTCCAACTTACTGAACTTCTGATTGGAACAGCAGTCCCAAGAATTTCAGGGCTAGTGGAACCAAAATGATCTCCAGCAGTATCACAGACGGTTGGCAGCATAGCTACCGGTATTTGGAAAAGATAAAGTGCCCAATCAGCCCAATGCATAGTGAATGGATCAAAGAGCGCTGTCGCACTAGCAGAGGATACGTCACTGACATGAAGTCTACCATTAGTTAGGCGGTAAAGTAACCAAGTATCAATTGTGCCAAATAAAGCTGAACCTTGTATTCCTGCTTCGTACACTCCTGGAATGTTTTTCAGTACCCATTCTAACCTGCATGCAACCTAGAATCAAGTTTGAAATAACTGATGAATTCTAGAAAAGGTCTGTATTACTAGTTAACACATTCATAGTGGGTATTATGAAGTATTACGTGATAAAAGGTAAGTAATAGAAGGGAAAAATCCTGATGCACAAAAGACGTATTATCTACCAATAATTACATGACATCTACTAAAGGTCATGACAGAGAATTTAAAGAGAGATGAAGTTTTTGGGAAGCATAGAAGGAAAAAGCAGGCGTGAAAAACATTGAAATAAGAGAACATTAAAATTGACAAGTATAAGAGGAACAATGAAAAGTAACAGGATCAAGTGATTAGATAGACGGAGAGGATGAAGGATGAATGAATGAATAGTATAATGCAAGAAACAACAATCAAAGGCGGATAACTCAGACATAAGGTAGGTGGCCACATAATGTTACGAATGACATAGAAAAAAGGAGTGTTTCTTGCAAAGGGATAGAGAAGGAACAATGATGGGTTAAAGAACAACACAGGAAGGCTTGGTAAAAACCTAGATCCTTATTAATGGAATAAGATAAGAATATATACATATATAACATTTTAGGTTGGAGTTTAATAGGGTACATAGCCTATTATGGTTGTAGTACATAAATAGAAAAACGCACAACTTTTGAGAAAAAGAACATTGTTTACGAAATATTTCAAAGCTTTAGTGTTTTAAGGATAAAATAAAGCAAAAGCTTATAGTTTCAAATATTTTAATAATATAAATGAGCTACAATTGTTTCGCCTTGCAACTTTGTTGCCCCATGATGCCGCAAGGCGAAACAATTGTAGCTCATTTATATTATTAAAATATTTGAAACTTTAAGCTTTTGCTTTATTTTATCCTTGAATATGGGGTTTCAACAAGAAATATCTGCTATTACATTAAACTTTAGTGTTTTATTGCGTTTTTCTATTTGTGTACTACTGTACTAGGTAGTATCAAGGACCACTTTTCAAAGCAAGCCTGTGTCTCCTATCCATACAAAATCTAAACATATGTGTAACATTTCCACTATATAAATAAACAGTGCTAAAACATTGCACAATTTATTCTCTATCAGAAAGCTTAGTTAGGTAGTTGACAGTCAAAAAGTAAAAATGAACCATGAAGTGTCATTGAAAAAATATTTATGTCAAACTCATCTTAAGCATTAATATTACAAGGTAAAATATAGTTTTAATGATGTCAGTCAAGGATCGTGCTTATGGAAATTATTCCTTAACACCAAATTTCTATTATTTGAGCTATAAACGTGTCATCAGCACAAATCGTATTTGATTCAAATAGAGCTTTTAATAAGGGCAATTAAGGTTTATTTTGTTTTGCCAATTATTCCTGAACTCTAATATTTTTTACTTATGATTTTGTAAAATTAATTATTTTATAACAACCATAATATGGTTGATTTCATTTTTACTGATAACATTTAATCAAAATCGTTAGTTGTTGAGAAAATTGTAATTATGTGTTTTTTTTCTTACGGCAGCTATTTTTTAACTTTGAGGTATCTAAAAAATGACAAAAGTCCCGTGATTTGGCCAAAATATGCCCTTATACCAAATTTAAAATCAGTCCATGTGTTCCAAAAACAATTTTTTAGGTTAAAAATGAACAGATATTTGGAAAAATGAACAGATGAACAGATTTGGAAAAAAACTCTACAGATATTTTGACCAATCACATAACTTTCTTTCTACTACATACGTACATCATGCAAAACATTACAATTATTTTCACAAAGCAAATTGGCAACATATTTAGTCTTTTGAAATACCTTAAATTTCACATTCTCAAAAATCAGTAACAAATTATCAAGTATAAGTTTTCTTAAAAACAATAAATCAACACAAAATAAACTGAAAAAGTTCACAAAATGAAAGAAGTGATACTGAAAATGCTTATCATTGACTATTACCTGAGCATTCATAAGCTTCAAGACGCTACCAGCAAGAAATCGTTTACTCCTTGTCAATCCATATAGTAGTTTGGAGTACCCTCTTAGACACTGCAACATAAGGAGCTTTAAAGACAAGTTCAGTATTGATCTATAGGGAAAGGGGAAAACTAAAGAGTTTTTAAATTTTGTAAATAGGTATATTCTTTTACTTTATTTCCAGTTGTCAAACAAATATAATTTGTATAACAAGTAAACATAGCCAATATATCGAAAACAGTTAGTAAGTTACTATATCGGAAGTAAGTTTGGTTATCGAAAAAATGTTACCTCCGTTTTTTGGCTGATCTTCACTTTTCATGGACTAGGCACAAAAAAAAGATTTTGACTTCCTGTCCATCCATCGTCGTTAGTGTATGTACATAAACCCGAAACCAAACACAAAACCTAAGATAGGAACACGAAATTTGGTATAGGAGAACACTATTGAAATTCAGCAAAATAAATTGAAAATTTGCAATGGCAGCCATTTTAAACAGGTTTTTGTTCATATCTTGTGTGTTATTCAACTTATGATCAATTCTGTATGTAATGGTACCAGTACCACCTCTTTATGATGATAAATAGCGAAGTTATTGTCAGAAATGTAATTCAAAGCCTAAATGTAATTCAAATTTTTTTTGGATAGAATGTACTAAAAACTAAATTCTAAAGAAATTAATAAAATTAGACCCATGCAGTCTAGTTTAAATTAATAACTAGATGGATAACCATTTTTGACTATGGGCCCATTAAAAACAGTAGATGCAATTTAAATTATTTAAAACTTAGTAAATAAATAACTGAACCATGTGTGACCGTCTCTACTTCTTTTGACCAGCTGGAAGCTCTGGCTGGCTGGAGACCGCATACACTTTAGCCGAATCTTGTCAGGATGGGCCAAGGAGTCGGGTTAGGACGCTAATGAATGCACACAACGCAAGTTAAATGTTCTTTTTTATTCTACCGAATTAAAAAATACAACAATAATTACAATTTATAAAAAAAGACATAACGGCTAGATAAAAGGCCTTAATAGTGGCTGAAAAGCATACCGATTATGCTTTCAAATCATATGGTTTGAAAATTTGATCAACTGTTATTATTATGCATATATTGTTGAGTTCACAACAGATAGTTTCTTAGTCTTAAATAAAAGGGATGTCTATTTAATATTATTTGTGTTGTAACAATTTGAAGGTAGACTATAACTCTAGGCTTGATTATGATAACTTTGTTAGGGATATAACTTTCTGTAGTTAATTGTGTTGGTGTTTTATTTGTGGTTTGGGGATTACTTCTTTCATATCGTTATTAACCATGAGACTCACTGGATGTTGTATAAACATAAAAATACTGTAATTGAAAGACTATCAACCATCGATTGTTTGAAAGTTGATTATAAAATTGGAATGTTGCACGAAATGTAAGTGAGTGATATCAGATTGAGACGTCATAGCAGAAGGAAAATGGTGTGATATACAAATTATACATCTATAAGCTGCAGATTAAGTTTAAGTATTTAATTGAAATATGATCTGAAACCAAAATTAAATTATTCAAATTAAATAAATGATGCTATAATTAAGACTTAAATTTAAAAAATAAATCTATATTATTATTGAGTGTATTAAAAATAAGAAGCTGAGGGAAAAAATTCATAAAACAAAATAGTAAGATACAACAAATACAGCGGGATTAAAAGTGTGCTTATTGAAGGAAGAAATGAACTGTGATTGTGAGGTATGAGAAAGCGTGAGGTGGGTTTAGTAAAGACTCGCCATTTTTTCTTAAATAGACGTGGAAAAAGCAGAGTTTGCTCACTTCTTAAAAATTTTATATTACTGAGGAAATAATAATGTAAAAGTTGTTAAAATGATCAGAATAGAAAGAAAACTAAATTTAATAATAATTTAAGTTACCGATAAGTATAAAGACATGTTAACAAAGTATAAAATAGACTCTACTGAATCCAGGATAAGCTACTTATAAAATTTGAATTAAAAGTGATCACAAACAATTTAAGTTTAAATAAACCGATGAGAAATATTTTAATATACCGTAACTGATGAACAATTCAAAATAAGATTTTAAAAAGAAGTTGGAATTTACTTTGTATTAATAGTACATATTCAGGTTCATTTTTTGGATAATTTATGTAGCATGTTTATGATAGTTTGATATGTATAAGGATTATAATTTAAGATTAAATACATGAATATTTTAGAGGATGCATACTCAATTACCCAGAAAGACAGAAAGAAAAGTACATAATTTGTTATGAAACAGAATCAATTTAAAACAAGCTGAATTCTATGATTCATTTCTATGCAAGAATGCAAGGAATACAAAGAAATGTATTATTATAAGAAAACCAGTTGTACAGGGTGTTTCAAAAAGGACTTTACAACTTTGAAAATTCATATAAATTTAATGAAACAAGGTACAGAGCTCGTTTTAGCGTTGTTTTAAAGGAAAACACAACAAGTTTTGACTCGCATAGTTTTGCCTAATCTCGCCGAACAAGCACTAGCGGCAGTTACGTTAAAGATGGCTGCCTTCACTGGACCCAAGCGTGCTAGCTGTGTGTTTTGGTTTGAAGAATCGAAGTCGGCGACAACAGTTCAGCGTAATTTTCGTACCAAGTACGCTAAAGATCCTCCTAGTAGGCCTACAATTTATGAGTGGCATAGATGTTTTGTAGAAACAGGGTACTCAGTGAAACATAAGAAATCCTAAGGTCGTCCAAGCACATCTGACGAAGTCGTTGAGCAAGTGAGACAAAGTTTTGTTAACAGCCCTACGAAATCGACCCGGCGTGCATCTCGTGAGTTGCAAGTCCCACATACGACGGTTTGGCGTGTGTTGAGAAAACATTTGCATTTTCAAACCGTACCGATATTTGCTTTTACAAGCAATTAAAGACACTGATAAGATTGCCCGTAAGAACTTCTGTGTGGATATGTTCAATTGAGTGGATGATGATGAACATTTCTTGGACAACATAATCTTTTCTGACGAGTCAACTTTTCACTTAAGTGGCAAAGTTAACACACATAAATGTAGGATTTGTGGCAGTGAAAATCCACATGAAACATTGCAACATGTTTGTGATAGCCCTAAAGTGAACGTTTTTTGTGCGTTGAGCAAGAGGAAAATGTACGGCCCCTTTTTTTTCCAAGAGAAAACCATCAACGGGATAGTGTACCTTGATATGTTGCAACAATTTTTGATACCACAGATCGATGAGGATGACCAAGAACGAAATGTTTACTTCATGCAAAAAAAAAATGGTGCACCACCACACTATATGACTGACGTCCAGGATTTTCTCAATAACCGCTTTCCAGGTCAATGGATTGGCTGTGCCCAGCTAATTGCATGCCCTCCCGTTCCCCAGACCTGACACCGATAGAATTTTTCTTCTGGGGTTTCATAAAAGATATGGTGTACGTAACTCCTTTGCCGGCCACTCTACCTGAACTTAGAGCAAGAATTTACTGCTGCTGAGCAAGTTACACCTGAAATGCTAGTGTGCATGCATGATGTGAATTCCCACAAAAACTCATTTCAAGGTATTGAGTAGTATGTAGTTCACTTATCTAACAGAGTTCAGACAAATACAAGTTTAGTATCTGTAATCAGTTTAAGACTTATTTTGCATGTTATAAAGCTGATGCACTAAGCATTGTTATGGCAGTGATTGTGACTTAGCAACAATTCAATTACGCTAATGATGTAGTTCCTGCTGTCAATCTCAGCTGTTATATTTCACAGTAACTTAGAAGCACTGCATGTAGTGAACTCTGAAATGTTCTCTTTCTTTATAACGTTTTTCTATTTCTTTTTGAAATTAGTTCATATAGTTTTTTGTGTGAAATACATAGTTTTTTCAATAGTATTGACCATATTTTATTATAACATTATCACGGCTAATCCTGACGATTCAGATTTTGATGACTACATAGGATAATGGCCCTAGATGTTCGATTGCTTATAACTAATCATAATTTTTGTTGTATATTTCCTTTATACTTAACATTCCTAGTAATTTTTTTCATAAGTCAGAAATAAAACAAAAATATTGACTACCAAACATAACTTGTTATATTGCCCTATATGTTTTCAACATGTCCCCCCCCCCTCCTCAAATAATAGTGTGTTTGGAAGTCCATTTTTTATAATTACATATATTTACAATTTTATCAACTTTTTCATGACCAAATTGGAAAACTTTTTATAACCATTTACAGGAAAAAATGTATAGTCCCACATATCGAAATAGATAACTTGTTTTTTCAACATTTATTCAAATGTAAGCCTAATAATTATGTGTTAAATTTTTAAAGGAAAAAAAGAGAAAAAGTGATTTTTTATAACACTTTCGCAGCCTAATAAACAAATTATTTCAGCAGCATGTAGAGGGTTTAATACACTGTAATTATTAAAATTTTCTGGTAAAAAATCACAGAAAAGTAAAATTTTGTGTCTGTTTCCTATGAATTTTAATTACTTTCCATTTTCAAATTTATTAGTAGGATTCATCTTTCATATCACCATACTTAAACTACAATGTAAAGAATTGCTCTTTTTATTGTTTGTGTGTATAAAACTCATTATATCTGTGATTATTGAGACAGTGAACAAATATTTAGTATTTTTTGTTTTACTTATCATTTCCAAAGTAATCAATAATATAATATTGGTACTGTAACAATAATGAACAACATTTTAGTTTTATTTCATCGGGCAGTCAAGAGAAAGACCAAATTTAAGTAAAAAATTTAATTTTTAGACAAATATTTCTTTCATTTTTTTTATAATTCTGTCCTTTATCTCCACAACTTTATGTTTTTTCATTTTCTATTTTAGTAAAAATTTTATTTTCAATTTTGAAGAAATTAAAAAAATTTACAGGAATATAAAATATACCATAAAACAAAACTGGAAAAATCAACGCCTTTTATTAAAATGACATAGAAAATGCATAAATACACCACGACCATACATTGTGCTGGAAATAGTCTTCCAAAGCATATTTTAACCTTCTTTTCAACTATCAGTACTGGATCCCTGCCTTTGTTTCATATCCGTAATCAGAACTTCCATGTTAAGTTTACTTTTCTTAAAAGTACTTTAATCATTCAAAAATCGTCAATGCTGGAAAAGTTACCTATCCACGTTATTATTGTATTAATCTCTAAAAAATTATTAAAATTTAAAAAAACATTGACCACACAAACATGTAGTTTTTAATGTAGTAAGAAATTAATTATTTAATTATATATTTTAAACAAACGAAATTAGGCAAGATAACTTATACCATTAACGAATAGGAACTATTTCGCTTCTGTACAATTGAATCTGCCCGTAAATCTTTCCAAGTAATGAGGTTATGGTAATATCTCCCTGTATATCTATTCCATGTGATAAATGTACTACGTTGTGAAGAGATGCCTAAACATTTTATGTCTGCAGCTTCCAAGTTTGCTTCTACAACAGAAATTCACACCAAATAAACTTAACAACATATCCTGTAAACTATTTTATCTACTCTGTAATCATTTTATTTTTCAAAATGATTAGTGTAAAATTATTATACCAAAATTAATACACATAAAAATGTTAGACAGGTTTGTTTTAAAGTGTTATTAATAACTTGACTGAAATTGTTAAACTATTAGATTAGGTTAGATTTGTATTGTTCCCTACAGCACATATACATCAATAAGTAATTAACATAAAATCAATAACAAGACTAATAAAATACAATTAAAGTAACAAATCAATAATTAATACAACTATAAACATAAAAACAAAAACTTGTTCAATAATAAACAAATTCTCAACCAATTAAGTTAAAATAATATGCAAATATATATTTGTATACTCCAACATTAGTTAAACTCTACTCATAAGTTACAAAATATAGAGCTAAAGCAAAATTACGAATACTTGTTTTGAGATTACAGTGTGATTTCAAGAAACTCCTCAATAGAGTAAAAACCATTGACCCTAACAGCTTTTTAATTTGTTTCTGAACATACTGGCTTCCAATATTTCATTAAACTAATTAAGGAGTTTGTTCATTAAAATGACACCAGCCTCAAAGGGAGTGTTTTTACTTAAAGCTAATCTGTGCTTTTATCCTTGGAAATCATATTTATTTTGGGTGATATACATCACTATTACAAACCATTAAGCTTGTAATGTACTATTATTTCCAGGATGTACATACATGTTAAGGATGCCCGAGTTTTTTAATGTATCTCTGCAAGAATCACAATGGCCCAAACGAACTACGATTCTAATAGGAAACAAATGATTCTCTGGGTCATCCATCGAAGTGAGTTCCCCCCAAACAGCAATTCCATAAGACAGTTGGTATGCAAATAGTCTGAACTATGTACAGCTCATTAGTATTGATCCTTCTATATTAATTTACTATCAATGGAGATTCCAAGGGATTTAACAGATGACACTACCTCAAGTGTTTTATCATTAAACAACAAATAGGGCTTTAATTCAGGCTTTAGATTAAAAATCTTACAATTAGTTTTCTAAGATTACGATCATTGAAATATTGCACCTCTTGCAGTTAGCTGCCTTTAAAACTTGAAGTGTATAATCTACATACTGGATTAAAATATCAATTCTCAAATGATCGTTCAGATTGTTTATTTATATAGAACAAACAGTACAAGTCTCAAAACTAATCCCTGTGGGACTCCAAATTTAAGGCTAGGAGCAACATTTAAGATTTAAACTAGTCAAGAGTGTGATTCCACACTTTACAGGTCTCTATTAAAGCTACCTATAAAAATGTTTGCTATATATATGGCATAATCGCACATTTCCCAACATTTGTGTATGTGAAACTAATACAAAATCAACTCTTGTTTATCAAATCTTAAACCTAGAGCATAAAAGTGAAAAACACCAACACAGCCTTGTAGCCTAAGCCCTTTTTGGAAACTAAAACTAATCTATAACCTAAGAAAAGGACCTACGACTAAATACAAATGTTATCAGATAAAACCACCACACACAGACCTACTATAAACGTAGCGATGTTGATACTCGGGTGAAATAGATACTCGCAATATTCGGCTTCGAATGATTTCAATACTCGTATTATTAGTTCGACATCGAGTATCTGCGCAGAATGATTATGCGCATTATGTGTGTGTGTGTGTTATATTTCTATCTGTTAGACTGATCCACCAAGTATTTATTTTTTTAAACAATATGTGATTGACACTTGTAATACGTAATTAAATGTTATCCTGCCTCGACACAAATTCAGTAATTAAATGTAAGTACAACTATTACCAACATTAATAATTTAGTTATTATTTAAAATAAGTTAGTTTACTATATTTTTTATAAAGATGGTAACCTATAAATATTTATTTAAATATAAGTAATAACAATTAAATAATAATTTAATTTACTTTTTGTTAATGTGGAAATAAATGAATACTATTGTTATTTCAAATTGAACTTGTTACCGAATCTAAATCATTATAACTCAAAATCGTAATGTTTAAATAATGTGTAGTGAAAAATAAGCTTAGAAACTAATGTAACCAAAGTAGAAACACCAAGTATTTTGTTTGGAATTGACAGCACTAACGAATACCGTTGACCGAGGATACTCGCACACCGGTGATACTCGCAGTACTCGCACATTACCTCCTCCTTGTTCCTAGTTACGAGGATTTTGTCCGAGTATTTTAATACGAAACCGAGGATTTTAATATTCGGACTCTTCCGAGGATTTTGATACACGGTATCACCGAGTATTTTAATTCGAACTCACACATCACTAAAACAAAGTATGGTGAACATCTTCTTTTACTTAGGTTAGAAGATTTAGTTTTAGTTTCTAACATGGCTCCTAGGCTAATAGACTATGTTGGTGTCTCTCACTTGTTCTAGGTTTAACACTAGATAACATTAGTTGTTTTATACTCTCGAAACGTGTATTTACTTTTTATACACAAATAATGGTAAATGTCCAAATAAACCATATTGATAAAATGAACAATCCATCTTCATTAAATAACTTTAAAACCAGAATATTCAGTGTTTTAAAAAACTATAAAGTGTAATGTTTCTCAAACCATTCTAATGGAATGATATTGTTAATTTGACTTTCTCACTTATATGTAGTAATACAGTATAGATAAAGTTATGTGATGGGTTAAACTATCAAGTGGTTATATTCGTTTTGAGTCTTTCCTCTATGCAGTTCTTTACAGACCAAACATGTGGACCAATTTTAATCAAAGTTGGTATATGGGAATAATTTGGCCTATTTAATATGGAATTGTGCTCCACTTAATTCATTCATACAAGGAGAAAAAATTACAATCCATCCAAATAGGTTTCAATTACATTGCCATTAATAATTTATTTTTCAACTGTAAATGCCACTGAGATTTTTATTTTTATTTTTGGAAGGTTTTTTGCAATGACCATTGGGACAATACATAATGGGAAAACCAGTAGATTGTTCTAAGTACAAATAACTTTTAAAGGTTTTACTAATGGAGAGTTATACAAATCTAACTGGTCATTTAAAACTAAATTAGGGTTACAGTATCTTATTCTTTTAATTTCTAAGCTCTCCAAAGCATTCAATTTCCTTCCTTTATTATCAAAATGTAGGCCTAATATTTTAAAATCTACACTCGAATTAAAATCAGACACTTGATGTATTCTTAAATGATTTGAAAAACTGGAATCTTCATATCCTAACTGCCAACTTCTTTCATGTTCACTTAATCTAGATTTAAAATTACGTCCTGTTTGACCTACATAACAAGAATTACATATTTTGCAAATTATCTTATATACACCACTTCTCAACATTTTGTTAATGTTATCTTTTATCTTTATCCTTCCATTCATTGTATCCTAACTCCCACCCTCTAGTTTTAAGGTTTTCTGTTTTTTTCTTTTTTCTTCAGTCTGTAATACAGCCTCGTCAATGCCTTAGCAGGCGAAACCATTGGTCGGCTAGACTAATAAAAAGTGGATATTACAAAATAAAAAAAATGTGTTTTATTATCTAGCCATTAAAAGAACTTATCTGTAAAAACAAATCACAAGCTGACTCAGGTTAAATTTAATCTGTAACAGAATGGTAGAAATGAAATGTTATCTAAACACAATGACCTATTGATAAACATTATCAGTACTAATTTATAAACATACTGTAGTTTGCGATAAGGCACATTGCATAGGAAGTGACTATCAGCATAATAATAGGTTATTGTTTAAAACTTGGTATAGAACAGAATTAACTTCCTGTTTCATTGTTTCCACTCACATATCCCCCCCCCCCCCAATAAATAAATAAAAATAATCATCAACAAAAATGTCATTTCGATAGGTGTCAATAAAAAAAGTGATAATGAACCATGGATGTAATCTTTAATATATTTTATATATATATATATAAATATATAAAATAGAACCTAAACTTGCTTCATTTGTGCCATTAACATTTTCGAGCTTATAATGAAAGTGGTCAAGGTTAGTTTTTGTTTTACAAAATTATTCCCGAACTGCAATATAATTTACGTGTTGACTTTGCACACACATATTGCATTTGTGTCATTAATATTCATATTTCATCACTAAAATTTAAACAAAATTGGTGTAGCTAATTTTGAGAAATTAAATACAGTATTTTATATCAGTTATATGGCTGATTTTTGTTGTTATCTTTAGATAATTCACGAACCTACATTTTTGGAGAGGTGGCCATCAATACGTTTTGTTTAGAAGTCTTTAGAGGCTACAACAAAATTTGATCAAATTCCCTAGAGTCAATTTTGGAAAATCATATTTTGTTCTTTTTTTATGGCAGCTACTCCTAATTTTGAGTTATCAAAAAACAATTTAAAAAACGTTCCACTATATGGCTAAAATATGCCCACATATCAAATTTGATTAAAATTGGTTCATACATTTGGGCTGTACATACAACAGACAGAGATCATTTCAAAAAATAGTTTTGGACTCAGGGGATTTCATGTAGCCTACAGGTTTTTATATATTTCCATGGTGGATGGCCTACTCAATTAAAAATTGTGACAACGGAGGTACGGTCGAAGGATTAATATAGATTAATTCTTGTATTACCGCTTCATAAATCTTTTGTTTAAGTTATAAATGTTTCCCTTATATTTATTAGTAGATTATTTAACCATAGAAATTCAGTTTTTTAACCCCTTGAGTCTTCCCAAATTCGAGGCCTAACTAAATCGATATTCCTTTTATTTTAAACCCAAAAACTGTATATTCACACCATTTCAACAAAGTCTTAAATCTAGTTCCAAGATAAAATTTACAAATATGGAAGAATTGCTTGTTTTTATTGTAAATAGAATTAACATAAAGTTGAGAGAATAAAATGACCAAAACGTCAAAGTAATTTAATATCAAATGTTTGTGTCAGCTATTTGGCCCTATTGATTCTTGTAGTTGTTTATATCATGTTGGAACTACAATCTAGACGCAAATCGGCATCAATTAAAATCTTGTTTTTACAGACAGTGGTTAAGATTAGTTTTTGTCTATTGCCAATTACTTCTAAAACACTAGTTTCGTTAGCTAGAAATTTGGCCAATGGTTTGGAATAAGATTTTATAATATCACCATATAGTGTTGTTCTATCAGTTTCTAAGAAATTACAGCAGATGGACATACAGGGAAACGGAAATTTTTGTTAAAAAACCACTTTTTCAATTTCAACAAGATATTTTCTACAAATATAAAATCGAGTCAGAATAGACGTCCAAATAGTTTGCTAAACGGATTGTGCTAAATGGACTATAGAAATAAACAAGATTATTTCTATAGTGAATGAAAAAAATGTAGGTATGTGATTTAATTCAGAGTAAGATCGAAAAGTTTGTGGCTATACATTTTAATATCAATGGGGCCATTAGTAAATTAAACTATATTTGATAACTAAGTATAAATTAGAGGCAGAATATAGTTTGTGTTGTTTGCTGTACAGGAGCTCAATTACGATGTGGAATATAAACTTATAGGAAGTAGTGTGGACGGATGTCTAATTAACAGGATGCACAAAGCAAAAACTGAATTTATTTATCTAAACAAATAGTCTAGTGAGTCTGTTTTGGAGTTGTGTTAATTGTCAATAAAAAAGAGGACGCAGATGTAATGCATTTTGCTAGCATGTGTAATTTTAAGATTATTAGAGGAGAAAGATATTATGTTGAATGATAAAGACTGGACTTCTCTTTGTAAATATTACAGATCAATCTGACGATATAGATTTAATTTAACTGATGAACTATTGACTAAACATTCTGTAATGTATTTAAAAAAGACTGCAACTTCTCGGACGGTCGTGTGGTCACTAGTAAAGTGATTTTCACTTATTCAAGGCAATTCAGTTTTTCTTTTAAAATAATTATTGTATTTTTTGTGTAGCTGAGAAGTTTTCCGTTTGTTTTATCTTATTATTATTATTAATAATAAATTACAATGCATTAAAAATTATAATTTGATTTACTAATCACTGCTCTATTATTTATTTCTTCCATACATAATTTTTCGAACTGGAAGTTTCACAATAATTTCAATCCATTAGGAAGACAAGTTTCTGTCATAAACTACAACCTGCTATGATAATGTACTTGAAACTACTTCTAGGCTAAACCTATAACATTGGCATGAATCCATCAAACACAATGATCTATAATGATTATACGGACATTAAGTAACAATGACTTGCACTGCCAAGGTACGAGTAATTTCACCTTGGCCTTGATGTTAGACAGTTTCAAATCACTCGCTATTCAAACTGTCTCAAGACATAAAGTACGTAAGGAAATGAACCAAAATTGTAATTCAAGGATTACTAATGCAACTATTCTTACTTGTAGTAAAAAACCAGTTTATGGAGCCATCATGGTATTTACCCATTTCCATAAAAAAAAAAAATGTAATAAAAGCAGATAATCTAAATCTAAGGCCCAAAAGTTGGTCAGTTTCCTAGGCCTTGAAAGAAATGTTAAATTTTATTGCTAGATCAAGGGGTCTTGCTCAGTATAAGTAGTATAGGGTAAATTAGTTTTAAACAGTTGTTACACAGGTTTTCTTAAACTCGTAATTGTGTATATCACTATTTTTTTGACATCAGCTAATATATCCTTAATTGGCCTCGTAGATGTGTGTTTATATAGATGATAAAGTCTCCACTTGCTTTACTCATGTCCTGGCCCTGGCAGACCTCGAAGCTGTACATATGTGAAGGAACCTTCACTTGCTACGCTTGTGTCAGTGAATCAACCCTGCTAGATCTTCTAACTATACGTATGTCACATTTTCTTGATAGGTCAGTGTTCGAAATTACATTTTTGGCAATAACCTCATTATTTGTCATTGTAAATATATTATAAGTTGAATAATACATGAGATATGTACAAAACTGGTTTAAAATGGCCTCCATTTTTACATTTCCAATTTATTATTTTGAATTTCAACAGGATTTTTTTACACTAAATTTCATTTTCCTATCTTAAATTTGTGTTCACTATCATCCTTACATACAGAAGAGAGCAATAACATTGATGGACGGAAGGTTTGTCGAAAATAATTTTTGTTTGTTTCCTGATGTCATGAAACATGAAGATCAGTCAAAAATCAAAGTTCAAATTTTTTGCAACTACCAAACTTACTCTATACTTTGTATAATTGTTAGGTAAAAGTTAACAAACCATGTTCAGCAAACACATGGACCCAAATACAGCGCATAAACATGTGAACTTTTATGAAGTACGGGTAAATAATCATTCTAACAAAAGGAGTTTTTTGAAACATGAAAATCTGGTGCCATTTTAAAATTTACCGCACCGATTTTTCGGGTTAATGAACTAGACCAGTGTTTTGTAAAACTAAGCCTATACTAATTTGAGCAAATCGGACTGAAATTGCAACCCTTAGAGATTTTATTAAAAACAAAAAAATGTTTTTCTTGTTCCTTGTTTAAAGGGAAAACCTCTTGGTCTTACAAAAAAAGAAGAGAAGAACATAAAATAAAGACACCCTCCCTTAACCTTCGAATATTCAAATAGCATTAGGGTAGGAAAAGAACAAGTCACAGTCCATTGTCAATAAGGTTTGCCTGGATGGAGCAACTGAGGATGATGACTTTACATTGGTTTGGGTTATTAATCTTTGTATTTCACTAAATTTATATCAATATTGATACTGCTTATTTTGAGAAATTACCAATTTTATAAGTGTTCTATATACTTTTCTTTCTTTTTTTTTTTACCGAGAATTACCAACATTTATTGATAAATGCCAATACATTTTGTAAATCAAGAGTACATTTGAACAAAATTTGTTCACAATTGAAGCTGTTTTTTAATAAAATCAATTTGTCTTTTTTTTATGGCAGGTTGATATGAACTGACCTTACTCTGAAATGAGTTCAACTTAAAGATACAAATCTATAATTAGTTAAAGACAAATGTATTGAAAGTAATTATATTTTAACGTTTAAAAAAATAAAACCAACCTTTAATTGCTTGTTTTATGACTTGCACAGTACTTTCCCATAACTGGTCAGGGTTGATCTCCACATAACCAGGCTGTGGATACAACAACGTGATCTGCAAATAAGTGAAAGTCATCATGAATAAACAAAAATAACAAATTATAATGCAATTGTACCAAACATGACGAGACAAAATATCATTTTAGGATATATAGCCTTAGGGTTGCTGAATACAGTTTGGGAGATAACTGATGGTTTGCATCGTTACTAGCTATTAGTGAATTTCTAACATATTAACTCCTCATTAACTGCAGGGGTTGTTTGACAAGTTGGCGTCTTTGGAATTAAATAATTTTTCTCTTATCAAAATCAAATTAATGTTGTCTCCATTTAGCTTGATACACTTTGTCCAACGGTTTTCCAACTTCTTTAAGCCTTCCAAAAAACTGAGTTCTCGAACTTTGCAAAGTAAGCCACGACCTCCATGTTTGATGTGAATCTTTTTCACAGAGATATTTCTTCATGTTTACGAAGAGAAAAAAGACGCCAGAGATCAAAACAGGAGAATAGGTTGGATGAGGGAGCAGCCCGTAGAGGTATTCAATAATTTTGACTTTGCAATTTTAACGTGCGAGTTGGTGGATTATTATAGTAATAGAAAATTTATTTCTTTGCCAAGTGGAGGTCACTTTTTATCAATTCAATGTGAAATTAATCCAACAAACGGGTATAATCTTGTCTTGTGATCCTTGTTTTTCCATTTTCTAACTAGTCGCGAATACAATAAAATTGTGGACATTACCTTTTCGGACGATGGAACAAATTTTTTGCCTTCTTCAAAGTTCATTTGCCGGGGAAAATCCACTGTTTTAACTACTCTTCCAGTTTTGGAGTTTAGTAATGGATCCATGTTTCATTACGCTGCACTTGAACAATTCAAAACATTGATTTGTACGATTCCGTTTTTAATCAACTATGACCAACATGGCACTTATCTTGCCCATGTTTTTTCACATGCAAATGATTTAAATCTGGATCAAAATGTTTGAAACAATGTTACACACAGAGTCCATTGCTCATATTATTTGATTTCATCAGCTGAATCACTCCTAAACGAATTTCAGTTTCCATGGCTCACTTCCACAGATATATTAAAAATTTTCTTTCGAGTAGGCTAGTGTAAAGCCTAAACTTCACAAAGTGTCACCAAATGGAAGGCGCTTGTTCTTTATTAATAGAATTCTCAGACACACTGCTTCGAATCAAACCCAAATTGTAAATACGTACATCAAATTCACGATACTAGTGGTTCTGTAAATAGTACACTTGTTCCTTAGATCTATTAATACATTCAATAAATCGCTCATGAACACGATATGGCTCCTAGTGATGCATAACAAAGACCATAAAGTAACAATAAATAATACCACACCTTATCTGCAATTGAATAAAACACCAATCACAGGAAGATACAATACAAGTTAAATGCTTTATGGGTGTCTTGCTCTATGCATTGTTAATGTGAATTGTGGTAGTAATATTATTATGCTACACTCATCGATGTATAAAAACCCTGAAATATTGACTACCTTAAATGTAAAATAATTTAACCATTGTAGGAGCTCAGTGCCTGGTACCTAATTTCTTGGAAACGTAAAAATCCAACTATTATATATAATCATAATGTTTTATAACTTCCAAGAAAGCAATATTAATAATATACATAGGTTAAATTACCTTATTTATTTTGACCGTCGAGCTCTCTATTGGATTACAGGTTTCGATGGATCAAACCACCATCTTCATATTCAAATTTTCATTTCCTAAGGAACGTGTCATTAAATTTGCAGTTATTTTTAATTTTCTATCCTACATAAGATTTGATGAATAAAAATGGTTAAAACCACAAATGTTATGTAACAGAAAAAAAAATTAAAACAATTGAACGCATTCAAAGATTATTCCTAAATAAGTGTTTTTATTCATCGCATCTTACTTGGATAATTTAATATAACTGCAATTTTAATTACATGTTCTTTAGAGGAATAAAAATTTGAGCAATTTGGATCGGAAGATGGTTGTTTGATCTGCCGAAAGCAGTAATCCAGTGGAATGTTCATAGTGTTTGAAATAAATTAGGTAATTTACCAATTTATATTATTCTCTAATTAGCATTAATGCATATAAATAAGTCACATGAAATTTATACAATGTGTGAGTGGAAATCTCAAGAAACAAAAGAAAATAACTGTTATGTAAGGAGTATTATTAAAATTTTTGTAACCATATAAAACTCAACAAGAATTTATATAACGAAAACGCACAAAAATAATGAGAAAACAGTTCACATTAAATTTTCTTAATTTTTTTTAACTGTCCGTTATGTCTAGATTACATTATTATATTGAATACTTTAAAGCGTGCGCTATAATGCTGGTCCCAAAATTTGTGTCCTTATCTTGGAATAGTGCATTAACAGTTTTAGATCTCAGCTGGATCTGCATATTTTTTTAATATAGTCTTGGGTTAGATTTCTCTTTTTTATCTTTTCCATTGGTCTCTCTTGAGCAACACTTATTATTTCCCCACCCCGGCACTATTAGACTATTCGAGGGCTTTATTTTATATTCTTTCTTTCCTTTCTTTAAGGTGATGATGACCGAAAGGTTTTTTTCACCTTTAAACAACAAAGGGGAAAAAATCCAAGGTACCTTATTCCTAAATTCCATAATGATTGGTAAAATACGTTTGGATTTAAATGCGTAACAAACATACAGACCAAATGGAAAATATTAGAATTAAAAAAAAACCCTCGCTTCGCTCGGTCAATGATTAATGATATGATCAACTATAATCTTAGATTATTTTCTACAATGATCTGTTAGTATCTAAACTAAGGTGCAACAAGATTGTCAAACCTAGATCTGTTTTCTAGTCTATAGTTTAAATAATCTTGAGATTAAATAAGCCTTTACATCTTTTAAAGATTATGTTTATCATATCCATATACAGGTATTCCCGGAAATAAACTAGACAAAATATCTTTGGTTTAGATATTTTTAAATGTTAATATTTTGGAAATAGACAAACATTATTTTTAATTAACAAAAAACAAATATTACCAGATAATTCTAATTTGGTACACTTATGATTATTAATAGTATATTTATTATTTAACTTTTTTTGGACAGAAAAATGAATGAAATCATATTAATATGATATAATTATATTTTTAACTGTCGTTTATAGGCAAAAGCCTCTCATTCACAATTGTCTTAAAAATAATGAAAAACAACGTAAAATGAAGATTTCTACCCCTCGAATATTCGAATAATGTTAGTGTCGAAAGAGAACAAGAGTTGGTCAAGAGAGCTCTGATAGGAAAGATGAAAGAAAGCTCCCTAACCCAAGACTATATTAAAAAAGGTGTAGATTCAACTAGGGTCCCTCAGAGTTCCCACACCAGTTAATCACTATAGTAAGACCCTGAGGGTTAATTGCTAATTTGTTATAGAATCAGCTGATATAGAAAAATAGAATTCACAGAAATTTATACACAATAATATCTGTGTTGTATATAGATAACCCATATTTGAATTAGAACAAAAGTATAGATTGCTTTATTTATTATAAGGAAAACAAGAAAATTAATATTTAGGTTTAACAGTTCTGATAAAAAAATTGTAAAATTCTTTATTATCTGTCAATTTAAAAAAAAAAAACAGCTGTTTTAATAAAAAGAGGCCCTACCTAAATAATTATATAAAATTGGTTTAGTTAAGTTTTATTTTTCACAATGGAAAAGTTGTATCCTAAAATTACACCTCTTCTCCAAAAAAATCCTTAAGGAAATGTAAAAGTTACCAAAAACGTGTACCGGTGTACTAATATTTGGAAATGTATTAAATTAAAATTTTCTTTTTTATTTTATCCAAAATATTGTCAGTTAAAAAAAAATCATAAATTCCAACTTCGGGGACTGTTTAATTAAAGGATTGTATTTCAGTACTAAGGTAAACTGAACAAAATCGAAGTATTTTAAACATGGGACTCTATAATAAATTGGGTTTATATAATAACCTGTAACAGTATTTATATGTAACAGTAATCCTTTTATAAAAATAATTAAAACCTGTAACGATTAATTAGAAATAAACAAGAAGAGAAATTAGTAACATGCTTAAGGTTACTTAAACCTTAGAGTGTACCTGATGGTTTCAAACTTAGGAACAAGTTTTTTATCGCGAATTCACTATAGGAGCCGTCTCACAAACCTGCAAGTACGAAATTGTCTTAAGGCTCTGCTCCACCTCCGCCATATTGGATTCACATCCCATAAGAATAATGCTACATTTGAGAAGTTGTACTGATCTCAATTTTCATCTCAGAATTATCATTATGAAGATAACGTGAACGCGGATGTTTCCCTTTTTTTTAAATTAGGATATAATCATTAGTGGTTGAAAAAATGGAGTGGACATTTATAAATCGATTTTCCAGTTTGCTATTATTTTGTGAGTCAGTGAATGATATTTTCGAAAAATTTAAAAAAGGAAAACACTCAGTGATTTATTATCTATTACAATAAAAAATGCCGAATTGTCTAACTTAAATAGACGCGTACAAGGCTGCCCTCGCGTGGTTTGAAAGAGAACTACTCAGACGCGGAATATAGCTTTTAGCACTGATAACCCTGTTTTTTTTTTTAATGTTTCATAATATTACTAAAACTAACAACACGTTAATTCTTAAAATATTTCGTAGTATTTTACATAATGCCAAATATAACATTAATGTAAACTATTTTTTCTAAACATTTTATAATTCATTTATTTCTTTACATTATTACTCACATTAATCAAAATTATTAGCCAATTCGACATTGCAATTATTAAATCATTTCATTGTGTGACGAATAATATTCATTACATATACATTTGTTTAGTTACTGCAATTTCTTTTACGGTAATGAATATTCAACATGTTTGGAGTTTTGTATTCATTGCTTGTAAAATTCCTACATCAGAGACTATGAAAAATGATCCTACCACCATTTTCTGTGGGTTTGTACGGTTTTGTGAATAGTTGGCCAAGTTCATTTTTCAAAACAGTTAGTTTCATTTTTTTAAATTCTAAGAAAATATGTTATTATTTTTTTAAATTAGAATAAATAAACTCCGCATTTATAACACTGAATCAATGCGATGCGAGTTTGTAAAGGTAAAGTCATGATGGAATAAAAAAAAAAATCAATTAATTATAACTACTACAAGTTTACCACCTACTATTCCTGTTTGAAACTGGTCAACAATGAGAAAATTTGTTGCTATGCAACAAATAAATACCAATGAAAAAAAACAGCTGATGTTTTAATAAATCCCAATTATTTCTACAAACATAAAAGAGTTTTCTCAGGAATGGGATAACATATAACGAAACCACAACCATTTAATAAAGTTTTAAATTACTTTTAAAAGACCCGGTATATTACCGATTGTTTTCAGGGAAAAAAACAACCCCTGAGATAAGTTCACAGAGAGGTATATCTTATGTCGTAATTTGTGTGTAGTGGCTACACTGTAGTCTAGGTCTTTCATGAAGTGTTACAACCAGAGGCCTGAGTGTGAAAAACGTTTACGGTTTTGTTGCTTGAAATATTGGATCGTGTTTATTTTAGTGACAAGACTTAAATGGTAAACAGCCTACACATCTAATATGGAATAACGAAAATCCTCACGATTTTGCAAAACGAGAGTTTACAGAGCACGTAAAATTGGAGTGTGGTGTGTAATTTCCCATAGTCGTGTGATAGGGCCTTTATTTTTCGATACAACTGTCATAGTGAGGTTTTCGTGATTTAATACAACGGGATGGCGCAAGCGCCTACAGTGCAAACGAAATCAAACAATCACTTCTCACACCAGAAAACTTAGGATTCATCCCATTTTCAACCAAACCGTTTTCAAGGTAATTTGTTTGTTCAAGTCTGTGTAATTGGTACTGCACCCACTAAAGAAACAAAGTATTTACAACTAATTATACAGTAACCTCAGACTAGGATTGTGTCTGGTGTAAAGGGCGTGTAATCTCTTCTACTTCCCCTTCCTTAGCCTGACTTGACGGTACAACCCATAACAAGAAAACGGTACACAAATTAGTGCTTAACTACATTTAATTTCTAACGTTACAACTTCGTGACAGACTTTTGTAAACGTTTTATTCTTATTTACACAGATAAAAGAAACGAAAGTAGGGTACGCGTTTACACAGAAGCATTTGAGGTATATATATTTTTTATTGGGGTTATACCGCTGAAAGTAAACGTAACAAAGTGTGGGGACCCCTCTATTCTTCTACACTCTAAACACAATCCTACCTTGAGGATGCTGTACATTCAGTGAAGCCGGCTAACTTGTAAAATACTAATAGTAATACAGGATACAAGTAATAGTATTAAACATACAAGATTAGGCCTAGATTGTTCGCAACTATAAACCAGCTGTATTGAAACATTGTTGACGCCACTAGTATTTCTGACTTGATATTCCGGTCCACACAACTTTATACAGTAATAACCTACTAGTTTTATAACTTTCACTTTCAACCTTCTCTTTAAATGAATATATTCATTGTGCAACGTTGAAGATTAAAGAATATCTTCTGATTCAAGTTTACCGTGTCGCCTTGAGTCCTACCTCCTCGCGATGCCTATTCACAAAAATAGAATTTTCTCAAAACCGGAATAATTCCGGTTGAACAAAATTGTTAATTATTAACAATTTTGTTCAGATGTTAAGCTTTTTTGAAGTGAATACTTCTTTACACCCGGTAGGCAATTTTTGGGTGCTGTTAAATTGATGTGGTGAAAGGAAAAATCGTCACGAAAATGACGTCACGAGTGAAAGGAAAAATCGTCACGAAAATGACGTCACGATATCTAGCAGCTAAGGCTTAAATAAAGTAAACATCAGAAATATCCAATTAAAACAGCTGATTATTTTTCTATGTAAAATTTAATTCAGCTGGACTTATGTAGACGACATATTGGTTTGCTGTTATGCATTAAATTAATTTTTTTTTAAATCTTGGTAATTTACTAGAATACACAGGAGCTTTTCTTTATCATATTATATTTATTATCCGTTGAAGGATATTTTACGAGACATCAGTAAAAAAATAATTAAAAAAATTAAACGGATCTTGGTAGTTTACTAGAACACACAAGGTTTTTTAAATCATATTTTAGGCCTATACGTTAAAGGATATTTTACGAGATTTCAAAAAAAAAAATTAGGTATGTGTTTTTTAAATTTGATTTTTCCCTATTTAAATATTATTACTGTTTACAAATAAAAATAAAACTACAAAATTACGAATATAATTATGATATTAAATTTTTAAAATAATAAATAATTAAATTTACATTATTTCAAAATATATATTACTTAACCTCAAGATAATCAATAAGCTAATTATGGTAAAAACAGGGTTTAAATAAGTATTCACTTCTAACGCGCGTAGTCTCTACGCACCCAATTTTTTTTTTTTTTTTTTTTTTTTTTTTTTTTTTTTTGTCCTTATAATCTTCCAACTTAAACGTACTGGTCATGTCTAAAATATTCACGGTTTGGAAGTGATAGGAATAACAATAAAAACCGAATACTGTATCGAGTTGTTTTACATATCGAATTTACCAAAATCGATTAGATACGTATCGATAAATGTTTGGTAATGTGGAGATTAATAATCTAAACCAAATCGCCGAGCGTAAAAAAAATGACAGAGTATGGAAATGTCTCTTAACAGCTGATGTGACAAAAAAAACTCAATTTCAAATAAGATGTTTACATGTTATGGCACAAGTGAAGCATTGGCTCTATTTAAATTAAATATTCTATATAATATTATTGATCCATAAGGGTAGCACAATACCATACAAAATAATAAATGGACAAAAACTTAACAATGAAGAAAAAATATTTTATTTTTCCAAATATAAAATAGTAACTAGTTATTTGTGCAACTAGTGAGCAAAGTGGCACTTTTTTAAACGAGAGAAAAATGTTGACGCACGAGACTTGTCGAGTGCGTCAATTTTATCGAGTTTAAAAAAGACACTTTGCTCACGAAATGCACATTATACTTTGTCTACAGTTATTTTGTGACAAATAAAAAACATACTTCAGCAGTAACACAATTTAATAAAACATTAATTTAATACAATAGTGTTCAACCTCACGTCAAAACTGAGGTTATTTATGAATATTACAAATAACTTCGGTGTATTGTTGAGGAAACGGGATTGCCAACTTCAAAACTCGGCAAACGAAAAATACTCTCCGTGTACATACACTGTCAATCATCTTTATGAATAATTACATCCTTTTTCAACTTTAAAACGTTGTTTTGTTGTTTATTTATGTTTTTTACATGTAAGAATAATTAATCTAACATACATACGGGGCATTTCCTGTATATTATAAATCAATTCAAATAAACTTAACCTAAATTTCGTTTTGTTCGGTTGCCATTCGGAGTGAGCAAAGTAGTGTGCAAAGTGAAACTGTTGAGAAATCAGCTGTTTTGCAAACGAATTTAAATGAACAAAATGCCACTTTGTTAACAACTAACTGCAGACAAAAGACATTTTTTAGTATAGGCCTATATTCCGAAGTAGATATACGGGAAGTTGGTAATCGAAATAAATGTTGACCCGCGTTCTTTGACTGAGTTTCACGTTTTTATGGCTTCAAGAAACCCAAAAAGTGGTTTTCGAAATATCGTCCGTCCGTCGTCACGCGTAAACACGACTCTGATACGAAAATTAAGCTAAGAACATGTTTACAATGATGGGATTTCCGTCAGGAGTTGAAAGAAGAAGGGCAACCTTGGATAAATCCTACAGAAAATGTTCTACATCCAGTTTGCAAACACTAAAGGAAAACGTAACTTGATGTTTGTTATGTTTATATAACAGGTTTAATATTACAATATTTTAAACCTGTTTCTATGAATCTAAAAACCACTTTCTACTCTGTGAAATGATAATTCCAACTTTACTGCACGATGACTACAATACATTCTGAGACTTGGATTTAACCAATTCCAGCTGTTATTTTTACACAGTAAGGTATACGAAATGTTAGGTAGCATTTATATTTATATGTAGCCTATATTTCTAGTTGTGGGTAACTCATTATTTGAATTAGAACAAAAGAATAGATTGCTTTATTTATACAAGGAAAACAAGAAAATTAATATTTAGGTTAAAACGGTTCCGTTATCAAATTGTAAAAGTCTTTATTACCTGTCAAATTAAAAAACACAAACGGTTACTCTAATAAAAAGAGGACTATCTAACTTAGTTAAATTTTCTTTTTTACAATGGAAAAATAGTTGTATCCTAAAATTACACCCCTTCTCCAAAAAAATAAATAAAATCCTTAAAGAAATATAAAAGTATACCAAAATAAGCATACTAATATTTTGTAAGTGTATTAAATTTAACTTTCTTTTTTTAAATCTATTTCCAAATTATTGTCCGTTTAAAAAATCAAAAAATTCCAACTTCGGGGGCTGTTTAGTTACAGGATTGTATTTCAATACTAAAGTAAACTAAGCAAAATCATAGTATTTTAAACATGGGACTCTATAATAAATTGGGTATATATAAAAACTTGTAACAGTATTTATATGCAACACTATGTGATCCTTTTTATAAAAATAATTATAATCTGTGATGCATATTAGGAGGAAAATTAGTAACAGCCTGAGTCTTTCAAACTTACCAGAAAGCTTTTTATACGCGATCCCACAAACCGTTACAAAACTTCCGTAACCCGGTTGGTTGATAAACTCTGCATTTTTATAACTGAATCAATGCTATGCGTGTTTGTAAATGATGAAAAAATATCAATTAATTAATTATAACTATTACAAGTTTACCGCCTACTAGATTTCTGTGTTTGAAATTTATCAAAAATAAGAAAATTTGTTGCTATGACAACAAATAAAATAGCAATGAAAATAACAGCTGATGTTTTAATAAATCCCAATTATTTCTGCATACAATAGATATAACGGCAAACAAAATCGACTTTGATATTTTTAATCTGTTACATCGCTGCTTCCTTAATTTCAATTTCGGTAACCCCACCTGGCCTCGCTACAATGAAGACCCTGGCGCTATTACAGTATTCCAGGGCTAGAAATGTTTATTTTATACTCTTTTCTTCTTACTTTTTTATAAGGCTATGAATACCTAGAAGTTTTTCAACCTACAAACAACAAATAAAAAAGTTGCGGTAATAATATTTCATTATCAGACTCTTTCCACTAAGTATGATTTCTGGTGCCAACTAAACTCGAATCACTTTATCTGTAACATAAAGTACCATATAAGCTGGACACTCTACCAGCTTGTTATTTGAATTAACATCAAGGTCAAGGCCAATAAACGAGGCTATACACAAAAAGACACAAAGCTTTTTTTTTATGTGTCCCCCAGCTTGTCAGTAAATCAACTACATGCTTATTTTTTTTTTTTGTTTACACGAAGCTAAAATAACAAATACCGCCATTCCAAAAACATTGTAGGCTTACGTTGAAGGTCAAATAAATAAAATGATTTGTGTTTACTTTATTGTGTAGTGTGTACTAGGCCTACTTGTTTTTCAGGTTTCGGCAATTTCTAAGAACAATCGGGCCAAGGGCAGCACAATTATTAAACTTGTAACTCTTCAAACCTTGCCTTAGCGAAATTCTTTACACACAGCTGTTTTTCATATGTTGACGCTGACACAATGACTATCTTTAATCAGAATAGGCCTAAGGGTGAAGATTCTTGGAGTAAATGGTTTATTATCTTTATCAACTTGTCTACTGTATTAATTTATTTTTGCGCGTAGGCAGGCCTAAATGCGTCAACATTGTTGTGTTTTTTTTTTTTTTTTTTTTTTTTTCTTCTTTTTTTTTTTTCTTTCTGTAAACAAATTTAAATGTTTATTTTCTACAGAAAGTGATGGATACAAAATAAATGTCGCTTTTTATGCGGATATATAAGTTTTGAGGTTATGTGGAATTATATCCATTTATCTGTCTGTTCTATGTGGAATGCTCTACGGGCCAAACGCGTAGTTTAATCAAATTTGAAAACTTGACTCCAACGATTTGATCAAACTTTACTTAAGTGTAACCTCTAAGAACCAAAACAAAACATATTGTTCGCCCATCTTGTTGTTCATTCTTCCAACAATTTACCAAAACCAGACTTTTGAAACACCCTGTACGACAACAAGAATGTAAATTATCAATAAAACGTGTTAGAGAACCTTGGTCGTCCCAGTGTAGATGTTGATTTTATGTCAAATCTTGAAAACAGCTGTTTTGTAAGATAACATTTCGGTATTGACAAGGAGGAAACGCCGATATCAAAAACACTTTACATGTAGGACTCGCAACTTGGCTGTTTGATAGAAACATGTTTTTTTTTTCTTCGTGTTTTAGGTCCTTTATAACATTAATAATGGTCGTTAATATTCATGAAAAGAATACGAATTAAATAAAATGGTTTTAAATCAATATTTATTTGGCATTAAACAGTGTTCAAGAATTGTCTAATGCATATGGCTACCATTTAAAGAGTGAGAACAAACCAAATCGGTTTGCTAAATCGGAAATTTTTTAATAAATACTTAATTTGAGTGTCATTTCGTAAAGGCTGAGTCAATTAAAATGCCGTCCAATTTTGTACGACAAAAAAATTTCTGAAACATTGCCGGAAAACACAACCTCAAAATTTTGATAATTTTACAATTCTTACAATATACGTAATATAGATGGATCATAAAATTGATGTCGGTTTTCTTCATGGATAAATCCGTTTTGAGGTTCCTAAAGTCCAAAAACTAATTTTAGAGAAATCTCTCTTTATGCAATGCCTTTAGAATGTCTGCAAATGACTGGACTGATTTTAAACAAATTTGTTCCTACATTGCAAACATTTTAACCTGCCATTTTGCCTGGTAAAATTTACTGAAAAAGTGTTTTTATTCAAATGTTTGGTATCGCAAACGCTTTAAAATGCATTCCTTGACTAAAGTTTACATTAGAACATTTCTAGCATAGAACCCTGACTCCTTAATAATTTTGGAATACCATGAATCCAAACGCGAAAAATAATATATTTACCAGATTCCACAGGTACTGCCACGTATCGAACCCCGAGTTGTTACGTCACTTACCACTTACCACCTTTCTTTTAACTTTTTAACCCCTCGTTGGGAGTTCGAGTCGGTTAGAATCGCGGACAAGACCAAGTTGCTCACTTTTACAATTTTACTTTAAATCAAAGTTATTGCAAGACTTGGCTTTTGCAAGGTCTGAGTCTGTTCTCAACAAATTACAATATAAATTTACTAAAATTCTTTGCTCAATGAATTTACTTTTATGACTTTTACGCTCCCCCCTCCCCCCCTCTCTCTCTCTCTCTCTCTCTCTCTCTCTCTCTCTCTCTCTCTCTCTCTCTCTCTCTCCTCTCTCTCTCACTCTCTCTCTCTCTCTCTCTCTCTCTCTCTCTCTCTCTCTCTCTCTCTCTCTCTCTCTCTCTCTCTCTCTCTCTCTCTCTCTCTCTCTCTCTCTCTCTCTCTCTCTCTCTCTCTCTCTCTCTCTCTCTCTCTCTCTCTCTCTCTCTCTCTCTCTCTCTCTCTCTCTCTCTCTCTCTCTCTCTCTCTCTCTCTCTCTCTCTCTCTCTCTCTCTCTCTCTCTCTCTCTCTCTCTCTCTCTCTCTCTCTCTCTCTCTCTCTCTCTCTCTCTCTCTCTCTCTCTCTCTCTCTCTCTCTCTCTCTCTCTCTCTCTCTCTCTTCTCTCTCTCTCTCTCTCTCTCTCTCTCTCTCTCTCTGGAAGAAATCGGCTCCTGAATTCCGATAATATTTTATTTTTATTATATATATATATATATACGAGAGCACCTTAATAATAATAACTTTTTAAACCTCTAATTATTTAAAAAGGAAATGTTTAAAACCAGTATGGTGAATAAAAAGAATTAACACTTGAGCATAAAATTTTTATATACTCTTAACCATTAAACAATTTATCTTTTATCGAACAACAAACAAAATATTTTTACACAATTAATACGACACAAAATTCTTATACATTAATACAATATTTAAAAATGCTAGACTATTCCAACTAGGACTACAAATAGTTTTTCCTGGACTGAAATAGTCGTATTTACGTTTGAACACTTATTCTAGACCAAAGCAGAGTTTACTTGAATCTAAAGAAGTTAATATATTTAAAATATCCCCAATGAATTTTCAATTTAAATGAGTTTACTTTTTTACGAATTATTCTATAGATTTAGTATATCTTCACACCTAACATGAAGGTCTTGAAGTTGTGAAGTTCTTTGCTGTAGATGGTTAACGATGTCTTCAAATTCTCTCCTTTCCAACTCCTGGTTATGTTACAGTTGTTGTGGACTGTTGGTAGTAATTACGATTCCTAGATGATTAGTCTTCCATGTAGATCTATCTTCAAATTTCTTGATTTTCAAAATAGTTAATTTTTATAAGTTACTTTACTACATAAAATTACTTGGTTTTAAAATTTATTGAAGTTATAGAAAATTTTGTAGAGTGACAATAATAACGTCTTCCCTGCTCGGCGACAGATACTAGAGTTTCTAAGTTAATTTAGAAAATTTTGTAGAGTGACTAAAGTAACGTCTTCCCAGCTCGGCAACTGTTACTAGAGTATCGGTCTTACGACCAATAATTTTGGCTCTCCCTTCTTGTGGGAATGTTTCCCGCAGAAGGTAACCACTTGTTCTCCCTTTAGTGAAGAAATGTCTCTTCTGTTAATTTTTAGGTTTCGGCTAAATTACTCTGTAACTTTTCTGCTAAAAGCTGTCCTAGGCTTAGTTTTCTATTTTTGTATTACAGTACTTTTATTGTGAAACGTAAGTACACAATGATTTTAGCTTTTTGGCTATGTTTTTGAGCCAATTTACTGTTTTTTCATTTGAACAAATGAAGATGAGCTATCGTGGCTTTGATATTACACCTAGGAACTTGGGTTTGATCCCCTCCCTGTGCTGCAATACTTTCCAGAACCTCCTTTTGTACTAATTTTGTTTGGCTCACTGTGAGCAGAGTATCAGGGAAATCTTCAGCTAGACAGCCTACCCTTATCTCTACTGTCAACTTGGCCATAAGTTGGAGTTGTTGTTTGTTCAGCCTCTGAATTTGAACCTTCAAAGCTCTCTCTAGGCCTTTTTACCTATCTGGATTCCGGAGTAGGTTCAACAGATCAGACTCGTTTTTCATTTTGTTTAAGAGGTAGCTTTTGTACTGCCTCTAGTCGTGCTTGAGCCGCACTGTAGCTTTGTGAAATTAGCCACTTCATCCTTTTCCTGCCAGCTTTTCTTGTAGAAGTGGAGGCTCTTTGTTCCTCTACTGTTACGTCATCCTCTGAAATTGGTAGACTTTGTTGAAAGCCTTCATCTTTTTCCTTAGGATTTTCTTTCTCTAAATCCTTAGGTGATGGATCAGCCTTTAGGGTTTGTGTTTCTACATTTCTGTTTGTTTCTTTTTTTTTTTTCCTTTTTTTCCCCCTCCATGTATCTAGTTCTCAAGAGATGTGAGGAATTAAAAGTCCACAGAGGAACAGACCCTCTTACATCAGGCATATATTAATTTCAGGCAAATTGAAACTGGAGGGTGCTTGGTATCCAGAGTTCGCATGTTTACAATCAGACTCCCCTCTGACCATGCATCTATTGGCATATGCTGTTATTTTCTATTAAAAACCCTTTTAATTGATATTTTAATCTTTTTACTATTTCGGTTTTCTTCCGTTGACTGTTGGTCATGGGAGTAGGGCTGCTAATCCGTGACGTCACACTACCTGAGCTCAGATTTCCTGTCAAACCTGGAAAACTCTGAATAAGAACACTTTTTCGTTCTTTTTTGCTGTAACTTTTGAACGGTTGGTCCGATCTTCAGTTTCTCTTCGGATTCCTCTTCTCCAGATTCTTGAGGGTCTTGACAAACTTGATTCGACGTTTTCAGCTGCGTATTTCTCGAATTACCGCACTTTTTACGATTGTCCATTTTTCACAAACTAACTTTTTACCTAATTCTTTAAAAAAAATTCTTTTGCACTAAAGTTATTCTCCTGGTCCTATAACGGAAATAACCTTTTAGTTTTTCGTCGTAGCTCGCTTGGTTCGTGAGTTATTGATGCTTGAAGTCGTGACTATTTGGTTGTCGTATTTTTCGTGTATAAAATCCCCCCATTATTATTTTTCAACTCTGCTCTGTTATTTTACATACACATACATTTCTTATAGATAACCTATTACTTTTTATCGCCTTTAAGCTTTAATTTAACCGCTTTTGGGCTTTAACTTTTTAGTTTTTGTTATTATTATTTCTCCCCCATTTTAACTATAATTTTATTTTCTGACCTCATATTATTATTCCCTACGATTGACTTTTCATTTTCTATTATTAGGTTTATTTAGTTTATTCCTCTTTCACCTTTAAAATCTCAAAAACTCTCCAAGAATGACTTTTCAAGTCCTTTTCCCCCTTATTATTATTATTATTATTATATCATTTTTATTGTTGATTATTATTATGTCCCCTACGGTTTATGACTCTATTGCTTTTGATTTCTAATTTTCCCCTTTTTGCAAATTTTAGGTTTTTTAGCCCATCTTATTTCCTTAATAACTCTTTTGTTTTAAGTTCAATTACATTTATTTTTTTGATATTATTAATCGTCTGCTTCTACTGTATCATTATTTAGTTTCATATTTTACTTTTTTAATAAAATTGGAATCACTATAAGTTGTTCTGTCAGGCTCAGACGTGCAAAATTTATCTTCGGCCTCGCGTGACGTCATCGCTTCATCGCATTCGAACTTTACGATGTTTTAGCACGGCAATTTAAATGTTTTAAATTAGCCTTGAGACGACTGACTTATTCATTCCGTCTCAGTACGTCATTTAGTATTACTGTAAATACATTCAAAGTCAAACCTATCTTCCGTAATATAATTAAAACACTTTAGCAGATCTAACCGGTATATTTTAACATAACATTTCTGAATTATTGCAAATAAGAATGGAATAACTATTAAAAATGGCCACCAATGTACAATTAAATTGAAAAATAGGAATAGGTGAGTATGTGTTTATAGATCAATGTAAACAGCAATTGAGTCTGATTTGTAGGCCTAGTCGAGTTGAGTCGGTTTGTAAAAAAAACCTGTAAACCAGTTTTATAGCCTATTATAACCAACAACCTATTTGCCAACTAATTATGGGATAAATTAATTATTTAATAAATGCTTTTACTGTATTAATCCGGTTTCAATAATATCAGATAAGAAAAAATGATCTTGGCACACTACAGAGATCTGATTGTGCGGTAGTTGTACGGAATACCCACACTGAAATCAGCCAATTTAACATTATTCAACCATCTTTTAATTTTATATTATTTATTTTACGAATTATAATAATATATTCACTGTAAACAGTAGGCCTACATCTCATTAATTGGGTGTTTTATGACATTCAATAAACGTTCTTGTAAAACCCAATGTAACCTAGCAACATCAATATTTATAGACTTTGTAACAGTATAGAATATCACAACTAGCCTACTATAAACAGGAAATACCATTCACAAGGAGAAATATTCAATTTAATGATTTATAGGTCTAATGTGATAGTGATTTACCGTTCATTGTGATCTCAGTAGAGTATATATTATTCAGTATGCCGTTTGTCTTCTGTAAAACTTTTAACTTTATCCCCACAGCTGATGAGTCTCGGTGGCCTATTCGTTGTAAGCGTTACTTATTCAACTATTGTTTACATTTTACTCTATTTTACAATGATTCATATATATTAAGTACATAAAATCTACACTCATGTAAATTGAGCGAGGTAGTTTTTTTATACCTTGACACATTTATTTTATACTGGCAACTCTTACTTTTCTGGTGGATATTCAATGAAATATAAACTATTGACGTTTCTTACAAACTTTGGTACCTTTTAAAAATAACACTTTACAATTTTTTTTTTTAAACTTTGCATACTTAGCATCATTTTCTCTCTTTCAAAGTTGTCGTCACTTTTTTTTATAACAGATTTTACACCTTTTTCTTTTAAGTCCAATCAGAACACAGTATTTTCTAATTTCTTTATATATTTTAAATATTTCACTCTATTAAACAATCTATACCCTTAATTAAACGTATTTATTTATTATTTTATTAAATGTTTTTGTTTTTTCTTTATTTCGCTTTAAATTACGTTTAAAGGTCGATTCACACACATCAGTCTAGTCTCAGTACCGTCACAGTTCAGTCTCAGGGCATCAGAGATTTTCGTCAGTCAGTTTTCCGTCAGTTGGTTCACAGGCGAATTTCGATGTATGTTAACGGGAGGAGTTTCCATACCTCCCGAAACGTAGTGTAGTTTTAAACACTAGAAGCGATCGGAAAGTCTAAATAATTCAAAACTAAACATGTATTTACATTGTTATTTTATAAATTTTAGTTGGAATAAAAATAAAAAAAATAATGGGGTATTTTAAAATTTAATATTTTTTGTTAGTAACTAAAAATAACAAAAATAATCACTATCTATACTCATTTCGGCACCTATCTTCTCCCAAATGTCGTTTTTTGCAGACGTGTCCATATACTTTTGATCAGACAGATCATACAAAACTTGATGTTGGCGAACACATTCTATCAACTTTTCGTCATTCATCTTGATATTAAATAATAACATAAAAACAATACAGAAGTCTATAAAATGTTGTCAGGCCCGTCCGTCACGCGTCCGAACAATCCTAAAATATCGGTGAGAAGAAATATAAAAATGACTGACTGATGCCGGAAGAGCGACTGATGGACCGGCGCTTGAACTGCGCCTGATCAGTGTAGACATCGCAACGGGAAATCCATTTAAGAATACATTTTTAGACTGTGACGTGACTGATATGACTGACCTGTGACGCGCCTGAACTGATGTGTGTGAAGCGACCTTTAAAACGTCAATTTCCATACAAAAACTATTTCAACAAGTCACGTTACTCTCAGCTGTTCCTTCTGTGTTCATTATAACAAACTACTATCAAACGGGGAATGCGGCTGAACGAAGGTTTTCACTCTCACGCACGCGCCATCACACACAGGCGCGCAGAGTATTAGGTCTTGCCGGTACCTTCCGTGGGCCACCCGCATGAGTTACCTACTGTGCTTCACTTGATCAAACTTTCATTTATTTAATTTGATATTTTAATATAAAATCTGTAAAATATTTTTATTCTTCACATCATTACAAGAAAAATGAGACCAATGTATAATTCATTTTAATACTGTCCAAAATCAACAATGTTTACTACAAAATGAATGACAGTATGATGACTAATAAGTGTGAACGAATAAAACTATCGTATATCTTTATCGAAAAATATGTACTTTTCGATTTTAATAAAACAAAAGAGCACAATATAATAATATAAAACATAATTTGTACTTTATTATTTACATTGTGATAAGCTGTGTATGAATATGTATTAAAACTGTAATATTGGCATTTACACAATTTATTTTTTGTAAATTTAACATTTCCTCATCTACTGAATAAATCATTGTTTGTGTAAAATTGGGAAAAAAACATAGGGATTCACACTAATGATATGTCATCATACAGTCACTCATTTTGTAGCAAACATAACTGATTTTGGGATATATTTCAATAAATTATAGGCCTACGTTGTTTGATTTCATTTTCCTTGTAATTACGTGTAGAATAATAATATCCTATAGATTTTATTTTCAAGTAACAAATAAAATAAATTTAAGTTTTATAAAGTGATACCCAGTAGGTGACTCTTACCGGATTCCCCCTTTTCTCTGAGATTGTTTGAGTGAAGTGACCCTTCGTTCAGCCATATTCCCAGTTTGTATAAGAATTTTCCATTTTGTTTTCTACTGTCGCAATTGTCACATTAACAATAAGCCATATAAACAGTTTAGTTTATGGGGAATGTAAGCAATCAATCACGATACACCGTGAATCTGCACAAATAAAGTAAGAACTATACAAGTTAACCTAATAATAATATAACAGCTGTTATAAATTCTCAAACAAAACAAAACAAAACGTATTAAATAACAAATTTTGAGAATTAAAAACGCTTAATTTTGCAAGATGTAAACAATCAATTACAAAACAACATGAATCCCAATAATAAGGTAATGACTATCTGTAAGTTAACCTGAAAATAATTTAAAAGTGATGTTATAAATTCTCAAAAAAAAAAAAAAAATGTATTTGAGAATTTACAACAGCTAGCCTATTACAAATTGTTTTTGTTGTGAAACTTGTCATTTACCCAATCAGACATGTTATTTAAACGATAAATAATTGAAGATAACCTAAAAATAATTTAAAACAGCTGTTATAAATTAACAAACAAAATAAAACGTATTTGAGAATTTATAACAGCTGTTTTAAATTATTTTTGTTGTGAAATCTGTTTACCTATATAATAACAGGCATGTTATTTTAATAGGCATGTTATGATCCATTTATTACAAAAAGTGTTGCCAAAGAAAAATGAATAATGTTCGGCAAATCTGCAGGTAACATTGTTTAATTCATTAAAATCAGCCCTGTAGTAAAGAAATACGCGACTAGTGCAGAAATTCCTTAGCAAATTAAATAAAAGACTATTGAATGAATACATGGTATATTTTATGAATAAAAGAAGTAATTACTATTTAATTACCTTGTAAATAGTAATTAATTATTAACAACCCAGTTGGGCTATAAGCAAACATAATGGAATAAAAGAAGGCTTAATATAACGGAAAATATGGTCAAATACCAAGATAGTTTTTGGTCGTTTAATAGTGGCTAAAAATTGTGGCAAATTATAACAATAGATGGATATTTTATGGTCTCAATGTTTGCTAAGATTAATGGAAAAAGCTGAAATGTTGATATTAAAAAATAACTGGAATCAATATCGTAATAAAGAAGCTATAAAATGAATGCATGTAATTAGGCTACTGTCAACCATCAATTTATATTCAATGTCCTACAATTATTATTTATAGTGTCTTGGATAAAACTGGAATCCCGAGAAAATTTTGCAATATGTCCTTCAGACTTGAAACCAAGGAGTACAACTTCTAAAATTTAACAAATAAATGTGAATTTGTTTTTTATTCCTTTTCTTTCAAGAAATGGTTTATTGTAGGAGTCTTTTTGACAGTGGAACCTGGTTTTATGTTTTAGGTTAATCAGAAAAAGAATATCTATAATGGTAGTTCAAAAATATGTTACCTGTGTAAGTACAAATGTTATTTAAAGTGCCCCCTCTCTTATTTGTGTGATTGGAATAGAAGTAAATGTTGGAAAAACATTACACATACTTTTTTACTAATTCCCAAAATTAAATAAAAACTAATCAACAAAAATATCAGTTCAGTACTTCTTAATAAAAAAATGAAAATTAACTATAGAAATAGTCTTTGAAAATAGTTAGGTCTAAACCAGCTTCGCTTGTGCCATAAACATGATGTACTCAGCGTGAATTATATTTGATTAAAATTGAGGTTAATGATTAATGATGCCGGTTAAGGCTCATATTTGTTTTTGCCAGTTATTTCTGAAGCGTAATAATTTTTGACTTGCGAGTTTTAAATTTTGAATGTAATAAGTACAATCGATTTTGAGAAATTATGTATTCTAGCCCCATGGTTGATTTTTGTACGTTACCGATGAACTCATAAACCCGCATTTTTGGAGAGGAAGAGACGACTAAGTTTTGTTTGGGTCCTTAGAAACTAGACATGAGCAAAATTTGATCAAAATCTTTAAGCCGATTATGAGAAAATTGTAATTTTTGTTTATTTTTCTTATGGCAGTTACTCCAAATTTTTAAAAAATCATCCCGAATTATGACCAAAATATAAACAGAAACAAAATTTTATTAAAATCTATCTATGAATTTGGGTTGTAGAACACTGCGCATACGACAGATGACGGACAAACATCATTTCAAAAACCACTTTTTTTTTGTAATCAAGGTATCTCAAAAATCAATATATCCGCAAAAAACTAAACTTTTTTTGACCTATCATACACCTTTTATACACTACAAAAACATGGGAAAGTAAAATCCATACTGTGAGAATCTTAGTTCAGGTGAAGACTCAACATTTTCCTCAAACATTTTTTACCTCTCTCCTGAGGTAGTAGGAGAGCTGTGGAGGGGTCAAGTGATCTTGAATAATGAGAGCCATGTAATACATCATTTTACAGTCTAGATCCAAAATTGAGACAATTTAAAATGGCTGCCGGTAAAAGTTTAAAACAGCAAACATATTTTGTAGTCGGTTTTTAATAACCAAAATATTGTAATTTAATATTTGGTGTAGTTTACATTGTAACATTAACTGAGATAAAATATCTAACATGAACAACTTTAGATAACTTATATATAACAATTTTATATAACTCAGTTATAGTTTAGTTATTGTAGCTCATGTATAACTGAGGATGGCAACTTTGTCCTTGAAACACATTTGATTAAGTAAACATAATTTTTGTGAAATCATATGTTTGAGTTTTATTCTATTTAATATTATCTACAAGTAAATAATATTTAATATTATTTTAACAAGTAAAGTAAAAAAAAAAAGGGGAAAAAAGAGCTTTCTGGGCTCTATTTAAAAATTTGACTGACTATTATTTTAGACTGGATCCACAAAATTATGTTATATGTTTATCATTTTTCTCTACTTATAATCTTTAATATGATTCCGCATATAATTTAAGATATTTCAGTCGATCCTCCATAGTTCTCCTAAGAAGAATAGAATAACAAATTATTAACTCAAAAGTAGAACCTACACTCAACCTAAGATTACAAAAGTTTTTATATTGCATTCCATTTATAAACAAAAACAAAGAGAGAGTTGGAACTTTTTAAACATGAGACAGGCTGGAATAGTGTGTGCAACGTTTGGCAACTACTCCAACTAGTACCAGTACTTACTAATAGTATGTTAGAGTTTTATTAGACTCATTAAAAACAAGTTCTTGGTCGTTAATTTAACATTAAAAACACCCAAAAGAAATTACCTTTGACATCACTAACTTTCAATTACGCATTATTTGTATTTTAGAATGTTTTCGTATTCTGTTCTATTCGAAGAATCATACAAACCAGATAAGCTAATTAATTAGTCTACTACACAATAATTCTGTTTTAAATATTACATTTACTTCTTTTCCTTCTTCTTTTTTATTACATGATTTGAACATTCTATCATATGATACAACAATGAAGCCGATGCTGCCTTTCTGTACGGATATTCCAAGCCCTCCTGTCCAAAGTATCCTGCCTCGATTCTGTGATCTACTAGGTCTTACTCTTTTGTTTATTTATGACAGCAAAAGAACAATTACTTCACTCATTGATCATCAGGCATTCTCATTGAGTGGCTAAACCATTTAAGACTATTTTCCATGGCTCTTTAATAAATAGTAATAATATTTTTAATTCAGCTTTAATTCAATGTTAATTTTGCTAAGAAATCTAAAGTTTCAATTTCGTATATAACTCCTTTAACTTAGCATTAATTGAAATGATAAATGAACAATACATTCTAATTATATAACAGTATAAATAATTTTGTTAATTTCCAATTTCCAAACCTTAAAGATTAATAAGATGATTTAGTCTGAAAACAGAACAAAATAAAGAAATGTAAAAACTTTAAAAAAAAATATATATATAATTTTGACCTCATACTCTAACACCTTTATAACAGCGTAAATGATGGATGGCAGCTTCATCAGTTGGATTACACTCCTGTCCTATTAATAATTCTTTTACAATTCATCGCACCAATAACCTTCCAGGCATGATTAATATTGCGTTTACCTAATCCACTGTCAAATTTTGCCAAGAAGTTGTTTTGGCATCATTAATTATCTCCCTTGCATCATTGATTGCTTTACTATATGAACCATTCATTTCGCAAGCTGGAGATACTTTGAATATTTAATCTTCTGATTGCAACAGCAATCATTCCATCATTTATTAAATTTGTCCTTATGGATTGAAGTAGTCTTACAATTAATTGCTTTAACATCTGATCTGCATAATGTTTTATACACATTTTTTGAATTTGTATTTTTGTTTACATATTTAAGTGATATGAATTAACTGTTTTTTTTTAAATACTAAAAACAAAATACTAGCATTGAGAGACAAGATAGACTAAGTTATATCTTTTCTTATTAACATATTATATAAAGACAGTAGAAAAATAGCTTATGTTATTACACACATAAGTATAACTAAGGCATTAGCAAAGAACAATTTTTTGAAGTTAGGAAACTAGTTAGGAAGTTTGTAAATACAGTAGAACGACATTAATCCGGACCAATTACTAAACATTAGTCTAGACTTCGCTTAATTCGGACAGCCGTTTTTTTTTTTTTTGCATATCTACCATCATACATTTTTTTAATTCAGTTAAATTCTAAAATCAATAACAAAAATTTATACGGCTGGATTGGAAACAGAGGACTTTCACAACACTCTCCAACAAAGTGGTGAAAATGCAGTAACACTGGAAGACATTTAGTTATGGATAGAAGGAGATGAAGATGATCCAGATTATCACATTTTAAGAGAGCAGGAGATCGTTGAAAGTATGATCACTGTAGAAAGCTCTGAAAGGGATGAATATAAGCAGGTGATATTATTAACCTAAGCCAAAACTTAGTGAAATTAAAAACCATCTAAATATTGTCATTAAATATGTACAAGATAACAAGGATGAAATAATATCTGCATATTACAAACATTGGAGGCATCTGCGTGAGTGAATTATTAAAGAAATTATTGTCAAAGAAAGACAACAAAATATCACCAGTTTCTTAAAACCAGTAAGTGTGTGGTCAATGAAGGTGTGCCTTGATTGCCATGCTCTAATTCTGTACTGCCCTAGTCATTCTGTTTTTTGTAGAGCTTAATAGATTACTGCATTATAACTTGTAAACTAAATAAACTTTGTATTTCTTAAATTTAAAATACACAGTCTTTTTTCTGAACAGAGAGTTTAAATATGTACTTTGGCTCATTTCATAAGTTATTTTGTTTAATCTGAACTTTCATTAATTTGGACAACCTAGAGCCCCAATTAGTCCGGATTAAAGAGGTTCTACTGTATCTTCAAATGAAATTTTTATTTTTATTCAAATTAAAATTGAGGAGGAGTGTTATGAATTTATATCTCTTGTACTAGCTGTTTATATATGTGTGTAACTCAAACTCTTCATTTCAATATTCTGAGGATTCTCACAGACTATCAAAGCCCTGTTTAGTTTAAGGACTTTGCCATCATCTACTTCAATACCTTCAGGCGGTTTGATGTAGAATTCAGTATTTAATATTCCGTTTAAAAATGCTGATGGTATGTCCGACTGAACTACTTTCTATCCGTTACATAGAGCAGTAACAACAAAAAAAAATTGTACTGCTCATTTTGACAACATTGAGCGTAAACATTATTTTCTTCATGCTTAGTCTTTAACTATCAAACAAGATTACTTAATACTATTTTCTTTGGTTCAGAAAACCTATTTTGTATCAATTGCCAAATTTTTTGTATGAAAGTTTTTTGTATTAGAAAATTCGTAAGAATCCAAGTGTCTAATTTTTCAAAAGTATTAATTTCTTTATTTATTGGTTCTATCCATTCTTGCTGTTCACAGCTTCTTGATATGTTTCTGGATAATTTTCTGTTGTAAACAAGCAATTATGCCAAATTCAAATCATAATCAGATAACTTTTCTGGCATCTTTACTTTTATTCCTGATTTTGTTGTTATTTCTTTACAATGTTTTTCTCTAATATTATTTAAGAATCTTCACCAACTGATTCTTGATCACTACAATCGACTATTACTTTGGTAAATGTGATTACATACCCTTAGTGTAAGTTTCTTCATCTGGATAGTTATATAATGGTGGAGTATGATTATTGTTTTTATCTTCAATAAATTTTACATATCTTGACAATACTATATTCTTTGTTTCAAAATCAAATAACTTGTAACAGTAGTAACATTACCAGAATTAGTTTTCTGCATCTGCTGTCAAATTTATTTATTGGTTTGTTTTCTTTCACAAACACTTCAAATCCAAACAATTTAATTTTGGTGAAATTTACAAGCATCTATATGAAATTGCTACAGGTGTCCATTTTATCTGAGAGTTCTGTTATAAAAATATCCATCACACCTTACAGCTTCAAACCATAAATACTTAGGCTATACTTTATCATTTATTACCATCATTGAACGAGCTTTATCTAAAAGAGTTCGGTTCATTCTTTCTGAGACACCACTGAGTTGTGGTGTATGTACCGGGCATATTCTATTTTCATTCTCTTAAATTTACACCACTTTTTCAGTTCCGTAGAGGTATAGGCCCTACTCATTTCTATTATTACACTTGAGCTTACAAACTTTTAAACCCTCACCAGAAAACTTTTTTTCAACAATTCAATATAATTTTTAATATTACCTTCAACTTCAGACTTTTATTAGCGGTATGGTTGAACCACAAACTTAGCTGTATAATATTTATACTATGATTAACACGAGTTCTAGTCATCTTACCTCTATAACATTGATGACAAATACAAGTAGTATTATCAATATTTTTCATAATTGATCTTTTGCTAAAGAACCTTGTAGCTTTCCAACCAGGATGAACCATTTTATTTATTGGTTCATTCATTCTTGCTGTTCACAGCTTCTTGATATGTTTCTGGACCAATACTTATGATGGTAGTGTATATTACCAGTTACTTGATTTGAACTTATTACCTTTAGTTTGACAATGTATAATTTACATTATTTTTTACTATCATTTTTCCATTTACAAAAATAACACAAGCTCCTTTTCTATATATAATATAATATATATTAACAATATTAACGTATGATATAGAGACAATAGAAAAAATCATATATTATGTTATCATTAGTTCGTTCTAATAAGTTTAAATGCATTTCATCAAATGTTGAATTTAGAATTAAATACCTACTGCATTCAAATTTAGTTTTACATTATTATGAAAACTTGGAAATTTTTTCTTATTTCATATTTCAATGAGATAAGTTCTGGTGTGTGTGTGTGTTTTTTTTTTTTTTTTTGGTACTTGTGTATTATATGGACCCCTCTTTTTTTACATCAAACAGTAACATATTAATCCTGCAATTTTAGTATATAATAACTAACCTAACCTATTTATGGTGATTCTTGCTTCCAAAAATCTTATCTACATTTTTGTTTACCAAAAACTCGAATATATTTGGTTAGGCCAGGTTATGTTATATATTCAAATAGACTTATGCAATTATTCAGTTTAAAACCAACATAAGTTAATAAATCAGCAAAATAACAATACAACCCACTATTAAATACAAAGAATGATTCTCATAAGAGTGTTGGAATAACTGACCCCGTAGTGGAGCTGTCTAAACTAGATGAATGGCCGAACTTGAAAAGATTGCAGTGGGGCAAACAAAAGTTGCAGTTATGTTAATTTTCTGTAATAGCAGTAGACAGATAAAAGAACCTAAACATATTCGCAAAAGGATGTTTTGAGTTTTGAACTAACAAAAAAGGAGGGTCCATATAGTACACATGTAGGCCTATCCTTTTTCTTTACATAATGGTCCTTCATTGTCAAGATTGTATGTACAATATTAATGAAAAAAAGTATAGTTTTTTAAAATCACTTTAGAAATCATTCAAATGATTAGATAACCAGTCTTATTGATGTGTAAATATAATACTGATCTATTTCTTTTAGTACCTATAAAGTTTGTCTTAGTAAAATTATGTTAACTTGGCCCTCAATTATTAAATTTAAATAGTCTATCAATTTATAAATAATGCCAATAATTAACATTTACAAATGACAAATTACGTTACATATTTTTTAATTGGAAGTTTTATATGGCAATTTTTAAAATTTATTTTTATTAAAAAAAAAAAAAAAAAATCAAGATGATACTAACAATTTCAGACCAAGACGTAGGGTGTACAAATTATCTTGTAGGGTACATAATAAAACTCTTAGGAGTTTTAATTAAAAAGTTTCCAAAAATATTTGCCAGATAGGTGTTTCAATTATATAATAAAAAATAAATAATTTAATTATTTAGAGTTAATTTGAGTACATTTTTCTGTCATACCTATCATGGTAGGAGTGACAGAAGAATTGCCCCCAATTAATTACATATGTACATCGTAGCAGAAATATATAGATTATCATAATAATTAATTATAACACACAAAACTGATAAAATAATATACCTAAATTAAATACTCCTCCTTAACATTCAAACAATCGTATGAATTTTTTGGTTTTGTTAAATGAGTTAATCTGAATTAAGTTGCTATCTGAATTATTTATATTTTAACTTTTGTATGTGTTATTTCTTTTTTCTTTTTCTTTTTTCTTCACCGCCAATTGTATCTATTATTAAACCAGAAAAATTGTAAACAATAACTTCTAATAGATCAATTTTTTAACCAATTTGTGTTTATTAAATTGTAGGTGTCCAAATTTATTATAATCGGACAACTGGTTCAATGTTATGACTTAGTTGTAGACATCTTCTGCATTTTCCTAAATTTTACCCTAGGTCTATCAATAATTATCCACTTTTTCGCAATATTTTTCAGTCACTTAAATTCATAGTAGTGTTAAAAACGATTTAAATTTATGCCCAGTTTATCCGTTTAAATGTTTTATCCAAGTATATTTTAAAAACATTGAAGTATGTAACAATTTGCTAAGTAGCCGAATGTTTCTCTTTTACTTACTCACATATATGTTGTATAGAGAAAGTTATGTGATAGGTCAAAAAATCAATGTTGGTTTTTCGTATTTACATATTAATGCATATAAAGAATGTTGATTGTGTGAAGTCAACCTCTTACATGTTATGAAATATTTGATTATTTTGATATGGTTTGAGACTTTCTAAATATTACACTTGTCTTTTCTTTTGATCAAATTTAGCATAAAAATAAACTGAAGCTAAGAGTTATTGATTAACATCTTTACTTTAAAGCTATTGGTCTAATGAATCCGAGCTCAGAACTATTCAGATTAAAAGCTGGACATCTTTGTGCAAAAGCAATGAAGTACCAGAACAATATATTAGGTGTCGATGCATGAAGTCTGCACTCTCTTAATGAATCAATTACAGTAGTAAGATCTAAATGGTATCCTCATTTTTGTCATAGGCAAACTGCATAGTCATAAAGTAGACAAGTTAGAACTGGCATATTTTCAATAAACATTCATTTAGTTTAGATAATTATTGTGTATATAATTTTTACATATCAATTTTGTTTTTATGTTGTTAACTCGTTAATTATTAAAAAATATTTTTTAAATACTAGAAAACTAGGCTTAAGTTGGGTTAGACTTTTGATTCAAAGTTTATTTTCAGTATGAATAATTTACCTCTTGTTTAACTCTGCTAACTTCTTCTCCCAATCCATTAATTATATGACATCTGACCGTTGTTGTCCCAACATCCAAAGCAGCAACGAATGTTTTACGTTTATCTTTTGGTTCTGTCATTCTAATTTCTCGATATGTCATAACCACAAAATTTCGGAATAGCACAATCACAAACAATTACCTAAAAGTGTATAATGTATGCTAACGCCATTAATAACAATATGTATTCATATTTAGTACATATAACTTATTGTATTTAAACGTCTGCAACAGGAATAACAAACTAAATTCCAAAAAAAACACCTCTTGGTTACCGCCACTTGTTCACATTACAACTATCAACTATCCAACCGTCACACTCTCACACTACAACCGTTCAAGTCATATGTTCAACCACATTTGTAGTTGATCAGCTGTCATATAAGTAAAAAAAAAAAAAAACATTTCCCCAGCTGTTAGATACAGTCTAGCCAACAACTAACAATATTATTCTCAGCAAAATTTACAATTCAAAAGTTTAACAATTAATTATTAATAGCCTAGATCATTTTTTTATAACAATAAGTATATGGTAATCATACTAATTATGCGATTATAAAATACAGTAAATAACCTTCTTTATAATATTTTCCATTATTACGATATGATGAACGTATGCAAGGCAGTTTTATGGCAGAATGGGAAATGTAACATACTTCATTTAGCGAACATTCGTTGTTAGGTTTTCAGTAATGCCAGTAGATAGCGCACAAATGCAGACTGTTATGACCGATATTTGAAATAATAATGGAAACAGCAAGAGAAGATAAAAAGCTGGTTACAAAATTTAAATGAATCACTTGGCACCAATATGTGAGATTTCATAACTTATTTTGAACTAGATAATTATTTGAATTTAATTAGACAGAAACCTTTTCTTAAAATTTTAATTATTTTATGATACTGTAGTGTAACCAATTTTATCTATTGGTTATATTGTGCTATATGTAATATTTTCTTTTAGATATTCACCAGATCCTGTAAAACACAAGGTTTACAATGGTCTAAAATAAAAAGAAACAACAACAAAATCTTAAAACTGGATAGCTTGTATTTTCCAATTTTTGTCAATATCATATGTTTTTGTAAATAAATGTTTTATATAAAAAATCTTACAGTACTTAAACTAAAGAATTAAGTCTCTATGATGTAAATTTAAAACTTCAATAATACCGTATCTGATATATTTGAGAATTCAGATATATCTATTATGATTAATTTCAGAAACAATCAAATTAATGTGATTTCACCTAATTGTAACAAGCTTAATTATTATTGTTTAAAGTTTTAGAGTTTTCTTGGGAAAATGAAAAGAGAGCAGTTTTAAAAAATGTATTTCAACTGTTTAATTTTCCCCTTTTTTTAAAATTTGATAACCTTATAACCATAGTTAATTTTAATATTTTAAAGCGGAAGTGCCTAGATGAGATTACTTACTATTCAGTTCATATTTTCAGCCACAAGTAATGCTGATGACATTGTGGCTTTCCTTATCAGTTGACCAATGGCTTACCAAGAATTTTCAGCATTGATTGATGTCAGTTCATTATTAAACTTTTGGAGGCCTTTTTAAATATTTCCTCATACAGATTTGTTTCCTTCATTACAACCGAGAATGTCTGTAGGCTTTAAATACAAACAGTTTTTATGCTCATGAGTGAATCTGTCATTTTGAAACGAAAAATGTACTTTATGCAATGATATGACCATTCTTGGATTGGGAGACAAAACTTTGTGTTTTCCTATTTAATTTTTTCTAAATTTGTAAGAAAAGGGTTATTTATCTAGTGTTCCACCTTTTGAGAAACTTAAAATACAATTTTGTTCTAAGTCTTTCTATGCTCATTAATGGTGGGAATTCAGAAAATTTGTTAATATCTGTTCAGGATTATATTAAATCTATACATTTCATGCACTCTTTGAGTTTTTCTCCAAATATGGTCTTTATTTTATTATAATAATTATATATATATATTTTTTAATATACTCTCAGGAGCTTACTACAGTGACTATGGGCGTGGCAACCCTAAGGGACCCTGGCCGGATATACACCTTGTTTAATGTTGTCTTGGGCTAGATTCCACTCTTTCATATCAGGTCTCTCTTGACCAACTCAACTTTCTTTCCAACCCTGATGCTATTAGAGTATTTGAGTTACTCAAATGTCTTGGACATTTCCACATTCTGAACCACTGAATTAATTTTAATGTCTAATGGTTAATTTGTTTCATTTCTCTCTAGGTTGAGATCTTTCTTTACAATATTTGCTTGGCTTGCAAGTTAACATCTTGTATACCAAAACTTCACTCAATTAAACAGACCATCAGTCAGAATCACATGCTTGTTCCCAGAAATCTATATGGTAAATCTACTTTCATGGTAAATTGTTTTTGTCGATTTGTTTTAAAATAGTCTGAAACAAAGTATTGTTTCAACAGAGTAATAATGTACCACAACTCTGAGGAAACTGACACAAAAGGTGCTTATGTAATATTGACACACATAAAAATAATTATTTGTGTACTTATTCATTATAATAAATACATATTTTAATATGTCTACCTTCATTACTGTTAAAAAAAAAATCTTTTAACTTCATTTCATACATTCCAAATAACATGCTCATTAGTTACATGTATGTCATATATATTTTTCCAAGAACTGTTTGAATTTGGAATGTTGTCAAAATCAATAATTGTAAAATTAAAATATGGTGGATTAAGACCATACAATTGGGCTAACTTAATATGTTAAAATACTTCAACATATATTACAATACGGTTACTTATGCTTAACTGTTGCATGCATAAGTTAATTATTTAGTTCTAGAAAGTTGGTATTAACCAGGATAACAACTTAAATATTTTTAAATGAAACTCGCATAATATTTTTTAATATTTAATAGCGAAACACAACAATAAAATGGATCATCATTGGCATTTAAAAAAGATATCTTATAAGAAAATTAAAAAAACATACATTGTAGGTCATATTACGTTTAGTCTTTTAAACTATATTGTTGTTTTTAAAACTCTGATACTGTGTAAACCAAAACTAATGACTAGAATAAGCAACGTGACTGCACCCACTGCGTCAACAGAATACCCCATAGTTATTAATTTGGTTTACATAATATCTAACTTAAAAAATAAATCAAATTTATTATCATTACATTTAAAAAAGTTCTTAATTAATTATTATATACAATTTATAAATAGTTCACAATGGTACATATAACCTTCTTAAGTTTATATACCGGTAACACATATGTTTATAAAATACTCAGTAGGCACTGTATATATAAAATGTTTTGTTCTCTTTAAGCAACACATTCACAGGTTCACGTTTATACAATAAAGCGGTCCTGAGTCGTATTAAGTTCGGTTCGAAGTTCGACTAGTTTGGTTCTTGCTGTTGGACGTGCCTAGTGGTTCCTGGTCAACTCCAACCTAGTATATCAAAACCAAATATACATTTATTTATTCACTCTTGGTGGAGACATTACATTGGTATAACAAATGTACAACTAATTCACAATTAAAATTCAATATAAAAATAAAATACAAACATTGACAACTAACCTATAAAACATGTTTATCATGAAATACATATATATTAATATGTTATAAACAAAATGAGAGGTGGTGAATCAAGGCAACTGTAATTTGACTCAGGAGTATCAGGAAATAAAAAGGTGTGGGTGCTAGATTGATTTTTAAAATGATTTCTATACAAACATTTTTGTCCAGCCAATATCTGATTTATTAATAAAAAATGGTGGAATATAAATTTAGTTGATCCAAATTCAGAAATTTAATTAGCCTGTACTATGACTTTTCGAACACTCTGTATATTCTACAACAGATCTATTTGAGTAGTGGTAGAAAAAGACCATCTATGTTCTTGCGACACCAATAGTGGCTCAAGTTTAACAAATAATATAATCTCTTACCTTTCAGTAAGTTAAAAGGAATATTATTAAAAATGATTTTCATGTCCAGAATCTTGTAAGTTAAAAAAAAAAATGGATAAGTAGCATACATAAAAAGACAATAATTCCTCATAAGATAAAATCTTGTTGAGCACCGTGGTGAAATTCACATAATGATTCGAATTTGCCCCTAACCACAATCACTGAAACTTTAAAATAAAACACAATTATCTGATTAATTGTTCTTTATTTATTATTTCCACTAAATGCCCTGATGTACATTTCGATAACATGGTTATCATCATCGGAGGGTCTTGCTTATAAACTAAATCTAAACTTACATATCTACTAATGAAATAAAATTAAACCTAAAACTATAATAACCTGAGTGCAAGCTAAAATCCCTCCCACTCCACAGATCAGTTGGCCAGTAAGATAAAGGCTTGGGCTGGCCCTTTGTCAAGTTATTGTTATATGTCTTTGACATATGGAGTGGGGTGAAAGATAACTGTACCTCTAGAGAACACTTATGATGTTACAAAGTTCGTGTTTCACCACCTGTTGTTTTCAGTGTATAAAGAGGCAAAGCTATGTGCCCTGGATGGAGCTTCTGCCTTAGCTGATGTCTCCATGACGAAACCTATAGTAGACTAAATTTATAAGATACAAACTATGTATACTCACAATATTTTGATCGAAACTCTTGATTATTAGTCTTTTTTCTTTGCATCTGATTTTTCTCCTTCTTTAACTCCTCCCTTTCCCAGGACCTTGGCAAGAGAATCCCAGATACCTCCGAGGAACAATGCACAGAATAGATTCTCAAACGGAACAAATGGATCATGAATTCCAAGTAAAATTGAAGAGAGCTGCAAATTAATAAAGTAGACGGATAATTATGTACCATTAAAAACTAATCAGGACAAAAACCTATACAAACTTTGAAAATAATAATATATTCATTTTCTCACTCACACAAACTCATTTCAAACTCTAATCCGCTTCTCCAAGAATGCCAAGAGTGTATTTGAACACTAATAAAAAATTGTTTTGGATTCTTACTCCTCTCCTTATAACAAACTCTATCTGACTAAAACTGTTTCGTTTTTTTTTTTTAATGTAACAACAGATATTTCTTGTTGAAACTCCATATTAAAACAAACAAAACCTAACTAGAACACAGAGTACATAGAATAGAACAAGAAAAATAATCATATTTATGTTGTAAGGCCATATCTTTGTACATAAATCCTTTGAATATGCAACAATAACAGGACACCACAAAATAATAGATTCTTTAAGCAGTTAGTTGTAGGAGGATTTGTGTTAGTTTTGAGTAGTATAAACACTCAACATTTTTAATAAATTAATTTATTTTCTGTTATATAATTATAATATTTAAATCTTGTACTCTTATTTATAGAATATTTAAATAGTAGGTATACAGTATTACAAAAAATACAAGGAAATTATTTTTTTGAATACCTTGAGTCAACAAGTCAGTAATCTAATTCAAAATTATTAATACATAGGATGACCAAACATCCACGTTTTTTTTATTGGATGACTGAAAAATAATTTTGGGCAGGTAAAATATCCCAGTATTTTAAAAACTATATTTTTAGTGTAAATTAAACAATATATATATTCTGCAAATGATGTTGTTGTATGATGGAAACCAGATTAATTTACTGTATAAACTAACTTAAGCCACAGATGAGCAGTGGCGTGGAAATAATAAGCCAGACTATTCTGATATGAGAGAAAGCTTCATTATGTGCAAGATGTCAATGAACTTCGCACATCATGTGTCTACGCCACTTCAATATTATAGCTTTCTCTTACTTCCGTAGTTCTTACCCTGACAGAGAGTGGTAATATTTTATTTTTGTTACTTTCTCTGTGTTACTTTAAACCCTTTTAAAATTTTTTTTTTTTATAAATTTTACAATGCCTTAACATAATTGAATTTTCTGATGTTAAAAAAGGACTTTCCATCCGTTTGTGAAAGTTAGATTAATGGCAAAGTGGAGTGTACATTTGCAAATGCAATTTTCGATTATATATAGAGTGAGTTCTGATATAAAATGTAACAAGACAAGTACATTTTTACAAGAAGACACATGGTCCAACAGAGCCTAAATTACCTGCCAAAGAAGGCACTTTTGCTTACTACAGTTTATCACATAAAGAGTTTTTGATCAATGACTGTACTTCTTCTTTAGTTCAAAAACTTTTTTAAAGGCCTAAGACAGTTATCCCACATACTTTAAAGCAATTGTTGTTAATCTTTTACTTCTTCATGTAATAAGCATGAAATTCAGAAGAGCTGAAAAACACTAGGTATTAAATAATCTTGAAAGGTGCTTTTTATCATAAATTTATCAAAATTTTCCCATTGGTGGTTTTTATGATTTATGTGTTTATAGGTTACCTTCATATTTATTACAGATAGGTAAGTAAAAGGTGCCAAAATCATAATTAGTTGTATTGTCTTTAAAAAATAATAATAAAAGTAGGCTACTGGTTTAAAGAAAAATAAACACCTGGTCTTCATTCTGATGCAGCTATATATGTGAAGGAATCAATCACTCAGTGATTACCGGTACGGCAATCCTGAGTGGATCTACACCTTTTTATCTTATAGTTTTGAGTTAGATCCCTTACTTTTATCTTTTATCTTGAAGTTTGTAGACTTGCAGTTTCCCTGATCATGTATACATATACTTTTAGTTGTTTAACCTAAGTTATCCCTCCTCATAAATTTCAGAAGCTTTACACAAAAACCCCTGGTACCTAATTCCAAGTTTCATTGTAAGATTACAGTTAATAATAAATCTATTCTCCTAAAAGAGAATAGATTTAATTAATTAGTAAGTTTATTAACAGTACCCAATTATTGTTATGAAGTTATCCTATCAGGTCCCTCTTGACCAGCTCTTGTTCTGTTCCACACCTGATGCGATTAAAGTATTCGAGGGCTAGGAGTCTTAATTTTATAGTCTTTTTGGTCTTATTTTTTGTAAAGCGATGAAAGGTTTTACCTTTTTAAACAACAAGAATTATTTTTTCTTTGTTTTGAAAGAATAAATTTGAATAAGAATGGAAATGCAGAGTTTTATCGAAAAAAATACAAAAACTTTCTTTTTCATTTCTGAGTTTTGTCTGGGTATTTTTTACAAGAGAAAAAGTGGGTATATAAAGGTTCTTTTCCTTAATACCTTTTTTTCCCAATTAAACATTTTTGTCTAGTTTTAAACACAAATTTTTTAATTATATTATTATTTTTTTAATTATAACATAATTACTGAATATTAGATTAGCCATTAACTAACATCATACGTCTTGAAGACGGGCGTGAAAATAAAAATCGGTGTATTTCCCCTCCCCCTGGCCTATTGTTTTTGTCCGGCCGTCTAGCTGCCATTTGGACGTTGGTCTTTTTTGGGTAAAATTGCCAGTTTTTTCCCGCCCCTTGGCTGCGCTATTTATAGTTTTTGATGACTTTCCGTCTGTGAGACGTATGTTGTTGTTTACGTTACTTTATTTTATAGTTTTTATCTATGGTTTTTATCGAGACGCGTGGTGAAGGACATTGTGAAAAGATGTTTCTGAACTAATTCTACGTCCACTCTATGTTTAATATAGGTATGTAAAGCCATTTTACGGATTATTACATTTATTGATCATTAATTATGCCTTTTTTCATTTAAATACCCATAGGTGTCTCCCAGACGTATGATGTTGATTGCGTAACTTTAAATCATGATGTTAGTTAAGGGTTAGTAAAAACACCATGAATTCAGTTTAGCCATTTAGGCTGTATAGAGTTAACATAACTTAGTCCTAAAACATAATACATTCTTCCAAGAGTCGAATGTTAAAAAGCAGACACTGAACTATTATTATTTTTAGAACTTTGCAGAAAACTGGTCAATAGAGAAGTAAGATATAATTTTTAATTACGTAAGCTATATGATAAGCCAGATTTGGTTAAATAGATACATATTAATAGATTACTGTGGGCTGTTCATGTAATGAAAATAAATAATAATAGAGCAACTAAAAAAGTGGGTCCGATCAGGAAAAAGAGGACACTAAAAATATAATATGTATTGTATAGCATCCCCAGGATATTGCATCTAAAGGGAAAAGGAATTGGGAAAGAAAGCTCATGAACAGGATAATTGAAATATGCTTTTGAAGCAAGCCAGGGCTGTAGGGGTTACAAACTTTTAAAGGCTGGTTATAAAACATGCTAATATTTTACTGCACAAAATATTATCTACAAAGAAATCAAACTAAAAAGTTGTGTACTTCCCGTGGATTGTAAAGTATTAAATCCATTCACCCATTATTGAGAATTTTCAGACAAATGAAATAAATATATTGATTTACACTTACCTTGAAATATACAAAGAATATGACAATGCCAAAGTAAACTAGAGCATGAGGTGCAGAGATAAGATCTGTTTTCTTGTCTAAAACAAAAATAATCGATGCCACAATGCAGGCTTTTGTTGGGCTGAAACAGAAATAAAACATAATTTAATGTTACAAAAGTCAGTACATGGTGGAATTCCATGATAATGTAAATAATGAGATGATTATTTAATTCCACAAAACAGCTTTAATTGCGACATATGTTTCGCCGTTAGGCATTTTCAAGCAACTGTACCCATCATGTTTAGAGTTGCTTGAAAATGCCTAACGGCGAAACATATGTCGCAATTAAAGCTGTTTTGTGGAATTAAATAATCATCTCATTATTTACATTAGAAATAAAACAGTTTAAAACATTACTTTCTGTATGATGGATGTACTGACTGAATCACATTATTAGTAGGTATTAATACTCACAAACTTGGCTGCATGAATTCCATTGCAGTCGGAGTCCAAACCCCTCGAATAAGTCTTTCAAATAATTTTGTGAATCCAGCCCCATTACCTGAAATGCAAGATTCAATGTTAGTATTTTAAATTGAAGGAGAATGTATGTTATGGGGAAAATATTTTTAAATATATCATAAAGTGATTTAATGTTTATTTTTGTTTTAATTGATAAATATCAATTAAAGTAATTTGATGGTAGTAATGACCAATTTGTTTTATTTTGTACACTAAAACATTACAATTCATGAAATTCAACCAGAAAATTTAATTGCATTTTGATAATATCAATATTTTAATTTTTTCTTAAATCAACCTGGGATATTAACCTGTTATTTAAACTTTAAAACAACTTTATGGAATCATCTAGGGTCTTACCCAGTCTTTATTGAATTTTGTAATTGTGTACTTTTATAAACTGTGATGCAGCCCTGACAGACCTCATAGTTGTGATTAAATAATGACTTCATTTCAGTCGTGGCAGTGTCTCAGTTGTGATTGGCTGTGCAGCTATGCAAAATGAAATTTTTGTAGAATATGGTGACTGCTCTGCGGTACGTTTATAACCATCAAGATCTTGTAGTTGCTGAGAGATTAATAAATTTACTAGTAAGCACAAAGCCAGCTAAAGTAAGACAACTAAATCTACATGTCAATTCAGAAGTTCTTTAAGTATTTGACGATCAGAACTTAGTTCGAATACTAAGCTCTTTGAATTAGTCTAACTTATATGCAAAACATGGTGCCTTTGCGTGCTTAGTGTTTCCGAGCATAGTAGTTGTAAATTAAGGACATTGTTGGATAAATTATAGTAGTTAACTATTTAGGTTTATATTGATTGCATAAAAATTCTTAGATCACTTTAAATTATGTTACCATCTGGTTCTAGAGAAAAACAAAATCTATATCCATTCCTTAGAAATTGTATTTTTGAGGAAAATCACAAACTGATATTTGGATACAAAAACGTTTCCAGAAATATATTCTTTGGAACTGTTAACTGAATGTATATACACCTCCTGTTTAAAAAGTATCCAACCTTAATTTTTATTGGTAAGACAAACAAAGCTATGGGACCGGGGCTTGGTGTACATTTGTAGGCATGCCTAGTGTGTATACTCAATTTTTTGTTTGTCTGCAGTCACCAGAAGGCTTTACATAACTGAGCAAGTGTATGTTAAGTACCATCAGATTTTTATTTTTGACAAAATGACAAAAAAAGTTGAACAGCGTTGCTGTACCAAATTTTGTTTAAAGCTTGGCTATTTGCAAGCGGAGACAATCTGTAAGATCCTACAAGTGTTTGGGAACGAAGCAATGGGTACCATGCTTCATATATGGGTGTTCATCAGTTGAGTGTAAAGTACGTTCTGGGAGGCCCTTAACATCCAGAAATGAAGATGTTGTCATTGATCATGTAAGGAACCTAGTGATGCAGAATTGTAGAATGACGATCAGAGAACTTGCAGGTTAGTATTGGATCCGTTTATTCCATTTTGACTGATCTCTTGGCCTCAATAGGGTCTCGGCAAAGTTTGTGCCAAAATTGCTAACAATTGACCAAAAACAACTTCATTTGAAGATTGCACAGGACATGCTGAAGACCATGTTTGGAGAACAAAATGGAAGCATAGAACATCCACAGGCCCCCCAAAAAAAACAAGGCAGGTTAATAGCAATGTCAAAGTCATGCTGACCGTCTTTTTTGACTCCAGTGGCGTGCTACATCACGATAATACACCCACTCATTCTTCACACTTGATTCAGAGTTTCTTGGCAAAACACAAAACACCTGTGGTTCGTCACCCTCCTTACTCTCCTGAAATGGCCCCCTGTGACTTCTTGCTTTTTCCCAAGTTGAAAATGATGCTGAAATGGAACAGATTTCAGACAAGAGAAGACATCATACAGAATGAGACGAACCAACTGAGCGGACTTCCAGCTATGCTTCCAACAATGGCAGAAACATTGGGAGAAGTGTGTCGCAGCCCAAGGGTACTTATTTGAAGGGGATTAGTGTTAAATAATTGTATCTGAATAAAGATTGATTTTATTAATAAAAGTGGGATACTTTTTGAATAGCCCTCGTATATTATATATCTATAATTATCACTATTACCTCCTTTGCCACTATTGTATCATTCAGGAAATCGTGTTGATAATGTAACACTGTTTACTAAATAGTATAACCAAAGATTTCTTTAATTGTATACTGTAAAGACCAATACAAACTGCTAACGGTTAAACTTCTGTGAAACGGCCATCTTGGTTAGGCCGTCTTGATTCTATCTCGACATATGAGTCTATGAGTACATATATAATATTCTATTACTGCAGTTATAACACCACAAATAATAAAATACCATGAGCATTAACAGTATTTCTTCTTACATTTTTTCTAAACCAAATTAATTCTACACTTTTCTAAACTACATTTCGTATCCTCAAAACTCAATAATGACTATTAATACTACAGTTACATTAGTACATCTTAGACTGAACCCTACCCCAACCATATGAGAGCTATTCGGAAATAACTTCAGGTGAGCTGGTTGCCATAACAACAAACATTGTTGTTGAAGTCAATAACTTTTAACCTCAAAATACACTAATTTTCAATCCATTTGGTTTGTTGTTGTGATAATAATGAGCAAGTTCAGATGTGTTTGTACAAATGTGCATAATGAAGAAGGAAAAGGGCACAATTCAATTGTGACTGATAAATTGGTTTAAAGGTTGAACAAACTATACATAAGAAATACCGTTTCACAATTTTCAGCTTTAAAAGGATTTCTCTCAGATTTCATAAACAAATGACTCACATAGGGAGTTTTTTTTCGTATGACAAGGTTTGCCATATACTTATCAGTCGTAATTATTTTTAGCGAAACTTTAATGTTGGTGCTATGGAAATAAATTATGCCCAAATACAGTAACATACCAATTTTGATCAAAATCGACACATAAATAACAAAGATATGATACTTGTTTTAGTGGTAAAAACAACCCTTGGAGTAGAAAATTTTCAAAACCCTTTCTCAGTACGTGTCTACAGACCTACGCCAAACCATGTTAAAAATTCATAGCTCTAGGCTTGTTGCATTCAGAGATAGCTTTAGGTATAAAAAACACCCTTGGAGTGGAACATTTTCAAAACCCTTTCTTAGTACGCGTCTACAGACCTACCACAAACCATGTTAACAAATTCATAGCTCTAGGCTTCTTGGATCCAAAGATTTCGTGGGTTTTGATCAGTGGGTTTTGACTTTTTTATATTATATAGATGATGATTTTTTCATATTATTAATATGGTTTAATTGGACATTTGGTTTCGTTTGTCAATATTTGTAGATAGCAAATGTCCGATTAAACCATATTAATAATGAACGGATTTAATTTCTGGGTGAGTTCTTTGATGAGGGAATGCAAAATCTTGTGCCATGATACAAGTTTCTAAATGTAGTAGATAACTATGTTGAAAAATAATGTAGATATGTATGTAACTTATGTATATCATTATTTTTTTTCATTTACTAGCCAAACAGAAGTTAATTTCTGAACTGCCCTCCTAATAAGTAAAACTTACCTTTGAGGGTCCCTATAAGTATCATGATGATGTAAGCATTCGGATACAGTTTACCAGCATGTGTAACTCCGTCATACACTTTCTTACATCTGAAATCATCATAAGACTGATTAGTTTTCTTATAAATAAGCAACACGTTATTCTTTACTGATAAGAAAATTAGATACAAAAACTTCAGCCAAAAGTTTTCTACCACACGTTGGATAATAAATTACAGTAACCCTGCCACCAAGTATTTTAAAAATGTTTAATAACAAAGTACTACTTTAATTTTAGCGTTCAATGTTTATAAGTGTGTTTGTGAGTTATGTAATCTTCCTGATGAAGCTAACTGTGTGTGGCAAAACACTGTATTGGTAACAATATAACAAGTAAGATTTGTTTACAACAAAAATGTTGTGGTCTATTATTCAGGATTAGGCATGTTGCCTGTTCCGGCTTCAACATCTTGTCGTTGACTTCTTCTACTAGCAGACTTATAACATATCGTTTGTTTGGGAATCTTTTCATCTAGCATTCTCAGCCCATGATCCCTCCATCTCATTTTATTTATTGCCACTTGTTCCAAAAATAGATTGTACTTCCAGTTCCTGTCAGATATCTTCATTTCTTATTCCTTCCTTCTGCAGCCTTTGATCGAAGCAATTTCATTTCTGAAACTTCCAACCGTTTGATATCACTATTTCATGGTCTTCAACATTTTAAAACATAATGCAGAACAGGAATAACTTCATTTATTTTTAAAGTTTTTTATTTGCATCAAAAACATTTTAGTTACATTTTTAATTGTTTAATTACAGCAATATTCTCATTTTCCCGCTTGTTGTGGTGCATACTTAAATTTTTGAATGAAACTTAATATTTTGTTTACTTTAGAATGTTTGCTCCAATCTTGTGGCTGTCTCTAAGATATGAAAATGTATAAACTGATTTGAATGCAGTTTTAGATATTTAATTTAGCCTAGTTGGGTACTACAAATGTTTTTAAAATTTAGAGACAAAAGGTGTAAATTTAGGCGAATTTTTGATACAACTGTCATTTTCATGGTGAAGGATTATGCTAGATTAGTCTAGTTGTCAACTACTACGATTGGTTTTTAAAATTTGAACTTTATTGTATTCTAAACATACATATTGTTTTAAATAAAAGTTGTACATTTCCCACCAATTTACATCATTAACCTTTACATCATTAAGGTGTTGCATAATTTTTAATGTTCACTTCCTAAATATTGTAAATGGAATTAAAAAATTTAAATAAAAATTTTGGTAATGATTTCTTTTTTTTTTTTAAGATAATGAATTCTAGAATTCATAACTCATTTCTATGTTCTCATCTAACTTAGACAAATTTGCAAACGTCAAATGGTTACAATTAATTTAACTTTAACGGAGGAATGAAGAGTATCATAGGTTTAAGAGTAATACTTGAATTACTTTCATATCTTGTTATCTGTTTGTTTGTTTGTCTGTCTGTCTGTTTAACATTTCCAGGAACCTAGTAAACAGATTACAAATGTTTTACACACAGTTATCTTTGAAATGATTATAACTAATTTGATAACTAACAAATAAATGGTCTACAACACACACTCATATACAAAACCAAATAACAATCAAGCTCAAAGTTTATGCAGAAAAGTGGCCATAAAACAAATTCAAATTGGCTTTCAATTTTGGTAAAATTAAAGGCTCTAAGAGATTGGTCATCATCAAATGTTGATTCTGAAGTTGATTATTAAAATGATAAAATGAATCATGAGCACTTTTGTGAACATTTGAATACCTCAAAATTGGTACAAATGATTTTGATAAAATTTTGGTGGAATGTGAAGATTTATAACTCAAACTAAATATTCAAAAGTGTAATTTGGCTTTAAATATTTTAAACTCTCTGTATCATTTACAGACTTTGAAAGTCTATTATGTAGAGTAATACAAGCATGAACAGGGAGTAACCAGTTCCGTTCCTTTACTTAATATAGCGTAATAAAGCAAAACAAACTTTTAAAACACTTACCTGTAAATTTCTTTCATTGCTGAAAAAAGTAATTTAACTGGTAAAAATTTTGCAGCTTTGTAGCCAATGTCAAAAGGTGTATAAAATACAACATACCTGGAACAAAAGTTAAAACACTAATGACACAAGAGAATTTGTGGGACTGTTTTAAAAATAAATTCCACACAAACATTGCACTGACTTTCTTATATACCTAGACACAATACCAACAAATAAGTTTAAAATAATAATCATCGTCGTCATCGTTACAAAACTACAGGTTCAGAGTTATCAATAAACAAATACAAATCAACCATATTTTATTTTTAATGATAAATATCTCAAAATCAGTCCAAGTGAAATTGATGGTTTAATTGATTATTATTGATTGTTGGAGGTATGTAAAAATTTATAAGTAATGTGCCATAAGTATATAAAAGAAAATTATGGTTAGTGAATAAATTGGAATAAACTAAAAAGAACCCAATGTTGTTTCATTTTAATATTTTGATAAGCATATAAAAAAAAAAAAAAAATTAAAAACTTCCTATACCTGCAATTTTGGTCAGATGACAACCAATATTCGTGATCTAAAGAATATTATAATTAATGTCCAACAGAAAACCAGATTACTAGTATATATTGGTCCTCTTCATGTTCTCTAAGTTATACCATAAATACTGTTAAATCATGGTATCCAATTCAGAAGCCACTTACGATTAGGCCAACACAGGTTGAGTAAGTTTAAAAAGTTACCATCACAAGTTGGCAAGGGCGTACCCAGGATCAAAACTAGGGGGGGGGGGGGGAAAGCCATGGTCATTCAATATAAAATTGATTATTAAAATAGTTATTTCAAGAATTGTATTAAATTCCAGCAACAAAATGTATAATAAAGATTTATTTTTTTGCTTCCAGGGGGGGGGCAGCTGCCCCCCCTGCCCCTCGCTGGGTACGCCCATGCAAGCTGGAGTGGTTATTAACTACCAGAAACCGTAAAAAATATTCAAAATTATAATCCCTTTAAGATTAGACTAGTTTTGTTGTCTGGACCCTTTTTACTTGGTCGAGGAATTTCTCTGTCATAAAAAAAACTACATGCTCTATTGAAAATGTGAATTTCTGTTCCCGCCTCAACTCTACTCGTAGTTCAGTACAGAGTGTCAAGTTACTGGTGATCAATAATAGTTTATTATCTTCATATCACAGCCATACATGGGGCACAGTATTATTTATATTCACTAATATGTGAATGAATTATCATATATTAGTAATAAAATTATTTTTCATTTTACTGACGATACTTAAACAATTTTTAGTGTAAAAAATATAATCCTTTTAATAACACTATTTTAACTGAACTCTCCATCCTTGATGACTGGTTATTGGTAAATAGCTTGTTCATGAATGCCTCAAAGACAGGTTATTTAATTTAAGTTCAACAAAACCAAAATGAAAGATATTGATTTTGTGTATAATACTGTGTTTTGAATTACAGTGATATGGTACATTTTCTTAGTTTAATTCTTGACAAACATTTAAAATGGAATTCTCATACTGATCTTCTCTCTAAAAAAACTAAATTCTGCTTGTTTTGCATGAAGGTCTTAAAAAATTCCACTGGATTAGAAATTTAATTAAATGTCCACTTAACATTCTTACTTCTATTCTTTTTTGAATTATGACATTTTAGTCGGGTTAAATCGCCTGGTGCAGTACAATTATTGCAAATACTCCTAAATATTCACACTGTGAAAAACTCTTTTATTTAAATTTTAACTTTGCCTTCTATTTATATTTATGAACTGAGTTGGTTTCTTAAAACATTTTGATGGACAGTAAAAGAGATGGAAATACACTAAAGCATAAAATACATAGACTTGCCATTTATGAATCACCACCAAAATATATGACTGCAAAAATGTATAATAAGTTACCAGCTGATTCGAGATGTGTTGATAGTTTCAAAAATTTAAAATGAAAGCATGGCTATTGACTTGAGCATTTTTTCAAGAACTTCATATATTTTGGTTTTAAAATGTATTATAATATTGTTTGACATGTCTTTTGTCTGATCACCTAAATAAAGGGTGTTTATAACAGAAGTCAAGAGATAAAAATATAATTTCAGGTCTTTTACACATTGTTTGCTTAATTTAATGCATTTAGCTAATTAGTTTTATTTAAATTTATTTATTATGTTTGTATTATTAGTCTCTATTTTAAGGTGAACTGTGTTGTGATGTAGTTTCTTTTTTCTTGTAATTCAAAATTATTATATTATATTTTATTATTTATTTATTTGTATGACAGATGAAACTTAGATTCAATATTTATATATTTTTCATAGGGTCGTGAGTTCTTTAGGAAAGTGTACTAAGAACCAAAGATGTAACTTTTGAAAAAAAAAAAACTATATTTATTCTTAGTTATCTCTTTTACAAGATAAATTCCTTCCTGTTAAGCAACAATTCAACTCCTATAGAATTATATCAAAGATTCATAAATAAAGATATACAGTAACTTATTAAAACATATAAAGAAAAAGTACATGGATTATTAAGTTCATTCAATTTTCTTGAAAAGGAAAATACCCAAGAGTCTATTATTTCTTCTTACTTGAAATGGTTAATCAGGTTTATTGTTGTGAAATTTTAAAAAGTATGGCAATCTAAGGTGGTCATGTGATGATGTTCTTCTCACCAATGTCTCTTATTTTTAATGTTGTATTCAAAACTTCTATTATTTAATTCTACATAGAAGAGAAAATAACTTTTACTTTTCACGCTCAAATATCAATAATTCATTTTAAATAACTTGTCTCCAAATGCCCAGTGCTTTTATTTCAAGCCTCGTTTCCACATTACAATCACTTCCAAACTTTACTTTTAATTCAAAGTCTGTACTTCTCCTATACTTCCAACTTTGTTCTAATAGGAAATAACTCTAACTTTACAGGAACACTACACATTTACCGAAATTTTAAAATAAAAATAAAATTATTTTTCCTTGTTGTTTGAAGGCAAAATAACCTCTTTATTGTCACCTTATAAAAAAAGGAATAAAAGACCATACAATAAAGATCCCTAATCCTTGAATACTCTAATAGTGCCAAGATTGGAAAAGAACAAGAATTAATGAAGAGAGACCTGATAGGAAAACCGAAAAAGAGAGATCTAACCCAATAATACACGAAAAAAATGTAAATCCAGCGGATCCGAGTATCCCTCGGAGTAGCCAAGCCTCTACTCACTAAAGTGATCCCCTGAAGGTATTTGCATGATTAAAACATTTTACAAATAATTATATTAAGAAATATAAAACATTTTATGAAAATTTGTTTTTCAACATTTGAATGATAAACCAAATTTTATTCCAATATAAACTCACTTCAATTTGACATAAGCTGAAATTTTACAGGCATCCTATTACTTGAATACCTAAAGATGGAAAAAAGGCGCGTTAAACATCCTTCACTTCTGTAATGTGTCATAGAAACTTGATGTTAAAAATAAATATATATCATAATCTCCTACAATTTTCAAAAACCGTAATATTATCATTCATTAAATTGATTTGAGTAGAAGTTTCTCTAGATAATCAAATGTCAAGATACAAACTGCCAAACGACTTGGCATTCATTAAATTCTATTTAAAGGTCAATTGGGTGGAACAATTATTGCAGGACTTCAAAAATCTTTTTGATATTTAGACTTTATTGCATTTAGAGACAAACACACTAAATACACATCCTTGTAAAATTTTCAACATCAGTCTGGGGATGCTAAAACATCCAAGCAAAAATCGTACAAATTATAAGATAAAACAGACTTACATATTTTGTAAAACATCTATTCTTTCTGTCATATAGGTGTTAATAATATGTTAAGGATGAATAGCAATGGTTAGCGTGTTAAACTGCAGTTAAAAAGTTACTGTCTGTAAGTAATTTATAAAATACTAGAATGAACTGCATTACAGTCACAAGTTTCATATTTTCTAATTGTGATATAAACATCACTTTTAATACCTAAATATATTATAGTGTGACTTCTTTTGCATTTTTTTCTTTATTTACATCTTTTCGAATACTATAATATACAAAGAAATCACAGTAACTCTAGTAAAAAATTTAAGAGTGCACCATCTGTCATCCTTTTGTTACATAATTCCCTCAGGGACTCGTAATAGTGAGTAAGGGCTTAACAAACCTCATACATCCTAGCTCTTTTTGAATTGTCTTCGGTTAGATCCTATAAGGTAGTTTCATCTTTCATATACGGTCTCTCCTGAGCAATCTTGTCCTCTTTCCAACCTTGACAATATTAGAGCATACGAGGGTAGGGGTTTTTATCTTATTTCTTTATAAGATGATAATGACCAAGAAGTTTTGCGCATTTTAATCACAGCAAATAAATTGGTATACAGAAACATGTTTGTGATATGTGGTTATACCCTATTATTTATATCTTTATAAATTTTAATCTTTTCTTAACAATCCTCCAATTTCCAAAATGAAAGGGAGGGTAGGTGTGGGGTTAAAAGGTACAAATGTTAGCCTTAGCAAATCTCTAGGAAAAACTCCATCCATATTTCAACCTGAGATACATGCCATAGAGCTCTGCACTAGACAGAATATCATAAAAGATCTCAAATACGTAAAGATCTATATCATGTCAGACAGTTCATACACTTTTGAGTCGAGATTGGTCTGGGAATGTCTACAAGTAATCAATCAACTGGCAACAAACAATAAAGTTTCCTTACTATGGGTGCCAGGACAACCAGGAAATGAAGAAGCAGATTGTGTTCCTAAGAAGGGTGAAGAGACTTATTTTGTTGGAGTCGAACCATTCTTTGGGGCGCCTAAAAGATATATCTTTTAGGCGTATAGATATACGCCTAAAATAATATATCTTTATAATAGGCGTATAATATATCTTTATAATATCACCGTAAACTGGGAACAAGAACAGATCAAGTATTGGACCACCCACCCTGGTAAAAAGTTTATAGCCTATTCTAGGACAAAGGCTACAAAATTACTGGAACTCAGTAGAACTTAGGCAGATAATTGCCCTACTGTCTGGACACTGTCCAGTGAATTACTACCTAAAACACATGGGGAAGGCTGCAATGGATGCATGCCGTTTCTCCCTGACACATAAAGAAACAGCTGAACACTGGTTGTGTGAGTGTGAATCTAACCTACTTTACCTCAACATTTCATTCCCCACCACTGCAGAGGTAACGATCATCTCCCCCATAACCATTTTAAGATTCATAGGAAGCTTAAATCTTGGCTGGGACTAAAACACAATTAGTTAGGTAGTCACAAAAGATCCATTTGGGTCGGAGTGACAAGAGGCTGAATACCCCTAAATCACCAACTAACTAAAAACCTTCATTTAATGATAAATTTCAGATGATATTATAATCCCAAAATGTGAATATTACAAAAACATTGTACAAAAAAGGTCCATTTAAGTTGTAATTATATACAAATTGCAGGAATTTAGTGAAAGCTTTCGCAAATAATTGATTCACCTTCATCTACAGATAGATATAAAAGTCTATCAACTTCCTCTCTGTCTTTACACGTCCAATTAAAGTCAAAACAGAGATAGTAGACACACACACGCACACTCTCTCTCTATACATTATTCCTCTATGGTTAATTACCACCACCTATGTCATCAATTGATTTAACACTCACAATAGTCATTAAAATAATGCATTTACCAAACCACCGTTGCCACCATAAGTTGTTGAGTATTTTTGAGTGGTGCAAGAATAGGTTCTCCTAACAATCCTCCTGCTAACATTCCTCCAGCGAAGACTACCAACATGGTGGAAAGCCAACATGACATGGGATGTTTTCTCGAGAACTGTTGTGCACCTGAAAAGATCATTTTATTAAAATAATTTGTGTAAGGAGCGGGTGTTTAAGAAAATTAACATTTTACCTTTATTTCACCTAAAAAAATCTATTCCAAGTTTAGCTACTCACTCCTCATACAGTCTTAATTGCAGAAAAGTTTCATTGATGTCAAGTCAAATCTGATTTTGTTACTGATGTTGTTTATCGACAAATACATAACAGATTTTACTTTTTTGGTGTAACTAGAACAGATGCAAGTGATAATACTGCCTGGGAACTTTAATATTTACGGGAAAAGGAGTAGTTGGATTGCCTAACCTACCCCTTATTGATATTTCTTTTACACTTATAAAAAAATGTGAGTAGTTGGATTGCCTAACCTACCCCTTATTGATATTTCTCTACTTTTAAATGTGAAGGAAGTTTGGAGGTCTGGTTAGTTAAATAAGTTTAAATTAATAGTAAATAAAAATGGATTTTACATTCTTACATAGAGAATATTTTGTGATGGGACGCACAAAAAGTTATAAATTTTTTCATGAGAATATTCATTTTGCGTCTAATAAATGGTTTTTGGGACGATGTCTAAATCCATGCAGGACTCTTCATGTAGGCTATAAACGGATAGATCAAAATTTAGAATGTGGGGATCATGAGGCATTTAAAAAATAAATTTCGTATTTGAATTTGGTCTACCTCCTGTATGAATATAAAACTATTTTGTCAAATATAACCTAAAGACCCGAACAAAATGTATTGGTCTCAATCTCCGCAGAAAATTTCAAACTTAATATAAAAATTAACCTTGACTGTCGTCATTGGAAACTCCATTTCACTAAATTTTAACCTCAATTGTTTTGCGTGTCGGTCAGTACGTGAGAAAGTTAGTTCAACGTTGGCAAATAGCACCATTTATTTGTATTGAATGATTACATTTCCTATTTTAGTCATAAGGAAATGGATGAATGAATGTTGGCAATTGTTCATTACAAATGAATAAACAATCTTAACGTCTTCCACGCATGGGAAGCCATAGAAAGTAGCGCATGCGCAATAATACTCCAAGTTGCATCACCTGTTATGAAGGCGAAGTCTAGGTCTTATATCTGTAGATTTAGGTCACTGGGACGTCTGGAATTTGTAAATATTCCTTTAATACACGAGAGACTGTTTAACCATCATTATACTCACCCAACCCAACAATAAAATGTAATACCTGCAGATGCCCATAAGTTCGTCTTTAGGGAGTTGTAGGAAACGCTAGTTTGTTTGGTAGATCAAGGGTAAATTTCTTTAAAACAGTTGTTACACATGATGGACTTTATAATAATTGTGTATCACTACTTTCTTGACATCGGTTAGGTCCTTGCGGGACTCATAGTAGAGTCTTTTTAAATATAGGATCGTTAGGCACTATTCGATATAGAAAATTTGTGAAGAAACTGTTTTAAACAAACTTTTTTTTTTTATTTTAAAGAAAAATAAATAGTTTTTAAATATTTTTCTGTAAAAAAAACCGAGTTACCGTATATACAAAAACCATTAAAATATTGAAATTATTAAAACACCAGTCGCCATTTTGAAACTGTTCAGAGGAACATTTTCATATTTGGTAAATTACTGGGTAATGTATATAATATTATTATTAACATATCTGTCATAATATTTTGGTTTAGTATGTGGGTGTTGTAGACAACTACCAAGAAATTATATGTTTAGTTTATTTTCTGTGACCTACATAAAAAAAGAACAACAAAATTGTTTTTCCATTAAAAGAGGAAAATATTTTGTTTCTTGTAAATATTTTGCAATGTTAATATGTTTCGACATATTCTACAATAAACATTTTAAACGTCCGCCATTTTGAAACTGTACAAAATAAACTCTTGGTTCGGGTTTACTGGTAAAAGGTTACTAAATAAATAATGCGCGTAACAAATCTTAACTCAGTATCAAATTTACTTCTAAAAATAAAGTCTTCCCTCCCCCTAAAAACACAAAATGACAAATAGATGGAAAACAAAGCATTTCCGGACTTTTCCCCTTATTTTTAGCTCTAAAATCAGCACCGGAAATATTGCTGTGAAATTTTGAGTCATCCTGTATATAGTGTATATAAAACATCTTAAGGTACTTCACGTTTAAATCGAATAATTAAATCAAAACTGTTTATATACTTAAACTGTACCTAAATAACCAATCACTACATCTTTCTAAACGAGTTTTTCAAGACATAACCTATTTCTCACAATTACCTTCCTTTGTAATGTATACAGGCAAAGTAATAAATAAAATTATTATTTTCATTAAACTTCTTACATCATATCCAATGTTGTTGACCGTAATTCTGTGGATTGTGGATAATTCTGGAAAGTCTAAATTTGTCATCGGAATACTTGGCACTGCAAACCTAGATAGCATTAGTTTATCACGAATAAATATTACTGCATTTTGTAGAAACCTAAAATGTTTTCATGATATGGACTCTGATTTTTTTGTTGTTGTTTAAACGGGAAAAAATACTCGGTCATCATCACTTTGATTAAAAAGGAAAACTTAGAAAATAAATACCCCTAACCCTCGAATACTCTAATAGCGTCAGGGTCGGAAAAGAACAAGAGTTGGTCAAGACAGAACCAATAGGGAAAATGAAAAAAAATAACTCAAAACTACGTCATAAAGCTCGAGATCCAGAAAGACCCTCCAGGACTACCAAACCAGTGTCCACTACAAATGAGCCCCGAGGGAATAATATGGATTCGAAATAGTGTCACAAAAACACCAATAGGTTTGGTCCGGAATTTTATTGGATATATTTTACTAAAATTTAATCATAATTTGGTAGATGCTGTTTCTAATAAATGTCGCAAAACACTCGCATGCTCTACAACATCACCATCATGGTACTTACCCAACCCTATCATACAATGTAGATTCTGTAAAAGTCTTTTCTCGCTTCGCTCGTGCCGTATGTGGAGGGGCCTCCACTCGCTACGTATCGGTGACTCGATGATCTAACTATAGGAATATTTTCTTGGAATATCAGGGTTACAAATTACATTTTTTACAATAATTCTGCTATACGTAGAGGTGGGGTTGGCACCACTGCATGCAGAATTGAAATCTACAAATTAAATGTGTTATAAATTGAATAACACAGGAGATAGAAACACAAAACAGTTTAAAATGGCCGCCTATATTTTAACTGGATATATACTAAATTTCAATATGATTCTACTTGAGCACTCTATAGTCCCCTGTACCAAATCAATTTTTGTATCGTGTTTACGTACAGACCAAAATTATAACAACGACAAACCGACTGGATGACATAAAATGGATGTCGACATATTTTACGATGACCAAACTTCCCCTACTCTTCATATTTTGAGCGAGTAAAATTAGGTCTTCCCAAATCGTAAATTAGGCTATTACGGTTAATTGTATTTTTTGAAGTGGGCAACTAAGCCTTTTGGATTACCTAAGTCGGCTTATAGTTCAGTAAATTATTACCTAATTAACGTCTAACAAAAAGATAAGTGATAAGATAACGGGTGCCAATAAAGTAATAGGTTTATTAATCAACTGTTAGGCCTAATTTCAAAGCGAATAAACATCATTCATTTGATAAATATACACATACTGTTTGGAATTAACAATTTGTATGAAACAAAAGTGTTAAATTAATGCAAAGTTACTAAATACTACTCTCGAGGACTCACCTATATTTACTCACAGGTATAGGGTCTAGTGATCGCCAAAATATCCTTAGTTTGGTTACTGGACAACAGAAAGCGCTAGTAGCATTGCTGCCATGTTGACGGGGGTTGGGTGGGCTTGACAGGGCTGGCTGTGGAGATACCGAACTACTTGAAAACAAAAACTGCTACAAAACAACTAGTGGCGCTCCTAGGGGCCAATCGCCCTCATATCACGCTCTTTAACATTGGCTGTGGCTTTCTTATTCTTTCTTCTATGCCTATAATGAGTTCGGGCGTGGTAAACCCCAGGATCTTCACCTGTTTCATGTAGACTTCGGTTAGATACCTCTCAAAAGGTATCAATTGGCCAACTTATGCTCTCTTCGACCCTGGTACTATTAGAGTATTACAAGGTTTTGAGTTTTTTACAAGGCAATGATGACCAAGAGGTTTTTCGTCTTTAAACAAGACAAAAAATCTAAATATTGTAATATTAATGTACATGCATTTAATAACCTGTAGACGATATGAATTCCATCAATTATAACTCATTGTGGAACAGAATTTTGTGATTTTGCAGTTAACCCAACAATGAGTGTTTCGTATCGGCAACAATAACTGTGTAAACACAATGATCGTGGGAATATTATACAACTGTGTTAAAACATTGTACAAACTTTACCACTCAGCTTTACTCAAACTTTACCCTCAAAATCCAATCAAATAAATTATTCGCTCAATCATCCAGTAAACAAATTATCAGTTAATTAGTGGGTAAATAAATTATTTGGTCATCAGTTAGTAATTTATTCTTTCAATCATCCAGTAAACAATTATGGGTTAATCAGTTGATAAACAAATTATGGGTTAATTTCTCAGAACACAAATTATTCGGTCAATCAGTCAGTAAATTATATTTAAATAGTATAAATGAGCTACAATTGTTTCGCCTTGCGGCATCGTCGGGCATTTTATAATTTACAGGTATAGACAACTATTTAAACATTAGTACAGGAAACTGAAATACAATAGAGAAATCGGGGAAGGTAGGGGGATGACCTAGCAGGTAGGTAAAGGTTAATGAACTATGGTACGGATGGGTTTTAGAAGAGGTGACGAATTTAATACAATTTGGTCATTTAAGTTGAGAATAGGCCTAAGTAAAATAGATCTATTTATTTCTAAACATTCTAAATTATTTAATCTATTGCTTTTATTTTCTATATGTAAAAGTTTAACATTCAATTTCGGATCAAAACTATGACCCGAGTCCAAAAGGTGGTTAGCAAAGTTAGAGTTTCTATAGCCATGTTTCCAGCTATTTACATGTTCTTTAATTCTAACTTTTATAGATCTACCTGTTTGACATAATATGTACTCAGAGTCACAATCTTGACAAGATATTTTATAAACTCCACTATTTTCTAACATTTCTTTTTTATCTTTATTATTAACCAACATTTTCCCTAGATTTTTAGTACAATAAAAGGCAACTTTACGATTACATTTAGTTGAAATAAGGTTACTGATTTTATAACTAGTTCTGTTGATATAAGATAATTTACAATATCTAACTATTTCAATGTTCTCGTTATGGGAAGAGTAGACTAAATTTTTAGCTCTACGCTTTAACTTTTTTCTTAAAATATTATCTATTAAACTAACCTCATACTTATTATTAACAGCAATTTGTTTAACGACATTCAGTTCATCATAAAAGTCATTATTATTCGGCCAATCAGTCAGTACATATATTATTCAGTCAATCATCCAGTAAATAAATTATCAGTTAATCAGTTAGTAAACAAATTATTCGGTCAAACAGTCGGTATATACAATATTCGGTCAATCAGTCGGTAGATAAATTATTCGTTCAACCAGTTAGTAATTAAATTATTCAGTCAATCATCCAGTAAATAAATTATCAGTTAATCAGTTAGTAAACAAATTATTCGGTCAAACAGTCGGTATATACAATATTCTGTCAATCAGTCGGTAGATAAATTATTCGTTCAACCAGTTAGTAATTAAATTATTCAGTCAATCATCCAGTAAATAAATTATCAGTTAATCAGTTAGTAAACAAATTATTCGGTCAATCAGTCGGTATATACAATATTCGGTCAATCAGTCGGTAGATAAATTATTCGTTCAACCAGTTAGTAATTAAATTATTCAGTCAATCAGTCAATTTTGTAGTTATCCAGTCAATCAGATAGTTAATAAATTAGTCCGTCAAACAGTTATTTCATCAGTCAATGTTTTAACTAGACAGTCAGTCAACCAGTAAATTAGTCAGTTAGTTAATCAAACATCCATGCACTCCATCAATCAATCAGTCATGAGTCAGTCAGTGCCTCGTGTAGTGATGTAGTGTTACTATTCTTTGCATATTTTATTAATACATTTAAAGACAAACAGTTAGAAAACGGAACAAATAACATCTGTTTGAACATGGCAGTAGAAAGCAAACATCAGACATTTGGTGCAGCCACTCATTGCCCGTATTGTGTTCTTAGAGCTAAGGGTGTGCGTAATAGATTCAAAACAAAATGGATTAACTATTGATTATAGAGGTTTCAATAGGTAAGGAACATTTGTCTTAAACCTCTAGGCTATGGTGACGCATTACGGGAGCAGATCTTTCTCTTCATATGATTTTTTATGATTGGTTAATTTTTTAATCAATGAAAATGTGAACCAAGGGCGTACCCAGGATCAAAACTAGGGGGGGCAAGGGGGGCAAGCCATGGTCATTCAATATACAATTGATTATTAAAATAGTTATTTCAAGAATTGTATTAAATTCCAGCAACAAAATGTATAATAAAGATTTATTTTTTTGCTTCCAGGGGGGGGGGCAGCTGCCCCCCTGCCCCTCGCTGGGTACGCCCATGATGTGAACAAAACCCCTTCGTAAAAAAATATGCATTGTGTTGATTATCTTCAAAATGACCCAAATCTAAATATAAAAAAAAGATTATGAAACTGTATAATTTTTTACCTTAATTAAATTTAGTAACTGCATCACGTAGTCTAAGAAAAAACAATCCAAATGATAATGAATAAAATAGATAAATATTACTTTGGTCTCAAAGCTCATGTTGGCTTAGGAAGGAAAAAAATCGAGGCGTATTTAATTTTAGTTGTGGTGACAGTTGTGCTTTACCTATCTCGACAAGTAGGCAACGGATTTTGATCAAATTACCATTTAATTTTGATCGGAGGAGTTATTTTATCAAAACAAATTTCCATTACGTCAGGGTCGAAAGAGACCAAGAGTTGGTCAAGTGAGACCAGATAGGAAAAATGAAAGAGTGTTCTAACCAGTTAGGATACGGCGGGATTGCTACACCCCATGCTCACGATAATGGGGAAGAACACAGAAAAAGAAAAATTGACATTTTCTTATTAGTTTATTAAATTTTCATGATTATTGAGACCCGAAGTAAATATTTGGCATTATAATTTCATTATTTTTAAAAATTATACAAAAATTGAAGAAATAAGGACCCTTTCAGAGAATTACAATAGTAAGATAAAATCCTGAAGGATCTACACCTTTGTTTATGTCCATGTACTCTTGGGTTAAATCTCTCTCTTTCATCTCTCCTATTCAGGTTTCTCTTGATCAACTTTTGCTCTCTTCCGACTCTGACGATATTCGAAGGCCAGAGGTGTTTATTTTATCGTTTCTTTATCGTTCTTTTTTTTTTTTTTTTTTTTTTTAAATAAGTGACTTAATTATTTATTTCCTTCATCGACCCCACAAGTAAGGTGGAAGGATGTCATATACGATAACAAACTTACAAAATACAACCAACAGGACATTCATATAAGTGGCAATTAGGTTAGATTAGATAGGGTTAGGTTAGGTTGTAGCTATTTAAAAACTCCGTTAGAAGCCGTAGATTGTCCGCCCCACACTGTTACTCCATATCCAAGATAAGGATAAACACGTGAGTAGTAAACCACGAGAACACGTGTCCATTGAACAAATTTCACTTAATATTCTATAGATAAAAGACTACTGTTTAACTTTCTACAAATAGGGACGCGAAGTGAGATATTGGTTAACCACAAAAGTAAAAAAAAATTGTTGGAGTGAGTTTAACTGACTGAACAGGGACGCTTAAACGATCTATTAGAAGCAAAATCAATCCAATTAGTTTTATCTAGATCCTTTATTGAAACCATTGCAATAAAGTTCCATGTAGGCCTTAACCTCCAGCTCAACTGGGCTTTCACTTTCCAACAATGCAGTAGTGTCGTCAAAAAACATAATTACATTACCCTGCTCTATTTAAAAGGAACAAAATTGGCCCCAATATGGATCCTTGAGGCACACCAGAAGTTTAATATTTTGGAGGCGACCAATGATGAAATGAATATTCAATTTCTGAAACTGTTGACGATTTTTCACAAACGTGTTTATTACACTTGAGAGTAAGTATTGAATTTGTAAAAATAAATACAAATGTATACTATCCAAAACTTTAGATAGGAATATGCAGGTCGTGAGCTTTTTTTTTTTTATGTACACCTTATTTACGTAATATCAAAGAGTTGATGATGACTTAAAAACGAAGAAACAAATTTAAAAAAAAATAAAGTATTGATGCTATTTTTAGGAATGGTGATTCTTAGGCTTAATATTTTAAAATTTTAATGTAATAGCAGATATTTCTTGTTGAAACTCCGTATTCAAGGATAAAATAAAGCCCGATGATGCCGCAAGGTGAAACAATTGTAGCTCATTTATATTAAAACATTTTGAAACTTTAAGCTTTATTTTATCCTTTAATATTTTTATTTTGATTCAAAATGAGCTGAACGAACGAGCGTATAATTGAACAAATTTTGATGAAAATGAAGTTCCTCTTTCGCTTTTTGTGGATCTGAATTTCAAATCTATAGACGTTTGGGGGATAAATAGTTTCATTAAGTTTAAAGAAAATACGAGATTATATTTAATCACTATTAATAATTAACTGACCCGATGAGTAAAAAACATGTGGTCAATTTATACGTATTTAATCATAATGTAGATAATTTTAATTAAATAACAATAATTTAATCTCTTATAATTATTTAGAGCTATAAAATATAAAATCAATGATTTTCCTATTCCAACGCATATATTAATAACTACACAAATTGGCAAAGCAAATTAGGCCTTGTTTCTTTTTATCATTCTTTCTCTTTTCATTTATCCCTTGGAACCCTCTGCCCGGGAGACCGATTTAAAAATACATAAGTCTGAGTACAAGGGGGTCAGACAATGTCACAGACTTAAACTAAATGACAGCATGGGATGTTGTTTGAAAACGAGCTTTTGTTTGAAACAACCTAACTTTGAATGCGACACCTATCGGAATTATAACATAACTCTTAAATTAGAAAATCAAGATATTTAGTTTAGTTTACAAAGAATATAATCTAAATATTTAGTAGGAACAAGTAAAAATAAGCTGGATATAAAATAGTATTTTTTTGAATCGATCTAAATTGTACACTGATTTATTTTTTGACAGAAAACAAAATTATAACATTGTTGGCCGTGTCCTTGGAGGTTAGGCCAGATGCAATACACTAAACGAATTTTGAGCGGAAAATACAAATGTAACAAAGTTTTGACCATTTTTTTTTTAAGATCTGTTAAACGTTACATAATTAAACGTTACAACTATAAATTAACATTTTAAAATAAATATTAACAATGTTGGTTCAACAAACAAATGTTTATAACAATGTTGGTTATTGTTTTAAATCACACAAATATGGCCTACCATCACTGTTGTAGGTACTTTTATACAGAAATTTCAGTTAGGTTAATTTCCGAAAAATAAACAAACTATAAAGGAAATATAATACTGTTTCAATTATCTTTACTTCCTTTTTTGAAAGACTAATTTAAGATTTAGGCTGTATACAAGCATACGTCTATTTTTGGAACAATGGCTGATTTTCAACTTACCGGGGCCCAGATCTTCCCGTACATGTAGTGCACATAAAACGCTATGTGCTATGTCAAAATAAGGGAACATTTTGAGTTTAGTGACCTGGTTGGCCAGGTCCAGGAAAGCTTCAGGATCCATGTTGATGTTGTAAACTTAACACGCACTAGTTTGTGTTCCCTTATCCCAGAACCCAGGATCCTCCCAACACTACTAGTCTAAAAAACACTTGCAATGCTTCAAGGCAATTCTAGACTGTCAGTGTGACCAACGTAACGCGTAAAAATACTCTGCTGTGGCTGTGGGAAACAATGGGAAATGTTGATAAATCGTATTTTGTTGAGTTTTTCGTATAGTATTCTGTATAATTATTATTATAAACACTGTTTAAAAAAAAATTATTTGAAATTAAAACAAACTATAGTGAATAGCTAAAAATAAATTTTAAAAGAATGTAAGGACACGCCTATTCGTTGCTTACAATTATTAACTAAATTATTTTAGTTTTTTTCTGATGTAATTTTGATTAAATTACGTAATTGATTTTGATCACTGAAGTGGTAAATTATATTTCTCAATGTTGGGAGCATTGACGTGTGAGATTCCGTGGTGAGATAACATTGGTTTGAAAATTGAGTGTCTGTTTTTCTGTAAATATTCTATTTCCTATGATGATTTTCCGCTCTAATTAGCCTAAAATAGTATAAAGTATGAATGAACAAAATGAAATTGCGAGAAAACAATTTTATTTTAATTAATAATAGTAACATATTTTAAATAATTAATATAATTTTCTGAATAAACTATTATAATTCTGTTTAATTATAAGTTTATTAAAACCGATATTTTCCTCGTTGTTTATCAGTATCTTCATGGTGTCGCCTATGCTCCACTCTGACCTACATTAGGCATGAAGGTGTTCAGCAAAAATAAACACAAACACTTGGTAATTTATCCAATGGCAATCGAAAATGGTGACCGAACAAGTGTAGAACAGTATTCTGCAAAATCATTTTTCATACCAGTTTTCAAGAAAGAAATTAGCATGTTTTAGATTTTTTATTAAAATTAATAGAGGGAGGGAAATCATGACCACACTGTTTGTATAATAAGATACTTCATTGGCATATTTTCTGCTAAAAGGTAAAAAATCTCTCTGTTCTTATCGCCTTATTTAAAAAAGAAGGAAAAGATAAATTAAAAACTGATTACTCAAATACTGAAACTTGAATACCCTAAGAGTATCAGTGTCTGAAGAGAACAAGAATTAGATGGAGAGACCTGATAGGAAAAATGAATGGGAGAGAGTTAACCCAAGACTACATGAAAAAAGTGTAGATCCAGTAAGGTACTTCGGGAGTGTCATTAGGCTTACAACGTATGTTAGCAGCTGAGAATTGGTTGGAAAGATGCAAGAGAGAGATTTAACCCAAAACTACATATAAAAAAGTGTAGATGGAGCTAGGTCCTTCGGGAGTGCTATTACAGCTTATGTTTGCCGTTGAGAGTAGGATCATTTTAAGACCTGATAGGAAAGATGCAAGAGAGATATTTAACCCAAGACTGCATGTAAACACTGTAAATCCAGCAACGCGACGGTACAAATGGACAGGTTTCATCTGAGCTGTGGAGTTTGGGTGCGCAGTGAGGTGGTGGGGGAAGCGGTCGCCTCAGTCTGTGTTGGGTGTTGGTACTAACAAAGATGTCTACAAGACCGCTGGATCGTGGACAGTAGTCGGCAACGACTGTTTCCTTTACAATGCCTCTGTCCCCACGCGGCCTCGGACTACAAACTTGTACCTCCCTTCCACGCGCAGCTCACAGCTCAGATGAAACCTGTCCATTTATACTTCAGGAGTGTCATTACAACGTATGTTAACCGGTGAAAGTAGGATTTTTTAAAATATTATGTAAAGCAGGATGAATTTATCTAACAGTAATAGCACTATACATTTTATGGCAAGAGCTCTAGAAATATAACAATCTCTTCTAGAAATTCCTCAGTAATTTGTGATATTTTAAAATTGTTCATTATTTGTGCCGATTTTTATTTTAATAAATTGAAATTGAAATAATAATAACCTACACCAATGAGTTAAATTTGAAAGTTGAGCTTTGAAAATCGGACCGAGTGCTGTTTAGGTTCATACGATAAAATTTCAAAATAAAAAATTGATAAAAATCGATGACCGATGTTAAGAAAAAAGAAATTTCTTGTTTTACGTTTGTTAAAAATATCTTAAAAACTTTAATTATCTTCAATAAATAAATATAGTTTGGAGTTATGTTTGGAATATTTACGTACATTAAATGTGACTAAACTAATACACCAGTTTGGACTGCAAGATACTGTGAGGAGAGTAATCATGCCAAAACCATTAAAAAAAAAAAAATTATGAAACCTTAGAGATATTTCCATAAAAAAACTAAATATTTACTTTTAACCAGCCACAGAACTACGTATATTAAATTTGAATGGGCAAAAATAAAAATTAGAAGCGCAAGACCCTTAGGGGCCCACGAAAGGCTCAACATATGCCTTTCTTCGTCTTTGTTAGATCCTTCTCTTTCATATTAGGTCAACTATTTTGTTTTAAATCCTGACGTTATTAAAGTATTCGCTGACTAGAGGAGTCTTTTTGGTTTGTTATCACGACGAAGACACCGAGGTTTTTGTCTTGAAATAAAGACGACGCAAAAATCAACTTCATAAGAAGTATAATAAAGTTCTATTAAGTAATTGTTTTTTTTTAATAGAGCCTCTTTAGGATTAGAAATTTCCCCTTCTAAATTCTAAGCTTTTCCCTTCCAAACAGTTGCGTGTTGCGTGACGTGTCTAAACATTTTGAAGGAGTTGAACGGTTATAAAATATCTGACAACTCCAATGTTAAATCGATGATTTTTATGAATATTTGTGAAGATATTTTGCCTCAACAATGTGAGTAGATAGTGAACTATTTACTGTAATAAATATTGCACAAACTTTCTCACAAAACCTAACAATATGTGCTTTACTTTTTTTAAACAATTTTTTTTTATTTACCCAATAGACCGAACAGATTTTCGACATGTCTGTTGTCGCTGTCGGCTATACGTAAGCACAATAGCGGCCACAAATATAAAGATAGCAACATGAAATTCGGAATAAGGAGCTATGGTGTGCTCTAAACCGTATTGAAATTAATACAAATCAAAATAAATGTTAAAATGGCGGTCATTTTGTACTGTATTTTGTATTTTTTTTTATATACTGTATAATATACATTGTATACTGTATATTTTTAAATCTACTATTTTATTAAAATTTGTATAAATATAAATAAAATAACATTAAAAATTATCACTCATTATAATAGATACAATCTTGTTGAGCACTGTGGTGAAATTCACAATAATAATTTGAATTTGCCCCTAACCACAATCACTTGATTGTGGTTAGGGGCAAATTCAAGTTATTATTACTCATTATAATAATCTATATCATAAAATTAGTTACGTTGAACTATAGATTCATTTTTAAATCGTGTTCTAAAAGCATTCAAAGCAATAAAAAGGATCCCCAAATAATAAAATGTATATAGGAGTAGGTTATATAGGCCTACGTGCACGCAAAATTATTCAACAGTTCTTTGAAAGATATTACAGTTATGTGGTTAAATTGTAGAAAATAAATCTGTATATCATTTGGCTACACAATTTAAAATATTTTAAACAGTCACTATTTTGAAATTTACTTACTGTCCAGCAGATTTGTGGCATGTAAATACATTTTTTTTAGTTGTAAATTATTGGTAAAAAAATGACTAAAAAAGCGCTCCAATCTAGAAAATCTAACAAATACATTAATTAGGTCATAGGTTTTAAGGACTATACTATTGGAACGACTGCATATAACAAAATAATTGGACACAGTATTCAATTTGGATTGTTAGATAACTAGGGATATTGGATATTAGGGATACTAAATTTAATATCAAATACTTGTACTGCCTTTTGATTCTTGATGTTGGCATTATTGGAGATTCCCATCCCACGCCACAGCTGTCATTTAACACCTGGTTGACTTTTATTTTAGCTTTTTTTGTAATTATATTATATGTTTTTGTGTTATGCCTCAATATACTAGTGGAATGAGTTAGGATATGCTTGAAGCCTAAATTAACTGCATAAATTAATTATGGATTGCGATAAAGAAACACCCTGTGTTTTAATTGTAAGCTGTGCAGAAAAACAACCTTCTGAAATCGTGAAATGTAGGTTAACAATAACAATAGACATAAATTGAGGCTATTTTAGGTTAGGAAATTACAATTTTGACAAATAAATGCTTATTATTAGTTTTGTTAGTAAATAAGGTAATTTATAACACAATTAAAATGGTCCTTAAGTCAGTGTTGGAAAGTTAGGGAAAAAAATTCCTTAAAATATTTTTGTTTTGTTTTGTATATTATTTAGTTAGGCTAGCCTATTAATATTGTAATAATTTTATATAACTTGGAGTAGAACTGGATTTTCCTAAAAATTTTGGTAAATATGTGGTGTTCCTGTTGGTGTGATTTCATAGCGAAATATATGGAATTTGTGTTCAACATACCTTCTGTTGGAACAATTAGGCCTAGATCATCTTTTATTACGCCATACACTTTTTATGTTTCACAATACATTATTTTAGTTTAAAATAAGCAATATTGAAGATTGCATGACATTCCAATATAAAAAATCATGCTATCCATCTAGGTTTAATAGATTATACATAGTGAAATGATTCGTAGGGCAGATGCGCATTATATTACATTACACAGGTTAATATTACCGTAAATATCTATTTTACATTATTATAGGACTTTATTATTGAAAATTATAAAATTGTTAACTATTTACCTTTCATTCAAACAATCAATTCATATTTTTTGATGGAAGACACTTTTCAAATCTGAAAATACATTATTGTAGTAGAACATAAGAAATATAAAAGTACGAAATCTAGTTTAGGTTACTTGATAACTTTGTTTGTCAAGTCAGTCAATGTGTGATCACCTGTTGAATATCACATCGCTCTTTAAAACCTAGTATAGCAACTACAGGTCTGGGAAAGTTACTTTACTAGACCTTCAGTTTATTTACTAGGTCTGGTTAAGCCAATACATAAATATATACCTAGTAACCTGCCGAGACCTAGTTCTAGTCATTATGACTTGTGAGAGTAGTGATATGTAACCTGTCAGCCTAATGCGCATGCGTCCAATGATATGCTATTGTCGGAACCTCACACGGTTAGGAATTATCTATGACAAATAATATTTATATTTATAATAATATTAATTATAACATATTATAGTACTTATATTATATGTTTTAATAATAAACATCAAGCGGTGACACTTGACGAACGTAGTCATAAAATATAGGCTTTCGTTATCAGAGATGTATTTAACCTAACAACAGCTAGATTCCCTTGTTTTCAATGTAATATTTGACAGTGAAGAAATGCATTTTGGGACTTGAAAAGTTTCTTCCGACAAAAAATATGAACTGATAATTTGAATATAAGGTAAACAGTTAACGATTTAATAATTTTTAATAATAAAATCCGATGATAATGTAGAGTAGATATTTACCAATATTACTACGCTGTATGATTTATCAATCACGAGAACTAGGTCTTATTCGGTGAATATATATATAATATATACCTAGCCAGACCTAGTAAAGGAACTATAGTAAAGGACCTAGTATAGGAACTAAAGTCTGGTAAGGTAAATATATATAGACTTTCCCAGACCTGTTCTTTAACTAGGTCTGGTTAGGTAACCATATAGTCACCTTCCCAGACCTGTATGATAGTAATTGACATCCAGTTTGACAGTTCCATAAACACACCTTTTTACACATATGAACTTAAACAATGTGGGATGAGACATTCAATAGATTCACAAGTTGTCATACGAGGTAACATAGGCAGCAGAACTAACCTCAACAGCCTAAGAATCGTCTTTTTAGATTGCTTGTTTTCGACATAAATAATGGATTTTGGTAATCCAAAAGTGTACAGCATAATAAAGGATGATCTAATTGTTGTAGCAGGAGGTAGGTAGAACAAGAATTGCATAAATGTGACTAATAAATCGCAACTACAAGAACACTTCATATTTACCAAAATTTTAAGTTGAAAATTGTAAACTTAGTTGTATAATGAAATAATTTCTTTCAGGCTTGTAAAAATTTATTTTGTGTCGTTTGAATGACAGCTTATTACATTAGCCTACCTTTTTGTTAAGGCTAAGAGCAGGATCTATAGATGTCTTTATAATAGAAAACATTACCCATATATTTCAAGCACTAGGCATATATTAAAATTTTGTAGATAGTTTGTGTATCTTAGATGGGTTTGCAACTTATTGTATAACAGGTATTAACATCTTACGCTTTCAGGAAAATCATGGTGTATAGTGAGTGTTCACACCAATTTCAATGAAACTTACCCCTAATTATATTTTATAGATCTTCTGAGAATAAAAATCTTATCTATCTCATAAGTAATGACATATTGGCTTGGTTTATTCCATAACCCTAGGCATAGATAGTGTGTATCTTACGCTTAATGCATTAAACCTAATAATCTATAAAATGTATATTTACACTAAAATTCCAATTATAATGTGTAGGCCTAGTTTGACAAACGGATACACATGAATGGGTACAATGTTATTTTTTGTCATCAACTTTATATTTATGTGTATTTTGAAAATAAAACATTTTCTCTGGGAAGATTTGGTTTTTTGTAGTAAAAATGAAAAATATAATAAATAATTAAACTACCACTAGAGTAGCTATATATAGCTATATACTCCATTGTTGACAAGTCGGCAACTATTATCAGACTAGGAAACATATACTAATTGTCATCGGGAATCTTTTAGTTATTAGAGTAGTCTGTAGTAAACTATTTTTATAATGCTTTACAATGATAATTTACTTCTACGACAGTTTAGGTAAATTTGGTTAAATTTACAAATTATAATTATAATTTAGAGGTTCAGTATTTTTTCAATAAAATCTGTAACACCCCCGATGTCATTTAATTACTAAACTCATCATATATTATGTATCTCGTCAACATTAGGATATACACTAGTAGTGTACCGCTGGTAATATATCGAATCAGCAGTATGTCTCCCACAAATTGTGTACTTTTTACATTTAAAAACTTGTTTTCAAGGAACATTGAAGTGGTTCTAGTGTTAAAAGAAATGTTTTCTTCTTAATAGACAATTGCAAAATAACAATAACATAGGCTATTATGATTATTTTTTCTCAACTTGTAACACAAGACAAAACTGTTATAGGTTACATTAATACTATAAGCAATATTTGGTTCTTTTATATTTATTGCATTAATTATTCACTTTCTAGTAATCTTTGGACAAGATATTCTTCCAAATTCCGTGCCTGTTGAGAATGGAGTTGATGGATACCTGTGGCATATCAGTACTAAGTATTATGAAGCAGATGTTAACTTATGTACAATGGCAAATAAAGGGCTTGTCTCTCAACAGTTAGCATCAACTGTACAGGCAGTCATTATATATTTTGACAGCACTAAGGTAATGTATAATTTATATTATATTTTGAACATATTAGAGACAGATAATGTTTTAAATATTTAAGAAGTTCTCTTCCTTTTTTATAAAATTTTGAATGAGTGATTACAATAAAATTAGATATTGGGGGTTTTACAAAACTGAAGAAGTTATATTTTGACGTAAAGGACAATTTTGCCTTTCCCTTCTTCAATTGGGTTTTTGGGGATAACTCAACAATTTGAAGTGGTAACTCCTATTGAGTTATACATTATTTTAAAGGATATACAGTAGGGCCCCGATTATCCGAGCCCCGACTAACCGAGTTCCAGTTTAACCGAGTGTTTGTACACTGTACAGTACCTTAGTGAGCGAATGGAGTGGGGTGACCGCTCGGTCATTTTACTCGCTATTTTACTGTGTTGCAAAGAAGCGGGCCAGTTCAGTAAAGCAGAAAACTCTGATGAACTTTTTCAAGAAGTAGGCTTAGTTTTAAAATTCAATTTTCATTGGTAAAGTACCAGTACAAAACAGTTTTCAATACTGTAGCTCTTTTTAAGTGTATTTTCATATTCACCATTGACCTTGTTTTAGATTTGTAGGCTAGAATTTTGATTTACAAAAACTGTATTTTTATTTGCTGTTCAGTACAGCATATTTCTGTATTTTTTATATTATGAATGTAATATTTAGTACTGTGAGTTTCGTAATAAAGTGAAGTCAATATTTTAATTCAATTTTATGTCTTTGTAACGCCCGTAACACAGACTGACGGCCGAAAACATACACGCTACCATTGATTTCAATGGTGGCGGGGGACACACATTTGCCGGTCTGTCTGCCAGTGTTATCCGAGTGTCCTCTGGTCCACATTAGCTCAAATAATCGGGGTCCTACTGTAATTGAGTAGAAAATATAAATAGTTCAAAATCATTGCACAATCTTTGTCACTCACTCTTCCTCAAAATCAGATTAAAATTAAACAAATCTTGAATATGAACCATAACACATTTTAAAAACATATTTACTGGTTTGTAATGAAATAAGGGCTTAAGCTTGCATCACTTGTGCTACAAATACATCCTAAGTGTCAATCGTATTTGATTAAGGTAGAATCTAGTGTATGTACTAGGTTCATTTTTGTTTTTGCTAATTATTCCTAGTACGTAATATATATAAATAATATATATAATATAATAATATATATAATATAATATATATATAAATTTTACTTGTGAATTTGCACGTTTGTTAATCTCCATATTTCACCAAAATTTGAATGACATTGGTGGAGAGGATTTAGAGAAATTGTCTTATATAATAACTTTGCATCTAATTTTTGGCTTTATCGATAACTTACAAACCGAGATTTTTGGAAAGATGTTGACCAATACATATTGTTTAGTTCCTTATTTTGGTTTTACACTGAGTAATATTTGATCAAAATTGTTAGAGCTGATTTTAAGAAAACTGTGATTTAGTGGTTATTTTCTTACAGAAGTACCTCCAAATTTTGAGTTATTCAAAAATAAAAAGTAGAAATATGCCCCGTACTAAATTTATTTAAAGTCAGTCCTTGCATTTGAGTTGTAGAGTACTGCATGGGCATTAGACTTAATTATTTATTATTATTTTCATTCAGGGGACCTCAAAATGAATATACCATAAACCTTCGACAGTATACTTTGATACGGGAACCTGTCCAGACACGTAACAAAGCGTGCTGTTTGAGTATCCTGCCACTTCCAGGGTTAACCGGAACTCAGTTAGCCGGGGGTCGGATAACTTCGGCTCTACTTTTTTTCCCTTTTGTTTAATGTTACAGTATTCAATAAATTTGTGTAATTTCCTTATAAAAGTTGTTTTTTTATGCTCCCTATGTTATTAGTGTATGTCCAATTTACTATGTAAGAAAGTAAAAACTGTGAAAAACTGAACGTTATTATATTTTCCTTATATAAAATAGGAGTTGGTAGAAATTTTAAATAGAGCTGTATACCCTTATTTTTTACTTAAGCTTGGATTACAAAAGCAGTTAAATTAGAAAAAAGGTATTGACATTGTGTCTTTTTCAGTGAAACCTTGTATTTTATTGGCCCACAGTGAAATATTTCTGGGTTGGATAGGACCAAAATAATATAACGATATCGCGTTATCAAATAAATAATAAAATAAAGGATAACAACGATCTCTATAAAAAATGAGTAATTACATGTAACTTATGATATAAAGGGGAAACTAAATTAAATAATAGAAAAATAATGAACAACTAGTATCATCTGGTAACAGAAAATATTATTTTAACAAAAAAATAATCAAAAGGACATCTGTGCACAACAAATTAGGTGAGAAAGCGTGCAAAGAGAAAAGAAGCCGTTTCGCTAACCTTGTAGTGTACACGTGTTAACGTTAAACAATTCGTAACGGTATCTAAAGGGAGATTTTATGTCACGCAGCTGGATGTATAAAAAAAAAAAAGAGAAATCTACAGGGAGAGAGACCTGATGGGACACGCTAGAAAGCATAACGGTACTTCTAAAAAACATGAGAAACCGACAAAAGGAATTAGGTCGGCCAATCGGAAAACAGCCACATGGTGAAAGCGAAGGAAAGTTTGGGAAGAAGGGAGAGGTTTTTGGCGTCGAAAATTTGAAGAGGAGTCTAAAATCTGGAGTGGTGAGAGGAGGTCTTAGGGACAGAGAGCATTCTGTGGGACAGAAAAAGGGAGTTAGATTGACCACGAGACTAGGGTTCTCTGTGTCAATACGTCGAGAAAATTAATTAGTTGAATCAAAGTTGAAAAGAGAGTTAGTAGTTTTTAGTCAAAAGTTTGTTGAGATTTTGGAGCAGATTAAAATTTTGGAAGAATTGTTCGAGAGAAGAGTCGGAAGAACTAATTCATCGCCAGTGGAGACTTGAGGAGGATCATCAGCCCGAATTCCAGGATTAAGTTGTTGGAGATAGTGTGTGGAGTGTTTTGTTTTTTTATATATCTAAATCAAATTTAAAGCCATCGTTGTGTTGTGTGTGGAAAGTGTCTCGTCGATCAAAATTGGAAAGCAGTACCAACGATAAGTACAATTTAAAATTCTTGTTCACTTTAAAATTATAAATTCATTTTTCTAAAATAATTCACTTTAATTGAGCCATAAAAGAACCTAACGACCCTAAAAAGAGATAAGAGAAGTAATTAAATAAATTAATAACTAACAAATTGAATAAAGATTATAATAAAGTTGAATTTTGTAAAGGAAATAATTGTTTGTGTATAAAAAAAATAAAAGTAATTCAAATTACAGATTAATTTCATTAAAAATTAACGCCAATTGTGGAAACTTGATGTTTTTTTTTAGTAATAAAGTCTAGCATAAGGAAAGACAATTAGTTAAGATAAATTTGTATATTACATAACATTAAGGAATGCTTGTGGAATGAATGAAGAAATTTTAGACACTAATGGAATAGATGTACGTTTTTATGATTCTTTGACATGTTGCTTAAATAAATTAAGGTTTGTTTTTTAAGTAATACGTTGTGTCAGGTGTGTTATTTATATTTCCACATTTTGCAAGTTTAGGAACAACTAAACATATAGCAGGTAATTAAAATAATATTGAATTATTAATATCTAATAATAATTATTATTCAAAATATTCAAAATAAATAAATTAACTTAAATAAACATATATATAACGTCTTAAATGTTATATTTGGCTCACCAACGTGTGGCTTTTGTTTAAAATTATAAATCAAGATTAAAAATAATATAACTAAACTTGCGTTTTTGTTATATTTGGCGCACCAACGTTTGGGCAAGAATAAATTAAATTAAATTAAAATAAATATAACAAAGCAAAATTGCGTTTTAAGTTATAATAATTTTTTAGGAAAATACGTGAAAAGTTTAATGAACATAAAAAAGTGCTTGCACACCTGACATTTAACATGAACTTTGTGAAACATTTTGTCTAAATGTCTTGTTTATATGTTTTCGTGTGTTGTGTATTTTTATATTTTAATGAAGCAATTGGACTGATCTGACGATGGCAATTTTAATTGTCAAAACTGGTCATTGAGTAGAGTTAGCCTATATCAAATGACAATAATTGTGATGGACTTTAACTTTTAATAATGTATGAGTACTCATCCAATTAATATGTTTCTTAGTTTTTAAAGTATTATATAATGTAAATAATAAGATTTATTCATCACAAAACTTGTTATTTCGTGGTTTTAATCTTACAAACTAATGTTTTTTCTTATAATATGGTTTCCAGGCCGAGGGTTTGAAATATGTTGATGGTTGGTTACCTTTTTTAAAAGAATATGGATCAGAAATAAGCATAATGTTGTGTAATAGATGTGAAGATAATCCAGGGATAGGTGTTTCTAAACTAAAAGGTGAGTCATTTAATTGTTACAATGAGTCACAAAATAGACAAAGTTTAACATTTTGTGGTCCAAGTATCCTAAGCTTCTGAGAGATTTGCGCTTTCAGTGCTTACTCTGATTACATGTAATGGTTATTGTGATGCATTCTTTATTATTTTTCAATTTTAATCATTTAAGATTAATCATTTTATCGAATTAATTTTTATATTAAGAAAGAAATACTTTTATTTTCTTCTTACTGATCATTGTTCATCTTTTTTTTTTTTTTTTTTTTTTTTTTTGGGATCTTCATATGTTGTGGAGTACTGCATTGCTAAAATTTAAGTTGTTTATATTTGGTTTGATGTGAAATTATTTGGGTGAGGAAAGCTATGTGTCTGTTTATTTTTGTTTTGCATTATTTGTAATTGTGTGTATTATATTATACATTTTATAATTTTAGTATGTGGCGCTACTATGCCAGGAAGCTTTCTTTGTGTTTAAGATTTAGTTTCGATAGGTGTGTAACGAGTATAAAAAGTTATTTGTTTTGTTTTGCTCCTATTTCTGTTTTTTTTTTTTTTTTTTTTTTTTTTTTTTTTTTTTTTTTTTTTTTTTTTTTTTGTTTTTGCTAATTGTAAATATTTGTAATGGAACTCCTAACAGCCAATAAGTCTTAGAGATCCTATTACCCCCCCTAAAATTAGTTGTATTATGTAAATAGTGAAAATGTTTTTGTTTTTGTTTTTTAATGGAGAAATAATAATATGAAACAATTACCTCAAAATTGTAACTCACCATGTAGGCTATCTCAACAAAGTGACATATATCAAGGAGGCGTTTATTTTATGTGTAGAATAGAACAACTGGCACAACTTGGCAAAGTTTCAAACACAGACTCCAGAAATCACATCATGTAAAGCATACTTCTAAAAAAAAGTTGTGAACTCACGTTATTCATTGCTGTTTCAAAGCAAATCATTAAATTTTTATATTCAAGAGAGTGTAGCAGATAAAATAAACAAATAAAACATTATTTTTCGAGTTACCGTGGTGTATTTAAGTGCTCAGTGAGTTCATGTGACAGTTTTCTCGTCTTTGTCAAATCCTGTGCTGTTTTTTTATTTTTTTAGAAGAGTATTTTCTTTTGTTTTTTCTTCTAAATACACTTGTGGAAATAACACATAAATATATAGTTGATAATTAATTTTATCATATTTATATTGTATTACTATGCTTATAACTGTACAATTTTCTGACACTGTGCAAATTCCAACATAAGCGTTACAACTTACCTTCAAGTTTTAGGCTAGCCCTGATTTGTATCAGGCTTAGCCATGCGAAGTCAAGTTGAACTGTCTGAGTCAACAGACTCGCTCACAATTAGCACAACTGAAACGGAATGTGCTGTAGCTAGCATATTATCTACTCAAAATACAAAACTAAATGAAAATCAACACTAAAAATAAAACTTAGCTCTAATAATATAATTGATGGTGAAAATACTCCAAGCCAACCAAACCTTTTCTAATCTTAGAAACCCTGACTTCCATACTTTTAAACGGAGTTATGAAATTCGAGAATATGAAGAATCAAATAAAGGGCCATTTGAAGTGATTGTTAACTCTAAAATTCACCCATTCAAAATAGGTAAAATTATAACATAACACACGGAGGTAAAAGTGTAGTGGTACAATGGATGTAATCCTTAGAAAATGTTGGTTTGATTAAATATTTAAAAATAGCGGGTAAAGTAGTGGGGATAACTCTGAGTTAAATGTGTATTGGATGATATTCAATACCAAACAAAATAAATTTAAAGATAAAATAGATTTCTAAATAAAAAATAAATAATAATGTATAAATTTAAGATAAATTTTTGAAATAAAATGTTTATTAATTGTGTGTTATGTGAAATGATGATCGAACACTCTTTGGGGGGGGGGGGGGTGATGGACAATTGGATCTAACAGTGGTTAAGATAGAGATACGCAGTTTTAACCGGTATGAACAGGTTTGGAATAGCAGGACGTGGAAGTCAGTCTAGAACGAGGGCCTGAGGCTATAGGAACCTATGTTAAGGGATTCTCCGAATTTTCTGTTCAATGATAGAAAACGTGTTAGGAAGTATTAATTTTGTAAAGAACATGGTGCACTAACATTTGTAGAAGTGCTAATGACAATATTTTATGTTTTTAATATCGTATGTGCTTAAAAATAAGAAAAGGGCAAGATTGTGCAATTATGAACACGTGCTTTGTTAAGACGGACAATAAACTATTGTGTTTAGTATGTTATATGAACCATGTTTCAAGCATCGCATCACGAATATCAATCAACCTACAGGTGTAGTCATCATACGTTCAACGCTCAAAGTTGCAATACTAGGAACAATGAACAATACGTTTCTTCAACTGGTAACTCGTGTTATAAAACACGTTATAATACAAATCTGTAATTTCTATATAATATGTACTATGTTTCTTTTTGTATTTTATTGATGTAAATTTAATCAATTTAACTTAAGTAAGTTTACTAGTCCAAATACCAGTCAGGTAATGGACATTATTAATTTTCTTTTTATATATTTTCGTACTCAGGCAAATGAGTAAATAATCATTTCAAAATTTTAACTTCATTACAGTAATTCAATACTTGCAAGTTTCATTTTCAATAAATTCAATTTTTAATTAAAGTCAATTTTGACAATGAAAATAGACCTTTTTTCAAAGGCATAAAAAACTCTAGTTCTAATAGGATGTTAATTATAATTGAAGTTCATGATATGTTTCTTTTGATGAATGTTCATGTTAATATTTGGTTTGTTTAATAAATGTTTATGTTAAAATTTCAGTTTCAGTGTTATTCATTCAACCAGGTCACTGAGAGTACACTTTTGAAAGAGCTTACTCCCGAGATAAGATTTTAATTCAAATTCATTTTCAAAATTGGAAGCGAGAGCTTCCTGGCACCCGTAAATGCTGAGCAAACTTTTAGATTCAATAATAAACTCAAATTCATTTTATTTCTTTTTAAAGTAATTTAAATATATGAACTCTTCTAGTTCGTATATATTTTTAGATTGTTACATGGATGAATGCACTTTCAGCTAACACGGTCCTAACATCATCACACCTGAAGGAATAAAAAGTGTTTGTCCTATCTTTTAGGGTGGAGACATTGGGGGTTGTTTATATCAAACCGGACATAGACCCAAATGAAATAGTTAATGAGGCTCTAAGCCAATATAAAATATTAGATGCATAAATTATCACAATAGAAATCCACAAGAGGTGAAGGCATATATAAAACTCACTTTATGAAAATAGTTTTTTCAGGAACAAAGCTTCTTGATCACATAAAATTGAATTATGTCATAACCCAGTAAACATATACATAATGCCTGTCAGGCAGTGCTTTTTATGTTTTTCATATGGACAAGTAGCTAACAGTCCATGTTAAAATCAGAGATTATGCGGAATTTGTGGTGAATTTTACCATGGTGAGTGTGACAAATGTTTTACCATTTGGAGAATTTTATGGGAGAGAAAAATGTTGATTACATAACAGCAAGTAATTTTTTCCCTATCACATACAAAATTAATAGGCATCTTATATATAAATTACAAAAGAAATATACTTTCGGAGAAGTAGCTAATTAGCCAGCTGACTCAAAGAGTTGCATAGATTTTCCAAACCTACAATCAAAAAATAACAATGCTCATTCCAGTCGATCGCCAGAAGCCATATACTCCACCAACAGATACAATTTTTTCGATCTCAGGGAGAGTATTGAAAGCGATAACTCAACACCAACACCTTCTACCATGTCAAACCTATTTTTTAAACCAAAACCCAGCAGACCAAACACTTTGCAAAAACCAAAACCCTTTCTTAGACAAAGTCAAGATAACCTTAATTACAAACCCAACTATAAACCACAGGCACATAATATCAACAGACCTGAGCCAAATAAAGAATCATTACAATCTCTCCTGGAAGTAGATAGATTACAATTAAGGGAAGCCTACACCACTACAAATAAAATAAACACCCCTCACAAAATATAAGAAGTGCTAATACAAAAATTAACTCAATTTGCAAAAAATGAATTCTCTAAAATGTTATTCTAGCAATAGTAATAGTAGGCTGTGGACAAACTCAAGCATCACTAGTAACATAGGCCTCTCTGGAAGAAACAATGTTCAAAAGCAATTCACTCAAAACCCATACAAAGGTTTATAGGTTTCTTTAAAACCTTTGTTTGCAAGTCTTCGCTTTTTATCACATCGTGTCATTCCTACACACATATCTTGCTAGTATTAAAATCATCAAATGGAATATCCAGTCTATCAAACCAAAATGGGCAGAACTGAAACATGTTCTAAACAATCAAAAAATCCACATTGCCATGATCCAAGAAACATGGCTTAACAACAACGACAATATCAGAACATCCAACTATTATATTCTAAATTTAAATAGATCTGATGGATGTGCAGTCATAGCTCTGATAATCCATAATTCCATCATATGGGACGGAATCACTTTTAACTTGCCCACAATATATGGTGAATGTCTACGACTTCAAGGCATACAAATAAAAATTTCAACATACCCGTTAAGATTTTTAACCTCTACTGCCTTAAGGCTAATATCCACCACACAATTGCGACAATTATATTTTTCATCAGATGACCGTTTATCCCTACTTTGTGGGGATTTTAATGCACATCACCCTTTTTGGCATAGCCCTAGAGCAGATGCAAGAGGTAATCACATATTCAAAGCCTATAGTACTTCTAATTTTATCATTTAAATGACAACTCCCTTACAACAGTGCCAAGTTTATTCAGAAAACCATCCTCCCTCGATCTATCATTTGCTACAACATAAATACATTCTCTTTTAATGAACTGGGAAGTCTGTACGGACTCTATGAACAGTATTCACGAAATTCAGAAATCCAATCAAAAATCAATTTCCAGTCTTTCATCTCATAGGTTGCAGCATTTCCCAATTGCCATCAAACAGTTATAAATTCACTGACAGGAAACATTTTAAAGGAGAACATTTAACAATAAACCACAGCGTCAACACAGAAACGCCACCTACAGAGTAACAACTACAGCAGTAGTCCTCTAAAGCTGTTTAAAAGTTGTATAATTTTGGAAACCTTTAATGCTTTGGGGAAGTTTATTCATCGATTTAGCACCTGTTTGTGATGGAAGACTACTATAAACATTTAACCTCTGCTGTCTAGCACGATAATTACAAGCCTGTCATGTGCTGTTATCGTGTATATTCTGGACATGATTACACTTAAATTTAAAATATAGCAACATTTCAAGTATGTAAATACTTAATCTTTATTGTAAGATAAAGTACCCAAACACTTCTTTTTCGAACTTCTGTTTTACCTCTTTAGCTCAAAGTAAGCTTTTTCTCACTTGATACGGAAAAATGGATCATATAGAATAGATGTTAATGTCTGACTATAACTTTTAAGAAAGAGTTATTTTTCAGTTTATGAATTAATCCATCATGCCACACCTTATCAAATGTTTGTGCCACATTGAGGAACACAAAAAAAGCAAATATTTTCATGTTCAAGTGATCACTTTATAACATTACTAATCCTATGGACTTGATCAATGATAGAATGTTTGTTTCGAAAATCAAACTGATGAAACTAAGTCGTTGTGTTCGATTTGATCTCAGAGAGATAAAATGATTTATTGATAATCTGAATTTGTATGTTTTATTTTTTTCCCTTTTTGGTTACAGATATTTGGGTAGTACATAATCTCAAACAAATATATATTAGGCATACATTTTTCATACAGTATAACAAACACACAGAACACAATTCTCACAAAAAATACGCCTAAGTATCAGACGCGTTTCAACGACAAGGTCGTCGTCTTCAGTGATACACAAGCTACACCAATCAAACTATAACTGAACTAAAATTTATAATAGTTCAATTATAGTTTGATTGGTGTAGCTCGTGTATCACTGAAGAGGACGACATTGTCGTTGATACTTAGGCGTATTTTTTGTGAGAATTGTGTTCTGTGTGTTTGTTGTACTGTATAATTTTTCTCATAAGTCAAGTTCAACATTTAATATACATTTTTCATAACAAATTGTTGAATATAAAGATATGAATTATTTTTACACAGAATTTTATTTTGAGTTTTTATTAATTTTATAACAGAATTTGTTGATTAATTAAATACTGCTACAGTACAACCTCGTTTATCCGGACCAATTGGGACCGGAAGTGATCCGGTTAATCAAAAATCCGGATAATCCGAAATTATAGAAAGATAAATAAAACAAAATATAAAATGATAACTTACCATTTATAAGTCATGAAAAAACACAATATTTACACAGTCATTCAATTTACACAATACACGAAATTATGCAATGTACTGTAAATGACGAAAAACATTTTATTTACATACCTGAAATATTTACACATGCTTTTAATTTACACAGGGTTTAGTTGTTATTTATAAAAAAGTCATTTATCTTCCTCTGTTTTAATTTGGTGTGACGTTTCAATGCGGCCCTGTCTATACGATTCAATGCGTCTAACTTTTGGGCCATTGTAAGCACATTACGTTTTCGTTTCGTCGCCATTTCCACGCACAAACGCTAACACACGAATATAAATAAATAGCAGTAACAACGCCCACCTCTAAATACTATGCCAATTCTCATTCACATCCTCGATACTCCCGACTGGGGATGTGATGTGCCAACTGCCAAAAAAAAGAACGGGGGTTCCCAAAGCTGGCGGCACCGCTTTAAGATGTGACAAAATGTTCACATTTACTGATTTACACCCTTGAGTCTTAGCAACCCGACAACAATAAAGTTGTAAAACTGACATGATGGTTTATGATGCGTTGTAAACACGCACCTGGTTTGTATTTATTTCACAGTTGTACATTTTCTTTAAGGACTGTTACAGGCATCGTCATTGTATTACACTTTCTAAAATATCAGACATTCTTAATTTTTTTCCCAGTTTTTTAAAAAAATCCCTGACATTTCCCTGACTTTTCCAGAAAATTCAAATTCCTTGACTTTTCCCGATTTTCCCGGTCGCTAGACACCCTGATAATACTATTAACCTTATCCGATCAAAAATGTAAAGAAACTAAACACGGCACAGCACGATATGGTAATGATGTATTCCGGTCGCTAACACGTGATAGACTACCCGCCGGCATAGACAATAGACAAGGTCACTGTCATGCCGCATCGGTGTAGGGGGATGATGACGCAGAGGTCATTGCTCCTCCACTTTCTCTTCCCAGTGCATCAACAACCCGCCCTAATACCTCGAGGCGACACTGTAGTGTTGAGGAAATCACGTTTTTATCAACATTAATGTATAATAGCAGATAGGCCTATATCTTGTTGGAACTCCATATTCAAGGATAAAATAAAGCAAAAGCTTAAAGTTTCAAAATATTATAAATATTATTTAAAATATTATTCAAAATACAGTAATTATTAAAATATTTTGAAACTTTAAGCTTTTGCTTTATTTTATCCTTGATTAAATTTTTTATTTTTTGTTCCGGATCGATCCGGATAATCCGGACATCCGGTTGAATGAGGTCCGGATAAACGAGGTAGTACTGTACCTTTATAAAAAATCAGGATCCACATGAAACTATTAAAGATTAGTTTAGTTTTATCAACTGCTTTTTACAGCTCAAGAGTGGTGTGTCAAAGAGGGCTTTGAATTGGTCGAGTTAGAACCAGAGATAGATGAGGAATGGGAATCTGAACAAGACTTTGTTGAGACGACGGGTATCAAGAGAGTTGTACAAGCTCTTCATGCTCATGTCTGGCCTAACCTAACAATGAAAGGTAACTATAATATCTAATTTTACTGTAGGTTTTCACGTTAGGGATTTCTAGATGCACATCTGTTAATTATTAATTTGTCTAAATTTACTTAGTTGTTTTTAGCGTGACATTTCGAAGTTATTATTTTTTACTAGAACTATAGTAGATTTTCTGCTTAGTACATTAGAGAGTATTATCATAACTGTTGTCGATGTGTTTCAAATGTACTCCATTTTCAAAAAATATTTACATATTACTTTGTCCCTCAAATGAGTCGTTTAATTCAACCTAGAGATTGATTGAACTTGTGCTACTATGCACACACAATTTATCTGAACTCTCCCACTGAGTAAGTAGGTTTGTTAATAATTGTCACAACAGCTTGTGAGAGTAGCTTTCTGCAGATATTTAGCCTATGAGGCTGATCCCTTAAAAATGTTGCTCCTCTGGTTTTATGATCATCAAAATCCCAGTTATACATAGGTTTTAATTTGATCTGATTATGTATAATGGTATCAAAAATATGTAACTCCATCTATTATATCCATTCCATTTGAAAATATAATTATATTTAACAATAAATGGTCAAACAATGAAATCCGTAACCAATTATATAAATCTGGAATGAAAAGAAAAGTTCAATATTGTAGGTTAAGAGCTGAATGTCTCAGGCCTAAATTGTAAAACAAAATATTTATTTTCTCATATAATCATGCAAGATGACTGGGTGAAGCAATTTAAGAGAAAGTCAAAACTGAGTCACTAGTGTCTACTTTATTAAAATCGGGAGCATATTGTAACATTTCACATTTTTGGGTCTCTAATTTGGATTCGTACTTGGTTCGATGTGTGACGTAAGCAAGTTATGATGTTGGGAAACTTGCTTCATCTCTCGTATTGCAATCATATATTCAAAGCTTCGAAGTAAAAACGTATAAGCGGAAAAATCAAATAATTAAAAAATCAATAAATACATGCGTAAGGGCTGAAAAATGAGTAAACATTAATTTCAATGTCGCATATGCGAGGTAATTAATTTGGAAACTCAAAATTGCAGCAATTAAACGTAAATTCAAGTGAGAGGTCTGCGCTCTGTGCTGGGAAGTGACTAGGATACCTCAGTTGGTAGAGCATTGGCGTGTAAAGCCAAAGGTCCTGGGTTCGTTTCCCAGTCTAGGTCGTATATTTTTCACTTGAAATATTATTGTATATTCAATACTTGCTAGTAAAAATGTATAAGCAGAAAAATCAAATAATTAAAATTAAAAAAATAAAATGTTATAAATGAGGAAATAAATTATTATTCAGGTGTAATGTTTAACAATCTAATGTTATAGGATAGAATTAAACTGAAACGCCAAACTGAAAACTAACCAATAACATACCAGTATAATTTCAAATATCATAGAAATTGGCAGAACTTGCAGGTAGAGGAAATGGGAGGTAATGTGAGTTACAAGACAACTCCTTCGAGGAGTACATAAATAACTTTCAAAAATGGAGTTTATCCAAAACATTTCAGGATGAAGTTAAATCACCAGGAATAGTAGACAAATTTATTCTATTAATTCTTTATGAATTAATAGAAAATTTAAAGAGTTTTTTTTTTCAAAAAAGTCATTTTTAGACTATAATTTAAAACAGAAGACAATTTTTTATTTTTTTATTTAGCATTTTTTGCTAGTTTTATGTACAATTATTTTGTATTAATCCGAACACTATACTACTTAAACAGTTTATGTGACGTTATGCATCTTTCTTTCTTTACTGAACTCGATAAATTTGATTTTGTCTTTCTCTAAATCAATAAGCTTATATTATACTACTTACTTAGGATGATACATGTACTACAGTATAATTAAAAGTGTGATACAATATCTTTTTTGTATAGTGCAAACCCTATGTTCGGGCACTATTTTGTAAGATTTAATTTATAAGTTTTGAATGATTAGCAATTATTGAAAGAAGGAATTCAAGGTTCAGACTCTAGTCTGTACTCACCAGGCAGACTACTGTGACACGTGAATGGTAGGATATACTCGATGAGAATTTTACTCACTCATGTTTAAAGAAATTGAATACCTTTCCTTTAATGCCAGAAATAAACATGTCTTACTATATTGTATTAAAGAATTTTGACAAACATTAGTACACATCCCTACATACTAAGAATAAAATTTAGTCCAAAGTTCTAACACATATGTATATCAAAGTTACAGTACTCTTACTCACATTTCAGGTCCAAAAATAATAATTAAAACAACACTTCTCTTAAACTAACTTCATTGTTTAAAAGTTTCTAATTATTTATTTTTAAAACGCTCCATGATTGTTCTGAACGCAGTGCGTTCCTCACATACATCCACCCTGCTCTGCACGCTAAGTTGGAATCCCCGAATCTTGGTTGGAACGGAATGCTCCACTGCTTTGCCTAGCTTGCATTAGTGAATTCTTGGAATTTTGTACTTTTCCGTTCCAAGTGGCATCGTACTCTGTGTGTTGAATACAACACGCGCTTTTTGTCAATTGCAGCCTAGAGGGTGTTACATTATATTCATAGTAGGCGCTTAATTTAAATTGTTCGATTTATAATTATTTGTCTTAAATATTTTTGTTCAAAGTTTTTGTAATTGTCATTTAAATCATTTTCATTTCTATGTAAACTTCTTAATTAATTAAATATGTATAACCAAATCCTTAATAACTTAATTTATTTGTTTTTTACTGGTTGGAGAATGTCCCATGCTTACAACTACCAATTTTTGTATATTAATTTTTGTGCAAATCATTCTTGATTTTTAATCTCTAATGAATATTAGTATTTTCTAATTGTATTGGCTTCTGGAGTACAGCTTTAAAATATTTGTTTTTACAGTATATCACGAGGAACTCGGTTTTTGATATTCCTATTATTGATAATAAAAATGGGTCTTGAAAAGGAAATTTTATAGTCTTATTTAATATTTCATTTGTAATAAAACATTGCTAATGTGAAATTAGTTTTTTTTAATGTGGAGGGAAGAGGTAACCAGTATTTTTTATTTACAGAGAGGACAGAGCCAACATCTTTTGAGAGTTTACTTCACGGTGGAGATATCAACCAAGAAATGGCAGACCTACGGTTGTTAGATGTTTTGCCTCATGATATGATAGAAGACAATATTGAAGACAGAATAGGTAAGAATTATAATATAAAGAAAGAAGGCTGAATAAGTAATAGTTTCAAACTAGTATAAATCACATTATCTAATGAATTTTTAAGGAAGAAATATCACAGATGTCTAAAGGATTATATAACATTCTAAAATGTTAATTTTATGGGAAGGGGGAATCAAAATTTTGCTGTTAAATAAGTGAAAACCTCACAAGTGAGGTTCTTTCCCTAAAAGTGAGTGCTCAAAAGTGTAGTATTTTGACCTTTCTTTATTGATTGATCTTCACATTGCATGGCCTCAAGAAACCAAAAAAGTGAGGCCAGTCACAGTGGATTTTCAACATCCAGTCTATCTGTAGTTGTTGTTATCTCTACGTAAGCACGATAAAAGCAACAAAAATAAAGATAGAAACATGAAATTCGGTATAAGGGACTATAGTGTGCTCATATAGAATTCCATTGAAATTCAGAAAAACTGAATTGATAAAGTCAAAAAGGCGACCATATTAAACAGTTTTTTTGTTGTTCATATCTCTTGTGTTATTCAATGTATAACACAGTAAATTAGATTAAAATTTCCAAATTTTAATTCTGCATGCAATGATACCAACATCTCTATGAAGGCAAATTGTCAAAAATATAATTTTGAAGCTTGATCTCTTGACAAAATGTGATATTCATATAGTTACGAGATCTGGCAGGGACGAGTCATTGACAGAAACATAACGAGTGGAGGTTAGGTTAGGTTACATTGTTAGGTAATGAAAAATTTAAAAAAATAAAATTTAATAATTTTGGTAGAAAGAGAAACATAACAAAAATAAAAACGGAAGCGACTTGTACCCAAAAACTCACCTGCTCAAAAAACTAGATTCTCTAAACCTCCTCTTCGATGCACCTGAAAAGGTATTACAAATGAAAAAGACAGTCTGAAGCATAAGAAAAAAAATGTTCTAAATCTGTAACAATTTTCTTATTATTCATGCGTTATTCTTATTCTTATTTTCATTTAGCACAAAGAAAAATTGAATTAATATAAATCAAAAGGGAAACCAAACTATTTTGGTCTATTAAATTTAGACATTGACGGCCAGAAAAACTATTTTAAGAATTCGAGAAGACAATAAATAAGTTAACTGCACAAAAAATAATTATACTATTTGTAAAACAAAAATGTTTCAGAATTGAAGTTAATGGATCTTTTATAATAAATAATAAGAGTAATGTTTTTTACTTGTAACTAAGTTGTCTTTTAAGTTGCAACAACAACAACAACAACAAAAATCATGTTTAGCTTAAAACTGCAAAAATTTGCGTGATGATTTTATTTATTTATTTATTTTTTTACAGGATTTTAATAGACATCATTAAATTTTGTGTAAGCCGCTATGATTCAAACATGTATATAAAATATTAAATATATATATAAACAAAAATTTCAAATTTTGTATAAGCCGCTATGATTCAAACATGTATATAAAATATTAAATATATATTTATAAATTTTGAACCAGAATTTTTGGAAAAAGATCTACAAATACTCTTGTTATTTACTTAGGTTTTGGTTTTAAGTATAGGTCATGAGACAATTAGAGCACTTTTTAAAAATTAGTAATAGGATGTAGAAATAAGAACATTGGCAGAAATTTAAGAAAAAACTATTTTGAGTCGGTACTTGAAACTTTTACACCTGGCTTTTACACTGTGCTTGCCTCCCACACAAGCTTCATTAATCTCATCTCCTTCAATCAATAAACCTTATTTGATAAAAATCTTCCTGCATATCATTCTTTTTTTGGTCTCGTCTCACCTAAGTTTCCTTTCATTCGCCTTTAATTACTCGTCTTCCCCTTCTATCCATTCTTCCAATGCGTCTTAGTTATTTAATTCTTTCTTGTATGTTTCAACACAGATTTTGAAAACCAAAAAAAAAAAAACTCCCCCCAAATAAAACTCAAATCTTTATTAAATTTCAGAAGAGTTGCTTGGCTGCGGAGTTCAAGGTGATTTCTCAAATTTGTTTAGTCAACTTCAAACGTTGAAAGAACGTGTTTCGACTTTACCAAATGATCAGAGAAAAGTGTGTGCAGAGCAGGTAGTTTTGGCGTTTTGGAGAGCTATCGGAGGTGATGATGAAGAAGTGGACCTTTCTGATGGAGATCTTATTTCCTAATTGTGTACAATATAGATTTCAGTCTACCGTATTGATATGATTCATTGTAAAAGCTATTAACGTTGTTTTATATATATATTATTCCATTGCTCCAACATACGTATCTTATCTTATATATACAGTAGACTCGTGACTTATCCAGTCCTCCATACTATCTGGTCCGAGGTGTAGTGTAAATTTGGATTCACAAATTTACTGTACAAAACTGTTAATTTACAACACTTTCAGATTGTTGGCTTTATAAAATTTACATCTGTAGCCACAGTACATGTTTCCTTTGGAAATGTTTTATTGACATAGATCAGTATAGCTGTATGTGCTCACACAACTTTTTTCAAGTCTGTACTATTAGTGAATAGTAGTCAGTTAGCAGAAGATATTTTGTAGTATCAGTATATGCACCTTTAATTTTTTATTGGTATGTTTTTATTTTTATTTATGATCATTTATGTAATTTCATAACTGTTGGTTAAATATGAGTGACAAATGAAAGAAATATAATATCCAATAAATGTAATTTTTGTTATATTCTTTAAATAAATTTAATATTTGTTAAATATTTTTGTCACATTTTTTAACTTCCCTTACACAGTTAGGTAAAATTAACATATTAAATTTTATGAATATAAATTCAAATATGCTAAGAAATGCTACTGATATTTAGTTGTCACAAATTTGGGTCTTGATTGCAAAGGAAGTGATTAACCCTCAACATCCAGTTTTTCTGCTATCTAAATTCAGGCGACCACCGCTTTAGGCTGGATAGACGCGAGCCTACTTTATCATTAATTTATAAATCAATTTGTCCACTATTTTGTTGTTTGTCATTCTTTGTAAATACCCGTTTATTGTATTGTAAATTAGTGTAGATAAAAACAATTTTTTTTTAATTTGTTCAATATTTTTCACATTATACTTTATTCCTAAGTTATGTATAACAAGTAATGTATATAGGTTCTTCATATCAGATTTAGGTGTTGGTAAACCCTAAGGCAGAGTTTACATGAAAGATTATACAGAGCTGCTAAACTGAACCACAATATGTCAGATATCAGGCTCTGTAAGTTGGTATCTCGGCTCGCAAAGCTTCATTGTTATTCAGTTTAATTATTTAATCTCTCATACAAATCGAAGATTTCCATCATTTTACAATAGTATGAAACAATTCAGAATGTATTCAGTGAAAATATATGCAGAGCAGATATTTAAGGAATGTCATTCCAATGAGGAGCGACATACATGAGATCTAGTGGACATTAGAATCAACTCCAATTCAATATTCCACCATCAACTGGTAGGCCTAGGAATGCAAGAAGAAAATTGGAAATTATAGTTATTTCCCGACATGTAAAGACCATGTTTCCCACCTCAAAATTATTCCAAATTAAACAGTTCATATAGGAAAAATTATCAGACAACCATGATTCGACCTCTGAATAGAAATATCCAAATTTTAAAATACCACTTAGAAAACTTTAGCATGAGGATCATAGACAAGGTACCGCAGAGTCGCGAGGATTATAAGTAAACAAAAATTTATCGGAAGAATATTTTTGGATAGAACGGAATATAATACATCAAAAAGGTTGTTTGGAAAAATACTTAGGATTCACGAGTAATTCAGTATAAATTAAAAACAAAACCAAGTCCCAAATAAATATGGCTGATTTTATACATGTTCTTAGAAGGTCGAATGAACAGACACACCCACTTTTAAAACTCGCGTTCCAATTGACAGAAAAAATTCTAATAGATGTGACGTAGGATTTTCAATGTAATTTGTTTTAATTTAAATTTGTAAATTAGATAGTAATATTTGAAACAATTATTTTTATTTATTTTTTTTTTAATGTAATGAGGTTATTTAAAAATTATTATTTAATAAAGTTGAGTGCCATTTTGTAATGTTTTATTACAATAAAAAAATAATAATAAAATAAAAATTATTACTCTTGGAGAGAGTGTAAAGTATCTCTGAGGTCACAAGTTCTTTTGAAACAGTGTATTTTGTAGAATATTAAATAAAATCCATAATCCTTTTTACTGAAATGTACATTTTATTATTAATAAACAATATATAACATCAGTATTCATACAAATCAAATATAAGCTGTAAAGATAGAATTATATTTATAACATCCTAGATACTAAATTAATCAAAATATTACATTCATTAAAATTTTATTTATTATTATTTTTTTTTATAGTTGCAACCTACTTTTAAATTGAAATTTCTAAGTATTCAGAAGCTAATATTTATTCATCTTACATAATTACTTTCATAAAACTTTAATTCTTTTTTAAGTTCAAAACATCAAATTCAAAGAGTTAAACAAGGAAAATCTTATATTTATAAAAAAATTCAATAATTATATAACACATTATTCCAATAACACATTACCTCTCTTTATAAAAACACGAGACAATTCTATAGACATAATATTCAAGTTTCAATAATAAATTACAAGTTTCATTTAATTATATATCTTAGTTTCTATAGAAAATAGTTTAGGCATGTTATACCAGACATGCGTTCACTCATAAAAGTCAAATTGAACATTTTACATAGAACTTTTAATTAAAGTCACTTCTTTTCCGGGTTGAAGACACATGACATCGTTTTACCGTCTCCCGTCTTAAAATTAACTTTTTTACTTTTCTATTTCACTTTTATGAACATCACAATTAATTGTTTACTTCATCATTAGTTCAAAATATTCTATTCAAGTTATTTAGTTTTTCTTTAAAACACAGTTTAATTGTCCTTTCTATACACGTTTTCCTGCTTACGTAATGCACTTTATCCATTGCACCATATTACACAATCATGTCTTTTCACTTTCAAAAGTTTATTTCTGACCGATTGAAACTAACTCACATTATTACATAATAATACTTTTAAAACAATTCTTAGTTCCTTAGAAAAACATTTTCTTTCGACGTCTCCACATTTTCTCTGCAAACATTCTTATATTCTGAGCGTGCTCTCCCTTTGAATGTTAAGCTCGGAATGAAATGCCTCGGTTGGTAACAGCTTTCGTTCTTTGTGTTCAAATTGTTAACTGCAATTTTCTTACAACTAAATTTATACCTGTTTTAAATATTGACATACATATAATAAATTTCTCTGGTTATTTTGTACTAATTATTTTCTTTACCGGTATTTACTTTATTCTTTATTCATTTTATTCAAATTAAATAGTTAGAATTCCCAAAAGACTAACTAATAATTAATTATTCCAAATATTACACTATGGTATAAAATAAACATACACACAAAAAACCACGTGATTCAGAAGGCGGGCAATTCAAAACTTGGGAACGCTATTGCTTTAAGAATTATTGTTGTTGGCATCTTCAGGGACAAAAGGACGCTCTCCTGTATAAGGAGAATTGAATTTAAATCTAGCCAACTAATCATTTCATCCAGTATCCCAGATTAAAACCAGATGAATATTTAAACAGTCCAGTTTAGTTACATAGTTCGCTTTATTCTACCTTCTGCGAAATACGAAAGAAAACTGAATGAAAATTTAACAACTTATTAGTGAGATCAATCCATTTTCATATTCTATTCTATGTATAGTTGAGAATAACGACTACAAAGTCTGAATCAGGATGAATTTCTATATCATAAGAGGAGTTAGTCTTAATAAATATAATATTCAAAGTCCAATATTAAATTCCAATTTCAAACTCCTGAGATTATAGACATTTTAACTTTTACTCTACTACACTTGTTCCTTTCCATATTGTAATTTCACTTACTCAAGACACTTGTGACTTAGTCAAGTTTGTTAATTTATAAATAATTTTGCATTTGTTTCCATTAAAAGCCGGCACTAACCAGAAACCCCGAGATATATAGGAGTAGTGCAATTATAAAACAAGTTTTGTAATTTACTTTATATTTATTTAAATTTATATGTAAATGTTTATGTTAAATACCTGCAAAATTATGTTTTAATTAAATAAAGACCGTACAATATATTTAGATCGTTTTTGTGATTATATCTTTTTCCTATTAAAGCTACATAATCCGAAATATGTTTGGATTATCCGCAGCCGTTATAATGCATTCAACATTAGATAGTATCTGGTTTTACAATATAAACAGTAACATAAAATTCTTTTTTTTTCCTTGTCATTTGAAGGATATATATTTTAATGATTGTAAAAGTAAAAAACAAATTACAGGACTCCCTCTACGCTGCCATTATGTTGACAGTTAAAAATAAAAATTAAAAACTTTGTTTAAATTTAAGAAGTTGGTAGATTTTTAAATATAAAATATTGTTTTTCAAGATAACTTCTCATGTAGGCTTCAAGCCATTGACTCCCAAGCCAGTATTTTGGTCATTACCAACCCTTCATGTCTACAATGACAAATAGCGAAGTAATTGTCAAAAATGTAATTCCGAATCCTGATCTTCCAAAAAAATGAAATTCATATAGTTACGAAATCCGACAGGTCCAACTCGCTGACATTAGAATATAAGTGGAAGTTCCTTTATATATGTACAGTTTCAAGGCCCAAGACTATTTGAAATATATATATATATATATATATATATATATATATATACAGTTTAAAAGAATTATTAGTAGGGCCTATCTGATATCAAGTTAGTAGTGGTATGCACAATTATTACGTAATTCATAAATCCTGTGTAATAACTCTTTTAAACAAATTTGTCCTCTACTAACATATAGTGGGTAAGACTCCTTGATCTACCAGTGCAATTATTCTTATGAAACCATACACTGTGTTTTATTTTGATGTATTTAAAAACAGAACATAAATTTTCATTGTCAAATATTGTAAATTTTAACTGTAAAATAGTATAAATTTTGATTCTTAATAGCACAGCTTGGATTAATGGGGTTGTATAGTAGTTATTATTTATCTAGACACTTCATGAACATATATAGGTCAGTTTTTATCATGATCAGTACGATTATAAATACCAATAGAATCGTGGATGCATAGAAAGAAATTCACATCAACATATTAGTTGCATATCAAATTATAAATTATGAGTACAAATAGATTAAAAAATAACACAGACTTAAGTAATAAAATAAATGTAATTCATAAGTAAATGTGAGTACAACAAATAAAATTAACAGTGATTACAAAAATAAGTCATGTCAGTCTGTAAATAAAATGATAGCAGTGTTTAGGCTGCTTGTTCCACTTTGATGTTTGTTTCTGTAGGAGGCGCTTGTTTCACTGCTGGCACTCCTGTTTGTACAATTTGCACCACTCTTTCACCTCCAACATCTTGACTCTGTAATCATAGTAAGAATACATAAATTATCAACATATTTTATACCCTAAAAAAAAATCTTAGAATTGCATGTATTATATTAGCGAATTTGTTGTATGAGAATTCTATCTATTACGATTTCTTTCATGAAACACTTATATTCGAGATCACAAATTTTCCTCCTATCTTATTCCTTGAAATAATTTGGCACCATCCTTTAGAAGTTCACTATAGTGAGCAAGGGATTGGCAATCCTGAGGGAGCCTAGCTGAATCTACACCTTAATCATGTAGGCTTGCGTTAGATTACACTTTTTCATCTTTCCTAAGGTTTCTCATGATCAACTTATGTTCTCTTCTATTAGTATTCAAGGGTTAAGAGTCTTTTTTGTGTGTTCTTTTTTTCCATTCTGTATAAGGTGATGAGTATGATGATGCAATGCAAGGTGTGGCAAGATGAGCGACAAAAGATGTACAGAGATATGGGAGTCCAAGTGGATGTTAACAACTTCATAAGTCAAATGGTGGAATCCGTTGAAAAATGGAAAATAGCTGAGGATTTCGTAATTACCATCATGAAAGGAAGGCAAGCACATGGAGATTAATTAAGGAATAGTACTAAAAAGAAGAACTAGGAAGGAGGGTTTGCCAACACGATGGGTATAGCCGGAAGGTCGTTCCGTGTTTGGCAAAAAAGCCCTGGAAAACAGTGGAGGTTTTTTTAGTCGGTACGAGTCCGGCACAACCTGGGCACAGGGCCCAGGTAAGAAAAGGTCCTTGAGGATTTTTCCTTCTCTTAAAAAAAAGGTGATGACGACAGAGAGGTTTTTGCCTTTAAACAAATAATTTTGTACTAATTTTAGTTCACTCGTTTCATATGTGTTGGTAAATCCATTAGAAGTTACAATTTTATTCTGATGTTGCTCAAATTTAATCTGTAGGGTTGGTTCTATAAATTCTATTTGACAAGTTCATTAACCAAAGACATCAGATGGTAAAATTATTTATTTTTTTTAAAGTTGAGGATAATTTATTTTTTACCTGAACACAGTATATTTTTCTTCAGTAGCTCATTTTGTTCACCCTTAAAATCTATGTTCAGAGATATCTGAATATGTTTTCTACGATAACAAATAAAAAAGTTATTAAAAATATATTTTTAAATTTTGTCTCAAAATTTAAAAAAATTAACAATAATAGCTCCGGTAATCGATATTTTAGCCAAATTTTGCATGTAAACTAGGTTTTAGTATTTATTAAAATATTTGGAACAATGGTTCCGAAATTTTAAAATGAACAGTAATAATTAATATCTATGCAAGCCTTATTTTGTGCAACTAGTGATCTGCATATATTAATTGCAAAGTCCAAAATTGGTAATGAGCATACACACAACAAATCAAATTAAATCGCCATCTTTCATGTCAGCATTTTACCTTTGCCAGATATCCATAGTTTTGTGACAAGTCACAGTTACCTAACCTTTATAGCTTAAAGGATAATATTATTGGTATGACATATTTTACAATAAATTTAAACAAAATAAAGAGCCTAGATTTTCAAAAAAAGTGTTCAATATAAAATATGACAAAATTCTATTTAACATTTTAACACGTTCGCTACCACAATGTTAAAAAAAATCGTAACCACAGACTGCCGCCGCAATTTTGCGGCGGGCGTGTCCTACTCCTAGCCCAACGCCGCAGATCTGCGGCGGCTGGGCTCATTAAAATAGACTGCCGCCGCAGATCTGCGGCATTGGTTTCTTCATAGTAAATGAGAAATATCTTCGCAACGGTCTATTTTAAAGGTTAGATCGCTTAGGCACGGTCTACAGGATAGTCCGCCACATATATGCGGCGCTTGGTCTGTAGCTGGGACTATCGCTGACGTCACTGGACAGTTGGCAACACTGACATACAGCATTACCTCAGTCTGTGGCGAAGGTCACAACCATTAGGACCAGTCTACAGGGAAGTTCATGAATTTTTTCGTGGGCTGTGGGAGTGACCCGGCCGCCGCATATATGCGTCAGCTGGTAGCGAATGTGTTAACGAGATAAATATAACCACTGTATAATTAAATTTAAACAAGATAGTCTAGAGCCAAGATATGTAAATAATAGGGCCTAACCAAATAGTAAGATAACTGCCAATATAAATGAGTAAAAGAAAATATAGTATACAATCAAATTTAGAATAATACATAACTTAACTAATTATAATAATATCTAAAATAAATGTAAAAGATTATGTACAAACTTCAGAGAAGATTTAGTTTAAACCAAAAAAAAATCATGGAAAAATAAAAATTAGGTATAATATGTATACAGGAAGGAAATTTATAGTAAAATTGTGACAACATGAGGACTTAGGGCAGATAAAATAGGATTTAGGACATAAATTGGAATAGAAATTCTAAACAATGACCAGCTTTATCAAATGCGAATATTACAGGTGGCCATCTTGATCATGTGATAACAAGAGCTTGATATTAACTTAAATGTTGTGGAGGGAAAGCTATTATAATTGTACAGAACTTTTAATTTGTAATGTTTTAAAGAAATAAGATTAAAAAAGTAAAATTAGCATTTAGATAAGTAAGAATAATGTAATAGAGATTTAGGAATCCAGAAGAGTGAAATTAATTTATAAAATGTAATGAAGTTATTAGTGAAGTCATACAATGAGACCTTGAGTTCAAAGAACTAAAATATGTAAGTGTGTGGGAGGTATTTGCTATTGTTCCAAAACCAAAGCCTTGCAATTAAACAATTAAACTGACTCCCATTTCAATTAGTGAGATTTAAATAAAGTAACTAAACTGTGTTGAATATTAAATTGAAAATTGTAAATAAAGATACAAATATCAAAAATTCATATTACATTAATTTATTGATTTTAACACTTATACATTGTTTTAACAAGCTAGTATTAATATTATTATTATACATTTTTCGGACATTTGCCATCATTTGTGTGTTAAAAATCAAAACACGACGTTTCGGGAATAAGAATCAATTCCCGTTATCAAGTGACTAAAAACTAAAGAAACATGGAACTAGAAACTAAGCCTATGTAAGAAGTAAAATTACTGTGATAGTGTTTTTTGACTTCTCAGTTTTAGCTCTGAGATGCATGCTTAGATATTAAGGTTGGTGGTATTCTTATTTAATTTTACTTCTTACATAGGCTTGTTTCTAGTTCCATGTTTTTTTAGTGATTCTTATTCTCGAAACGTCATGTTTTGATTTTTAACACACAAATGATGGCAAATGTCCGAAAAATGTATAATAATAAAATTGAACTTCCATCATTAACAAATAACTTCAAACAGAGAATAGTATTAATAATTAAATAATTATTTCAAGTGAAAAATATACGTCCTAGACTGGGAATTGTACCCAGGACCTCCATTTTTTTTATTACAGTTTGTAACAATCAACTTCGTGAAAATTCAATTAAAATTAGTCTTTTTTTCTTCCTCAAAATTTATTTAGGGTGTAAAATGTTTGCAACAATTTTCAGTTTCTTAGTTTTATATTTCCGAATGCTTTCAGTTGTGAATTCTTGTCCATGTACCAAAATGAGTTTTAAAGTTATTGATCAAAAAGTGAAGAAGATCTATGTATGTCTTATTAAATGGTCTATATCTTAAAGTCGGACCCTCAGGGGCTCACTTTAGTGAGTACAGGCTTGGCAGTCCCAATGGATACTAGCTGGATCTACACGTTTGTCATGTAGTTTTGGGTTAGATCCCTCTCTTTCATCTTTCCTATCTGGTCTCTTTTACCAACTCTTGTTCTTTTTCGACCATGATGCTAGAGTATTTTGAGAGCTAGGCTTTTTATTTTATGTTCTTTTTTTTATTAGGCTATGGTGAGCGGTTTTTTTGCCTTTAAACGACAAAGAAAAAAAATCTTAAAATCGACTTAAGTATATGTGACCAAATTTTGATAGCTTTCATTTTAGTATTTTCTAAATTACTTTTTAACAATGATTTTTTTTTTTGCCTTTAAAGTTGGCTTAATGGCCTAAACCTTCACATTTCACCTAAATTGGTTCTAAATAGCTAAGGTAATTTTGAGATTTTCAACTATTTTGATTGAATCAAAATTTTTAGGCAAACTGTGATGAAGACTATTAATTTATGTTTTTTTTTTTGTATGAATGTGTTACAGAATTAATCCAAATGGGGTAATTTGAAGAGAAGTTTTTTTATATTGTTACACCACTACAACTAAATGTGAAACTTATCTAGGGTGTTAATTTTTCATAAGATATAACTTTTTAAATGTAGATTGTTTCCATAAACAAGTTTGATTATCATTCCCTGTATTACTACTTAATAAATACACAGATTACATGTTATTTCATTGAACTAGATCTACCACCTTCCTCATAGTGCATCTTTTATTTCAATTGTTATTTAATTCTTTGCTTGAAAGTTTACAAAAACAGTAGTTCAAATTATTTTAAAACAAAATCAATAATATTAAGTTGGCAACCCTTGTAAAACATAAACCTGCAAGTTTCACACATTTTTGAACTACATTCAATATATTCTACATTAGTGCTTTGGCTGCTCACCAAAATACTTCCCTCAATAAAATGGAAACTTTTCACAATTGGCTTATGTCCAAAACTTGACTCATGCATGCACTTTTAGTAACTGGAGGAGTATTGGTTGTTTATTTTCTTTCGGAACTATAAATTGTGATTTTCGTCAGTGTACTATAAATTAAATAAATATAAATAAAAACATTTATTTCAATCCAAGGCCTTACTGAGCAGTTACTTATAGCTTATTTTATTTGCTAATAAATCTTATCTTTAATAAATAAATCTTATCTTATCTATAATAAATCTTTGCTAATAAATCTTAGTGACAATGTTAGTTTCTTATGCTAAAGGTTGATCTTATATCCTCAGGGGTTCACGTTACTGAGTACAGGATTGGCAATCTCGAGGGAACGTAGGTGGATCTGTACCTTTTTTTTTGTAGACTTGGGATAAATGCCTCTTTTTCATATACTCTATCACATCTCTCTTGACCAATTCTTATTCTTTTTCGACCCTAAATTTTAAGGACTAGGGACTTATTTTATCCTCTTTTCATCTTTTTATTATGAATGAGAAGTTTTCCTTTAAACAACAAGAAGAAAAGGGTTACTTTAAAACTGTTCATTTCATATATAAGATCACTGTGGCAAGGTTCTCAAAACCAAAAATTTAATTTATTGTTAAACTACACAGCACTTTTTATTTAATTTAAGTTAATTTTATCCTTTCAAATTTTGGCAAGAGCTTGATTTGAAAATTGGTTTGATCCAAAAGGGAATAATTGTTAAATTGATAGAATCGAACATTTAATTTGGAATCTTATAAATTTTATTAAAAACAATGTTTTAACTAAGGTTGTTTTGCGACAATTTTTAGTTCCTTAACTCCATTTCCACCCTTTTGTGCCTCATAAAAACTGCGCATTTATATAGTTTTTAAAATCTCTATTATAGGGATGGTTGCATATTAAATTGACAAGCATAAAATTTAATTTTTATTAATGTAAACGATTTAATATAGGTCTCGATGAAAATTTTTATAAAATCTAAAATAGTGCGTAAAAGTGAACAATTACCTGAAAATATAGAATTCCTAATCTGATATGAACTACATTTGATCCAAACTTGAAAACCATTACTTGTTAAAAACAAAGCAGTAGTGATAAAAAAAAGTACTTATCTATTTATATTTCCCATTAGAAATTGAATAGAAATTTGTTGCCAAATATTTGATCAGCATGTCTATAATGGAAATACTAACATTTCTTAAAATAGATAAACAAAATTTTCTTCAAATTTTTTAGTTTCCATTCATGTATTTCTTAGAAGTATAAAATTCCTCTCTTATCATTTTATGTTAAATTTCCTAAATCTCTGGAATATATAAAGGCTCAAATTAGTCTTTATAATCTAGAACAGGGTTAAAGAAGAAAGAGATTAGAGGAATAGAAGCTCTCCACTTTTCATTTTCTGACTTTTTTGTTTAAAGGTAAAAAAACTCTTGGTCATCCATCGTCTTATAAAAAAAAAGAGAGAAGAAAAGAACATAAAATTAAGACTTCTATTCTTCAAATACTCTAATAGCATCAGGATCAGAAAAGAACAAGAGTTGTTCAAGAGAGACCTAATAGGAAAGGTTATGGAGGTGGATCTAACCCAAGATTACATGAAAAAAGGAATAAATTCAGCTAGGTTCCCTCAGGATTGCCAAGCTCATATTTACTATAAATGAGAACTTGAAAGTTCTACACTCTATATTATATGAATATACGGTAAACATCCTAAGATTAATTCTCTCTACATAGGGAGGGCTAGATGTATGGAGAACTTCCAATTATTATTTTTACATGGTTAGGTTAATTCGTTTTAACCTTACCTTTTTCGGAGCTGAAATGGTAAGAACACCATCTGATGAGAGTGATGACACAATGTTGGCAACATCAACATCCTTTGGCAAAACATAGCGACGTACGAAATGGCGGGAGATAAAACCATGTTCATCTTGTTTCTCTTCGTGTTTTCCTTCTACAATCACTGTACCGTCAACAGTTTTTACTGAGATCTCATTGGGGGAGAATTGTTGGACATCTAAGATCACCTGAAAAAATTTATTAATAATTAAAAAATTATATTGTTCAAAGTAGCTGTGTGATTTCATACTATACAGAATTAAATTTTAATGGTCATATTTTAAAAAACATTTACAAGTAATGCACACAAACTTGCACTGTTTTAAAATGAAGTTTCACTAATTTGAAGCTTTTTTAAGAAATACTTCAATAATAAAATTGTAGACAGTTTAGATTTCAATAAGTATAGAGCTTCAGATTTATAAATAAATATTAAGTTATAGTTTGTTGTAGCTCATGCATTACTGAAGATGTTGACATAGTCCTTGAAACATTTGATTTAATAAACATATTATTTGTGAAAATTTAGCTTTTATTTTACTTTCAGATTTAGTGATAAAGAATGCTTGAATTACTTCCCTCCCTCTCAAAAAATCTAATATAATGAAAAACAGATATTTATGAGAATGAATAGATTGGTAGATGGTGATACTGCTCCAAAATGGGACCAATTTTTAAACAATTTGATCAAGTAAGTAATTTAAATTTTTTTTTAACAATTCAATAATAAAGTAATTGCCCCATAAAAGGAGAATCCTAATAGAATCTTGCAAGTCCACCAATTCCTTCAATAAACTAACATTTTATAGAAGAAAAAATTGAATAAAAAAGTATGATTTTTTTTAAGGTATGGTTTCAAAGAGCCCACAAAGAAATGACAGCAGTTAAAAGAGTAAGCACAAGACCTTGAGCCTAACAATAAGTTAATCATTTAAATTTACAATGTAGGTAAACAAAATCAACTTGTTATACTCAAACTACCCCAGTTTCTACTACTTTTGTAATATTACAAAAATTCATTGTAATAAGATTCATTTTTAAAGATAGAAGGATTTGTTTTTATTCTGTACAATGGTTAGAAATAATTTAGTATCCAACAGTAATCAAGTTTTATAAAAAGAAAAATTAGAAAATATAAAAATGAGAGATAAAGTTAGTAAAGTACAAATAAATCGATTGTAAAAGATTAGAAGGATTGGAGTGAATTATTTCTAGTTTAAGTGAATTTATCAGGGAAAATATATACATTTTTTAGTTCGGAAATATCGCAGATTGTTATGTTTCTAATTCTAATTATTGGTTGGAATAGGAACTCCAGTGTAAAGATTTAAATTTTACGATGAAAACTAAGTTGTAGGTATAAAATTAAAACAACACCTAATAAAAATGAAGTAAGTTTTGGTGCTTAAAATTTTATATAATTTATATTTTTCTAACATAATGTTCTGGAATTATTATATAATTTTTTTAAATATTCTAGCATTATTTCTGGATGTGGTTTATTTATTCTTTCTATTTGTTCTATGTCCATAAAAATATAACATGTCTCAAGCAAAACGTAAAAAAAATTTACTTTGTATTGGACATTATACCCTGGATACTCTTAAAGTTATCACTATAATATAATATCTTTAGCTACGTAAATTTCTACGTCTTGATTATAAGGTGCAATATTTTTTGTATAATTAATTTATCCACAGTGTTAAGAAAAATAATTGGAAATTAATCAAAACAACTTCCTCTTCCATTTAGTTATTTCTGTTGCTATATTTAGCAGCTTTCAATAGGTTTCATTTGCGTTAATAACATGAAGCAAAGAAAGCGACAACTACACGAGATGGAACATAAAACATATGTTAACCATATTCAATAATGTAAGCTGAACGTGAATTATTTTAAATATATCATGAATCAAGTTTGAAACTATCTTAAAAATTTCATACTTTTAAATTAAATATTTTTCTGTTTATATAATATATAGTTGTTGGATAATATTTCAAGTGAAAAATACACGACCTAGACTGGGAATCAAACCCAGGACCTTTGGCTTTACATGTCAATGCTCTATCAACTGAGCTATCCTAGTCACTTCCCAGTATAGGGTGTATACTTCTCACTTGACTTTGCTTTTTACTGCATTTTACTTATATAATATAAAGTTATTGGTAAACTATCATTTTTCAACTAGGATTCTCCTTTCCTCAGGCAATTACTTTATTGATAAATTGTTCGTGATAAATTATTTAAAAAATAAGTTGGCTCTTGTTTTGGAGCAGTACCACCCTACTCTCTACTAGTATATATTCTATAGAGTATCATTTCATTTCAAGAGAACCATAGACGTTATATTAAAAGGTCAATTATCTCAAAATAAATCCTAGCTATTTCAATACAATTTTAGTGAAATGTGAAAGTTTATAATTCAAATAATACATAGTTCATGAATAAATTGAAGAAAGTGTAAAGATATTTGTTTGATTTTTTACTCATCCAATTTACTCGCAAAATATTATTTTATTTTTTATACGGCTTATTTTAAAGTTATAAGCTTTCACAGCTCATCAACATTTCTTGGGACAATTTTGAGATATTTGAACTAAGTTTACCCATTCATTATTATTATTATTATTATTATTATTTACCAATAACTCTCAAATGGGAATTTTTTAGTAGAAGGTGACAAATGCTTTTGACTCATATTATGATTGAGTTTAATGAATGAAGTGAAGGGATGATAGCAATAATTTCATCACGAATTGTATACTACTATTAGAGACATTAAACAATAGTCTACACCATATAATATAGTATATGATACTATATAAACCACATAACAAGTTTAGTATTAACAAAATACAGTTGCTACATTTAGCAATTCAGACTACATTTAAAAAATTAACTTTTACAATTATTTTACCACCTTTATTGGTAAATGGAGGATATAATGATCAATTTAATAAATCTTTTATTATTTCATATTGACAAAATATGTAGCATATCTAAAAAATATATTATAAACATTACAAGAATCGAGAAAACACTATTACAGTTAGATCATATAAATTAAACTACTTAACCTAAATATGAAATGAATTGAATTATTACTTGTTTTGCTGGAGTAATTACCTGGACCTTATCAGTATCTGCTACAACATTTGACGAGCCACTGTTTTGACGAGGGAGTTGTCGCCATGGCCTATAGTATCCTGCAGGCCTTAGCAAAGAAGTAGGGTAGTTGTTGATTAAATCATCTCGTCTAAGACCAAGACCAAAATGTTGGTCTAATAGTCTTGATGGTCTTTCCCGATCAAAGTCATCCCACCAATCACGGAAGAGCAATGGAACCATAGACATCTGAGATAAATTTAATGGTTTTTATTTTAAGTAAATTGTAATTATTATAGAATTTTTCAAATGGCAAACAACTATAACTAAAGATTTACAAACAACTATAACTATGACTAAATCCGACTATTTATAATAACTTAAATTATAATGATTTACCGTACTTTCATAATAATGAAGAAAAGAAAAATCACCATCAACTATTGTGACGACGGTAGGTTATTTTAATTTAATGCTGTAAAACTGATGTTGGCATGTAGAGACAAATAGTTAAAAATCATAAGTTTATAAAAATCAAAACGTAAAATAAATTTTTTTAAATAAATACATCCACAAGTAAAATAACACACCCAACGATAAAATAAATTAAAAAATAAACTTTACAAATATATAACGTTTTCAATACCCTACTCACGTACCAAGAACCAATTTTTTAGATCTACAAAAATACAGCAATTTTCCTTTCCTGTCTTATATATTTATGTATAAATTTATTATTGTGAGGCTGAAAAAGAAAGTTTGTGAATAGAAATGCAAGTTTTATAAAGTATAATGTGTTGCCTTGGACTGTTTAATATATAATATAGTTAATTACCTTAGAGGTTGTGTCCTCAGTCCGTATAATTACCTGAGGACAACCTCTAAGGTAATTAACTATATTAGAAATGCAAGGTTTGGGTACTATAACTTCACTGCATTCCTCATTCTGTTCCACAGCTCAGAGATACAGTATTTCCGCTTTAAAATAATACTTTGAAATCAAACAAATAATAATAACAATTCTCCTCAAAGTACAATATGTCAATTAAGTAGCATCAAATAATGCTAAATTAAACTTCTATTTTCAAATATGTGATAGTGCAAAAATTTGATATCACATTTTCAATGGTTTTTAACATTTTAATCCCTTGTGAATACATTTATACCATTTTCAAAATGATGTCTCTATTTGTAATTTTTTAAACAAACAATATTTCAAGAATAGTTGGTTTAATTGACTAAAAAATCCCCTCAGGTGCTCACTTTAGTAATTACGGGCTTGACAATCCTGAGGTACCTAGCTGGATCTACACTTTCATGCAGTCTAAGGTTAGATTCATCGCTTCATCTTCAGGTCATTCTTGACCAACTCGTATTCTTTTCCTACCCTGACGCTATTAGAATTTCCGAGGGCTAAGGGGTTTTTATTTTACCTTTCTTTTTTTTGTAAGGGATGATGAATGACAGGATTTTTGCCTTAAACAACAACAAAATAAAATAAAGTTGACTAAAAATTGTTAAAGTTGATGCAGGATGGTTACATGTAGTGAAATTTAAACATACTTCAACACTTTTTTGAAAACTTCTATTTATTGATTTTGATGGAACTCATTGTTTATATGTTTTAAAAACACTGCTTTAGATTTTAACTTCAAACATTATTTAGTTAATTGAAAATCATGTTCTGGGCACAAACAATTTTAATAATTTCGAAGAACAACATATTAACATTTTTTTAAAGATAGATATTTTTTTAAATTTCTAAAATACTTAAATTTAGAGTCTTAGAAATGTTATTCTTAAAAATATTCTAGGTTCACAAGTATTTTGTGTTATGAGATTAATAAATATTTCTTATTTGTTTATATTTAAAAAACAAAATTTGAGGCAATGATTACCCAATGCTTTTTAAAGTTCATATTTTTGCCGTTAAACAAAATAAGCAACAAATTTGCTTCATTTTAAATATAATTGACATGAATTTAATTAATTAATTTTGCAGCTATAAATTAGAAGCTTTGTGTGTTTTTATCCAGTTTTTACAAGAAAAAGAAATATTCCACCAGTTAAAAACATTTATGTTTTTCAGAACACACAATTTTAAATTAACAGTCATTTTACTTAATAAATTAACAAATTAGAATTCTGTATGTGATGGTTCCAATCCGAAATTTCTACGATAAACATAAAATTGAGTTATACCTAAAATTACAATATCAAATTTTGAGCTTCTAAGAAAATTTTACATTTACATAGATACTTAGGTTTGGCAGTGTCAAGACATCAACATGAGTGAAGGGTGCTTATTTTAAATGTACAGAAACTAGGTCTGTTAAGATCAAGTTTCCATCACGAGTGTACAGACTCAATAACATTTTAAGGGTTGGTTTATACTTAATAGAGTGCCATAATGATACCCATTTAAAACAATCTGATGTCTAGATTTATAGTTTAATTTTTAACTGCCACTATAAATAAAAAAAGAAAGAAAGAAAAGAATCTTCTACTTTTAAAAAATGAAAAGAAGCACAAATTAAACAAGTCTTGTTAATTAAATTTTAAATATAAGCTCTCCTAAAGTAATAACAATTTATAAAATTATTTTCCTTTTAATTTTAATGTTTACTTTTCAAAACCTATTTTATTAATAATCATTACTAATTTGTCAGTTGAGTCTTTTTATTTCTTGTTGACAAGATACTTAAAAGTTATTTGTTAAAGATTGATTTCATTTTAAGTAACATCATATTTTAAAGTTTAGAAAGAAAAAATATTGACACATATGACTAAATAACTACTTGAAAAAAATTCTAAATTGATATGTAAGAAACTACAGACTTACCTTTGCTTGTGTTAAGAGAGTTTACGCTGTGATGTGTTCTGTTGTTGAACTGGCTACTGACACAACATTTATACTAAGGTGTCTAATTATAGACCTGACACACTATTTTCTAGAGCGTTCCCTATACTTAGAGGTAAATTTGGACTGTTTATCATTCTTAAGAATTAATCAGTGTGTGACACACACATCTCTGTCAACATTACTTCCTTCATCATAGCCTTCCATTGTAATCCTGACTAATCAATGTAACATTTAGCTACTGAACATAATGTATTTTGATATGAGGAGTTAGTTTAGTATTGTGCACTGTATTCCATGAAGGTATTCCAATGTTCGATTTGTGTGAATGTTGTAGATGTGTATAAACGTATGTTACAGAATGTTCAAGTAAATACAAGACCGGTGCGAGCTAACTTAACACCCTAGGTGAAATATCTTTAAGTACCCACTTCCGCCACAATGGTTGACATTTATATCTATACAATAGTTAAAATTTATACTAATGAAGCTTTTGACTTTTTGTATAATGTATACACTTTTTTTTATGAATTTGTAGCCTAAAACAAATCATCCATGTACTTTCAAAAGTTAAAATAAAAAGTACAATAAAACCAATACTTAATATTTATTTATTGAGGATAAATTATGGATAACTATTTTCCATGTTTGTCAATAATAAAATATAAATAAGTAAAAACTAACAGAGTACTAGAACTAAAACCAACTCAAGATTGCATTTCCTTTTTCAAACATTAAGCTTTGAAACTGTAGAAACTAGTTCATTTAGGTTGATGCGCTAATTCTTGTTCAATTGATATAGTTGCCAGTCCCACCGTCTTTCTTGTGTCATAGACGACCTGAGGTATGTCTTGATCAACTTATGCTTAGAAAAGTTCTTCTCCCCAGCAGCTACTTATACCGGCAGTTACAGTAAAACCCTTAGAGCGATAAACTAATTAGGTACGCATTCTTGGCAAGTAGGATTTTCAAATGAAGTTAAGAACATCCTTTTAATGTTGATTTCTTAGGAACTCAAACTATAGCAGCTTGTTTTTTACTGGCATCAATATCTTTAGATTCATTTTGAGTTAACACTCTTTCCATCTTCATACATTCATCTAGTACGTACTTGGTTGGTTTGTCCTCTATGTGTTGATATAATACAGATATCCAAATGTGGATGTAATCTCCTCCATCTGGGTTTATGCATTCAATTAATTACGCTGTACATTAAATCTAAACTAATAGGCTAGATATCTAAAGCTGAAGATATGCCACAAATTAATTATATATATAGTAAACAACTTTTTTATGGGTTTTCTATAGCTAATTGAACAGTTTCAGGACTCGTGCTGATAATCTGCCACATGTGATTTACAGTTGCAATGCTAATGTGAATGTTATCAACAAATAATTTATGATCATAAATTCAAGTAAATAAAATTTCGTTTGTAAATGATTTCATTCAATTTCAGTTTTAAAAAATTTCCATTTTTAATGACTTTTTATTTATTCTCTTTTAATAATTAGTTTCAGAAAAATGTGTGTATTGTTTAAATATCAATATTCTACATTCACACATAAATTTTCCACATAAATTGAAAAAGCCTTGAATGGAAGTAAAAAAAGTTGACTTCTATTGGCAGTGCTACATGCTACATGTATGTTTTGCTGTATTTTACAAATATTTAGAAAAATTGTTTAAGAGATGGGGCATCAGTAGTAAAATCATAGGCAATAAACAATTGTTTAATACAATATAAAATATTGTTTATTGTATGTGGTAAAAATTATCCAAACCAGTAATTTTATGAAGTTCAAACCCAAAAGCATTAAAATACAGTCAATCACATATGTAAATAAGATAGTTAGAAAGAACATTTACAGAGTAGTAATGCAGTGGGTATCGTCATACAGAGAATTGGAACGTAATGAAACGGTGAACGAGTTAGCTAAAAAAGTCAACTCCGTAAAACAAAAACCTTCGAAACACAGTGCAATGGATGGAAGGATTAAACAACTAAAAGCATTATCAAACTTCCTACTACCACAAGATGAAAGAAGAATAGATATAATAAACCATTTGCAAACATATCAAAGTCCCTACACTAGGAACAAGGAACTTCCAACTAGATCATTGTTTGCCATTTCTGCATGGCACAGCACCTTAAGGGGGTCAATATCCTCCCTTCTGAGTTGTCCACATTTTGCAAATGGTCTGACAGTAAGATGAACAATCACCACTAATCTGTGAAAAATTGACTGCAGAAACACCTTTCTGTTCTGAATTGGTAAATTAAATTAGGAAGAGCGTAAGCCAACATTGAGCCAATAGAAACAACAACTAATTTTATGATTTATTTATTAATAGTAACATTGATTTATCCAAATTTATCCAACTATCTTGGGCTTTGGTGTAAATAGTAGCCACTAAGTCAATAGGTTAATGTATAGCAGTTATTTATTTGTATAAAATTCTTATGCATTTACATTTTAGGAAAGGCCTGGGCTGGAAACCCTGGGGTGGATATTCAAATTTGAGTAATAATTTTGTAACGAATAAACCTTTTTACATTCCCACATGTACATAGTTTAAGGAAAATCATGTGATGAGTAAAAAAATCAAAAGAATCTCATATAATTTTAAAATTTCAAATACAGTACAACATAATGAAAAAAACAAACACAATATTTAGTAAATTCTACAATTTTATTGAGTCTTGCCGACAATGGTTTCGCCAGCAACGGCATTTACAAAGCAGCTTAACAAAGACTAAGGAAGATATTGAAAACTGACATATAATATTACAAAACGAAGAACAGTTACTTAGCTGGGGGGGGGGGGGAGTAGAAGGGCGTGGGAAACATGTGGTCATAAGGAAAACAATGGTTTTAACAAAGGTGAGTTTGACAAAAATTCTACCTGATCATACCTTTGTTAAAACCATTGTCTTCCTTATGACCACATGTTTCCTGCGCCATTCTAATCCCCCCCCCCCCTAGATTAGTTACTGTTCTTCTTTTTGTAATACTATATGTCAGTTTTCAATATCTTACCTTAGTCTTTGTTAAGCTGCCTTGTAAATGCCGTTGCTGGCGAAACAATGGTCGGCAAGACTCAATAAAATTGTAGAATTTACTAAATATTGTGTTTGTTTTTTCTTTAAAATGGAGTTCTACAAAGTACCTTCGGTCAATAGTGTAAATCGTACAGTAAAACATCATTATGTGTGATATGTTTATACTTCACAAATTAAAATTTATAATTTGATATGATTGTATAACATTATAGATACATGACAAATTTAAAGTTTCTTTGTTGAACAATTTAACTACAATGTTTCCCAAACATATTTAGTGTAAACATGTTGACAAAAGTTTTGCTAAAACCCTAAAAATATATAATAAAAAATTTGAAGATAAACTCCTAATCTACTCCTAATTTCAAGTTCCATGATCATTTAATACTAGCCACCATTAGAAGTATAGTCATTTCAACTTCAGAAATATTCAAGGTGTCATTTGGCAAAAATCCACCATTTTGTCTCTGAGATATTTTTATAAAAATCTCAAATTAGATATTTTACACTGCTCTCATCATTCTCTCTATACTAGTAATGTGGTAAAACAAGTTGATCGGTACTTAGCCACATCCTACAATGTACAAATCTTCTAAATTTAATTCTCAAAAGTTGGTCTCTTGGACCTCGTAGTAATTGTTAAATTGTTAGATCAAGAGGTCTTACTCAGTATATGTAATACTGGATAAGTTTGTTTAAAACAGTTGTTGTGTAGATCACTACTTTCTTGACATCAGCTAAATGTGTACATATTGAACAAACATCACTCGCTTTGCTTATCTCTATGTTTCAACCCTGCCAGGCCTCTAGCTTAAAACAACTTGTACATATTTGAGGAAGCCTCCACTTGCTATGATCTGTTGGTAACCATTATATAGAAAATTTAAGTCTACAAATTTAGCGTGTTTTAAGTTTAATAATACACAAAATATTAACATAAAACTGTTAATTATGGCCGCCGTTTATCATTTTAAATTTGATATTTCTGAATTTCAATAGAGTTCTAAATTACCACACTATAGTCTCCTATACCAAATTTCAAATTTCTTTCTATACCAAATTTCATATTTCTTTCTTAATTATTTTTGTAGCCACTTACGTACAGACGAAAGATAAATGCCATGTTCAAAATCACTATTTTGCTTTCTTGAGGCCTTGAAATGTAATGATCAGTCGAAAAACGGATGTCTACATTTTTTGTGATTACCAAACTAACTCTAAACTGGGTAAGTAATATATATACATTTTTAATACCAACTTTTTTATTATTCAAAATTTGGAGTTTCTGCAATATGGTAACACTATAACACAGCAATTGGATTTTTAAATTTTTTGTTAAAACGATTTGTATCTAATATTTGTTAAAATTTATTTTTAAAAACTAAAAGGTTGAATTTATTACAAATTAAATTCAAGCAATTTGAAGAAATTTTTGGTGAAATGTGGTGGTTTACAACATAATGTGCTGAACTGTCCATACAGCAGGTGATTGTGTTGATTTAAAGTCAATAACCATTATCTCTAATTCCATATCTGAAGCAGGTGTAAGCAGTTGTTACACATACAATAAAATGAACAGTCAATTAATACTGCCCAAATAATGAGTAACTTCTTTGTGCAGCTCATAATCAATGAGGGGAATGTCTCTCTGGAACCTTCCATAAATCCCAAAGGTTATCTCCAACAGAAAGTCTTGGACTAGTGTAGTCAGACTTTTAGTGAAGTGCATGCTAAGCGCTTAGGAGACAGATCCCACCAGAATCTTAAAACAGGGTATGTTGAGTTAACTGAGCAGAAAAGTGGATGTCCCTACTCCGGTTCTCATTTTTTAGTATAACACCACTCAACCTCAATTCACTTTCCTATCCTACTTACCTGTCTGTCCTAAATAACCTCCATTCTCCTCTTAAAAACAAACAGTGAGTCAAACTGAATGTAAATGAAAATTACAGTTCAGTATTCAAATACTAAAATGTATCTCAGTAGTCTCCACCTGGCCTAGCGGTTATCACTTTGGCTTTACATGTTAGAGGTTACAGGATCAATCCCCTTGGGCACTCAAAACTTTACAGAGTTGACCCACCTTTGCAAGGAAAATTGGGAAGCTACAATTAGTAATGAACTTTGATTGAGAAGGCTATAACAACAACGACAAGAATTTAAATATGCTAATCACACATTACACGACTGAAAAGTCACTAAGAATGCCTAGGGTATTCATGAGCTGTTGCACTATAGAATTTTGTTTTGTTTTTTAAATATACCTCGGTCATTAGCTTCTAGTGTTTTTTTTTTTTTTTAATTGTGAACTATAATTTTTTTTTTATATGACGTTTGTTAGTTTAGGTTATAAATTTTTCACCAAATTTGATTGAAATAGTATTGATATATTTTGAGTTATTCAACTTTAAAGATGTTAATTTTGTTTTATAACAAATAGTCAAAGGAATTATAATATTCGGGGAAAGAGTGACAAATACATTTTCCATTTTAGGCCATGTTGTGTACCGATAGGGGTGTGTGATAAGTTAATTTGAATATCTTCAACCATTGAAAAGTTATTTTCATACAGCAGAATCTTATTAAAAATGGCTCCCAAATTATTTTAAAACAATAAACTTTTAATTTTCAGTAACTTTAGTACAAAATCAGGAGTTTAGTTATGTTGATTTTTTTCTGAAATATAACATCTACTCACTCAAAATAAATAAGAAATAATAAGTATCATAATTGTTAGGTGTTGTAGTTAATTGCCCAAAAATTAAAAACAAATCCTTTGACCTACAATAGAAATGAATCATCATAATTTATGTTAAAAAAACAAACATTTTTCTTTTGTAAATGTTTTCTCGAATTAATTAGTTTAAGAGCTATTCGGCATTAAAAATGTGAAATTGTCGTCATTTTGAAAATGTAACGTTTTTGTTTTTTGTACTGGTAAAAAATTACTTAAAAAACATGTATACCAAATGTATATACTTAATATCTCATCCGTTCAAACAAAACAACAGATGGAAACCATAGCGTTTTCAAATTAAGTCTTTTTTATATTGGATTTTTTAAATGTTTGCACATACAGTCATTCCCAGATAAATAAAAAGTAAACTAAATGGAATTTCAACGTATACAAAATTGTCATGATAACTATGCTTTCTATATATTAGTTAGAACCAATAAAAAGATAAGCATTTATTCAGGTGCTTATTTGCATTTATTGGTATTTTCTACCTTCTCTGAAAACTCTGGTATTTGTTAAGAAAACTAAAACATCTCTGTTATTTCACAGTTGCCACATGTAAAGTTCTATATTTACACTCAACATTTCCCAGTTGCAGAGTCTATTAATACCGTTTTAATGTTCTGTTTACAGAGTATAGAAATATAATTAGTGTTAAAATAAGTAAAATCAATGAAATCCTTATTCGTGTGAGAGGTATATAGTAATTTAGCCTATTAGGAATTTAAAATATGTCTACAATAATTGATATTTGAGAAACTGATTATAAATCAATAATCAGGACATTGGTAAAATTGTAATTAGAAAAACATATAAGTTCAATAACATAAAAACTTAAATTGTAAAAAGTTATATAGATTAAAAATACAATTTCTCTATATTTCTGTGGAATTGTTTAGATATCAAATCAAAATTTTCTTTAAGTATTAAATATTTTACAAGCATTTTTAATTGTAAATATAAATTATATAACCAAAATATTCACATCATACAATAATCATCCTCACGAAATTGTATCCTTACTCATTTCTTAGCACTCATTGATCTTTTATTTATACACCTATGCAAATAAGCACAAGTCAGCTCTATGTCCTAACCAATTGAGTTTATAAACAAATATCTAACAATATAAGTTTTAAAATTTTGTCTGAAATTCAAAAACACCATAAAAATTGGGGTTTCTAAAGAAATATTAAAGTTAACTGCCATATTAGAAAATGGTGGCTAATTATCAAAATTTGGGTAACATATTTTTAAATTCCATAAAAAAGTAAGGAAGGTACTGTATTTAAAATTTTTCTTAGCATTAATAGTTTACTAGATACTATAAGTGCCTACAATTATAACGCTGAATGTTTATGTAAAGAAATAATATCTGTAATCTGGATTTAAAATGTGGAATTAATCTCTGCAGAAGGAATAATAAGTAAAATAACGTGAAACAATGGAGTGAATAAAAAAAGGAACATTACAAGATGAATAGTTAGAACATTGTGTTGTAACTAGAAAGCAATTAATAGATTTTTGTTGTTTTAAACATTTTATTCAAAGAAATGATATTTAGCAAAGTGACTAAAGTTAAATATATGTTTATACTGTATGCATATATATATAAACCATAGGTGAGTGAAATATTTAAAATCATAATAATAATGTTAAGGCCAGGGATATACTAAGTACAGAAGTCTTTAACTTTGAAGATATTTAACAATAAATTACTTTTATAAATTGTCCAGTTTAAATCATAATTGAACAGTTGTTACTCGGTTTATACTAACTATAGGATATTATGTATTTTTTGTATTGCTCACATTTTACATTACTGTAAGTTTTATTTGATATTTTCATAAATGCTTCTTTTTTTTTTTACTTTCTCATATATATTATAACACATAAAAATTTTCTATCTTGTGACTCTGTTCATTTGTTTAAAAACTCATAAATCTACCTCCAAAAATGTAAAGTTTTTCCTCATTTAAAGTTTCTTGAAAACCATACATTTTGGTATCTGCATCTTCATTATTGTTAAACTGTTTTTTTTTTTTTTTTTTTTTTTTTAAATTTTTTTTTTATGATATCTTTTGTGGTGTCAAATTGGTGCCTGAATTCCCTAGACTATACATAAGCTATTTTTATATGAATTTGGCTATTAAATTACTTTGTAGTTTTCAAAGCAATGTTTGTAATGAATTTGGCAAAAATTTGATCTAATCTTTAGATCGATGTACTAAACTTGTAATGTTAACATATTTGGAGTTTAAGTATTGTAAGATTGACAAGGATAATATGTCCGAAATTGTCAAAGATAAAAAGGGGACACCTCAAAAATAAAGTAAAAGGACAAAATGTATATTTTCAAAATATAAAGAACATTGAACTCCTAAAGAACTGGAATACAGACTTTGACTATCTTATCTAAGCATTACTTTTACATTTTATTGTAAAAGTTATTGTAGATAAAGAATAAAAAGTAACTTTGATTTATTTCAGTACAAAGAAAATAGTCTGAAGTTAATTACACTTACGAAGATACATAATTATGTAATATTCACTATGATAAAAGTGTTAAAGACAGTGTAAAATTTGATAATTGACAAGATTTATATATATATATATATATATATATATATATATATATATATATGAAACCAATTTACGTTTTTTGTCTGATTTTTCATTTACCTCTTTAATAAAATAAAAACATAATTGCTGTAGACACAGCCTCTTGTAAAATCTTCTGATCAACTTGATTTAATTATATGCTTTAATCGGACATTTGCAATCATTCATATATATGAAAACTAATATACGACGTTTTAAGAGAATAAATCAAATTTATATGGTCTCTTATATATTATCATATATGGTGTCTTGGCTTCTTCTCTTTACAATAAGTTGTTTGTGTCCTTTGTATAAGGTAGGCCTGTATGTTGTGGTTTTTCTGACCACATTTTTATTTAGTCTTAGCTTTGATTGTTGAGGTCTATTTTTAGATAAAAGATTTAGTTTTTGTTTCCAACATGGCCCTAGGTTACTAGGCTATGTTGATTTTTTTTTCTTTTGTGTTCTAGTTTTACACTTGATAATGAGAGTTGATTTATACTTTCGAAACGTCTTAAATTAGTTTTCATATTCACAAATGATGGCAAATGCCTGATTAAACCATATTAATAATATGAACAATCAATCATTTTCAAATAACTTTAAAACCAGAACTTGATTTAACTTCAAAAACATTTTATTGTACTTGATTATAGAAATTGGACAGTGGGAAATACAAAGATGGTCTATTAAAAAATAAGACTGATACAATGACTTACACAATTTTGTGTCCATATGTATCACAATTTTAATGTTTGATTCCTTCAATATAGTCCCCATTTGTACTTACAGACTGATTTGTACTTGTTTTCCACTGGGCAAAAACTTGGAACAGTTCAGTTTCTGACAGCTGTTTCAATATATCTATTTGTTTCCCTAACAGACTTAAAATGTGTTCATTTAAGCACAGATTTCATTTTAAGGAAGAAAAACCATATGGTATCAGATTTGGAGGGTATTCCAGGGTAGTAATATGTTTGTTGGTCAAAATTGAGCCACAGAAAGTGATATGTGTGAATCTGCATTGTTCTGATGAGATTGCCATTAAGGACAATCAGTGGCGGCGATAAGAACCCGCGGGCCCCCCCGCAAATTTGTTCATCGGGCCCTCCTCTCCCGATGTTTATCTTTTCCCGGATGTTTATCTTTTCGCCGGCCAGCGCCGGTGAGTCACCGTGATGCACGACGTAGCGATAGCTGCATTACTTATCGGCCAACGGTAAACAATACACATACTTCATATCATGACATTAAATAATAAATACTGCTCTTTAAAAAATAATGGTTATTGCCGTTTTGGATGCACGATGCACAATCTTGTCTGAAGTCATTTTACCTTATTTTAGTAATTTCGTGACAATACTCATAAAAATATTGTTATGATAGGGGGGCCCGTGTGGCAGGGCCCGTCGTGGGTCCGGGTCCCGGTAAAATGTCCCGAAAAATCCCCGTCAAGGCTCGCGGGCCCTCCTAGCTCATGGGCCCCCGCACCACGGGTCCTGCGGGCCCGCTATCGCCGCCACTGAGGACAATCTGTTTTGTGATCAAGCTGTGGCTGACTGTGATCATACTTTATATTTTCCATTCTTTCAGTCTGTTGCTCCATACAATATTCAGGTGTGGGGTAACTCTCCTCTCCTTAGAAGCGTATTTTATTTTATTTTAAAAAGCAATAAGAAGATTTATCACCTTAAATAAGAATAACAGCAATAAGAATCACCATATTTAAAATCATGCAGAACTATTTTTTAAAACATTAACCCTTCCATCAACGTATATGTATTCACTTTTGTACAATTTTATATCCAGATATTGACAGTATTCACACACTCTATCATATATCATTATAACACCAGACACCGAACATAACACATCTAGTTTTCATATAATTATGAATAGTGATCTAAATAAATCTTCAACTATAAAGTTTTTAAACAGATTGCTGAAATTGATACTCTTCATAACAAAATATTTAAAACAAAATTCCAGGAAAACTTTACTCATTGCAAGAGTTTCTTAATCTTTAATATAATATATCAGTATATCAGTATTAATTGTATTATTTTACATGTTTCCTATATTTTTGTGTATGTATTTATTATAACATTTAATTTCACTTGCGTTGCGTGCGTTCATTAGCGTCCTAACCCGACTCCTTGGCCCATCCTGACAAGATTCGGCTAAAGTGTACGCGGTCTCCAGCCAGCCGGAGCTTCCAGCTGGTCAAAAGAAGTGGAGACGGTCACATAGTTGTTTAAGGTTTATTGTATCCTTCATAAATTGACATGTTCTATACCTTCAAGGTTAATGGCTTAAACATTACTATTTATTAAATGATTGTGTCTAAATTAAATATATTTGTCGGAAATAGAAATAAACATCATTGCCAATTAATAAATTTAGTTATTTCTGTCATTTATTTATCTATAAACTAATGCAGGGGGGAGATTTTACATTATGTATAATGTGATATTTTTTAAACTATTTGTATAACAAATAAGAATAATTAACTTGAAAAAATCTTTCATTTAATTAGTTAAATTGTGAATAATTGTAACATAATCACTGGGACTTATATCATGAGCATACATCTAATTAAATATGCCATCAGGAATGCCAGTCCAATTTTGCCCATAAATACTTTTGACTAAGTCATACGATGACCATTTTTGACGTAATATAACTTCGTTTGTGTAGTCATCAAACAATTTCACAAAGTTTTGAAGTTTTTGTTTTATTGTAAGTAAATCATTAAGTACGTTGATATTGCCATCTTTAAATATATATCTATAGACTAGGTTATTAGTGCAAGCACTCAAGCTAACCATTTGTTCATAAGCAACCTGTACACTATTAACTAAATACCAATTTATTAATTGTATATCAGTGGAACATGTAGCAGTCAATAAACTATAATTATATGCCTTATGCTTATCGTCACGATATTGCAACAGATCGACAACTTGCTTTTTGTATTTGTTGGACTGAATTGATAAATTACCGATAAACTTATTGTAATCTGCTATATTATTGGTAATTAAAGTTTCAGAAGCATGTTTTATTTTTTCATAATTCAATGATATATTTTTTGAATTCAAAACACCTGTAATTGCTGTATAGACAGAGTTTGCAGCTGAATGTAATCTAGAATCTATATTAGGCATTGAATTTATTTTACCAGCAATAGTGTCACCTAAATTATTAATTGCAGTAAGATTGCTTAATAATCTTGTTTGGAATGTGTCATAGTGAGATCGGGAAACATCTATGGAGAAGTTAATTATTTGATCAATAGTAATTTTGCACTGTTGGTAGAAATTTGCAGCTTCTTTTTCTGCTTTTTCTTTGATTGGCGTTATTTGTTGATTTACATCGGTAGCCCATTTGTCAATAATTCCTAGAGTATGTTCACTATCTTCTAAAGCATTTTTCTCATAACTTTTTAACAGTCCTGTTTGGGAATTGTAGTAAGAACTAAAATTATTGATTTGCATTACAAAACAATTGTGTAAATCTTGAAAAGTCCCGTTGTCAGCAAGTGATGGCGGACAAATTACATTTAACCTGTCTTCATCCAATAACGAAAGTTGATAATTTAGAGTGAAATTTATAAACTTTGCAAGTTTTAATAATCTATTTCTAACAGGTGACGTATCAGGTGATTGTGCGAGAACAGTTTTAGTTGTAGTACTAATCACAGCAGCCGTCTCACTAACCAGTTTTGTAATTCTTGTTGTATCACAAAAAACTCTACCAATTCCAACTATGTCATAGATTGCGCTACCAGCTTTGAATAATTTATCAACTTCGCTATCCCTTATATCTAATGTATATTTTTTTATTAGTTCAGCATTCCATATCAGTTGTTTTATAGTTTCTCGTATGTTAGTGATATTGTAACTTTTTATATCAGTTAAGGCAGTGGTCAAAACCTTATTGTAAGGTATGTTGAGCTTGCTATATATCTCATTTGAAACAATATCAGACATATTTTTAATAGGTTTTAAGTCATGAATCACATTAAAGTTTATGGTGGCATCAAACAATAACCTAAAGATACTCATAGTGTTATTAATATCTTTGAATTTCTGGGTTAAGTTCTTGAGGTTGTTGTTGTAATCTTTAAAAATATTTTCAACACAAATGAAGAAAAATGTTTCATTTCCGGGTTGATATTTACACTTTTTGTTTATCTGAGAACTGTATACCTCTTCTTCTTTTCTTCTTTGTTCTGAATAAAGAATATCATATTGTTGCCTTAAATCAGTTATGTTCACTTTATATTGCCTAATAATGTTAGATATTGTTAAGTTAGTAATTGATCTTGCATCAATTTTCAGCTTCTCCAATATAGATTTTTCATGTGTTAAATTTGTTCCTGATTTATAATATAATGCGACTCCGATAGATGAATTTAAGGCACCAAGAGCTTTATCAATGTGATTTTGAGCGTCTTTCATTATATCTCGAGTGCTTCGTTCCACTTTACGCAAATCTTCTAAGATTTGGTTTCGGTTTATTGTCATATTCAAATTTTCAATCAAGACATTCTTTTCATATGATTCAACAATTGGAAGATAAATTTCATGATTTGTGTTGATTTTGATCTTTTGATAAGATTTAAATATGAATGTGTTTACAAGTTGATCAAGATCTTTATAAAGTTTTTCTACAAAATTAACACTTTTTTCTGAATAATTGTTTAAACTGGAAATGTCTACTTTCAATTCCTGGTTAAAGTCAGTAATAATTGGTTTAATACAAATATTAACAGCCTGTTCAAAATTATTTTGTTGTGATGTACAATTTTTTAATACTGAATCGATATTACTAGCATCGATGGAAATGATGTTTCTTGTGTCTATGTTGAATGAAGTGTTTAAAATTTGTTTATTAATGTCAGAGCGTACAGTGTCTAAATGGTTTACAAAATTCCAGTAATTGATCCATAAATTAAGATATTCAGGAAATCTCGCGGCAAGTAGGATTTTATTGTATGTTGTGGAGGAGATCAGATTCCTAGTAGTTGTCTTATAAATGCCTAGTTTATATTCTCTATAGTTATAAGTGTTACCCAGCACAATATTGGCTGCGCTGAGGCCTGACCAAAGTGATTCAGTAAATGTATTCAGCACTTGAAGTATTGTACTATTATATATATTACCTAATGATGATTTTATATTGCTCATAATTCCCTCAGTAAATGATATATTCAATTGAAAATATTGGTTATATGAACTACGGAAAAAAATGTCTGCATTTTTTATATCATTATTTAGCTCTGAAATTATATCTTTAACACAAATGGTATATTGATCAGATCCTGCAAAGCGCTGACAATTTTCAATAACATATTTGTCTGTTACTTTTTCCTTAAGTCTCTTAATAACAGCACTTGTTAGGTTTGTAATATATTCAGTGTCATTTCTATCTACAATATATCTAATGGCAGTTGTGATATTTTTTAAAATCTCAGCTTTCACCTCGGGATGTACCAATTTATCCCTTGATAAGTCCTCTGTGTTGATTGGTAACAAGTTTAAAGTACTGTTGAATAATGAAACCACTGAAGAAAAATATTCATCTAGTGCAGCATCAAGAATCATTAATATTGTGTTATTTTTCAATGTTATTGCATTTATCAATTCCATAAGTTTATTTGCTTTGGAGTTGATTGCATCTATTTCACAAATAAAAATGTTTCTTCCATTAAGGACAGCGTTAATTTCAATGTTGTTGAACACTTGTAATAAATTCATACGTGAATCTACATCTGTAACTCTTTCATAGAGTCCATTAATAGTATTGTTTTGTGACATAATATAGTCTGCAAAATTTCTTGGTATTTCTCTGTAACAGTTTATTATGTTTACAATATTTACAGAAGACACGATAATGTTTTCTTTGCATTTTAATAACTGATTAATCTTAACATCTACGCTATTATTGTTAAATCTCGATTTGATAGTGATTAATTCATTTTCAATTATTTTAAGTTGATCCAATGAGCTCAAAGTAGTTAAGATTTCTTGGTTAGTTTGATTGATAATTCTTGCTTTCATTGCTGCTTGTTTATTAAAACATTCTTGTGAATTATTAGAAGCTGTTGAGGAGGCAGAAGTTATTAATTTCAGAGATTCAATAACATCTGACTGTGTTTTATTTGTTAAAGTATTAACCTTCGTCTGGATATCTTTGATGGCTTGTTGGGTGATGAGAAGTTTGGCTGTAACGAGATTGAAAGTTTTCCCCAATTCTTGCAAACTCTGAGTGCTTTCATTATATACTTTGACGTCTTCAGGCTATAATCAACAGAAAAAAGAAAGAGAATGAATGGTCTTTAATATAGTTTTAAAACATTTACTACTGTTAGAAAATAAGGATCACTTGCTAACAATAGAAGAGAAAAAAACATTTTTCCAACAGTAATATGCAAACAGAATAAAACACCATTAGTGTTAACTCAATAAAAAATGCCCATATTTGTAACAAACTTAACTTGATGGTCTGTATAAATTGTTACTCAGGTATATCCGAATAAATATAATTTGGTAGATTCACCTCTTTATCAACCATTTGAAAAAGGGAAGGAGACCATGGAACACATCCTTCCTGCATAAATATTGCTTGCTATAGGCTGCATGTCAAACATAAACAAGATGTTTTTATGCATGACAAACAACTGACAATGAAAGATATTTTGAACAAAAATAAGTTTTGGACATTGGCAGCAGTGCTATACAAGAAATACCAAGCCATTTGGACAATGGATAAGAAATAAATAAACACATTTTCATAAAAATGCAATAGTTTATGTGATATTACAACATAATGCACTAAATTCAGCTGCCAAAATTAAGTATATTAAGTTAGTAGTGGATCATTTTAATTGAAAACCAGTAAACTAAAACATGAGAGCAACACAGTATAACAAACACACAGAACACAATTCTCACAAAAAATACGCCTAAGTATCAGACGCGTTTCAACGACAAGGTCGTCCTCTATTATGTTATAGTTTGATTGGTGTAGCTCGTGTATCACTGAAGAGGACGACCTTGTCGTTGAAACGCGTCTGATACTTAGGCGTATTTTTTGTGAGAATTGTGTTCTGTGTGTTTGTTATACTGTATAATTTTTCTCATAAGTCAAGCTCAACATTTAATATGAGAGCAACAAATTTATATATATATATGAAGTGTGACATATCTAACTTAACTGTTATTTTGTTTAGATTTTGTATGGATAGGAGACACTGGGTTACCTTGGAAAGTAGTCCTTGGTATTACCTAGTAGTACACAAATAGAAAAAATAGGAGGAAAAGAGAAATAATATATTTTTGTTATTATTAAAAATTCATATATTATAATCGAATTCTACTTTCTTTACTAACATACCTTACAATGGTGAACTTGTCTGTAAAGTCTTCGGTGCAAAAAATTTGTTTTTTCCTGTAACAAAGGAGTTATAGTTAATTTAGATTCTCTTTAGGGTCTACCAACTTTACAGACATTAAAGAGATGACATACAGAGATCATCTATGAAATAAAAAATACATGTTGAATATTGGTGCCTAGAGAAAAATTTGTTTAGTTACTTGAAACCATTAATTTTTAACTATATATCTTTCTAAAGCTTGGAAGAGTAAGAGGGTGTAGAGGATGTATGCTAGCCAAGCAGTACAAATAAATTTATCTGGCTACAAAAATATAATCTATAAGTCTTTTTGTCGAAACTAATATTTAACATTGTAATAGTTATAAAAATGAGCCTTTGTCGTACTTGAAGAGTACTTATTTTTATTAAAAAAATATAAAAAAATGATTTTATTTTTATTATTATTTATAAACTTTTGCCAAGCTTTTTATGGGCGCCAGGAAGCGTTAGCTTACCAATTTAGAAAAGAAAGAAGTTAATTGTTATTATGATTAAAATCTCTCAGGGTCGCAAGTCCTTTTAAAAGTGTACTTCAGTGGTTCTTGATGAAATAAAGAAATCTTAAGTGTTGTGCTGAAACTTAACATGTTTTATTGAAATGCAAATATTAAAACATTTATACAAGGTTATCATCAAATATTATTAAACATTCATATTCAGAAATCATAGCTTAATACATCCTCATATTTCTTTATAAAAAAATCAAATTGAATTTTATTCATGAAATTTATTTTTTAGTTGCAACTCAAAAGAAAAAGTAAAAAGATTTTTTGTTCATTTAATTGAATTAGTGTAATTAGTAATTTAGTTCTGCAAATTAGATAAAGTTTCATTAATTTATCTATTTTAAAAAGAGGATTCTACTTTAGTAATTTCATGTTTTACAATATAAGACATTGTCTCAATATTAAACTCCAGATTTTCAATTAAACTTATAACTAAACATTAAAAAATTATTATCCTATTATAGACAAAAATGATTTTAGAAATAAAGTCTTAACGTGTATACCAGGCACGTTTTTTTTTTAGTTAAAATCACAATTCCTTGTTTCCGTCTTGTAGACAATACATCTCGTCTCGTGTCGAGTCGCTGACATGGTCGATTCATTTTGCTGTACGGAATTCATTATTTTATTGTTCAAATAACTCAATGTCTGTTAGTATCATGATTAAAGTTCGAACGAGTGTCACTTAGATCAATTTTAGATTGATCTTAAGGCTACTTTTAACGTATTTACCACATTTTATAAAAATTCTCTACACAAGACAACGTCTGACTAACTTGAACGTTTCACTAGACTGCTAAACGTTTTCACTACATATTACAAAAGTTTATATATATAAAAATACATCTGATCACGCCAGACTCCCTCTTAAGACTCTTTTATCACATATTCACTACTTTTTGAAAAAGTTTCTTTGAATTGAAAACACGTCTGACTTACTCAACTGTCCCCTTAAGACTCTAAACCACATGTCTCTTTGTCCAGCTTCCCAACCAAGCGTCCTATTTAATCTGCAACGTATGCGAGAATTATTCTCACACCTAGCAACACTGACACGGTTCAAATTATTTTACCTAACAATATAAATATTACCTAAATATTTATTACAACTTATAACTAATTTTTTATACATGACATTATTATTTTGGAAACCTATATTTAATTCTTTTATTACCCTAGTTTTAATAATCTATATTTTTGAGTCATCTTTTTTGACTTCTAAAACCCCCTCCCTTATTCAACTTTAACGTTTCCCGGGTTACTTTAAATATTCAAATCTCAATATAACCATTTTTTGGTTATTTAGGTTAAAATTACCATTTTTGGTATTACAAATACCCCATCAAAGCTGTGATTCAATATATATATATTGAAACACAGATTTCTCTTTTATTTAACAAAAAAATTTTAACTAAAAAAAAAAACTTTCAAATTCGGTCCCTATAGATTTCCAAAATTAAAAAAGTTTCAGCAAACTAAGAATATTCATATTCCTTTTTTAAAAAAAACAAAACTTTAAAATAAGAAATCTTCTCTCTTTAATTACATTAAACATCTTATAATCTATTGATTCACTAAATCTACCTAGTTGCATATTCTAATCAATCAAACCACTTATACCCAAGTCTTATCCATCATCAAAAAACCTTCATCAACTTCTTATCATTAAGCTGTCCATCACTCAACTTTTATCTTGCGTCAGAGTGTCTACTCCTGATTGCTAAAAAGAAAAAAATATCTCTATCTCTTTGCCAAGATCCTAACTATTCATCTGAATATTTCTTTCACTTTAATACAATCCAAAATTAAAACTTCTCATTTTTATTTAATATCATTACAAAATTATTTACTTATTACTCAAAATTACTTCAATTTACTTTAAACTCTTCAATTTTAATCTTATATTATTTTAGTTTAAATCCAATAATTATTTATTCTTACTTAAATTCTTAATTACTCTTTGTCTCGCTGGGACAACATGTTAACTACTGATTTTACAATTACCAAAAAACTCCTCTCTTCTACTTAGTACTCAAAAAAATATAACATCATTATTACCAAAAAAAATCACTTATAAACTCATCTCATCTATTTCAAAATTACCTCTTTACAATTGTATCATCTTTTAGTATCCTATCTTAAAATTATTTCCATCTTATCTTTCATATTTTAATAATCAAAGTTGCATTAATCCCCAAAAAACTCTTCATAATAAAAAAAACTCCTTATTATTTACCTATATATTATTTCATAAATAATCTCCTTACTTCAACGTAGCTTCCTTTTAAAATCATAATAATCGCCGTATTTCGTAGAATTCCTTAAATCTCCTCTTGTTTCATTAAAATCGCCGTATATTTCCTTTATTTCATTAAAATCGTCGCATATTTCCTTCATTTCATCGCAGTATTCAAAAAACCTCTTAAAAACTAAAAAATTACCATTAATGCAACCTAACTATCTTTTTTATAAAAGTTTATTAACAGAACAACTTCTTTTTAAGTACTACTTTACTCAACAATTCTGTAAAGTCATCATCTTCATATAAAACTCAAAAATCTCTCATTTAAACTACTTCTTATTAAAATCTTCTTAATCATCTATTACTTGTATACAAAAACTTCAAAAATAAAAAAATAAAAAAATTATCATTGCTTTCCCAGCTAACACCTTATTTCATCAAAATCTTTAGACACCTTTATCAAATAACTGCTTAACATCATCTATTGTTTTAAATTCAAACATTATTTATTAAAAAATCGTTAATTATTTATTTTATTTATACATTTCATCAAAATCTCTCTTATTATTATTTATTAATTATATCTCCTTCTTTAAAAAACAAAAACTTTAACATTTTTATTCATTATTCATTTTATTACCATTTCATTATTAAAAAACAAAAAACTTCAATATTATTATCATCTTAGCAATGCCTCTTGAAAACCACTCAATTCCTTTACAAGTCACCTTTCAAATCTCAAATTATTTAAATCTAACAATATTTTGCATATAATTACTTATTTTATTATTCTTAACTTTTGTAAACAAATATCAAATACTTTCTACATATAAGCCAAGCATTATTACTCTTAATCTATTATATATATTTAAAAATTACTATCTTTCTTACTAAATTACTCCCTAATAATGTCACGTCCGGTTTTATTTTGTATATATACAGATTGATCAGTTCTGTATACACTACACTTTATCTTTCTTCTATCATCTGTCTAAAGTATCATTACATGGAAATTCTATGTAATATTATATCAAATTATTTTTGTCTTTACCGTTGTTACAAATTCTCCATCATCTTATCAAAAATACTTTCAATTTTACTTAAAACATTTTAATTTTAAAACTTTTACAAATTTTAACTCATCATTTTCCAAAATTTACTTTTTTATCCAAATTTTAATTATTTAGTAGTCTCTTGTGTATTCTCCTATTATCTCCAATATCCGCGACACTTCTTGTCGACTTAATTACACTTTGTATCCTTCTGATTACAACTTTAGACACTTACATTTAAGTCTGCATTATGATCTTCAGATGTGAGAAGGTTGAAATGCAAAATTCCTACTCAGTTCAGAATAAAGCCCACCTCACAACCTTACAACCACAATACACCTTAAATGCTGTCTACATGCCTTATTTCTAAGAATAAGACATGTTTTCGACTACCGTTACCCTGCCTTCCTCCCAATTTTTTTTCATTAAATTACCTAAATGCACTTATACTAAGAAAATTTAAAAATTCATAAAAAATTTCATTAAAATCGTTTCATCCGAAGTTGAAATAATGTTTATTTTTACCAAGTTTATTACTAGCATCGTCGATTTTCTGTTTATGTAATCCTTTCTAGATGTTATTATTCAAATTCAAAAAGAAAATTTTATTTTTTAAAATTTATTCTAAGTTCTTTACTTAAAAAATTTACCTTCAATACTATTAAAGTTATTTAAATAATCTACTTTTGTTCTTGTTTACTTTATTTAAAGCCAATTATCCTTTATTTAAGTAAATTTTATTTGAAAACGCAAGTTAAATTAGAATTATACGTCAAAAGTTTTTTTATTTTCCTAGACAGCATTTTGGTAACACCCTATATTTCGTCTCAATGTCATGCAAAGGAATTCTAGGCCTGGTTTAAGCATAAACAAGTCCCCTCGATATGAGACAATCCTTATCTGTCTACTGATAAGACATGAAGACCTTTTGGTTCCAATACGATCTGCAAATGAATCTCAACTCTCTCTCGTCACATTTTATTGAATATTTAATATTGAATCTACCTACTTAATATTGAATATTTTTTCTTCAACACTACTCTGAATCCTCGCTTCGAACTAACTATCTTATCTATGTCACGTAAAATCAATATTTATCTTAGTATAAACAACACTCGGTTATTCACTAACAATCTTGCATCTTTCACTTAGCAAATACCTAAACGTTTCTAAATATTATTTCTTCTTAATCATACTAGCTTGGCATATAATTATTTTCTATATTTCTGTCTTAGCTTACAAAATTTATCAGTACACACAAATTATTAGTATTCATAACTCTTAATTATTTATTTTCAAACTTAAACTTACTTATTAACAAAATCTTAACTACTTTTTATTAATTATTTTAAAAATCAAGTCCGTGTGTTTATAAAATGTCCTTACATTTATTTATTCCTTCCATAATTTCAATTGATTACAACTCAATTATAAATTATACATTTTTTACGATGGTTCCCAGATTGGTGAAAGATTTTAAAATACATGATTGAATTTTTTAACACACTTTTAATGTTAAATACCGCTTCTAGCTTAGATAGTTTTTCTAGGCTAGCCTTTACAACAGACCCATTCCTAACAAAAGATTCCCCTTTGTTGACATTACACTTTTGTGTTGACGAAAACCTTTTATCTTTCTCTTTCTCAGGCATACCTTCACCCCTCCTTCTCTCAAACATCTTAGAATCTACTGACCCAAATTTGTCATCTGTCAGCTTAGCATTCCTAACCTTATCATACTCCTTTGCTTTTACAAAAATCTCTTTCACACACCCATTTTTATATTCACATTCAACATTATACTGTTCACTAAAACTTTTAATTTTTTTTTCTTGAATTTTAAAAATACTTGTAAATTTCAACATTACGTAGTTTTCAAAGCTTGCATTACTACAAAAGTTTTGCCTTTTTACACAAACAGCTGACTCTTTTATTATTACATCATTTATCTTACTCACACATTCATTTACTTTAATTTTACCCTTGTTATTTAAATCACTTACAATCTCTCTAACCCCATCAAAATTGGTAACCCCATCATTTTTCTTAATTTCAACATTACCTGTTAACTGTTTTAAATCATTGTTTTCAAAAGATTCGTTTTGACTTACATTAGGCTTAACTATTATCTCATTTTTTAATCTATCTTGTCTTAATTCCTGCATAAATTGCTCATGATCTTTTCTTCTCTCTAACCTATACTCATCAAATTTATTCATTAACCTCTCACTATATTGTTCAAATTTATTTATTAACATCTCACACATTTTCTCCATGCTCATACTCTGATCATTATTTATTACTCCCTTATTATTTACTTTACCTTGTTCAATTATCCTAACCTGTTCAACCTTTAGATTATTACTATTAGTATCAGTACTCTCCATTTTCTTTAAATTTTGATCTTCTTTTACCAAATTGCTATTATTATTTACTGAATCACTTAAAACTTTATCTTTTCCATCAACATCATTAATCCCACCATTTTTCTTAACTTTTAAATTTTCAGTACTATCCACCTGATTATTTACTTTATTAACCTTATAAATGACCTCATTCTTTATATTATCAAATCGACAACGCCCATAATCTACTTCTTCTGTCTCATTACTTGTTACTATTCCAGTTACTACAGTTACGGGAGGTGCTTTTTCTAATAGTCTATCTTTCAATTTTTTATAAATTTCATTTCTTGCTACAGATCCAGCTATTATCATGTTTTTCATTTCTTCTTTTAATTCAAATTCCCTTTCTATTAAATTTTGTCCTAACTTTACATGCCATTGTTTATTTAATGCTTCCCTGTCTAATTCTATGTACCAATGTTCCCCAACTATCTTATTATTCTCTATTATCTCTTGACATGTTATTTGTTTATATTCTATATACCATTGTTGCCCAAAAAACCTATTATCCTCTTGACATGTTATTTTTTTATTTACATTTCTAAAATACTTTTTAACTCCTTGTTTTATTGCTTCTAATTCCATCTTAAGCCTATCTAAATCAGTTATTACCTTATTATTATCATCTCCCTCCATTTTTAATTATTATTATTATTTAAACTTTAAATTTAGAATTAGTTATTTTAAAATTACTTATCTACTTATTATAAAAAAAATTTTAGAGAGAACATTCTTATTTTTATATTGACTATGAATATTCTTACCTTTTTGATAAGAATTTCTAATCCACCAAGAAACCACTGTTTTTCGACTTATATTCTTATATTTTTCAATATAAGAATACAGCCCCGAGTTGAGCGACACTTGTAATAGTTATAAAAATGAGCCTTTGTCGTACTTGAAGAGTACTTATTTTTATTAAAAAAATATAAAAAAATGATTTTATTTTTATTATTATTTATAAACTTTTGCCAAGCTTTTTATGGGCGCCAGGAAGCGTTAGCTTACCAATTTAGAAAAGAAAGAAGTTAATTGTTATTATGATTAAAATCTCTCAGGGTCGCAAGTCCTTTTAAAAGTGTACTTCAGTGGTTCTTGATGAAATAAAGAAATCTTAAGTGTTGTGCTGAAACTTAACATGTTTTATTGAAATGCAAATATTAAAACATTTATACAAGGTTATCATCAAATATTATTAAACATTCATATTCAGAAATCATAGCTTAATACATCCTCATATTTCTTTATAAAAAAATCAAATTGAATTTTATTCATGAAATTTATTTTTTAGTTGCAACTCAAAAGAAAAAGTAAAAAGATTTTTTGTTCATTTAATTGAATTAGTGTAATTAGTAATTTAGTTCTGCAAATTAGATAAAGTTTCATTAATTTATCTATTTTAAAAAGAGGATTCTACTTTAGTAATTTCATGTTTTACAATATAAGACATTGTCTCAATATTAAACTCCAGATTTTCAATTAAACTTATAACTAAACATTAAAAAATTATTATCCTATTATAGACAAAAATGATTTTAGAAATAAAGTCTTAACGTGTATACCAGGCACGTTTTTTTTTTAGTTAAAATCACAATTCCTTGTTTCCGTCTTGTAGACAATACATCTCGTCTCGTGTCGAGTCGCTGACATGGTCGATTCATTTTGCTGTACGGAATTCATTATTTTATTGTTCAAATAACTCAATGTCTGTTAGTATCATGATTAAAGTTCGAACGAGTGTCACTTAGATCAATTTTAGATTGATCTTAAGGCTACTTTTAACGTATTTACCACATTTTATAAAAATTCTCTACACAAGACAACGTCTGACTAACTTGAACGTTTCACTAGACTGCTAAACGTTTTCACTACATATTACAAAAGTTTATATATATAAAAATACATCTGATCACGCCAGACTCCCTCTTAAGACTCTTTTATCACATATTCACTACTTTTTGAAAAAGTTTCTTTGAATTGAAAACACGTCTGACTTACTCAACTGTCCCCTTAAGACTCTAAACCACATGTCTCTTTGTCCAGCTTCCCAACCAAGCGTCCTATTTAATCTGCAACGTATGCGAGAATTATTCTCACACCTAGCAACACTGACACGGTTCAAATTATTTTACCTAACAATATAAATATTACCTAAATATTTATTACAACTTATAACTAATTTTTTATACATGACATTATTATTTTGGAAACCTATATTTAATTCTTTTATTACCCTAGTTTTAATAATCTATATTTTTGAGTCATCTTTTTTGACTTCTAAAACCCCCTCCCTTATTCAACTTTAACGTTTCCCGGGTTACTTTAAATATTCAAATCTCAATATAACCATTTTTTGGTTATTTAGGTTAAAATTACCATTTTTGGTATTACAACATAAACACTAATAGATTGAGTCTAATTAGCTATATTTCATGGGAGTTCATAAATATTATCCTAATAATACCTATCTATCTAGGATATTATATGATCAGGTCATTAGTCAGTTAAGGAACAAATGTAAACTAGAATGTATTTGTGTTTTTTCATCACGAAGGTCCTGCATCACTGATTTTAATACAATATTTTTTAATAAATACATGATTCTTTTCCATCACATGATCCACTCTTCTTAAACTACCTACTCCATTTCAAATATAGCATTCATCAAACTATAATGCAAATATCACCAATCTACTGAGACTGTTCATTGTTAAACAATTTTGAGAAAACACAAAACAGAACAAGTTAATACAAAAACTATAGAACTGTTCTAGATGGGTCTAACATTGTATTTGCAATACTGTGGTTGAAACTATACACAGGTGTCCATATGTAGTCTAGCAGTTGAATCTAATGGATCTGTGTTGTCATCATATGTTTTTGCAACAATTAAATGTGTCATCATATGTTTTTGCAACAATTAAATGTAAAAACTAGTTTTGTTTATTCATTTATTGATGATTGACCTTACTGCCCTCAAGGGCTTACTATATTGAGTGAAGGTGTGATAATCCTGAAGGACTCTAGCTGTATCTAGACCTTTTTCATGTAATCTTGGGTTAGATCCCTCTCTTTCATCTTTCCTATTATGTTTTGCTTGTGCAATTATTGTTCTCTTCCGATCATGACATTAGAAAATTCAAAGACTATAGGGATCTTTATTTTATCTTCTTTTTTTATAAAATGATAATGACCGAGAGGTTTTTGCATTTAAACAACAAAAGAAAGGGGAAAAAAAAACATAATTACAACTTACAGTTAGTTAAAGGTTTTTTTTAATAGCTAGAAATCTAAGTTTTGAGGAACTAAAGTGGTTCCTGTAGGAATATTAGAAGTGTGAGAATGCTGAAACTGTTCATAGTAACTGGGGAAAATAATTTGGAACTCAACCAACATATAGATTTGCAATTTACAAACTATGATAAGTTTGAAAGAACAGAATTGGTTTTTAATGCAGAGAAATGTGGCAGACCTGTTACTGTTATGACTGAGGATAATGAAGCTTTTATAAGAAGCCCTTAAAAATCAGAAGTAAGAGCTTTGATTGAGTTTGAAATCTCAAGAAGATATTTATAGAGGTTACAACTTTGTTTCATTTTTAAGTTGTATCACCTAAGACTTCATGGTTATTTGAGAATGCCCCTGTTCAGCGTCCCCTTATGGAATTATGTTAAAGGAACAGAGAGAAGGAAATAGAGTCTTGATGAAGGTAATGTGGTCTGATGAAGCTTGCTTCAAATTAAGTGTAGCTATAAACAGGCTACTCACAGGGTGGCCTGATCTGCAGTGTGATTTTTTGACCCAGTATTTTGTTGATTTGACATATTTTGAAGGGAAATTTTCAAAAAAGTAGAGTATTTTTTGTTGTTGTTTAAACATACTAGGATGTATGAAAGAAAAAATGTATGAAATGATAATTTTATATTTAAATAGAGTTTAAGTTTCACTTTTAGCATAATATCTTAACTCGAATAAGTTTGCTTCACTCTTAGCTTACCGGTAAATCTTATTTAATTGAAATCGAGTTTTGGAAAATGTTGATCAAGGTTTATTTTAGTTTTTTGCCAATTGTTCTGGGTAATTTTCTTTTACACTAATCTTTGGTTTACAAATCTTAATATTTCACAATAATTTGAACGAGATTGTAGAACTGATTTTGAGAAATTACATCTTTATAACTGCTCCATGACAGATTTTTTAGTTTCTTACTTAATCTAGCATTTTTTGGAAGTTGGCAACTGATCATTTGGGTCCTTAGAGGCTACATTTGAGCTAAATGTTATCTAAATTGGTTTTGAGAAAATTGGAATTTTTTGTTTTATCATATTCTAGTCATCTCCAAATTTTAAGTTCACACAAATGAAAAAAAAAAAAGTCTTGGGATATGGCCAAAATATTCCCCTCGTACCTTCTCCTCCTCTTGTTTAAAGGCAAAAACCTCTCAGTCGGGATCACATTATAAAAATAGGAAGAAAAGAACATAAAATTAAGATCCCTAGTCTTCAAATACTCTAATAATAATATCAGAGTCGGAAAAGAAGAAGAGTTGGTCAAGAGAGAGACCTGATAGAAAAGTTGAAAGAGAGGATCACAAGTACATTCTCCAATTACCAAATATGATTAACATTTCTCCACTTGTTTAGGTTGTACAACACTGGCAACAGACAGACAGACATCATTCCAAAAACAACTTTTGAAATCTAGAGACAATTATACTTTATATGTTTGAGATAGTAAAAGTAACATAAAACAATAAAGCAGAATGAAATTACTACTTAATTTTTCAACTGTACTTACTTTGGTACTTGCATCGTCATTTTGCTGTGCACGGATTTCTACCTGAAAATACATTGTAATAAAATTTGTAATTAAATCATTATTGAAATGGTGGCATAAAAATCTAAAGACTATTTGAATAGTTATCAAATTAAAATATTTTACTGCATTGCTCATGTCCTTATACATTTACTAACACAAACACATAACACAAGTTGAAAGTCACTTATTCAGCCCCATTATACAGTTCAATACAATTAGATTCTCTAAATTTAATGCCCAAAAGTTGGTTTCGTGGGCCTTGTAGGAAATATTAAATTGTATTAATATATCAAGAGGTCTTACTCAGTAGTGAAAGTTTGTTTAAAACAGTTGTTACACAGGTTTCTGAACTTCATAATTCTATATATTACTAATATCTTGGCGTTAGTTAGGTCACTGCAAAATATTCTGCCTAAGGAAAAAATAATGTAATAGTAAAATAATGCCTTTACTTACCTGAAGTATGCCAAAAAAAACAATCATATATTTCCATGCCAACATCATTCTGACAGCATGTTATACAACAATTTGAAAGTACTTGATATTGTATAGTTTTATCTTTATTTTTTCAAACTTGGGTAGATTGTCAGACCAAGGTCCCTGGATGATATATATGTAGAAAGATATAGTTTACATCTGCTGTCTAAATATTTAATTTGGCTTAAAACATAATATTTTATGCCTGTTAAAGAAGTACTTTTCGATACAGATAAAAGAAAAATCCTTCATTTCCTCAATTTCATCCTTGACCAAACATCATATTAAAAAACAGCACTCATTCACTGTGATTCTAGTTCACGTCAAATGATTTTCTCTGATTCTAAATAATCTCTTTCTTTCATTATCTGCAAATTAGTAATGAGCGGGTCATTGCCTGGAATTTTTTAACCCAATCCTTTTTCTCCATCTTATTGTTTTCATAAATATTTAATACTCAATTTGTCTGTATAAAGGCTATAACTATAAGAGTTCCGGTCATTATTTTCTCTTTTAATTTACCACTACATGAAATGAATAGACTTAAAAAGTCTGTGTATAAGTAGGGGGGGGGGGGAAACGTTACATGTTAGCCATGATAGTGAAATAATTACAAAGATCCAAAGTACACATAATGTCTGTGACATCAGGGGTGGCAAACCCATCGCCTAGTGGGCATCCATTACAAACAGTTTTCTCAGAGCCCTACTCTTCTTGTTGTTTTGAAATATTTCCAGTGAGTTCCACTACTTCCTACTCCCATGCAGGTGTATCTTTCTTGATCTTTTCGGTCAGCCCCTTTTCACCCTCTTTTTCTTCTGTTCAAACGTGTAAAGGGACCCATGCTGATGGGGTGAAAGACACTGGGCAAAAGATGTAGTATTGGGAGCCTGTGGGATACTTTATGACCACTCACAGTATTTAGCCTTACCTGACCAAGCAAGGCTCTCTGGATAGACCATCCTTTCCTTAACTGTTCATGGAGAAAACATGGAGAGAAATGAAAATAACGAGGTTCTGCAGATTGTCACAGCAACTCAATGTGCTGATAGAATCGAGTGTGCCCTCTATGATGACTTCCATGGGGAGACCTCTGCTCCGTCAAAATTTCCTCAACAATGTGGAGATAATAAGCCTAGTAGAGAAAGGTTAAATAGGTCACTAAGAAGGTATCACATTCCAGGTAGAATATAAACCCAATGAAGAGGTCAAGACAGAGCAGAAAAGCCTCAAAAACGTGGAAGAAGGAAGATCCTGCTCTCCCCACTAGGACAATAGGACAACTTGATGGATGGTTAGGATACTGAGAAGAAGCCTGAGTGGGGCAGTAGTAACGTAGACTCAGGGAAAAGCTTAGAAGGATTGGAAGAGAAAATTATGTGACCAGGAGATTCTGCCAAGGGACACCACACCAATCTATCAGTTGAACGTAATGCAGTAGTGCACAAAATGGCTAGAAGCCTGGGAGGGTACCAGATTGATAGAGAAAAGATACTTACCCTTGACTCCTACATGTGCTCTACTGCCTAAAGGAGTTGGGACTGTAGACTTGAGTTAGGACTGTCTATAGACTTGAGTTCCCCAACTTAGATGAAGTAGTGGGGCACAATAGTTCTCTAGAGATTGCAGTGTATTTCACCCCTACATCACTGCTACTACTACTACACATGATATCATTGATGATACAAAACAATCCGTTCTTCCCATTAAATGACGTGATCTCTACTACAAATCGTAACAGATCTGCATGATAGTGGAATTTAAAGGCACTATTCTAGATTTTACTTGGAGTTTCTAGTATCACAACAACCACCCCTAAAAGAGTCTTGTATGAGCTTTGTGCATGAGATAAATAATTTAGGTAATTAGCTGGAGATAGGTAAACCTTTGGTTGGTCGAGTAGGTCATTGTGCAAGAGGTTCCAAATTCAATCACTGAAAGAGTTAAACAAATTTCTGTGGTAAAGTGAGAAGCTAAGATTAGTAAGGAATCTTGTTGACAAAAGCTAAAATTACAGCAATAGGAACTCTATGTCCCAACTATTCATCATTCGATGTGAAGCCGTCTACAACGTGTAGGCCCACAATGGGCTATTGCTTTCAGGATTTAGTTTTTTTTATTAGCTGGTAATAGCTGGGAGGTACAGTGTATCTTAATAGGCAGAGCGCTAGCTTATTTCGTTACAGTTTGATCTCGTAAACTGATCAAGGTTTCGCAGGTTTGAGTTCAAAACTATTGTTACGTTTTCTGTGAATTATCTACTCCTGCATCTCCATCAGTCTAACTGACCATAATATGAATACACTAGGAGATAAAGAATTAAAAAAAAAAAAAAAAATGGAGATAGGTTGTACTGGTCGTATTAGAAGTGTTGACTTAAATTATATATAATTTAGTGGTTTGGAAGCATAGAAGTCTGTTATTTAGAGGCGAAAAACCTTTCTGTTATCATTGCCTTATAAAAAAAGGAATAAAAGAACTTAAAATGAAGACTCCAACCCTAAAATATTTTAATAGAGTCTGAGGAAAAAGAAAACAAGAGTTGGTAAAGAGACACCTGATCGGAAAGATGAAACACAGGAGTCTTACCCAAGACTACATAATAGAAGTTTAGATCCAGCTTTGTCTTGGTTAATTTTTGTTGTTTATTTATTTAATAGCTTAACCCTCAGGAGTTTCACTATAGTGTGGTACGGGCATTGCAATCCTGAAGAAGCCTATCTGGATCTACACTTTTAATTTCATGTAGTCTTGGATTAGATCCCTCTCTTTTATCTTTCCTATCTGGTCTCTCTTAATCAACTCTTGTTATGTTCCGACTTTGACACTATTAAAGTACTCGACGGCTAGGGCCTTTATTTAATTATATTTTTATAAGGTAATGACCGAGAGGTTTCAACTTCTAAAGGACAAGAAAAAACCTTAATAACTATTTCGTTATGACATGTATCTACGCAGATGAATTATTTTTTCAACCTACAAATTTTGATATTTTTCTGTTAGGTGACATTTTTATCTATTTTAATTACATAGAAAATAAAGAAGATAAGACAAGAAGAAAACTAGTTCAATGTCTTAATAATCATGAGGTAAAACAATATTGAAAAAAACGAACAAGCAAAAAATATTGTCTTCTATCTTGTTTTTTTATGAGAGAAAATCTGAAATAAAAAGACAACCATTTATAAGTGATATTATTTTTTTTTTTTAAATAAAATAATTATATTTTTTCCTTCAAATTTATTAATATGACAATTACTTTTTTTATACTTTGAAAGTTTACTTACAAAAGTTTTAAATGAACATAATTTGTTCTATTATTGTAGTGTATTTAAATTTGGAACTTAGGTAGGGGTTTTATCACTTTCGTTGCCATAAGTAGTAGTAGGGATAATATGAAACACTGGAACTCCTACCACAAGTAGTCGGGATGGTTGACGATTCACTGATCTGTAATTCTCTAACAGTGTTTGCAACCTCATCATTAACTTTATTGGTGATTGATTGTACTATATGTTATAACCAGTGATCAGTGATTTCATTACTTGCTTCAGTTGAGACAAGATTCTTGCCATTTTCACTATTAGCTAGTTCATTTCTATGCTATATAAACTAACACTTTTCTAGTAGTGATGTTGGTGATTCAACAATGTTTGGTATTATGATTACATGAAGTGAATGAATCTTATAATTATGATTCTCATCGAGTTCCCTCTACTAACTCCCATGGCATTATTTTTAAGCCTTATTACAGTACACTTATTGTAGATTTTATTTTTGGATACTATGAAAAGGTACCGATAGTTATAGATTTTTTTAGTAGGCTATGAGTTATATTATACCAGTTGAGAATGGACTGTGGATCTCTAACACTGTATATTTAGTGAATCCCTTCAAAAACAATGTCTAATTAACCAATGCACTAGGACCAATTTTGATAATTTAACTTTAGAATAAAATAATCAAAGAACTTAAATTATTAATCGAAATTAACATTAGACCCACTTAAACCTAGTTCAGACAGTATATTGCTCAGTGTGTCTTTTTACTGATACACACTTAATTTAACACATTACAGACTGCTCCAGTGACATATTGGCCCCCAGAGTAACAAGTCGCAACACTCACTACAACATAATCAGCCATAATAATTTTATCACAATAATTTTTGTATGTGTTTAATTATTGACAAGCCATCTGAGATTGGATTTTTTGTCCTGTATATGCTGTTTGTGGAGAAAAATAATTAAATAAAGAAAGAATGTAGTGTTGAAATTATTGTGTTGTGTTGTGTTTTTATAAGATTGTCTATTTTTTTTTTTTTTTTTTTTTTTCATTACTGTTGAGACCGATGGTTCTTGGTGGAATTCCATGTTTAAAGATAATAAAACACAATTATTTATTTTGTATATCCACTTATAATTAGTCTAGCCGACCAATGGTTTCGCCTGTTAAGGCATTGACGAGGCTGTATTACAGACAATAAATAATTGTGTTTTATTATCTTTGTCTATTTTTGATTTTATTTATTTATTGTCAATTTCTAGTATTTTTTAATGTAATTATTAGAGTGTAAATGAAATTTTTAAATGTTCCGGTTTTATAAAAAACAAATACAAAAATACAAGGATTATTTCTATTATAGTGTGCGTGTGCAGTACATATTTATGTAGCAGTATGGAATGTACACCACTGGTTTAGATCTCCCTCTTTCATCTTTCCAATCAGGTCTCTCTAGAGTCTAGACCAACTCTTGTTCTTTTTCAATGCTGACAGTATTATAGTATTCGAGGGCTAGTGGATTTATATTGTAAGTTCTTTACTTTGTTCCTTTTACAAGGCGATTATGAGGGAAAGAAAAACCAAATTAATTAAGGTTGATGTGTGTGTGACGGGGGGGGGGGGGAGGCCGGTTCCTATTACTGTATTCAAATGCCCGTTAGGTTATAATTATATCCAGTCCATCCCTGCTTGTTAAATATCATAGGACTTCACAAAAAGTATCTTTGAGATGTGTATTAAGTTCTTTGTATCTTCGTTGCTAGAACATCATTTAATTTATTTTCTTTCTTTTGGGGGTTAAAATATTATAATTAATATTTTAATATGACATACACATGATTTATATTGACCGGAAGTGATGAAAAAGAAGAAATGAACACATGACAGTATACGATGTCGTTGCATCTGTCTACTGCTAAGCTGATTCAGCTGATCTGTTGTTTTGTTTTGACATTTTTTATAGGTTATGTAGAGATAGAATTTATTAAATATGCCTGTCATTAAAAGTTCACATCGTAAATGTACTGATAATATTTTATATGAGTTACTAGTTTATTCAGAGTGGAAGCAAGAACCAGATGTAACGGTAGGATGTACTACACTGACATTCTATACTATTAATTGCAAACACGTTTAAACTAAAATATGGTTAATTTACCATGCAATAGGTTTATGTATATTAAATATTATTATTATTACTCTGACCATTTAAAAAACAAGAAATGTTTGAAACAAAATCAAATCAAATAATTTACACAGTAAGACTGAAGGAAACCTATTGTTGTAGGACCTATACTAAATATTTTCTGCAAATTTTATGATTTAGTACTAGGTAGGCTATTTAGGCTTCAAAGGAATAAAAGTTGAAATATTGAGCAATTATAATGAGTCTTAATTAAAAACTTTTGTTCATGTTGACTCCTCTACTTGTAGTATAACTTATATCATACCTATGGTAATTATGCATTGGAGCTCACCCTAGTTTTTAGTCGCTAAAGAGGATGCAAACTTATACTATTTACCTTGTTTGTCATTAATCAAATTTTTTTTTAACAAAGCGAAACAATTTTCAAGTCTAAAAATCCATTAATATTGAAGAAACTTACAATTTTGGACAGAAGGAATTTAGGCTTTTTCGTGTTATGAAGAATGTGTACAACGACAACATGAGTCAAGTTTGTTGCTGCATTACCAGTCTATGTTTATGTTACATGCTGTTCGTTACATTATTGTAAATCATGGTATGTAAATTAAAAGCCATAGTTCTGGGAAGATAACTATATATAAAATTACCTTTTCAGACCTTTGTATACATAGAGTCGTAATGCAGTCACAAACTTGACTCACGTTGTCATTGGACACATTCCTCATAAACCAAATAAGCCTTAATTCCTTGCGTCAAAAAATGTCTGTTTCTTCATTATTAATAGCTTTTTAGACTTGAAAATTGTTTCACGTTTTAAAAAAAATATCTGATTAATGACAAACAAGGTAAATTGGTTTAGTTTGTATGATTTTTAGCGACTACAATCTACGGTGAGCTTCAATGCATAATTATCCATACCTACTTTGTTCATTCAAGTATATTAGTTTCTACTTCACATATTACCAATTTTGTTTCTAATTGTTGGTTTTATTAAGTAGATCTAATTTATTTTTGCCGATATTAAGTTGTATTTTTGTGTTTGATTGAAAACGAACATAGTCCTATATTGAAATTAATAATGGTTCAAGTATCAAAGTACATATGATGTTGGAATTTCTAACTCATTAATCTATTATAAAAAATTATCTCAATGTTGTGCTAAGTGTAAAATTATAGTACAGTAACTAGTTACACTACTTAGTTAGAAAAGTTGATATAGACATACAATTAATATAGTTCTAGTCAATCTTTGGCATTAGGCTATATAAACATTTAATTTATCATTTAGGATTGGGATTGTGAAGAAAATATTTCTATTTATTTACAAAGCAATTTCAATATTTTTTCCACAGCAAATTTTGACAGAGGGACAAGTGCAGTAAAAGTGGTATTGTTCAGATTGAACTGTCTCAATCATTTTTTAAAGCAACCAGAATATAATTTTTTGTTTTGTTTTTCTGGATTAGTATTCATATCTTAAGCGCATGGGGCTACTAAAAATTTGCTCCAATTTTATGTTAATTAATACAACTTTACACAATTATTTAAAACTATTAAGTATCCAATTTATGTAAATTGGTTCATAATTACGTTACAAAAATGACAGATCTATACACAGCTTGTGTGTACTTGTAGAAAAATAATACTTGAACAACAATATAGGCTATTATAAGGTGAAAATATTTATTTTAGTGGAAAAAATATGGACTAGAAAAGCTTTAACCAATCAAAAACAAAGATAATGAATATACATGTTTTTGTTTGTTTTATTGGAGTACAGAGGTTAAGCCTACAACATCAAACTCATAATGGGAGAGTGTATGGTGTGTTATCAGCTCTTTGGGATCCTCTACAATACTTCAGATCTAATCATTCTCTAGCTGATGATGTAACAAAGTAGGTACAATATACTATCTATATTAATACAATACTATGCAGTATACTGAATACTATGTTAATTGTTAACCCCAGAGTCGTAACAACCACACAAAATATAAATTTTCCTGTGGCCGAGGAATTTTTAGCTTGGTAGACTTCTCCCACTTACACCTACAACCTCCCAACCTTCGTACTAACCTATTAGATTGCCACTCATACAGAGTCATGTAGTTGGCAAATTTATGTGTTTTTTGAAAGATGTGGTCATTTTGTCGCCATACAACTTTGTTTATTATTCTCTGTGACAATTTTTTATTGTGCAGTCAATTTTACAGTTTGCTCTGTATAATACTGAGTTACAAATATTTTAAAAGTTTTTTTACACAATTTACAGTTTTAAAAATGTTACCATTTATTTATTTGTTAACGCACAGGGGCTCATTTTAGTGAGTACGAGCTTGGCAAAACAAGGAGCTTAGCTGGATCTAAGCCTTTTTTCATATAGCTAGTTAGATCACTTTCTTTCATATTTCTTATCAGGTCTCTCTTGACCAACTCTTGTTTTCTTCCAAACCTAACGCTGTTATAGAGTGTTTGAGAGTTAAGTGTCTTTATCGTATGCTCATTTTTTTCCACTTTTGTATAAGGTGATGATGACCAAGAGGTTTTTTGCCTTTAAACATCAAGAAAAAAAAATTATTTGGTAATTAAATTTCAGTTGTTTCTTTTTTCTCAACAACAGAGGTGGGCTCATAAATTGGCCCCAATACGTTCGTGTTTGAAGATTTTGTCAATAGCTGCAGGGATTATTACTCTCTTAGTGAATATGTCACTGTAAACGAAATGGTAGAGGTCTTCTGCAGATGATGTTCCTTCCAACAATATATCTTAAAGAAGCTTTCACAACATAGGATAAAATATACGCACTGTATTTGCTAAGGCTAACTGTACACATCCAACTTAGAAGTATACTTTGAATAAAATGTTGAACAGTTTATAATAGGTGAATAGGTTTATAACATTACTTATTTCTTGTAATTTATAAGGTTATGTTATTAGTTTATATAACTTAACTTAACTTTATGTTATAAGTCATATCATATCATTGTAATAACTTCTTTTTTTTACTAAATACTGTAGAACCTTAATACATTGTCCGAGTTAATTGGGACCGGGCACCTCTCAAATAACATAAAACTCGGATAATACAGTAGGGCGTGAGAAAACCACTAAGGTGAAATTTACCGTGGCATTTACATCTATACTGTACTGTATAGGCTTTTATTAACTATAAATTATTACTGTATTTAAAATTTTAAATTAACAAAAAAGGGTTTGATAACGTACTTTAATGATAGAAATCTAATACACATAGAGTATTGTATTTAAAATAAAAATGTAATGTGATATTTATAGTGTAGTACAATGAACAAATAAAATGCCTTAAAAGGCAAAAAAATTAAAAAATATACAGGCAAAACTCGTTAATCCGAATATTTGTTTGGTCGAGGCGTTCGGACTATCAAAAAGTTCGGATTACTGAGGAAATGCAAAAAATGCCAGAAATAATCTAAAACAAATTTTATTACTGTACAATAAATTTAAAAACTACAGTACATAATAAAGTTGTACAATACGTGTCACACAATAAACTGTGTACTGTATGTTAAAACCATTTCTCCAAATAACTTTACCATAAAAAGTCTTTAATTGTTTTCTGACCTGCTTTTTGATCGACTTACGAAATGCGTCATCATGCAGTTTCCATTGTTGTGACACAGGAATTTTAAGAAATGGCAACTGAAGGCTGTTCGGAGTAGTGTGGCGTTCAGAGTACCGTGCGTGCGGATTAACGAGGCCCGCCTGTAGTTAGCAAAAAAATAATAAAAAATTCAGTACACCTTAAATCACATATTATCCATTGCTAATATAATTTTACACACATTTAAAAAAGATTTTTATAGTTTTTGTTTTCTAATTGCACCCTACATTTTTGATGCGTTGCTACGAAGTCACCATATGTCCATTGGCGATGCATCTTCCTGCTGTTCCACGTACAGTAGAGTGGTTTTTAATGCCTCAAATTCATCAGAGTGGGAAATTTTTTCTGACTACAAGAATCACCATCGTCTTCATCTCACTGTTGTCTGGTTGCTGTGTCACTAAATCAACGATAGCGTCATCATTTACCTCCTGAAAATTATCATCATCTTTCATCCTTTCGTCTATGTCTTGCTGTGAAATAATTATCAGTATCTGGTAGGCTATTTAACATTTCAATAAAAGTGTCGTCTAAATTGTCCGGTTTACTATTTTCACGAAAAACTAAAGCGTCTTTAGATGAAATGTTTTTCCAATTTTTTTTCAAGAGGTTTCTGCTTAATTTCTTTCCGAGACTCTGACAGTCAATACACTACATCTTTCAAATTTACCATTTTCCAACTTTGAATAACAGTTTCTTAAATTTCTAAGTCATCGAGAAGACGTTGTAATAGACGGCAGTGATAGTTCCGTTTAAGAAATTCCATTTACGCTTAGATATCAAATCAATTTTCCATCATATTTAGTTCAAAAGTATTGTAAAAGAAACAAAAAGTATACTCGTGGTGCAGTGCTTAAAATGACAATCTACTCTGGAATGATTTTACAAACTGACATTGATCCACCGCTTATAATTATCATTTAATATTATTTATTCTCTATCCAATGGTCATTTACATCCATGCCGTTGATAAATCTCAAGAGTTATGCCTCAGCCCCTCCTAATGTCTATCCTACCATAAATCATAGTTATAACATCAAAAGAAATGTTATATTTGATTTCTCTATCATGACTCGCTTCCACTGAATTAAATATATAGTAAACTTTAATAGATAGATTACTTCAAACAAATTTTTTTAAATCAAATTTTTAGATCTAAAAAAAACCAGATTGATTATTAAACAATTAAGAAAATAGTTATGGTATTTTTAATGAACGAGTTACTATTTTAATTATTTGACAATGTAGGTTAAACAACTACCAGTTGCCATGGCAATTTGCTGTGGGGGAAGAAGGCAAATTTATCGCCATCCTGCAGGAAACACAACTGGAGATCAGGACTTCTCGAGATGAATATTCATCCATTATTGGAAAAGCAACACGTAAGTTTTTGGGTTATAGTTGAACATTAGGGTATCTGTAAGCTAAATTCTAGAGGGTAAGTATTATTAGGAATGTAAATTAGATATTGGAATTTTCTAGAATATTTTCGTACCTATATTATATTTCCAACATATTTTTGTGGAGTTTTGCATTCCTTGAATAATAAAAAATATTTTACAAAACATGTATATCTAAGTGGTAAAAATTTACTTTACCTATTGTGAGAAATTTATCTATTCATTTAATGCATACCTTATATTGCAATGGAAAAACTAGTATATTTGTAGTGAAATTTACTTTTTGACAGTAAAATTGAAATTAACAAGTATCAAATTAATCTTTAGGTAACTTCCACTGCTCGTGAATCATTACAAAATACGTCATTCATGCAATGTGGAAGATCGCGTGAAAATTGAAGGCGCTAAAGCGGCAAATTGTTATTAAAAAATTTTACCGTCCGGTCCAGATTTTCCGGAGTCGGATTTTCGTGATCCGAATTTATGAGAGTCTTCTGTACTGTTAGTAAGAAAATTTGTGCAATTTTTTTACCTGTTTTTAAATACAAAATATTTTTAATTCTACATAGAACTATAAAATAAATCTTGAAATGATTATAAAAACATGCAAAAAAAAAATCGTCTTTTTGGTTGTCCAAACTAATTTAAAATAAACCAGAAATTCTTTTAGGTATTAATGATAATAAAACACAATTTTTACAGCAAGTTTGTCCGTTTTGTTTAAAAGACTAAGAAAGAAGAAAGCTTTAGCATCTCAACATATGTGGTTTAACAGTCAATGTATTAAAAATAATATAGTACCAAAATATGTGCATGTAAAAGTAAAGGAAATAAGTACCAGTAGTAAATTCGCCAAACAGGTAGCGGAAAAATCTTGGGTTAAAAGTGAAATAAAAAAGTGGTTTTCAGTGAGGGATAATGTAGTGGAACATCTAAAAGTGATTCACAGTGAGCTTACACGAAGACTGCACTCAGTGGAATTCGATCTTCTAGACACAGATATTTGTGAGTACAGTACATTAGGAACCTCATATACCATCAGTTCAAAAAACAAAAAGGAAAATTGGATAAACTTAAACTGGATCAAAAACTGAACAATAAAATTAATAAACTTTTTTTTTTAAACAGTCAGGACATTACTTTTTGTAATAGGGTAGAAAATTTCACTGTTTTAAATTTACAAACTTTGAATTAGAATTGTTAAAAAAAGGTTTCAAATTTTCTCCAAATATTAATCCTACATTTCCTACATCATCTGATTTTGAAAAATTAGTGATTGATTTATATTTAGCAATAGATAGTAAGAATATTAAATATGTTTGTGAAAATGTTTTAAGTAAAAATGTCAGGGATATGTATAAGGTTAGATCAGGTCGTAAAGATAACTTAATAATTAAGAGCTTAATTAAAAAAGTAAAGGATGATAATTTAATATTAACTGAAGCAGCTAAAGGAAACTCACTTGTTATTGTAACGCTAGAATAATATTCCAAAAAGTTTCGGAGCTTCTTAATTGTAAAACTTTTATGAAAATAAAAAAAAGATCCCACTAAAGATAAAGCAAAATTAGTAAAATCTGCAATTACTAATAATAGATGTATTTTTAAGGAGAGCGGTACAAGAACACTAACTGAAATGAATAATCTTGCACCTAGATTGTTTGGTTTAATGAAGTTACACAAGCCTAATTTTCCGATTCGACCTGAAGTTTCTTTTGTACAAGCTCCATCTTACAAATTAGCTAAGTTCACAAATAACTATTTAAATAATGTGTCTAAATTTCAACCGAAGTTTGGCTTAAAAAATTTATTACAGTTAGTAGACAAAAATAAAAGATATATCAATACCACATAAGGCTAAATTAGTTTCATTTGACGAAAAGTCTTTTTACCAGTATACCTAGAAAGGAATGTTTAAAAAGTGTAGAATCTTTTATGGATAGACCAAAGTAGATCCCATAATGGCTAGAGAACTTTTGGATGTAATTGAGGTATGCTTGGATCAAAATTATTTTCAATTTAAAGATAAGTTTTATGTTCAATGTGATGTAATTTAATGTTACAACAGTCGGTACATGATGGAATTCCATGATAATGGAAATAATGAGACGATTATTCAATTCCACAAAACAGCTTTAATTGCGACATATGTTTCGCCGTTAGGCATTTTTGTCTCACATTTTTAGTTTAGACTTGTTTTGTTTTCAATTTAGTTGCTTGAAAATGCCTAACGGCGAAACATATGTCGCAATTAAAGCTGTTTTGTGGAATTGAATAATCGTCTCATTATTTCCATTCAATGTGATGGTTTGGCTATGGGGTCCCCATTGTCACCACTATTGGCTGAAATTTTTATGGACAATTTTGAAAACAAAATAATTAACAATAACCTATTTAAATCGGTTATTATGTATTAGTATCGTTATTTATGTTGATGATGTAATTTGTCTTTTTTATGGCTCTAATCGCCAACTTAAATTATTTTTTAAGTACCTGAACTCAATTGACGATGCGATACAATTTACCATGGAAGTTGGAGAACAAGATCAAATTAATTTCTTAGACTTAAATATAAAAATTGAAATCAGTAAACACAACTTTAGTGTTTTTAGAAAACAAACTTTCACAGATAACATTATCCATGCTTCATCTCGGCACCCTTTAAATCATAAATTGGCAGCTTTCCATTGCATGTTGTATCGCCTCATCAAAGTTTCAATGTCTGACTCTGATTTGAATAAGAACTAAGTTGCATTAAACAAATAGCTATTAATAATTAATATGATGTAAAATGCTAAAGAAAAAAACTTAAGATGAGTGCAATGCAACTTATTTTTCCAACTTCAGTTAAAAATAGAGCTAAATGGCGGAAAATTAACTTACTAGGAAATGTTAGCCAAAAAGTTGGAAATATTTTAAATAAGGAAACAGAGTGTGGGCCGGCATTTTATTGCAGTAATAGTTTAGGTAATATTTTAAATAATTCTAAAGATAAAATTAACAAAATGTTGAGAAGTGGTGTATATAAGATAACTTGCAAAATCTATAATTCATGTTATGTAGGTCAAACAGGACGTAATTTTAACTCTAGATTAAGTGAACATGAAAGAAGTTGGCGATTAGGCTATGAAGATTCCAGTTTTTCAAACAATTTAAGAATACATCAAGTGTCTGATTTTAGTTCAAATGTAGATTTTAAAATATTACATTTTGATAGTAAAGGTAGGAAATTGAATGCTTTGGAGAGCTTAGAAGTTAAAAGAATAAGATACTGTAATTAGTGGTGGGCATTAACGCTAACAACGGTCAATGTCAACACCAGTTAACGTTGAGCGTGAAAACTGTTGAAAAAAACTGCTAACATAAACCTGCCAGACAGAACAGAAGACCAAGCGTCTTTGTTCAGTGTGCAAATAATAGTGTAAAAATATTTACACTATTACAGTTACTAACTAACACAATTTATTTATACAGTTACTTTCCTTTCGCACAAGCACAAACCTAACCTAAATATTTACACAGTTAGTTGACAGCTTTAATCAGCTAAAACTAAAGTTATTTACACCACACTATTTTCGTATTATCCAGTCATCGTTTTATACAGTTTTAGATTTATTGTAAAAACATACAGTAAAATAGTAGGCTACAGCAGAAACATTTGTTGATGAATAAACGTTGACGTTAATTGATTCGCTTTAGTTGCTCAACTAAATTAACAGACGACTGAGAGGTGTCCGTGTATCTGGATGCACGCACATCGAGTGGGCCGCTGACGCTAACAAACAACCACTGATACGTCACCTGCAAGCACTAAGTAGTTGATCAATGTTAGCATTAATGCACTTCTTCGTCAACTGCGTTGAGCATTGACGAAGGTCAACGTTGACGGTTAGCTGTTACCCGTTAACGGACACAGCACTAACTGTAATCTTAATTTAGTTTTAAATGACCAATTAGATTTGTATAATTCTCCCTTAGTAAAACCTTTAAAAGTTATCTGTACCTAGAACAAATAACTGGTTTTCCCATTCTGTATTGTTCCTGTGGTCATTGCCCAGGCTGGGTATTTCCCCACCCTTCCATTCATTGTATCCTAACTCCCACCATCTAGTTTTTAAGGTTCTCTGTTTTTCACTTTTCTTTAGTCTGTAATACAGCCTCTCTAGTGCCTTAGCAGATGAAACTACTGGTCAGCTAGACTAATAAAAAGTGGATATTACAAAATAAAAAATTGTGTTTTATTATCTTTAAACATGGAATTCCACCAAAAACCTTCGGTCTCTACAGTAATGAAAATTAATAGGTATTAATTAAAAAACATAATTTAGAAGATAGAATTAGTATAAATTGACAAAATAAATAATAATTGGATCAGTTGTGTGTTAATTTGTTTAAGTATTTAATACTTAATACTTACTCCGTCTTGTAATCTGTGACTTGGATACGATTACTCAAAAATGAGTTCTAATAACTTTAAATTAATTTGTTTGTTCATACAGTTGCAAAGGATGTAAATTATCAATGGCGTAGAATAGTGTGGAGTCCTGATTGTAGTATGCTTGCAGTGGGAGCCAGTAATGGATCTGTAGCTTTCTATGATTTGTTAGGAAGTAATGTCTTTAACATTCCTCCGGTAAGTAAACAATTGCAGAATAATAATATATTTATTTATTAAAAATTTTTAGTTGTAATTAATTAATTCATTTTGTGACACTCAATAACTACAGTAAATACTCTCTAATCCGGATAAATGTGGCACCGGCCGATCCGGATATCGAAAAATCCGGATCTCGGGGTGGCTATTTTTATATATTTAAGTGGTTTTAAACGTGAACAAAACATAGCAAATTTATGTTTTTAGCGCTAAAACGTGTTGCGCTTACGATAAATTGTAGCTTTACCACAGTATTCTAAAAATTAACTATGGTTTTTCAATTTACTGTAATATATAGACATTACGTTTTAACTGTACTATTATGTAATTTGCCGTAGTTTGCCGGTACGGTAACCGGTAACAAAAGTACCGAAACAACAAAAGGTATGTTAATTAAATAAATATTACAATAGCTATGTTTAAAATTCTATTTATTTTAAGCTGAATGAGGCTCAGCATAAAGTACGCAAACAAAAATTAATTAGGTCTATAGTGTTAACTAAAAATATCAAACGAAAAATGAAGATTAGAAAATAAAACAGTACAATTTATACGTACAGGATTGTACACGTGAAATTTTGATGAACGTACGATAAATGTTAGTTTTCATTACAGTACAGTAATTTGTACTCACGTCAGTTTTTATTAAAAAAAAGATGTAATGGTAGCTTGCTTGGCTCGTTGAAGAACACTCTTCCTAGATGTAATATCTCTCCATCTACGAAAAAGAAGGAGATCGGCCGGTGAGGATTCTTCTTGTTCTTCCACGTAGTCTAACAGCTGTTCAAGTGCTTGAAAAGCTTCGCAATGAGTCATGATTTGTTTTTGTTGTTCATCTTCGACAGGTGCTGGCTCTGTGTTCACCAAGTCAATGATGTCACTGTCAGTAAACTCATCTTCCTTCATCCACTCATTCACACCATCACTGTTTATTTTGTCACAACCGGGAACATTTCTTAGAATCAGAACCGCACTACTGCCCAGTGCTCAGCTCAAAAAAAAACATCGTTCACTACTATTCGGCCCGAAAATATTATTTTTGTATAGAAAATTGTATTATTATTATTTTTTATACGACGGCCGGATATCGGAGTTTCCAGATATCAGAGATCCGAATCAGAGAGTGTTTACTGTACTAACGCCTTATGGCTCCACTAGGTGAAAGACATATTTCTACAGTCATTATCTTAGATATGAAACTAAACATAGTTTGTACACTTGAATTAAAGATATGTGTGGGTTTCTCATCTATCATATCATATAGCTTAACACACAAAAATAAATAACTCGCATATATTTCACTTCGAATAGTTTATGCAAACTTTCCTCATCAAAGCTATCTACTCGAATTATAGAATTTTGAGATGATTTATAAGTTCAGCAAGTGAAAATGTCTTTTATGTTATAGAAAAGGGCAGTACGTCTTCTTTCTAGAATAAGTAACTTAGATCATTGCTGGATTGTGTTTCAGTAGATGACACTTCCTTTTATATATATCTTTGGTTTAATAACATATACAAAATTGAAGTGTTTATATAATTCTGGATAAAGAGTTATACAATTATGATGCCCGATTAGTGATTTTTTGCAGTTCGGCCAACACAGTCTGAGCAAATATAGGAAGGTATAGTAGTACAAAGTTAACTTCCAGCAATATTGAGATGTGCAGTTGATGAGTTTGTGTATACTTGATATGACTATTGGAAGTAGGGAGGAGGAGAGCAAGTCAAATGGAATAGCTTAGAAAAAGAGGGAGAGAAACGCATGACTGTCGTTCTATATGACACACAACAGTTGCATCTGATCTTTGTATTGTAGAGTCAAAATAGTTGTGGTCTTTTATTATATTCTAGGTTTGTTTATAACGGCTCAACCTAGATCAATTAATTGAATAGGCCAGGAAATATCATTATGAAGTCAAAGTAAGTGTATTATTGAAAATGTTTTTTTTAAAAATTGTAGAAAAAAATCTGGAAATGTTAATGAATAATGTTAAACACAGAGTTGCTGACTTATGTGGAATACCATTAAGTACGGTAAAAAAAAGTAATAACAGAATTCAACAAATGTGGACAAAATGAGACTTTTCCAACACTTGGAAAAACCCAAAAATGGTTAATTGAAAAAGTAAATATTTATAACTTTCAGAAAAGCATGTTACAAAATATTGTTCATAATTTCAATTTAACATATAACAAACTACCGTGTTCAAAATCACGGTACTTACGTATTAATGCCACCGCAGCAACTTTGCGCATATATATATAAGGTTTGGCCAGGTGTTTATGTGTATATAATTATATATAGGTTTAAAATTTACTGAAAATTTTCTTACGTTTAAAAATAACCTTAGACTAATTTTGCTGTCTGAGTCTTTGTACTCTGTAGGGGAGTTCCTCGAACATAGAGAGTATTAGGAAGGTTCATTTTACCTGCGACATTTTACTGTTTTAAAATTTATTTTATAATTTTTCTGAGCTTATGGTTTTATTGTACAAAGTTCCAAATTTATATTATTTTTCTACCTAATCACCATTTTATTCCAAACACTTTTGGTATTGTGAAGCAAACTTTTTCAAACCCTACATATAAACATCCACTGCCTGGAATTAGCCAGTTTTGTACTGAGGTTTTCAATTCTTCAGTTTCTTGACATTGTCAAGAGATGCAAGCAAGTTCTTGAGATGTTAGTCTCTGAGCATGAGATCAGGACTATAAGGTAGGTGATTAAAAACTTCCATAGAAATTTTTGAAATGGTTTGATTTGTGGAGAACCCTGTAGGAATGTGTCTTATCATGGAGAACAATGAAATCGATAAAAAATATACCCATTTGGTCTTTGAACACAGTTGCCATGGTTTTCTTTTGAGGATGGATTTGGTTAGGGTGAAATGGAATGGCGCCACTGCATGAATTGTTGTTGTGACTCGGCATTGATATATGAAATCCACCTTTATTCATCAGTGATGATATGAGAAAAAAAATCGTCTCCCTTTCTATGAAAGTGATCCAAAAAAAAATGTGCAGATGTCATCTCTAGTCTTTATGAGCACTTATCAACATTTTCGGCACCCATTGTGCACACAGTAACTGATGCAATGGTTAATTTGATTGACTATATTGTTTTTGGTCTTGATAAAAGTGAAAAAAGTTCTAAATATTATGCTCAATCTGTTCAAGGCTTTTGACTCAGTAGATTTTAAATGAATAGTGAAGAAATTGAACAGATTGGAGTGAGCGGAACACCTTTATTTTGAATAGACATCTGTCCAACATGACTCAATGTGTACAGGCTGCAGGAAGGTTATCATATAAAGTTCAAATTAACTTTGGAGTCCCACAGGGTTCAGTCTTAGGACCTGTTTTATTTCTTATATATAAATGGTTTACGTTAATCTATTTAAGTTTGTATTGATAATCTGGTTCAGTATGCAGATGATACAATTAGTAGCAAGAAATGCTCAAATCCTTGAACAATAATCATTTATTGAAGTCGTAGCTGCTTTACAGAAATAATTTAACTATCAATCTAGAAGAAACAAATGATTTATTCAATAATTTAAATCAAAGAAGTACTGAAGTCAAACCAACTGTTATGCTAGGTGACAATATAATAGAAGAGTTGAGTTCTGCTAAATTCCTAGGATTGGGTTTTAATAACAGACTAACTTGGGTATATTACGTAAACTGTATGGTAATGTACGGGATTTTGTAATATACTATTTCTACGTGAAAACAATGGATTTTTTCGGAGGACCAATCAATGACAGTTCAAAATATAAGTTCTGCATATAGAAAATGACAATATATGATTAATAATTGTATGTTTGTACTTACGTGAATAATTGAAAATGTCAGCTCTACGACGTATTGTTAGATGTGCACACTGTAAACACTCAAAATTTATACCACAATTTAACGTTCATTAGACGCACAAACCACAATTTTTCACATACTGCACAATACACACACAGAAAAAGAGAACTGCACTGATAACATGAGAGAGAATGGTCTTGTACTAGGACAATACAAAATTTGACTTTTCAATTGCCTGAAGTGAAATTCATCATGACGTTGATGTCTTACGGAGTCGGAGACTGTAGCCTAACTGACTGTAACGAAGCCACGGCCTCGACGAGGGTGGAAAAATGACCTCTTCAATAACCAATCAGAATCCAATATCCGAAGGACACGATATCGGACGATATGGGGGTGATGTGATGACGTAACCCTGTGTACGTGACATTTCACAGGTAGATTGTATGATGCAGGTGGTATAACAATGCAAGGCAAATTAGAGCACTGTTGCCAAACTTTGGACATCCATTATTTCATACTTGACAAAAGAAGAAAGCTTTCTCACACTTGAAGTCTGGCAATGATGTGCGCTATTGTTTAATAATATTACATTGAAGAAGAACAGGAAGCCCAATCGTTGCTATGCGAATTGAAGGTTTTTTAGAAATATCATTTATACGTTTTGTTAGTTGGACTTGAATACATAATTTTTTTCTTGTTTTTAATCAAAACAAAAGGGTTAATAAAATGACGTAATATTTACGCAACATAAACAGTATTTGCAAAAATTTATCCTCTGGAATTTTTATACTAAGAAATGCTAGAAAAATTTGTAACTTTACCACAATGTGAACAGCCTACTATGAGCTTATACATTCCTCACTTGAACTATGGAATCATATTATGAGGTGATCCATCTGTTCAGCAAGTGTAAAGGCTCTTTCCAGTACAAAAAGCAATACGGCTTATGGCAGGTATAAATAATCTAGGGACTTGCAGAAATACTTTTTGGGATCTGGGAGTATTGACACTTCCTAATATGTACATTTATGAAGTAATACTGTATATTAAATACAAATGCCATACTACTCCACTTAGTACAGTAATGCTACAGCGGTTCCGAAGTGGAGTTCTTGCCTGCAGAGAAGGGGGTTTTGGTTGATATATCCTTATATGATAGAGCCACACGGTAGCATCAAGGGGAGTCCCACACTCAGTGAATAAAGCGTCCCCACCCCTATAAATTAAAAAAAAAACTCACATAAACAACAATGGATGGGGAACATTTAATTTTCACTGTAGATTTCATTATTTATTTTAATCCAATTTCATAATGGAATCAGTAGAGGATTGACTGAAAGCAAGGATCTGATAACTATTGACTGGTAATTCTATTGAATTAATTGAAAATTGTTTGACAGGTAGTAAATCAAGGTAAATAACATATTATACTTATTAAATCTTTCAATTATGATTTATACATTTAGGTGATCTATCTAAGTTAAATGGCTCATTAATAAAGTAGCCTATGTATATTAAGATAAAAATTTGTTACATAAATCTATTATTTTGATCAGGCACAAGAATCTCAGCAATGGAGCTGTGACGAAGCATTGGCTGCTATATTCTTTATAACAACTAGAGTGAAAAGTCCTAAATGGTAAGTTTAATAATTGTTTAAATAAACAAAATTTATAAATATAATTTATTACCAAAGTAGAGTTTCAAATATTTTATATTCCATGTATTACAAACGGGGTGTATTGGTGCTATCATAGTATTCACTCAGTTTTGAATATATTAAATGCGTCCACTCTTTTTAGTCGTGTCTGCATCAGTGGGCCTTGAAAACTGTATTTTTTTGACAAAACTTTCACTCCTGTATCTTGACTGTGACGATGACAGACCTTGTAAGCCTGCACTTATTAAATTTGTTTCTGAAGTCAGTTTTGAAATTATAATTTTGACAATAATTTTTTTTTATACTTTCAAATATTTGGTGTACATCACATGCAGAATTAAAATCTGCAAATTTGAGTGTAATTTTAATTACTCAAACAATATGTAGACAATAAATGGCATAAAAAATTTTTACAAACTTTCTCACTCACCCATCTCCAAAACCAAATAAAAACAAGCCAAAACTAACCGTCATCAAAAACATCATCCATGGATACTATATTTATATATTTAAATAACAGCCTAAACTTTTTCAATTTGTGCCATAAACATGTTCTCATTGTAAATCGTATTTGATTAAAATTCAGTTTGTTATGACAGCCCAAATATGTGGACCAATGTTAATAAATTGGTATATTTCGATCATATCTCAGGACTTTTTTCCACATTTTAGATAACTCAAAATTTGGGTGTAGTTGTGATAAGACAAAAGCACAAAATAGTTATTTTCTCAAAATCGGCTCTAACAATTTTTATCAAATTTTGGTCAAATGTAGCTCCAAGGATTCAAACAAAATATATTTGAGGTAACCATATCTCAAAAAATTCCAGTTCGTGAGTTGTTGGAAATAAAGCAAAACATGGCTATGATGCTATTATAAAATACGTAATATCTCAAAATTGACTATAAAGACTTTATACAAATATTAGTAAAATGTGAACGTTAATGACCCAAACCTATGTGCAAAAATCTCATGTAAAAAAGATTACATTTTAGGAATACAGTAGAACCCCTCTAATCCGTCACCTTCGGGACTGGGGGCATGGTCGGAACGCAAAAAAGGTCGGATTATCCGAAAAAAGTCAATATTTATTACATATTATATAAACAGATTTTTTTAAAGTGAAATAAGTGATATATAAACTTTTAAAAGTCTATATAATAAAGTCTATATATAAACTTTGCAAGTACAGTAGAACTTCTGTTAACCGGCCTATATCATAGTGTACTGGTTGGATGAGAGATTCCGAAAATAAATTGTAATTGAAACACCAAAGCGGCGGTGAGTCAAACGACTTTGTCGATAGCGGTATCCCATTGTCGGCGGCGTAAAAACTCCGCGGCACCAAAGCAGCGGCGAGTCAAACGACTTTGTCGATAGCGAAATCCTATTGTCGGCGGCATAAAAACACCGTGGCATTGGCACCCGTCGGTATAGCAGACATACAAAGGCAATAATGTTTGATGGGCCACTTTTTTTCCACGAATCAATTTAGTATACCGGTACATTATGGAAAATATAACATTTCTTTTCAGTTTTCTTCTTGTCTTTGACTGGTTATGATCTACGTACAGTATATACAGTAAATAAAAATGAGCGAGTTACGAAAACGGGAATACGGAAGCGTGTGTTGGTTTCGTTTCAGACGTGGTTAAATGTGTCAAAAAACTTGACAGAGGGGAATCTGTAAAAAAAGCTTTGTAGTGTTTAATTTTTCACGAGAGATGACACAGCACTGAAGCGGGAAAGCGATAACAAACCGGAAAGAATGGCGCCAGACGGGCCGTGAGCCATCGACAAGTCGGCGAGTCGGCACAATATCGCGAGCTCAAGCACGGTCGGATTAACCGGAGTAACGGACCACCCGAGGGCGGATTAGAGGGGTTCTACTGTAATTGGTCAAAATCAAAAATGAAGCTTTACCGCCATCATTAAAACTTTGATTTTAATGAAATACGATTTACCCTGAGGACGTGTTTATTGCACATGTGAAGCAAGTTTAGATGATATCAATGGTTCATTTTCACTTTTTAACTGATAAGTACCAAACTGACATTTTTGTGACGAATAGTTTTGGTTGATTTTTATTATTTTATTTATTTATTTTTTAGAATAGATGAATGAAGAAGTTTTGTAATGTTGTTTCAAAGTGTATTGTAGTTCATTCAATTCTTATGTTAATGCAAACATTTTTTGAAATAAATATATTGAGCTCTACACATTAAAACAAATACAAACATAACAAATGTCAATAAAATAATGATAAATAAATCTCCTATTAGACAAAAATATAACAAATAATTTAATTACAACAAAAATAAATATTTTATTGGAAACAGATTGGCATTGTCCCCTATTCACAACATCATGAATAAAACTTGCCCACCGAATATACACTCACCAGCAACAATAAGTGTTTCAATTTAATTTTTAATATTTTTAAACTGTCTGTATCTTTTACAGACTTTGGAAATCTATTATGTAATTGCAGCCTGAGCAGGAATCTTTTATAGGTGTTCAATCTATGCTTATCATATCTAAAGTCGCCCCTCTTACTTTAAATTGTCAGGCGCCAGCTTGTCAATTTGTGTTGAGAAAAGCACAAACATTTATTTATTTTTCTGTTTTCTTGGGTCGTGAATTTCGAGAAAATGTACTCATATATGATAAATGATCATGAAAAACTTCTGAAAAACATACATTTATTAACAAACAATTTATATATATTAAACATAGATATTTTGGTTAAGCGGTTTGCTTAACTCCTCCTGAAATTCATACATTTTTCAATAAACAAATTATAGGGCAAGATTTCTATAAAAGAGAAACGTATTTTACATTAAAAGTATACATAAAGTTCAAATTTCAAGTAAGAGTTCATAAAGTTCTTTTTCTTATTTAATTCACTAATAGAAAATGTCTCACACTACTTATGACATTGCAACTGAAAGTTCATTTTTACTCTTTGGAACAATAATTTTCTTATTTAAGTTATTTTAACTTTTTTTTAATTAAATTTTTTTTTTTAATTTATTTATTTTTAATTTAATTTTTATTTATTTATTTTATTTTTTACAAAAGTCCTTATTATATTTTACATGATTTTATTAATTTTTAGTCTTGGTTTCTGAAAGTAAAAAGTTCAGTTTACTTATTGTTCATGTTAAAAATATAAAATTCAATTTTACGCTCATACCAAGGCGTATTTTCACTGATTCTACTTTAAAGTTCAAAGTTAAAAACTATTTTCAGTACTGAATTGCACAATGGCCATCGATGGTAGCTCTGGAAGATCAAGCAATAAAATTATTTCTAATTATTTTACAAAATATAATTTTTTTCTTAATTTCATTAGACATACTAAATTATTTAATTTTATTACAATTATGAAATCTTAAACTAACATTTCTTATAAGTTTTCTGATTGTTTCTTATCACACACTTACATAGGCCTGTAAGTTTAACAACTCTGAGATCTCGTCTGTCTGTCTTCTGAGTTAAGTTTTTTAATGCAAATAACCGATGCAATAAAATCTTTTACAATTTCATTACGTTTATTGATTAATCACGTTACTTGCAACTATTCCATTTCTCCCAATCAAATATATCTTGATATCAAAAATCTCAGAATTGTGAATGTTACAACTCGTAATTGTGATCAAAGGAACTTTTATTAACATAAGCAATATAAATACTTTTTTTTTAAAACACAATCCATCATCAATTTGTATCATATTTACCTATCAAATATCCGAATTGTTTAGATTAAGTTTATATAGTTTTAAGTCCTATTTATTTTGTGCTCCTATTGTTGTAAAAATAGCCAAGGGAGAAGATATGGACTATCGAACTTTTGAACATCAATATTAAGAGTAGGCTACTCATTTTGTATCTTTTGTAATTAAATAATTCTAAAATAATAATAATTTTAAATAAATAATCTTGTTAAAACACATACATGTTTATGACAATTTTATAAAATGCTTCATTTCATATTTGGATGTTTTGGAATAGGCATATTAAGTAAGCTCAGTTGTGTTTTACTGGTGATTTAACAACATTTTGGCCTCTTTATTTGTTGAAAAGTACCATTAACTAATGTGACTATAGAATTCACACCACAAACGCAAATTATTTAATTGAGATTCGTGTCATTGTTCTACAGGTTAAGTGAACTAGTACTTGTAGACTATGGAGGTAGACTACGCAGTTATTATATCTCAGCTTCGGAAGGATGTTTGGAATTCCATCAGTCATACTTGAACCGTAATGGTGTCTCAAGTGTTACGTGGCATCCTGCTCATAACTTGCTGATTGTTTCTTCAGTCGCACAACATACTGAATTCAAGGTAAATAAATAATGTAAAACATATGTATTAATTTGGAACGTTATTGTTAGAAAGTTGTATCCTTAGAGTGTAGAAGGATTTTTTTTATATAAACACTGTGATTCTTTTATTTTAATTTTGTTTATACAAATTTCATAATTAAAATGCATAAAACTAATGAAATCCCTCATATTCTTCTTCTTTAATTGTACAGTTTATCCCTTTTGCATGTTAGTCACAAGGGCTTATTGAGCTTCCAAATAGATTGTTTGGAGTCCTAGGAAGATCTTCCTGACAAGGTTGTCTTGAAAGATTGTATGTTCCTTTCTCAAAGGTCCAAGGGATTTAGTTCTTTTCTTGATTTAGACATTCATATTAGAAGATCTGCAATTTTCTTTCGTAGGCCTCATTACCAGTATAGCGATTTCTCAGTGAATATGCCCATCCTAATATGTTTTCTCAGGTGGCGTGCCCTTACCATTTCTTTATATTGCCTTTGCCTAATGAGAGAAGTACAAATGCAAATTTGCTTGAGTTTATTCATCTTTAGACCTGAGGTATATCTCACCCTCCTCTCGAGTTCAAGCACTGATGACTTGCATCTCCAGCCTCCTAAACATACCACAGAACAGCTCAGGTCCTATGAATTTCACTGCTGACACTTTGTTAAGCAGTAGGTCTGCACATTCATTTCCACCATGTTCAGAAACCCAGCAAAGTGTAAATTGTTGAGACCCCCAATTGTGATGAAAACAATCTCAGACTAACTTTGACCTAAATTCATTAGAATCCAGGACTTTCAAAGCCGCCTAACTGTCTGTATAGACACATATCCTTATCCTTGTATCCAAGACTAATGTTTTCTTAGACACGTTACATTAAGGTTGTAATTTCTGACTGAGACACCATTGGGCATATTCCCAATGACAGGAGACATTCCTTCTCAAGTCTGCCAGCACAGATTCCAGCACTTGTTCCACTCTTTGTATTAGAACTGTTTCTCAATCACTTTAGCTCATGGGTACAGACTACTTTCCCTCTAGGCATTTGTTGCGGTGAAGTATTGCCACTATAAATGGTTTTGAGAAAGAATACTGCACATTCATATTGTCAGATATCATTGTTACGATGAAATCTCTCATGATCATAGACACTATTCAGAAGTGTCCTGGACGATCCTTTATACGAGTATACTTCTATAGTTCCTCATATTGTAGGCAAACTGCACATTTTCATACCACAGTCTAATAGATCTAATAATCTGAACATTTTAAGATAACAGTTCTAGGCTGCACCAGTAACGCTATTAATCACTCCTGTAACTGCAAGTCATTGAATTCCCATCAGTCTTGCCGTTGATTCCTGGACTTCTATTTTTGTAACCACACATGGTAACATATACCACCTCCCATACTCTTTTATACAGGATGAACCAGAAAAGTATGGCTGAGAGACAAATTGAAATAATATAAAAATAATAATTTACTAGGCTAATAAGTCAATTTAGCCAAATTTAATGTTATAAATTTCATATTATTGTTTATACTGATGACTGATGGTGCTTGATAGAAATCCATGTTATACAAATTAAAACACACAAATTCTTTTGTTAAATTCTACAATTTATTGGTCTAGCCGACCATGGTTAATTGACCAATAAATTGTAGAATTTAACAAAAGAATTTGTATGTGTTTATTTGTATAATTTCATATTACATGACACCTCGAGGAGTTGCAGCTATTCAAGGGTTGAAATTTTGTAATGCAAATACGCGTATGCATTAGTTGAGTTGAGAAAGAAAATTCAAATTTGGTACACTAGCAATAGTTATTAGTAGGTACTTACGTTAGTTTCTGTATACTTCTAAGTTTATATATGTACTAAGGAGTGGATGTAATTTTGTAGTAAAAATTTCTTGTCATAGTAAAAAATATAACTTAATGTAACCAGTTTGTAGGATATTATAAAATACACAAATAAACTAAATAATTGTCAAAACCTGAGTAAACTTTTTATTTTTAAGTAATTCATCTTTAAACTAACCTTATAACTGTAGTTGCAATTCTTCTTTTTTATATTTTCACTACAGTGCTGTTTCACCGAGCACTATCTGCTTTCATAGATGTAGCATTCGATAACTAAATACAACACAATAATAGCGAATAGAGATAGGAATATAAGGAACCCATCCCATCCAACATCATTACAAGTTAACAGTAGTGACAGTAGGTATCGAAACAGTGGGCCTACTATGTGTATAACAAAATGGAAACAAGTTTTAAGTGTGTGTGTCAGCGTTACATACTACGTGTATATGTGTTTTCAATTTTTAATTTATGACAATGGTCAAATTCGAGCATAACTTGATAATGGATGAGCCAAAACGGCTGTAGCGAAGAGAAAATTTATTATTGACTATTGTGACGGTAAGTCATTTAAGTTTTATTTTTAACAATAGTCGGATTGCCGATAACAAAAAATGCACAATACTAAATATATAAGATACTCAGTAAATGTAATTCAATTTTCTGAAACTCGCTCTTTGTTAGTAGATTAATAAAATTTTTCCGATGTGGCCAAATAGTTGTGCGCATAATTCTTCTGATCGAAAACTATTTAAGTATTGAGTGCTATGCCTGTGAAAGCCGACAGTGTTCGGTGAAACAGTGCTGTAGTGAAAATATAAAAAAGAAGAATTGCTTTGAGAGTAGAAATGTATTTATACATAATTTATCGGCAATTCAAGAAGTGAAATAGTTTATAAGATACATACTTTTTATAATTATTATAATTTAAATTAACACTAATTTAAGCACTTACCAAGTTTTATTGTGCGAAATATCAACTAGCAAAATATGTGGATTCTCAGTAAGAATATGTTAAAATATTTGCAGAAAGAAGGTCTTGGTTGGGGATTGAGTGCTTGGAGATTATTAAATGATTACCCTTACTATAGGATGGTTATTCCATCACCTGAACAGCTGGCTCTTGCAGAAGGAAAGCTAGGGGTATGGAACTGGTTTGCTTCATTTGCTTCATTTGGTTCAACTCAACCTTTTGTAAGTACTTAAAGCTTAAAATTCTTACAACCTTTTTAAAATTAAATGTTATCCCACAATAATTAAATGTGATGGATTTCTTTTTCTTTTAGAATCTCTAGATTAAATTTGATTCATCTGTGAGATAATTAAATTTCATTCATTTAACATCTTGTATATTTTTCTAGTGAGATTAACAATTAAAATTAAACACATGGTTTTTATTTAACTTATTTGCTGCATTTGATCATGTAGATTGACATACACTATTTTATATAAGTTGTATGGTTTAGGAATATCTTCCAGGATGATATTGGCGATGAGAAATCTGTACATAGTTCCACAGCATCAGTTTGGAACACTCATAGGGTATACGAGAGCAATGAAACTTCTACTGGTATGACATAAGGTTGCATTTTCACACCTCTTCTACAGATCATTGAATGGTGGAATTTTTGTTAATGATGTGGACTTTCAGATATTGATTTATGCTGATAATATCATCTTGCCAGCTTCAGATAATGCTCCTATAGATAATGCTCCTATGTTTGTTGACTTAGAACAATATTGCTTTAAATGGATTTCAGAAGTGAATCTTAAGGTCTAAGATTGTTGTTTTCAGAAATGGGGGAAAACCGACAAATAATAAAAAGTAGTGGTGTAAAGGCAAAAAATAAAAGTGGTTAATTAATTAACCCGTATTTAGGTATACATTTTTATCAATCTCCTTTTCAGGAAAAATCTTCCAAAACAATATTAGCCGTTAATAATTTTAATTAATATAATTTTAAGAATCATAGTATTGTATTAATATTTTAAAACTAAATTAGAAATATTTAATGCTCTTTCAAAACCAATATTATGTTATACTAATCAGGTGAGGGGATTAAAGAATATGACGAAATGGAAAAAGTTCAGCAGTTCTTCATAAAAACAGTTTTCAATTGGCCTCCTGACTATTGCCTGTATTTGGAAACAAGACATTTCCTGTATTTATGTATAGTAGGACAAAGTTAACTTCGAGCAATATTGAGATGCACAATTGATGAGTTTGTGTATACTTGACATGACTGTTGAGAGTAAGGAGGAGTGGGGCAAGTCTAATGGAATAGCTTAGAGAGGGAAAGAGAAAGAGAGGGAGAGAAAGGAATAAAGGATGACTGAAACGTTGTGTATCGTATATGCATCCGATTTTTGTATTATAGAGTCAAAATAGTTTGTGGTCTTTTGTTATATTCTGATTGTTTATAATCCCTCAAACTAGAACAATTAATCGACTTGGCCAGGGAGTATCATTACGAAGTCAAAGTAAGTGTATTATTATAAAGGTCTTTAAAAAGATTGTAGAAGAAACTCCGGAAATCTCAAAGAATAACATGACAACTCGACAAGTGGTTATAATAAAAAAATGTTTTAAAAGGAAAAATAACGATCATTGCCCATGTAGAGAATGAATGCAGAGATGTTCCAAACGCATTGCTTATTTTTAAATCAGGAGAGCGAAAAGGTGATTAACACAACGACATGAATACCGAAAATTATGAAAAGTGGCTTGAAAATCATTTAATACCTAATTTAAAACAACGGTACGTTTTGGTTAATGACAATGCATCTTATCATAACAGAAAATTAAATCCCACTCCAAATTCAAACAGCAAAAAGCAAATAATGTTAGAATGTGTAAGGAATAAAAATATCCCTTGTAGTAGTGAAATGTATAAACCTGAACTTTATAATTTAATATTACAAAATAAGGCCCAGTATGAAGAATATCTTTTCGATAATCTTTTAGGAAAACATGGTCATTCTGTTGTGAGGTTTGCCTCTGTATCACCCAGAACTAAACCCGATTGAACTTATAATTTGGGCTCGAGTAAAAATTATATTGATCAGTATTACAAACTTTATCATAATATAGTGTCTTAGTGTTTACTTCCCTGTGTGTTTCAGGTTATTCTACAACTTTCTAGGCTCATTATGTCTCTATTTTATTAGTTTTTGGTTTTCAAACATATCTACCTGAAGCGCTTCAAGCAACTATTATAGAGGGTAGGCCATAAAATAGGTATACAGTATTTTTAGTATATTTTTGATGGATAATATTAATATATAACAATATTAAAATAGTTTTATTAATTTTATTTACATTTCATTGACAGACTTAGTTGTTTAACACTATTTAATTTCTTAAATGCTTGAAATATCCTCCAGCAACGTTACAACATATGTCTAACCTATCTAAAAAAAATTTCGACAGCTGACACCTAGTTAACATAAATTGTGGAAGCAATGTCCATAAATGCTTCCATTATGAACTGTTTCATTTCATCCACTGTTTAAAATTTTTTCCCATAAATCAAATTTGTCACTATCCCCCAAACAGTCTATTGATGTATGGTTTGGTTGAATGTTGGCCAGTTAATGTTACTTCTTCCAATTCAATGCTGTAGGAAGACATTGTGAAAGTAGTTCTGTTCTACCAATGTAAAATGAGAAGGTACCCAATCTTGATAGTAGTACACTTCAGCGAAACTAGTACTGCTTCTGAGTTGTAGCATGACCACATTGCACAACATGTTTAGACTATTGTTACAATCAATAATTTCATCAAAGAAAACTGGTCCTAGAATACCTTTACTGGAAAGTACACTCCATACTGTGATATCTGACTAATTTAATTGAGATCCAATAGTCAAATGGTGATTTCACCTTCTCCCAATAAACACAATCCATGCAATTCAGCTGTGCTCAGTGAGCTTGAATATTATCACAGTTTAGACTGAGCAAAAGCATGTGTAAGTCAAATTATATACTGAAGTTGAGACATTTCATTTTAGGTTAGAGTTTAATAGCGCACATAGCCTATTAATTTAGATTTTGTATGGATAGGAGACATAAGCTTACTTTGGAAATTGGTCCTTGGCATTACCTAGTAGTTCATAAATAGGAAAACACACACCAAAAAAACACTAAAGTTTGAGTCTTCTTTTAATACTCTCTACTGATTGAGAAAGTGATCAGTGTTTACAAAATATTTTCAGACGTTTAGTGTTTTTTGTTGTGTTTTCCTATTTTTGTACTACTAGGTAATACCAAGGACCACTTTCCAAAGTAAGCCTTTGTAATGTGTCTCCTATCCATACAAAATCTAGACATTACATTTAATTATTTCCAAGAATTCAGTTGGAATTAAAAGTCTGATGTTTTCAGTTTGGACATATAGCACCCTTGAGTGATAGGGGGTGACGATGCACGGTCACAGATTGCCTGATTATATCTGATACATGGACTGATTTTATGAATTAAGTGTCACAATGTTGTTCACTGCATAGTTTTTTAGCTGCACATTGAATAAGCTTCTTTGAATTATTAACAAATAATATCATATCGACTTTCATCTCAATATAGTTAATTACCTTAGAGGTTGTTCTCAGTCCGTGTTATAGTTATGGCTACAGCGCTGTTTCTCCGAACACTGTCGGCTTCGTCAGGCCCGCACTAACACATAAACACGTAACACAACACTAACACATATAAAATCAGAGTATGACTCGTCGTACATAAATAATAAAATTGTTTGTGGCCACATTATAAGGTCTTACTTGTCCAGCTTGTCACAAACAATTTTATTATTTATTTACGACGAGTCTTACTCTGATTTTATATGTGTTAGTGTTGTGTTGTGTTGTGTTACGTGTTTATGTGTTAGTACGGGCCTGACGAAGCCGACAGTGTTCGGCGAAACAGCGCTGTAGCCATAACTATAATACGGACTGAGGACAACCTCTAAGGTAATTAACTATATTATATATTAAACAGTCCAAGGCAACACATTATACTTTATAAAATTTCATCTTAATTTCCTTTGTCATAGATGTCCTAGGATATCCAGATATTGATGTTTTAACCTTTGAATCCGTTGCATCAAAATTCTCTCCGATGTAATAAATTGTCAGGTGGGGTGTATTAAATAATTTATCTATGCTGTGCACACCCACTCATCATTTTTAGTTTTCCAATACTGCTTCAAAATCTACTTTCTTTGTTCTTTACTTAAGTTCCCTCCCTACATTCACAACACCCTGTCTGTCAAAGCTCGGGAAACCAGATTAAAATATTTGCTCACTGTTATATAAAGAAGAAAAGTTTATAGTTAGTATAATATGATTTATTTTTGTTTTATTTCATTGCAGAGTGTTGTATTCAAAATGCAGGCATCTCCCAAAGGAAGCTTCTTAGCCTGTTTACATACTTGTGGGACCATATCTATCTGGGAATTACCATCTCTTAGGTATGTTGTTTTTTTATAAAATAACTCTTGATTTTTAAAAACAATGAGCACATTCTCTACACTCATCGGTAGGTATCGGTGCAGCTGAATGACACTGAACAGGCTGTGGTACATGACGTTACTTACCTTACCAGACACTGTTTTCTGTAAACTATCAGTACATCACCTACCACAACAGTAGAAAACATGGCGAAGAATGGATGGAGTTTTCTACCTATCATTCTTACAAACTATTTGCTATTTCTTACTGCCATATTAAATTTGTTGTTTATTTATACCGATATGATATAATTTAAATTTGTACTGCTCAGTGCATTCAACCCACAGCAGTTTGGTATTCACCAATTTACCAGTTGATCTAACCACTGCGGCCAAATGGAATCACTATGATTAAACAACATTTTTTTATATTCTTGAAAATTAAAATCTTATTGTATAGTTACCGTATGTTTAACTTTTCTATGAAAAGTATAAACTAAAGGTTTTGAATAAACTAAAGGTGTAATTCAAAAATTCTGGTAGTGTATTTTGAACATTTTTGCTTAAATTACACTAAATTTTATGACAAAATGCTAATGGTAGGGAATCTTCTTTCTCTAGAGGTAAACTTTCTTTTAGGCTGAGCAAACCTCGGTAGTCTAATTGGACATGGCTTTTACCTACCACAAAGTAAATAATAATAGAGGTTAATTGTTCATAATTTGTGGGTTTGGTAGTGGTACACAAATCATCATTTAAGGTTATTAAAGATTAAACTGAACGGTCACACAGGCTAAATATCCACATTCAATTGTATTGAGTATTATCTAATGTGATTTATTTTCTATAGACTGCATAGGCTGTGGACCTTAGTTGAACAACCTGCTTACAACGTTCGTAACCCTGCTGAAAAGAAGAAGATAAAAAAATTGTCAATGGATGATTATCTTCCCTTGGATTTGAACTGGTGGTCGGAGAAGGTATTTTTAATTTTTTAAATTCTTTAAATTTAGAAAGGTTGTAACAGGATTTCTTAGTACTTGATAAGTAATGATACTGATTTTGGCCGGTATATGATACAAGGTATTTAGGTACAGCTTGTAGAGAGAAACATATACATAAAGAAATGTATTTGTGAGTATATAAACATACTTTAATATTCAGTATAATTAAATTAATGAAATAAAAGTCGGTGGTGATGGGAGAACAAATCTTGTTTACTTAATTCAAAAAAATTGATGGTTTGTTATACAGTTTCCCTTGTACAAAATAATAATAATAATAAATTAATAAAGGAACTTTCAAATTTTCTGACTTTACAAAATGTATATACAAATAATTAAATTGTCTTTTGAGATATTTTAGTTTGTTTTGCCTCAGCTAACTTTTACTATTTAAAATCTTTGTATGTAGTCTTATATTTCTTTCACTGTCAAGATGGAATTATTTTCTACTTCCAAAGAATTGCTAACAGTCAGAGATTGCACTTAGCGTCAGTAGAAATTTCATTTTCCCCCAAATCAGGTTCCCTTCAATGACATTTTCAAAACATCTAAAATTCACAATTACACAGGGGAGTGACATACGTCAGATTCCCGAGCGTGTGTTTATCTCATCTCAGTTCAGGATGAAACATCAAAGACATTGATGAGCCCTTTGAACTATCAAGATTGGGATGAGGCCAGTTGATGGTATTGTGTTTTTCTATGTGGTACTTACTTTCCCATCTTAATTACTCTTATGGGCATACAGTAAAGATGTTAAGCAAAAATTTGAAAAAAAAAAAAACAATTAATAAAATGTATAAATAAAATAAAACACAAAATGTAACTCTGAGAACTAGATGAGGTGGGATACATATTTTCAAAACTCAGGTTAAATTGAGGCAGCCTATCTGGACAGGAAAGTGCATCTGATAATTCCTATAACTCGTAGCTTACTTTGTATTTAAATAAATAAAGCATAATGTAATCTACTATATTTGACGAACCCAATCGTGTCTGATGTGAATGAGTGTACAATGCCTGTGCACCACTTTCGTATTACCAGTCTTTACACAGCTAGTCGCTTACTAGCCCCACCCTTCTACAAACTTTGTTTGTTCATTCCTGCCTTTCAATACAGTATGAATTTAGACTTGTATTAGAGTTGATGTTATACTACATTTTGTTTCTGAGCGTTTAGTCTTGTTTTACATAAAATTTAAGTTTATTATATTACTGTACTGTACATATTTATTACTGTAGATATTTTTATTTCGCTGTTTCTAGATCTTAAAGTGTATTCTGTTTGGTGTGGTTTCACGTAAAATATAAGTTCGTTTAATTTATTTATTGTAAATACAGTACTGTATTTGTATTTCAATGTTTTCTTAAAAGTGTTTTTATGGTTTCTAAAAGAAAAAAGTGACTGTTTCAATGGAAGAAAAATTCCAAACTATGAAAAGGTTAGACATGGTGAAACTTTATTAAAAGTTGTGCAATATTATAACGTCGGGAAAACAACTGTTGGAGACTGGTTGAGGTACCGGATTGAAATTGAAAAGTGTTGTTCTGGGCAAATGACAGCAAATGCTTTAGAAGATAGGAAGACAATGAAAAAGTGTGAGTACGAAAACGTCAGTGAAGCTCTATTCCTCTGGTTTACTCTTCATAGAGACAAAGGTGTCCCGATATCAAGACCGATTTTACAGGAAAGAGCAATAAAGTTCCGTAATTAATTCAATGAAGGTGACCCTAGTTTTACAGCGAGTGTAGGCTGGCTCGATAGGTGGAAGAAAAGGTATGGAGTACGCCAACTTAATATCTGTGCGGAGACGCTTTCAGCCCATTCTGAAGCTGTTCAATCATTCAGAGATAAGTTTCATAAATTGTTGGATAGTGAGAACTTATCAGGTGAACAGATTTTTAACTGTGATGAGACTGGGCTAATTTACAAAATGTTACCAACAAAGACACTTGCATCAATTGATGAAGCATCAGCATCTGGATACACACGGAGTAAAGAAAGAGTAACTATTCTGCAGTAATGCCACGGCCAATATGAAAATGAAACTGGCTATGATAGGCAAGTAAAAAAATCCAAGAGCATTTAAACATTTTTCTAAAATGCTTTACCAGTAAATTAATGCAACAATTTGTTGTCGTCCTAACGAGGACAAACTTCAAGATGGTGAGATAAAGACTATGTTTTTGCCTCCGAATGTAACATCTATTTGCCAGCCTATGGACGAGGGTACTTTTAGAGACCTTAAAGAGAAATTACTGCAGAAACCTTCATTCATCTTTAATTGAGGCTATGGACCAAGGGGAAGACATTTTAGAGAAACTATGGCATCTGAATTTGAAGGACGTAGCTTATTATGTGGCTCAATCTTAGGAAAGTGTTTGTTGGGGCAAACACGATTGCTAAGTCTTGAAAGTTTTTCTACATGAAGACGAGGGAGAAGAATCTCTGGATGGTGAGGAATTTCAGCAGAATGATCAAAAAACTGTAAGCCTACTTTCTTTATTACACATAATGCCAGGATGTGCTGATGGAACAGAGAAGGATGTATGTGAATGGATGTCTCAAGATGAAGAATTCGAAGTGACGGATGATGAAATCATAAAGATGGTTAAAGAGAAAGAAGTGGAAGAAGAGGAAGTGATAATGGAGGAAAGTGTTGAAAGTATCTCTCATACCGAAGGACACAAGGCCCTAGAAATAGCCTTAAAATACCTAGAGCAGCTGGAGGAAACTTCATCAACAGATATTTTACATGTAAAGAGATTTCGAGATCTAGCAGCTAGGAAACGTCAAACTGTTGGTAAACAAAAAACAATTACAAACTTTTTCCGCCAAATTTGAAACTTGTTTGATGATTTGACATTCTGTACTGCACTGTAATACTGTAGTCTTACTCTTTGTCCTGTTTTATGTGAAAGTACACTACATTTATTTAGTAACAATTCATGTACTAATATTCATAGTTTTTTTAGTGTATATTAAAATCAATTCAACACTTTTAAACTGTGTTTTAATGGTTTTCCGTCTAATCTGACTTCCCCACTAATTCTACCGGGCCATGGCCGGTTAAGGTCGGATTAGCGAGACTCTACTGTAACTGGTAAATAAAATATTAAATAAGTAATTGTCATCAGATTTAAAATTAGTTTATTGTAATAAACACAATTTGTTCATCTAATTCATTAGATTATGTTGTTATGCATTATTTATTATAAACTTCACTTTACATTTTTTACATTTTATTGCAGAAACTAGATTAAAAACTCTGCAGCATACAGTTCTATCAAGTTTCAAAATACCTAAACTTTTGTTGTCGTTTTTATGAACATATATAAGTGTGAGAAAGTTTGTGGAATACTTATTTTATAAAGTATTAAACACCTGTAATATTTTGGTTATAGCAATTAAAAAATTCCATGATGGTTAGGATGATATTAAGCTATATGAATTACTGTTTAAAGTTTAGTTCAATGACTTAAATTATTTTTGGAAGTATTTAATTTATTTATTTTTCAGAAAATAATAATTTCTCGTAAATCTGGAGCAGTGAGCGTTTGCAATATTGATGATTTACAAAACATGCTCGGGGAATCACCAGAATTTTTATGTGGAGAGCCTAGACTATCAACAATATGTAACGAGCAAGGTTTTCTAGCTTTAGAATGTGAGCTGATGTCTGTTATACGAGGACAGCAAGGGTTTGAACCTGAGGTAAACAATTTAATGTTAATTTATAATTGAATTTTCAAATAATTATTAGATAGATTTTAGTTTCCAGTTATCGGTGGAATTATTATTGTTAGGTAGTTACAATTTAGGTTTATTCAGTTTTAATAAAGAAATTATTGTGATAATGTGAAATTTTTTATTTTAAGTTTTTGATTGTTTTCGACTTTATTAGTTCCTGAAAATGGATTTAACTTTTTGGAAACGGGTCTAAATTACCATTGACTAGCCAGGAAGACAAGGGCCTACTCAGATGACTTATATAAATTCTATATGAATCCAAATATCGAGTCAGGTTTTTTTGTTATAAAAAATCTGTGAAAAAAACACCATATAAACCATTATTATGAATACACATAAAACAATGTTTTTAAATTTTTTTTTTTTTTTTTTTTTTTTTTTTTTTTTTTTTTTTTTACAAAATTTGTTTCCATAATCGTGTAATATAGAAAAAATATTTGGCTAATCACTTGTACATATTTTTGGCTTAGGATTAATTTTATACATAAAAATGATATTTCACGTAATTTTAAAATGTTTTTATTTATTTGTCTGAGTTTGATTATCATCTAATTAGAAAGACGAAATTAAGTGAAACGCATTTATTGAACTAGGCCTCATGTTTGCTTTAAAACACAAAATTCGAAAACCTTTATAAGTTGAAGGTCCAATTGTGTCACATTCTGGATCTTCATCAATGTCATTGGCAAAGTATTAAGAATAAAATGGATTATTTTCAGATGAATCTAAATATTCAAACTTTCTACTCATTTTGAAATGTACAAAATGTTTATTAAATCATAATAAACGATAAATGGATTAAAAAATATGCTCGTAAAAGACTAACAAACTATGTAAACGTAAAGCTGAAAGATGGGACAGGTGTTAATCATTGGTAACAGCTGATTGTTAGTGCTTGACAAAACATGTAAGGGGAGTTAGGTTAATTTGTAATTTATCTATTCAATTCTTATTATCAAGCATCTATTAATTAATTCAATTTGTGCTTTAAGAGCTTTTAGTTAAAAATCAAGTTACTTTAGTTTGTAAGTCTGCGTTCTTACAAACTTATTATTCAAATTATTATTCTATTGTACCTAAGGTAGGGTTACATTCTGGTCGTACTTAGCAGTTATTTCTATAAACGTGGCAATGGTGAATACAATAAGTTAGCCAGACATTTTGAAAAAAACAAGAAATCTCCCTTTTATTTCAAAGAAAAATAAGAACATTATTAAATATATATTTAAGTAAACATTTAAATCTAAGATCTATCCTGTGATAGAATACATGTGCTAAAAATCTGAATAAAAGTTTTATATGTCTTTTTCACTAAATTTTGTCTCCTAATGATTACTTATTCTGTTCTAACCACTTTACTCACGAAATACCAGTCCATATTATGTTAGCTTCCTTCAATATCACAATTACTTAAAATCCTTCATCTTCATCGTTGAAGGTGAGTCTGTCCAGCCGTCTTATATCGTGGCTGTTTCGCAAGGTGATTCTAACATGACTACATTACTCTGACTCCTGACAAAGACTGACTAAGGCACGCTTCGAGAAGACGCTCCTTGCTGAGGCTCATGGGAAATATCTCCAGGGTTTAATTTCCTGCTAGCACGGACTTTTGCAACGTCTGTATTATTTGAAGGTTACAAGTCTGTCACCTCACGCGCACAATTTGAAATTACGCTTTCACTTGTTTAGTTTTAAGTTGTTTATTAGTAATCATTAGGTTATTATTATTGTTCATTTGAAGATTGTTTAAATACATTTTATAATTACTTATTATTATAAAATACTTATTATTTCTATCATCCTATTATTAGTTCATATTTATTTTTAATATTAAATAATGTTTTATTAATTACTGGTTGGAGAGTGTCCCATGCTTACAGAAATTACCCTATAATGCAGTGAATCTCTATTAATTTTGATTGTTAATATTTGTTTTTACCTTGATGATTATTTATTTATCTATAAACGTAAAAATGTCCTTAAAAACAAAAATTATAATGAAGGAAAATTTGTATTTCTGAAGTTTTAATAAATCTTTAGTTTTTTTCCCCTTTTTTTTTTCACTGAAACACTAACTAAAGATTTTTCCAGAAGTTTGTTCTATAAAGGTTTAACTTTTTTCAGAATTGTGATTGCTTGCTTTTCTGTTTATTTATCGATTTGCTAATAAATCTATCACTATCCTAATAAAAGATGGCTCAAAATTCCAATTGACTCACAATTTTAAAGTGTATTGCATAGTGAGTGTTTAATGAAATGATTAGATTTTAAACCAAATTACATAATGGTACTGATGTAATTGATAGAGGGTGAAAAATTGTCACACCTTAGTATAAGATAGGATGGTGTGAATGACTGTAAAATTTTAAGTTTGATGTACAATAAGCATCCCTTAGAATTATTAAATTGTAGTCATGACTGATTTCCAGTGTATGCATTTAGGCGGTAATTTATTGTAAATTTGTATTAATCATCCGTCTTTAATAAATCTTTCATGAAAACAATCTCACCTGTTCATTTATTTTATTAAATATATATGAAAGAACATGTATCTGCTTTCGAGTCTAACTACAGCCCTCATGAACCTCACCAGGTCTGAGCCATCTAGGCTCTGAAGATGCTTATACAGTAGAACCTCTGTTAACCGGCCTCGGATCAATCGGTCCTCGGATTAACCGGCCTATTTCGTAGTGTACTGGTTCCATGAGAGTTTCTGAAAATAAATTGTAATTGAAAAACCAAAGCGGCGGTGAGTCAAACGACTTTGTCGATAGTGGTATCCCATTGTCGGTGGCGTAAAAACACCGCGGCACCAAAGTGGCGGCGAGTCAAACGACTGTCAAAAGCGGTATCCCATTGTCGGCGGCGTAAACATATCGCGGCATTGGCACCAGTTGGTATAGCAGACATACACTGGCAAAAACGTTTGGTTTGCTGCTTTTTTTCCACGAATCAATTTAGTATACATTATCGAAAATATAACATTTCTTTTCAGTTTTCTTCTTGTCTTTGACTGGTTATGATCTACGTATAGTATATACAGTAAATAAAAATGAGCGAGTTACGAAAACGGGAAAACCGAAGCGTGTGTTGGTTTCGTTTGAGATGCGGTTAAATGTGTTACAAAAACTTGACAGAGGGGAATCTGTAAAAAAGCTTTTGACGAGTTTAACAGGAACCTCGGATTAACCGGCCAAACGGGCAACTGGCCCGGGTGTCAGTCCCGACTAGACCGGTTAAGAGGGGTTCTACTGTATGTAGATTCCACGGCTATATTCATCTTCTACTGGATGTACTCGTAGTAGAACATTTCTTCAATCTAATGCTAGATGTGTCATATTTACCTGCTATGATGAGATAACTGTTCAGGAAACATTGCTTTGTTTTGAACAATCATCATCCTAAGAGAACTCCTTTTACACTTTTTCTCTAGCATCATTAAACCTTCACCAATTACCTAACCAGCTTACAATTTATCTCTACCATTGGCAACTTATCTCTAGGATTGGCTTGACAATCCTGAAGGAACCTAGCTGGATCTACATCTTTTTTTCATCTTGTTTTTTGTTAGATCCCACTCTTTCATCGTTCCTATCAGATCTCTCTTGACCAACTCCTGTCATCTTCTGACGCTATCAGCGTATTCGAAAACTAGGGGGGGGGTTATTTTATGTTCTTTTCTTTCTTTTTTATAAGGTTATGATGACAGAGATTTTTTCAAAGTTAAATAGTTCCTTCCATATAGCCTCTGATATAATCAGCATCCTGGATAGTCTCTTCTAATAATCTAATGCACCTAACTTATCTCCTCTTATTATTTTGAACTATAGAGTAGCCCAGAGTCCATACAAGTCTCATCGTCTTTTTGTACACATGTCAGATGTTTATTTGCACTCATCCACAATTTCTCTGTTCTTATAAAACCAGTGGCAATCCTGCTGAGCTGCATTCTATTCTGTACTGTGCACCTCTCCTTGGTATTTACCGAGTTAAATTAAAAGTTTTTACTGGATCACTGACAGATGTTATGTTTGAAAACAATTACTAGATAAACAAAGGTGCTGTGTTTAGAATATAAATATGTCCAGACTAGATTGTGGAAAATATAAATTTAATTGTTGTTGTTTAGGAAAATAGCAGCAGTGATGAAGAAACTTCCTTTGCAAATAAAAGTAGTGCCTTGCTACAGTCAACTGTATTTATAATTACTGATATTGAGAGTTTTCAGCCAAAGAGGAAAAGAACCAAAGCTTTGCAACGTACGTACAGACTTCTCGGACTAAAGAGTACAACACCTGAAGAATTGTATAATAGAAAGGTGACTTATGAAGCTGAAAATAAAATAGAATATTGTTGATTTGTAATAAAGTAAAATGTCTATTATATGTCGTCCTTTGAACCGTTGATTTTGGTTAACCGAAAAATGTTAGGTAAGATTAGGTTAAGTTTCCTTCTTCCTATGTGCTAGCACTGTGATACATTGTAAGATTTATTTTTGTTTAATGATTCTGTATTGTTGCAGAATAATGGATTATAAAATATAGGCCTACATATTTGTTAGTTTAGAAACTACCTTAAAAATAATTAATATATTATTTTTATAATATATGGTGAGAGTTACTGCAGTCGGCTCATATGAGCCATAATAAAATATTGTACTACCTTTAATGTTAAAATGTACTTAGTTTTTCACTACTAAACAATTTTTAATATTAAAAAAAAAAAACTGTTAATTCAGTTTACCTTTAAAGTAAATTACCTACCCTGCAAATCAAATTTTGTTTTATTAATATTCTTACTGTAACTTAAATATTGTACAAAGTTTAACATTGTTCTAATTGACGAAATGTGCTTCTGGCAGTGGTACCAGCCCCGTTATTAGTGCTTCTAATATGTGTTTATTCTTATATCTGACAGACTTTTTTGTGATCCTTAATGAATGATGGAAAATTTTCTGTATTGTCTTTGTATGTAATATCCACCTGGCAATGTGTTTACACATATTTACCTCTAGCCTTTTGTGTTCATATTAAACAATTTAAGATATTACAATATTCATTATAGAAATGCTGAAAACTGAGACAGTGAAATATCAACTAATCCTAATTTTAGGATAATTTGATACCATTTTTGGCCCACTATGTGTAACAATTTTTTGGCACACTCAAAAAATGCTCATTTGAGTAACAATGTTTTGAAAATTTGATATTATAGTTCAGTCTTGCGAATCATTGTACAAGTTCGTTAACCACAAAAATTGGTTAGTAAATTTTAAAATGGTAGCTGATTCTAAACAAGTGACAAGCTTGTCAGTTTGATTTTTTTTTTATTATGAAATGATTTTCATCAAACTTAAATAATCATTGTTTTATTTTTGGCATGATTCTGTTTATTTTTAACAAGGAAAAAAAATTTTTTTTTTAGATGGCAACCTGTAATTTTTGAATTACTTCTTTGTGTTGTTATTTTTTTTGTATCTGTTCAATGATAAACTAATTTCTATGTTTAGATTGACAGTGAAGAATACGGTGAAGCTTTAGCGTTAGCACAATCCTACAACTTGGACATTGATAGAGTATTCCAAAGACAGTGGAGGAATAATCCTGTCTCTGTTGGAAGTATATATGATTACTTGGTAATTATTTCAGTTCAAACATATATTAATAGATTCTTAAGAATGTTGTTAGCAGGAACCATAGAATTTTTGTTTATTGTGAGCTGATTGCAAATAAGATATAATCTATTCAAACATCTGTCACCATTTATATATTTAAAAAAAAACAATGTTTCGAGAGTGTGGATTAACTCTTGTTTTTCAAAGCTAAAACATAGAATATTATGATAAATGTAATATTGAAGGTCAAGTAGTCTAAGTCTGTTTGAAAACAAAACTAGAAATCTTAAATCTAAGTCAGAGCTGTCATAATAACTCAGAATATTACATATGTTTACATTTGGTGTTAAGTGTTTCTTGATCAAGTGACAACTGTTCCTTTACAAGTAGTTAACATAATAAATAAGTTTATTTGAACTGAGGGAAACAGTTTGAGCTATTTTCCTAATGTCTCTGATAATATCTTTCACATTACTAATGAAAAAGTCTCGCTATCCAACACTAAGTAGAGATCTCTTACCTATTTAAAATAATAAAGTTCCTAATTTTGATAATATTACATACAGTTCTAGTATAAAACTGCGATTTTTTTTCTTGTTTAAAGGCACAAAGCTTCTTAGTCATCATCGCTTTATAAAAAAAAGGATAGAAAAGAACATAAAATAAAAACCCTTCAAATACTCTAATACCATTAAGGTTGGGAAGGAACAAGAGTTTGTCAAGAGAGACCTGGTAGGAAAGATGAATGAGAGGAATCTAACACAAGATTATAGGTGTAGATCCAGTTAGAGACCCTCGGGATTGCCCAACCTTTACTCGCCAAAGTAAGTCCCAGAGGGGATTAAAACTGTATTAGAAGACATTTTAAATTTATTATTGTTTTAACCAATCTCAGTGAGCTAAAATCTATACACGGTGATCTAAATACAAACACTATATTTTTATTGCATTTTTTGGCAAAACATTTTATTTTATGACACTTTTGTTTTTTGGTACTTTGTCTAAACACAACCATTACAGAGCTACAGGCTGTCGTGTATATAAACAAATATTACCGCCATATGATTTTAATGGAAATTAATGTATTGTGTAACTTGTTACAATACATAATATTATAACTAAATGTAAATATAGTATAAAATTAAAACCTTTACCTTTAAGAAAGTTGTTTTATTAATTAATTATTGCTTTCATCAGTGAGAATTTACAATGCTAATTATAATAGATTTTCAAAGTGTCCCCCATCAATGTAAATGGAAGCAGTCTCTCTTCTGAAAACATCACTAACAGATTTCAACAATGTGTTGTGATGAATGTTGTATACAATCTCTTCTACCTTAATTGACACTTCTTCCCAATTTAAAGATTTTCGAGAAACTAATAGTTTCCGAGATCCCAATAGTTTCCATCTTGAGTTGATCACTCTATATAATATTGTACCATTCTAAAAGGAAAATTGAAAAATTTGGAAGATCGTACTGGACCTAGAAAGAATGGTCATGTCAAGTAAAAAAAAAAATTTAAATTAGTTCGCTTGTTGACCTTACCTTCTGATGAAACCAGTCATACCTGAGTTAACTATTTACAGGAAAGAATAAATACAAATTAACTCATAACAGATTTGTTTATTATATAAAAAAAAAAATTGGAAATAACTAAAATTAGTTATATATATATATATATATATATATATGCCCTTAGTAGAAAAAATAGTTATATTGATACGCCCTTAAGTTAATTTACAGAGATATAAACAAACCCTCCCCCAAAAAAAAAAAAATTAGCAAACCCTCCCTTTTATTCAAAATTACAAAATGTTAATCTAATAATAATAATACAGTAGACTCTCATAAATCCGGACTATTGTGGCGGCCGGCCGGTCCGGATTCTGAAAAATCTGGATTTCCCGGAGTCGGAGATAAGTCGGCCGCGGGGCTAATACGAGCGGTGAAAGCTGCACATACAATAGCTACCGGTGCATGCCGATACCCAATGATACTTGTTACACTCTGACACATTAACTAACGGTTGTCAAAATTAATCTAATAACCTTTGTGAAAAAACAAAAAAAAATTCTGTTCCCTTTAGAATTAAATTAAGTACAGTCTTACAATTCTTAAGCAAGTCTATTTTTGAATTAACAAAAGTAAATTTTGTGCAGGAATTTTTGTTGACATAATGAAGATATTTGACAATGTTGATTACCAAATATTGTTGTCCAGAATGTAAGATACTGGAATTTGAGATGTTGTCTTCCAATGGTTTCGTTCATACCTTACATGCAGAGCCCATGTAAACTGAGTTGTCAGTAAAACAGAGTCTGTCATTTATAGTATCCAGTAGGGTCTGACCTTCTATTTTTTATTTATAATAACAGATTTGAATATTTCCTACAGTTTAAAAGCCCTTCAACACATTTTCAGAATGATATAGATCAGACAGTTTGTCAGAAGTGTTTTGTTTCACACTATAAATAGGTAATCCAATTGAAAATTTCGAAGATTTATGTAGGGTTAGTGTTTCTTGAATAGATTAGATTACAGGAAATTTGATTAAGTGTTAAATGTGAAAATAATCCGAATGTGAAAAATTATTGTCACACATTAACTGAAGAATGGGCAGTCCGAGCTATTACAAGGTTTACAGTTTGGTTCAGGGCGTTTGTCCCACAAGTTACTTATATTGTAGCCAAAATCTCCTAATTTCTTAGGGGAGGGGGTTAAAAATAGGGATTGTATCTAAATTTATGAACATTTGTATTGCAATTTTTATAAAACTTATAATCCTTATGTATTTTGGATTGAGAAGTTCAAATTTTACATGTTTTTGTGTGTTTATCTGGCACTCCTATACAAGGTGATAAATTAAAGATGGACATTATTAGGATTTCTAAAACTATAATAGAGACTGAAAATTTTAGATGTGGAACTTTTTTATGGAAGATGAAATATGATATCTATATATTTTTTAAATCGCTGCTGTTTTCTAATGTGGCGACCAACTTAGTTTATTAAATAATAAGACCATGTTTTATGGTAGGACATTTTAAGACTTTTTTTATTCTTTTGTGTTTTTTTTCCCCTTCTTCATAAACCCAACTGTTTGCAATCTACGGCTTAATGGAAGATTGAAAATGTATTATTTACTCAATTTATACTGGGTGCTTTTAATTATTTTTTAGCTTCGGTATAAGGTAAAAATATATTTTCCTACAGAATATAAGGCTGATAGGCTATTCTATTGTGTAGAAGTGTATTTTTTAAATTATTTCATTTTTAGGCTCTTCCTTAAAAACAGTTGTTTTGGGCTTCATCAGACCTGATATTTCCAGTTTGAAGACAGCAAAATTAAAGTAATTTTTATCTGAAGGTACGTGAAGAATTAATGAAACTTGCAGTTGCTAAAGCAGCCAAAGAAAATGAATCATCGACCGACTTGTGTTTGCTGTAGATGTAATCTGGCAGAAACGAGGACATACCTCCCTAAATGGCATCGTTTCTATTACTTCTGATGTAATGTATCGGTAGTAATATGTAGGAGATAAAGAAAAGTTCAACTTAAAGAAAATTTCATTTAAAAAAAACTGCTTATTTCTATAAAATAGGTAAAATCTTGATTATAATAGATTTTAAAGAGTCTACCTTCAATATAAATACAGACATGTGCTCTTCTCTAAACATTTTACACATTTATAGATTCAAATAGCCTGTTTGCTTTAATTTCTGTAGGAAATTATGCTTTTACTACAAATTTAAGATAAAAAAATGAAGAAAACATTAACTAAAAATCAAATAAATAATAAATTTGCAATCTCTCATTGACTTTATAAGAAAAATACCCCAAAACGTAAAAGTCTTAAAATGACTAGTACATAGCATAAAATCATGGGTTTGCTATTCAAAAATCCTCTTGAATTTTTAAAATTTGGATAGCTTTAATCTCTGATAAAAAAAGTAAAGAGCGTTTCCCATTTAAAGTTTTTAAACGAGCTAACAATCTCTTATAGTTCTAGAGATCCAAGGTGATCATCTTAAGTTGATCAATTGGTATATAAACAAAACAAAAGTCATTGACAGTTTTTGATTAAATTTAATAACATTTGACATCAGTTCGTATTTACCTGGTAATTGGTCAGACATTTTTAGTAGTTTATTCTGTAAATTGTTTCCAGAGTAAGGTAAGCAAGACATCGTGGGTGCTACATGAGTGTTGTGAGAGAGTGCCTGAGACATTAAAAGCAGCCAAAGAATTGATCAAGTATGGGTTGAAATGTACACATGTCGGAATGGTAGCTAAAGAACTACTTCCTGAAGGTAAATTGTTCATATAGTCTTTATTGTATTAAGTAAATAAGATTTTTGTTGGATTATGAAAATTAGATCATTTGCACAATGTTATTAATCAATTCTTCTGTATTGAAAAGTCTTCAAAAAGTAACAAACTCTTTCTCTTGCAGATATGTAAAAAAACTAAAACATAATTGAATAATAAGCATTTTTTCCTATCTCCTTAAAAATAGCAATCTGTAAATGGTACTAACAAATAGTGAAGTTTTTGTCAAAAATGTAATTTCAAATCCTGACCTCCAAATAATATGTAATATTCATAGTTATAAAATCTGGCAGTGCCAAATCACAAATACGAGTGTAGCATGCTATAAAGGGGGGGAGACCGTTTTGGTGGTGATGTGGATCTGCTTAATTATGGGTAGCCAGGTCGTCGGATCGCATGCTAAAATTAATATAAGCACACTGGGTGAATCTCAATCTAGGCTAGCCATTTTTGACGATATAATTCTAAAAACCAATTTACTAAAACTAATTTAATTTACACTAAAACCAAATATTAATATTAACTACACTGTATTGGCACAACATGTCGGACTAACACCAAAGGCCTAACATGGCCGTGTGTTAGTTCAACTTATACTATTATGATTCCAAAAACCTGATGCGCAGAGATATAAACCCTAGGACCGTACCGGTCCTATTCCTAAGGGTTTAGCAGGGCATAAGTAATAAAACGGCTCTATAAGAAAAAGGGTAGATCGACACAGGCTAGACGTCTTCTCTCACTGGTGGCTGAAGCTCTACTCCTGGTGTTAACTGGTCTCTCGCGTACATACCGGATAACGAAGGGGAGGGGGGAATGGTGACTAATCACCACAAGCAAGTGGAGGCTCCTTCAGATGTACATCTTTGGAGACCGCCAGGGCAGAGACACTGATACTAGCAAGTGGAGATTTTAAAAAATATATACATATATTAGGTTCTAGCTGATGCCAAGGAAATAGTGATATACACAATTAAAAGGTTTAGAAAACCTGTGTAACAACTGTTTTAAACAAATGTACCCTATACATATACTGGGTAAGACTCCTTGATCTGCCAATACAATTTAACATATCCTATAAGGGCCAAGAAAACAACTTTTGGGTATTACATTAAGAGAATATGTTTGTATTATGTTGTATGATGTAGCTAAGTACCATCATGGTACCAATCAACTTGTTTAACATGCAAGATATTTAAAAAGTTTGATTTTTGTGCAGATAATCCTTATGAAGATATAACTGACTGGAGTGTACTGCGAGAGCTTGAAATTGAAATATTATATGAAAAGGTGATGTCAACTCCAGTTGATCAACTGTCAGAAGTATCAAAACTTCGAATATCTACCAGAAAGAAACTTCTTCGTTACTCTGATATCCTATTCACTTATGAGGTTAGTTTGTGACACTTTAGCTGTTGAGGTTAGAGTTCATATCTTTGTGTCATATTAAATTTGATACAAACTTTACTTTACTTTATAGAAAGTAATCCTTTTTTACTTAAAAAAAAAATCATTTTAAAGGTATCCAAGTCCCTTTATAAAATATTAAATAGTAATATAATTATATTAGCTGTTTTCCGTCAGTGACTTATTTGTTCATTTTCTTTAGATGCGTTTCGGGATAGTGATCCCATCATCAGTATTATTCACAGAATTTGTCATATTGTAATAATAAAACCAAAAACACAATTTCACACACACACACACACACACACACACACACACACACAAAAAGAAGAAAAAAAGATGAATAAATATAACACAAAGTAAAATTTAGATGATAATCTTTAATATATATGTGCACGGTTAAGGAGATCATGATCCACTGAAAATTATCTGATCCTATTTTTGTTATCACTTGAACTATTATTGTAATGACACAGATTGAATAACAATCTTATAAAAGGGGCCATAAGAAATTTTAAAAAAATTTCAATTTTCTAAAAATCTGCTCTAATGATTTTAAGGTAGCCTCTAAGGATTTAAACAAAACATATTGTTCACCATTTCTCCCAAAATGCTGGTTCGTGAGTTTTCAGTAAAAAAAATAAAAAAATCTCCTACTAGGCTGTTTTTATTAATATCTCGAAACTGGCTTTACTGGTAATATTCTAATGTTAGTGAAATGTGAAGATTAATGACTCAAACCCATGTGCAAAATCACAAGTAAAAAAATATTATGATTCAAGACTAATTGTCAAAAATAAATATGAACCTTCATCCGTATCATTAACCCTAGAACACTACTCATTCGTAAAATTTACGACCCGCCCTTTGTAAAATTCGGAGAACTCGTAGACAAAAGACGGACACGCTCTGTCTTTTTGTTTACCTTCCTGCCATTGTGAATAGAGGCCACTGTCTCTTCGGCTAAGCTCAAAGTTGAACCGTTATTACCGTACTCAAGCTACGAAATTACCGTATATTTTACGAAAGAATAGTGTTTGCGAAAGTTTTAACTATTAAGTGTTTGAATATTTTTTTTGTAAATTATTGTTTTTATATTGTTAGTTTTTAGTGTAGTAAATAGTTTATTGTGTAAATAGTGATTTTAGAGTTCAAAGTGTTTGATTTAGCTACTAAGTGTATATTAATCACTGCAAGGAATGTGATTCTCAGTGAAGACAGTACTCTAATTTTGGCATTTTTGGCATTCTACCTAATGAACTTATTGTAAATCATTTTTCTCTTTTTATATAAATTAAACATTTATAAATGATGTATTTTATGAATATCCGATTAATTTTTCCAATAAAATAATATTTATATTTTTTTTTTATTATTATTTTTCCAGATTAATTATTTTTTTAAAACGTACTTGTAGTGGTGGTAAAAGACATTTTTTTACAGTTAAAATATGTAGGAGTTTATTGTTAAATATTTTTAAAAACATTTAAAAACAATAAAGGATTTAATATAAAAAATAGTCAACACTAAAGTAAAGTTTAAAAAATAATAATAAAAATAAAAACATAAAGTAGTAAAATTTACGAATGAGTAGTGATCACGTAACAATGAACTAAGAGTAGTAATCTAGGGTTAAAAACTTGATAGTGATTAAGCAAAATAAAGTTTAATCAATTAAGACTTATGCTGAAGACGTGTTTGGGTGCAAGCTAAGTAAGTTATGTTCCTTATTTAAATGTATAAATTTATTTGTAGGAAAGTTTGTGTAATATTTTTTCACTGTTGTATTAGATATTATTGTTTGTTATTTGAATTGTTTTGTTTTATCAATCTTGACGAACACTTAAAGTTGAGAATTACCTTTAAAGAATTTATTGTGATGTAGAAATAAGGAATTTGTTTCACTTTGGACATAGAGAACATATTATGTAATTTAACTTAAACATTCAAAAGTAGTTTACATTTGTTTACATAACTTTACTTTTATGAGATGTTAGTAGTAATAACTTCTTGTTTTAAATTGTTATAGTTGATCTTGGATGGCATTGAAGATAATTTCGATAGAGATTTCTATGACAAATTTCGTAGAGAACCTCCCATCCTCTCTGCCATACAGTTTGCTCGTGCGGGCAATGATAAAGCTGTGGAGTTACTGCTTACATATCTTGGAGATGAGACTCTTCCTCATTGGTTAACAATACTTAATAATTTTCCAGAGACAACTAGTCCTGACAGCTATAGGTGAGATTATTGTTGTTTGAAAATTGTATTTCTAGTGTACAGGTAGTAGTTTTAATGCCTATTGTGATGACAAAAGCATAAACACTACGGTATTTAGGTTAGGTTGTTTTACGTTTATAAAAAGATGACACACAGGCTATTATTATTGAGAACTTCAAATGACCTCATTTATCTTTATTTATGTATGTGTGCTATATCTTTAGGGTCATAATTTTGTTCTAATTTTCTTATATGTTGCACAAATAAATTTTGTTATAATGGTTTTGACCTATTAAAAAAACTGGTCTTAAATTCCAAAATGGTGACTGTTTTAAATAGTTTTGGGGATATCTTCTAAGTCGTACAATATTCTTCCTTGAGGCACTAGCTGGATATCAGCCCACATCACACTTTTATTACAAGACAGCGTAAATAAGATAATATCATTCCAATGGGTAGCAGCACACATTGGTATAAAAGGAAATGAGAAAGCTGATGAAACAGCAGGAACAGCTTCACGAATGACCCCTAAATCACTTTTGGTAGAAACATTAAAAGTGTGCTGCAAAACATCCAGAGTGGAATATAGAAGAGAGTGGACAGATTCATGAAGGAATGGTGAGACTGGGAGGAGGTTATTTGAGATGTAACAGAAACAAAATGATCTCAGTCTGTATAAATGACTCGGCAGATGGGTACAGACATTTACAAGACGTGCAAGAATGAACCATCTGGTGACATAAGAATATCTACATCTCTGGCATGGTGGATTCACCACTTTGCAAATTGAAGCTATGTGAAGTCAAAAAGACTGTCATGTTTATTTCATCAAGCAGAGTGCTGCAGATATGCTTAGAGGAAACCTTACCTCCCTATGCAAACAATACTGACCTTCCAGCAATTTCTAGTCATTGCTGAAAGAGTTTATAGAATGCACCATGACATCTGTGTTACCTGATGCTGGACTTGTAAGAATTATGTAAATATAATATTCTATAATATCTTATCGTTTGTAGTTGTAAAATCTATACATAATGATGTTAAAATGTGTTTTCTTTGCAAACTAATAAGAAAGATATTGCTAGAAATAAAAATAGTATTACTTTTTCTAGTGTCTGGAATTTGATTTGTATTTCAGTCAAATTTGGAACTTAGGTAAGATTTTAACATTCACTGTAAAACTTTTGTTACTAGAAAAAAATAAAGGTCAAACAATTAATTTTAAAATAGTTTTTTTGGAAGTTTTTTCACAGTTTGGTTATCTGCAAATATTGTTAATAAGATGAATTATTTTATTTATTTAAATTTGATTATTGCAAATAATTTTGAACAACAAAAGGAAAAATAAATTGATAAAGTTTGTCAAACAAGCTGAGCCACAAATAACATTGAAATAAATTTGCTTTCTATCATGTCAGAGTATTAGCCGTTTGTATTAGCAAAATTTGGTTGTATTTATTCCCCCCCCCCCAAATGTTTTTTACTTAGAGGGTAATTTGTTGAGACACCATTTTGAGACTACTAGAGATATAAAACTTTAAACACTAAATTTTCTGTATTACAACATTTCTTTATTTCAGATTACCTTGGCTTATCATTTTATTGAAATCTTGTTTAAATCCTGTGGTCAAGATCTGTTAGTTAACCCCAAAACTAAAACATTGTATTGAGTTATGATATCAATATGATTATGGGTAAATTGATCATATTGTAGTCATAAGGGCTCAAATTAGCTTATCTTATCAGAACCACAACCAGCGCTGGTCAATTTATCGCATATAATAGTTACTTCAGTCTAATTCTTGCAGGGAATGAGTGATGTTCCCAATAACATTTTCCAAATGTATGAGTTGTGCAAAGAAAAAAACTAACTGTATAGCTTTTTTACAAAGGTCAAAAATATTACCAACTGAAAAACAATGTGTGGCAGGACATGATGTGACACTGATCATAACAGACAATAATTGTGAACATTGACAGTGAATATCAAGAGTGAGTTACGTGTCGTTATGGACAAATACATACTCTAAAAATTTGCGGCTACCCTTTTCAAAAATTTGCTTTTTTTTTTTTATTCAGGGAATATGAATTTACAACTCTAAAATTCTCTGAATGAGAATTGGAAATAAATCATTAAACAAACGAAGATTGGAATAATTATTTAAGAGAGATACATTTATTATACAGTTTTTGTGCTAATTTAGGAGAAGGCTTCTATAAAAATTTTAATTCATTAAAGGAGATATTGAAAGACGTTGCAACTTATTGGCCTCCAAAGTAATATAAGCTTAGTTAGGTTAGGTTTAATTATTGGGATCCTAACCAATCCAGAGAATGTTTGTAGTTTTAAGGGGATAGAGTATGTGAACATAGGTTTCCCAGGAAAATTGAAGATATGTATATTTTTTTAAATAATTCAGTGAAGTTAAAACAATTAAGTCTAAGATTTTGTTTATAGAGGAAGAATGGTCTAGCAGTTTCTAAAAGTCTACAAATTTCATTATTGAGCTGTCATTTTGTAATGGTAATAAAATTTAATTCAAAAGGTGTTTGTTTTTTCAATGCATTTATATGAGATATAAACACAACTCTTGTTTAAATTTGTAAACAGACTATTTCAGAATTTTTTTTTCGTATCCTCAATTTAACCAAAAGTTTATCTTCATGTACATTTCTGGTGGATTAAAATTTGAAACTAACTTTTTAGTTTTTCACTTTACATTTGATAATGGTTATCTTAAACAGTCTAAATAAATACTGTTTCAATATATTGTATTGTGTGTAATATTTGTATATTTTGTTCTAAGGTCGTTATTACCGGAATGTACATGTGATGGAGATTTATTCCCTTGGGAACAGCTCAAGATTAGGGAGAAAGACTGGTGTGAAAATGAACGGTTTAAGTAAGTTGTAGTAACTATCTTTACCATTTTTAGTGAAAGGTTTTTCATTTAAAACATAACCAAGACTACAAATAAAAAAAATTATTATAAAAAAGATTTATATTGTTATAAACACTTAGTACAACTAATTACAAAGATTTTAACATGTTAAAAAAGGTATTTCACAAGTAATCTTAAAATAGGTCGCTATTTGCATTGTAACCTTTCAATTTCCATGGTCATAGTAAAAAAAATAATAATAATAATAATAAAATACATTAAGTATTTTATAGTTTATTGGGCGCCATTCTATGAATAAGCTTAGACACTTGTATTTTTAATTTTTGGGATCGTGGGATCTAGGAAAGTGTACTTTTCTAGTCATAAACAAATTACAGATCTCTTTGGAAATACCTATTTTAATATCCGGGTATTTCTTTTTGCCTGAAATACAAACCTCTGAATAATAATATATTTCTTATAATTAAAAATACAAATTTAATCATTGAATTCTAATGGAGGCGCCCCTGAAAAGAAACAACATTCAAATAGAAATGTATTGGTTAGATTTTGTATGGACAGGAGACAGGCTTACCTTGGAAAATGGTATTTTTTTGTGTGTGTTTTCTTACTTATGTACTATTAGGTAATACCAAGGACCATTTTCCAAGGTAAGCCTTCTCCTGTCCATACAAAATCTAACCAATCTAATAGTCTATGTGCCCTATTAAATTCTAACCTAAAACTATATATATATATATATATATATATATATATATATATATATATATATATATATATAAATCCTTAAATATTATGATTTGATATTTATAGATAAATTTTATAGTCCAAGTCCTTTACTATCTTTATATGTTTTATAACAATGGTTACTAATATATCATTGATCACAATCCATTTGATTGTTCTTCAAAAAGAAATCCACAAAACAATTGTTTAATGAAACAATTTAATAAAAGCCTCTATTTTCTTAAAGTATTTTGATCATAACATAAAATATTTTTCTATAGTGTTCTCACAATTATTATTTGTACATTTCTGTTAAAAACTTTGATCTTTGAAATGTTTTAATTGACTCTATACCAGGATGCAATCACTGACTCTATTTAAACTCAGATTAAAAACTGTTTTGTAATATCTGAATAGCTTTGAATTTTGATCGGAGATGATCCATCTGAGGAAAAGTTCTGCAGTGGCGAAAGAGGTCAACACGATCATTCTCCAAAATGGAAATGATCCCTTCCAATTTCAAAATACTACCATTAATGGACCAATCCGAAACATTCTGAAGAAACACATCAGCACACTAACCCACTGCACAGACTCTAAATATGTTTTAATTTTGTGGAAAAACTAATCTTTCTTAATTAATTACTTATTTTATAATAAAAGAATAAAGTTTACAATGTATTTTATTTAAATTAATATTGTATTATTTTAATACAATATTTAAACTTTTACATTCATACCAATCGTTTACTTACAATTCTATAACATTTACCAATTTCGGAATACCGTCTGTCCGTCCATACGAGGCTTTGAATATATATGATTGCAATACAAGCGATGACGCAAGTTTCCTGATGTCATATCTCATTTACGCTATATATTGAATCACGTACTTACCCAACTTAGAGACCCAAAATGTGAAATGTTACAGAATTAGGGCATAGTTGAGCTCTTTTTCTCTTTCTAATTTTCTTTAGTGGTTTTTTTGTTTCCTGAAATAATGTTCCTAATGTTTGTTTTTATCTCATGAATAATTTGTGGATTATTTTCAAATAACCTTTTAAATAACGTCATAAAAAGAAATCTAATGGTGAAAGATTAGGAGATCTAACTGGAAATAATCCTCTTCCAACAATTCTTTAGCCAAAAAAACTCTTTTAAAACACTCATTGATGTGTTCACTATATGACATGTTGCTCCGTTTGGTTGAAATCAACAGTACCTTCATTTACTTTGTAACAACTCGAAAAAGATGTTGTCAATAAATAATTTATCATGCAAATTTATAAAAATTCTTTTCATTTCAAACGACGACATACACGCGCCTAGCGGCAAGAATGCGAAACGCCAATCCAAAACAATGTCAAATTTCAAGATTTTCGACCGGACAATAATTAATTAACGTAACTTACCAAATTTTAAACCTAGGAAGACCTGTATAAAAATTAAGCCAAAAGATTCGAGCTACCCGTAAAAATTAACAACTCAAAGGCAGAGATAAGGAAATAAAAATAATCTGCTTTTATCAAGACGAAAAAGTCAACCAAATAAATTACCAGTTTGAAATACAGTGTCAGTATTTCGCCGATTGTAGAAATACAGAAAGCCTAGAGACCAAACAAACCAGGCCTATATATAAACCATATATCCCTGAACATAAAACGTCACCTGAGTTCTTATTTAGAATCAATAAAAAAGGTAAAATCTTTCAAATTACGGCCGAAAGTCATAGTCAAGATGGCGGACGAAAGAAATCAAGTGACAGACATTTTAAAAGACACGCCCACCGACAACTAAATCACGTGATTCAAATAGATTCCATAGACAATTGAGATGCGGGAATTTACGATAAATTTAAGATTAAAATCAAAATATGTATATTAGTTTTAAGACAACATATTATTTTAAAAGAAGTTATTTGGATCCTTAATATAGTTTAACAACCTAATTTACAAAATTAGAAGAAATAAATATAAATGAAGTTATTAACAACTTCTCATTTAATAAAGTAGAATCATATATTCATATCATTAGTGAACCAAATATACATTATCATTTCAAAGAAATACAAATATAAATTCGAATCACTATGTAGATGGTCTAACAATGATTTAGGAGTGAAAAGAGAGGGAGTTAAAAATTGGAGGCAAATAAGACACATTCCAAGTTTCTGCTACTACAATAATTGAAGAAATTTACATAAATTAAAAATATATTTCCTACATCATGAAAATAATAAGAAGAAATAATTTTGAGTGAAAATTTCGAATGTTAATATATTTATTAAAGTTGATCTGATATGAAGATGATGACAAGACAGATTCTATGAACTGGTGAGATCCTTCCATTTGCATTCCATTGTGTTGTTTTTTTTAAATCATAAACCCTATGTGGCCTGTTCTTTTTTCATAAATATTAGTGTTCACAAGTTGAAAGTGGAATCAATAAAAGCATAAAACTGAATACGAACATCTATATTAAAAAATATAACAAACTTGAACAGCTTATTCAGTTTTGAACAGTTATAAATTGTCAACTTCATTCATCTCATTTTTTATTTTTCTCCATGTACTAAAACTAAAATTAATTCTTTCATTTTGTTTTCCTTTTATGTCCTTTATATTAAATGGTATTATACCTAATTTCCTTGGTAAAAGCCGCACTAACCTAGTACCCCGAGATTAAGAGATATGAACTATTATATGTATAAAATAATTCCAGAGATATAGACTATAGCCTAATTAATTGTGTTTCCATTGATATTTGTGTTGCAATAATACCCTACGATATGTATATGAACTATTGTGTTGATAAAATAATTCCCAGAGATATGGACTCCAATAATTGCTTGTGTTTTCCATTTATATGTGTGTTATAACAATTATTCGATATATATATATATATATATATATATATATATATATATATATATATATATATATATATATATATATCTAAAAACTCTTACACCATTTAACTTTTTTATAATATAAAATTTATAATTTCAATTGAAGTTATTTAAGACAAAGCTTTTTATGATAACTAACTAAAAGACTGTAATCGACTTTAATGATAATAAAATAATTTATATCGAAATATAATCTATATTAATATTTATTAATAGAGAAAATTTGTAACAATAAACATTACATTGTAATAACTAAACCAAAAAAAAAACAAATATTACAACTTCTAACAGAGCAATGAATTGATACAGGATTTTTTGGTAGGACTTCTTGTTAGGATTTCTTGGTAAACTATACATCAAGTTTAGAGTAAAAAAAAGACCAACACTGTGGTTGCGAGAGAACCTGCATCATACCCCAATCTCTTTATTGTATACAAGTTGTTGATGGATCACATGAGAGTTTTCAGTGGTCCAATAATGTCTATTTTTGTTATAACCCAATTAAGAGAAACAATGCTTCATCTGTGCCAAATGTAATACCTAACACTATCATGAATGAATTGTGCTCTCAAAGCATGGGAAAGAAAAATTTTTGATCGTTCAGTTTCCTTAAGGATTTTTTTGGTGAGTTTTGCAAACTTATCCTCATATCCTGTATGCATTCTTCATTAAGCTGTACATATTCTGAGATATTTTTGGTTTTTCACAGAAACTGTGTCCTCAATTTTGTGTAGGTATTAGTCGATGTATGATGGATTTACTAGGTTACATCAGGGAACTTCCTGGCACATGGCAAATGATTTTGTTTTGTGATATTACTTTATAATGTTCTCAGTTTATTATTAAAAATACATTCTTGCGACTTCAGTCAATTAACTTCCAACCAAATGCAGCAGAGTAGCAATAATGCTTACCAGCTGATGCAAAGCGAATTAAGAGAAATAAAGGTGCCAACTTTTGAACTTAAATTGGCCTTAATTATTGATTTGTCGCTGTTGGTTTCGTGGTTATTTTTAAAAGAACCAACCTGTATACGAAAAAAAATGAAACTTATATTTTGTATTATAGTAATAATAGAGTATTCGATTTAGTTTCCATAGTATAGCAGTTATCATCAGGATTAGACTTAGACATTTTTTATAAATCTAGTTGTTACACTCTAGTAAATTATTATATCAGAGTCACAATTTTTGTTTGATTTCCTCTTAAATTGCTATTAATGTTAAACTATAACCCAAACATATTATTAACTTTAAATGTTTGCAGGAATCTAATGTTGCCAGAGAGTGATGAAAAATATGAGCTTCCTGTGCCACATGAACCTGTGACTCCAAAATTGTTGGAACAGTGGTATTTGCACAGAATCTATGAAATAGAATTATACAGCCATATGATTGATCAGGCTTTAGAGATGGCTAAACTTGCTCGGGAGAGAAATATTAAGGTAATAATAATAATATTGTCTTTATTAAAAGCGAGGTTAGTGCTATCAATCCCTCTATTCCACTTGACCCCAACAAACACAAATACAATTTAAATGTATATAAAAGGTGGGGATTTACGTTAATGAAATGTTGATAAGGCAACAAATTCTGTTTTATTTAGCTCATTTTTACTTTTCCATATACAAGTAGTATAAAGAAAGTATGTGATAGGTCAAAAAATCAATGTCGACTTAGCAATTATGTCTGTTTTGAAGTCCCTTGAGTCCAAAACATAGTTTTTTGTCTGTCGTCTGCTCTTAGTGTAGTGCTCTACAGCCCAAAAGTGTAGAACGGTTTTAATCAAATTTAGTATATGAGCTTATTTTATATCAAGACATTTTCTTCATTTCTTAAATAACTCATAATGTGTGGGTAGCTGACAAGGAAAAAACATAAAATTAAAATTTTATCAAACTCAGCTCTAACGATTTTAATAATATTTTGCTCAAGTGTAGCCTCTAAGGACTCAAAAAGTTTTGGTCACCATCTCTCTAAAAATTATGGTTTGTTATTTATCGGTAAAAAAAAAAAAAATCTGTTATGAGACATATAATACTTTATAACTGAAAATTGTCTCAACCAATTTCATTCAAATTTGTGAAGATTAATGACCCAAATCCATGTGCAAAATCGTATGTAAAAAAATATTACGGTTCAGGAATAATTGACAAAAAAAAAAAAAAAAATGAACCTTGAAAAATGCTGTAAAAGCTCAATTATTTCAATCAAATTCAGTTAATGCTGAGGGCTTGTGTAGTGCATAATAGAAGCAAGTTTAGGCTCTTTGTTCAATCAGTTTTTTGTTGACAACTACTGAAATGACATTTTTGGTGACATTTAATTTTAGTTCTTTTTTATTTGGTTATGGGGATGGTTGAGTAGGTAAGTTTTTGCAATATTTTTTTTACGTTAATTTTATTTACTTTCCAGCATATACTCACACTGTGTTTTTTTGCCTATGCTTTTTCCAAATCTATCTGTTGCCCTTATAATTTTTTCCAAGTTCTGGATAGTCTTGGTATGAAGATCTTTGTACTCATTTCTACATCTAGCATCAAACATCTCCAACAGGTGTGCTTCTGTTTCTTCCATATATATGGATTTAATATCTTATTCTTTCCCATAAATATTTCAAGATGAACTCTTCTTCTTATCTGTTATGTTGAAATGTGTTTGTGGGGGGCAGAGCATTGGGAACTATTTCAGGATTTCCTTATTAGTCTTGATAACTTATTTGCTTAGAAGCAAATTCCTGTCAACAGAGGTACTATTTTAAGTTTTCTTCTTAAGGGATTTGATAACACAAGGCACATGTACCCTGTTACATATTCTTGGGAGATCAGGTAATGTTTATGTCTTTCTAAAGTGTTACATTGGATAAATACATTAGTGTTGCACAATTAGTTTTGTTTTTATTTCATGATTGTTACAATAGTCATACGGTTCTGAATTTAATATTCAATGTAACAACATAATTTACCAGTTTCAATATGTACTCTGTAATCCTTTATTTTCTCAGCTGGCATATTGCCAAACAGTTTCAGTTAATAAAACTCACCGCAATTGTATGTTCATTCATGAAAGATTTATGAACTTTTACACAAATTTTTATCTAAATTTTCCACAAAACCACTAAGTAAATATGTTAACATCCTCCAATCGATTTAGTGGCTAGTGGTTTCGCATGCTGTGTAAAAGGTTCCAGATTCAATTGTTGTTATAACTTAAAACGATATGTAGTGATGAACTACAATTGGTAGTTAATTCTTGTTGAGAAGTCTATAATTAAGGCAGTTGGACCTTGATGTGCTAATCACACGTTCTCCAATTAAAAAAACTGTTTAGTAGCCTAGTTCCTTCACGAGATTAATATTTTATATACATATTTATGTGGGCTGTAACTGTAATTAAAAGTATCTGATACTTGTATCAGGTGTAGAAAAATCCTGTTACAAAGTAACATTAATTAAAAATAATTTCTCGGTCCTATGTGTATTTGAGGAAATGGAGATTTATAACTTGTTTGTTGATAGGGACTGGAAGCTGTATATAATGAACTTATTCTACTAGATGTTTTGGTCTATGACGTAGGACTAGAAAATGTCACATTATCACATCTAGAGAAGTTGACTCCATTGCAGAAAGTTCAGATCCTTATGTCAATGGTAAGCAAAAAGTATTTATCTTTGTAGTAAAATTTTGCTTTTTTGAAATTAGATTAACAGGAAAATAAATAAAAATTGCAGCATGATATTTTGTTTTTCAATTTTAATGGAAGTGAAAACATTGTAATACAAAATTAAACAATTAAATCTGTGGCTTTGTTTACCTGTTTTGTGACAATTGAATAATATATATTCAAATAGTCATTTATTATTATAATGGTATAAAATAATACCGTTATGACTTACCGTTATGATAAATATTGAATGAGTAATTCAATGAAGTTATTTCACAAGCAAAAGTTTAGGCATTGTTAGGATATAAATGTATTATGTTTCCTGCAGAGAAGATTGTAAGGAATTGAGAATTCCAACTTTTCCTTGTTTATATATTTTTGAGACTATAATACATTGTCGTACAAAATGTCAAGCAGCAGACAACATGGTTTTTCATGATTGTAATACAAGGAATTGTAAATTTTTAAGACATCAGTCTCAATGGTTGTAAAAAAACTTCATTCTCATGGAGTTATTGAATTTATTAACAAACTTCCAGATTATTTAAGACTGGAAATAGATTTTTATAAAATTTAAAAACAGCCTGACGATTTTTATGGTCACAATCCTTTTACTCAGTGAGCCAGTTCATTCACCATACCTGGTGACTGAAAATTAATGGTGGGGGCTCACACCCTTCTTGGTTCATTTCTGTTGCATCTGAGTGATATTATTAATTGATGTTCAGTTAGAGTTTTTTTTGCGTTTGTTTTCTGTGTACAGTAGAACCTCTGTTAACCGGCCTCGGATTAACCGATCCTCGGATTAACCGGTCTATATCGTAGTGTACTGGTTGGATGTGAGTTTCTGAAAATAAATTGTAATTAAAACACTAAAGCGGCGGCGAGTCAAACGACTTTGTTGATAGCGTTATCCCATTGTTGGCGGCGTAAAAACACTGTGGCACCAAAGCAGCGGCGAGTCAAACGACTTTGTCGATAGCAGTATCCTATTGTCGGCGGCATAAAAACATCGCGGCATTGGCACCCGTCGGTATAGCAGACATACACCGACAAAAACGTTTGATGAGCCGCTTTTTTTCCACGGATCAATTTAGTATTCATTATGGAAAATATAACATTTCTTTTCAGTTTTCTTCTTGTCTTTGACTTGTCTACATACAGTATATACAGTAAATAAAAATTATCGAGTAACGAAAACGGAAGCGTGTGTTGGTGTTGGTTTACTGTATTTTGACACATTTGATGCGGTTAAATGTGTCAAAATACTTGACAGAGGGGAATCTGTAGTGTTTAATTTTTCATGTTTGATGTATACTATATATATATAACATAATATATACGATAGATTTATGTACAATAAAATGAGTTGCAATAACATCTTCATTGCATAATTCTTAGCGCTACCTGAATTAATAAGCTTTCTTTGAACGAAAACCGATTTTTCACGGGAACCTCAGATTAACCGGCCAAACAGGCAACTGGCCCGGGTGTCAGTACCGACTAAACCGGTTAAGAGGTGTTCTACTGTATGTTTCCTGTATTTTATTTATATTTGAAATTAAATTTTTAATGCTATATGTGTATCGTAATCATCTATTTGTAACTTATTGAAGTATTATTTATATGATACATTTATTGATTTTGTATTTTTGTTATTGTTTTGGTTTTGTATTTATGACGATTTTGTTATTTTGTGTATAAATAATTGTTATTGACTTGTCTTATATAAATACTATTTGTCAAGAAGCCTAATAAAGAATAATAATGCAAGCCTATTTTAACAAGTTAGTAAATTTAACTTATTCAGAAGATATATAATTTAAAATGTCCAAAGTAAATAGTGTTTTTATGATGTTATAAGTGATTATTGCAGGTTTTAAACTTATTATTTATAGTGTAATATTGATTGGTATACAAAGATTTGGGAGAAATGAAAACAGTAAAGGTTCCGTCATAATATGTGTTACAGGTCATGTGACGTTTCGATAAACGTAAAGATCTTGAATTGTTTTCTTAGAATCTTGGTTAATATGTTAATACGATGTAATACTGTTATAAAATTATAATGATTTTGAATACGAAAATAATAAGAAGAAAAGGTAAAAATGAAATACTTTATAATTTGAATATAGATCAATTTAAATATGAGGTGATTAGAAGAAGTGTTAATATACAATAATTGTAGTAAAACAGAATAATAGATAAATAATTATCGATGTTATTAAGAGATTGGTTAATAATTATCAAGGCTCGAGAGGACCAGTGAAAGATCTTTATAGGTATAATCATTCTTGAAAGACCAAATGAACAATGCAATGGTAGACCAGTCAATTAAAAAGTAGTTGGTAACTTAATTATCAATTATTGTGTTTGATCCTATGTAAAACTAAATTGATCATCCATGTTTAAACTAAATAAATATGATTTCATACCTTGTGAAGTTTATTTCTGGAACAAGAAGATCAGTTTTGATGCACAATTCAATATGATAGTTCATGAGTTAAAACTTACACAATCCACATTATTATTTTCAAACACAGATGAAATGATAAACATAGGTCACACGATTCATATAAATAATTACACATAGTAAATTTTACAATTTGGCACCAACAATTTGGCACAAAACAACAAAGAATATTTTACAGTTGGTCCATCTGTTTGTGTTTCATTTTCCTCTGAAACTACTGAAACATATTCAATGAAACTCGTCATTGTATAGAATATTTGACATTGATGTTGTAGGTAGTTTTATTTTCTAATTCAGAAATTGTCCATTGCACTCTTTTGACAATTGTTTTTGTTTCTTTGTGTTTTTATTATTAAGAGGCTATCTACTAGGTTAGGCGAAAGTTTGGAGACCGTCTGTTACTTTTTTAATGGGACAATCTGGGAAAACCAAACTCAGAAGACCTTTTTAGGTAATAAAAATGTACTTTTTTTTTAGTGTAGGGCAACTTTGCCCAAAAGAATCTTAAATGTAAAGCTCCTTTGAGCAAGACCTCTTTTTAAAAGTCTTGATAAAAGAAGAAAAACTGTGAAAACTAGACGTCTCTATACATAAAACTAAACCTAACCAAATGTATTCATCCACATCTGTTTATAACCGTTGATTCAGAAGTTGTTAAAAAAGTGAAAATGAAACGTGAACATTGAGTTAAGATGTTGAATATTGTAAAATTAGATCAACTGATTTCAATTGCATTTTGTGAGATATGAAGATTTATTACTCAAACCAATAGGCCATATCTGGATGTAAAGGAAAACCGTCATGTAAGTAAATTGGGAGGAGGGGAGTAACCTGACTTCTTATGTTATATGAATTTTAATAAAATAAAACTGTCTTAAATGTTTTATTTATTCATTACTTAGTATTTTGTCACTTTATTTTTCTTGTTTTGTGATTTACAGTCAACCGAAGAAGTGTTTGTTGAAGACATGAAGAACAGATTGGTGCCATATTTACTACGATGTGACAAATTAGTGCCGAATTCAAGACAGACTTTATTGAAGGATTTTATGTTGAAAGTCAGCGAAAAAGATCTGTCATGGACACTGAAAGTAAGTAGTTGCTTGTGAGTTTTAACTATAGGGGTTTACATTGATAAACAGACCATTTTGGGTGAAAGGTCATTTTTATATTCAGAATATGCTCTCCTATTTTAAACATTTTTCACTAAAAAGAGGTAATTTATTTTAATATAATTTTTTTAAATAATTAAAATCATTTGAATTTAAACTAGTGATAATAGAATGTCTTTGTCTCTAGTTCGTAGCGTCACACTGTTCCTACTGACAGACAGACAGACTAAAAGTGAAGAAAGTGAGATTCTTTTAATCAAAATTTGATCAATTGTGTAATCCCACATGTTTTACGCTTCCTATTGGTTTTCGAATTGTTGTCCCAGAATTTCCTTTTTGCCCCCTCTCCATATAGATTTTACAATTAATTGTACATAGATTAATTTTTGGGTTCCCCCCCCCAATATTTAAAATACATAACAGGTTATTTTCACCCCATTTACCTTCATTTGGTCGATTTTTACAATCGAATATACATTCATTTTTTCATATTTTTGGGTTTATCCTCAAAGTTAAGAGTTTTGAACAACAAATAGTGACAATTTGGGGCTGTTTACTTTAATTTGGATGCTTTTCTTTAAAGTATAAATTGTAATGATTATTGAGTTTCCTGTTTTGATCTCTTACAAAAGTGATAAATAATCCCTTTATGTTTGTAGATTCAGTTACTTATCCCTAGTTTTAAATTCTCTTTTTAAAAATTTTCTTCTAATATACTTTTTTGTTGTGTTTTGTTTACTGCTTGTACACTGTACTTTTTATATATTAAGAGGGAAATTTCGAAAACAAGATACTTATAGTGTTCTAATTTACCCGCCATACATTATAAGTGTTTAGTTTTTATATAGTGCTCTAATTTAACAGTCAACACCTTTATTTTTTAGTTGTATACAGTTTTGTATTTGCACAACAGTAACTATAACTTTTTGTCCATGTGTACACTTTAAGAACTGATTTTTAAAGTACAATTCTACACATTGTTTATATTATAGTTTAAGGTCATTTTATATATTAAGGGACGGACACAAGAAATGTAGACAATACTCCTGTATTTGTACTTGAGTGGAACATGATTTCTCTTATGTACTGTAAAAATATCTGATTTTGTACTGAGTACATACTTTAAAGGTGTCTTTAAGCTAATCATGATCAAGATTCATAAGTGTGTTGTAGCTGAGTATATACATTAAACATGTATTTAGGCTTTTTTTTACTTTTTACATAGATGTTAAGCAACAGCTAAGCTTTTACAACTATGTATTTATAAAGGCTTTATTTACTTCTATAATGCCAAATGGAATGTATATTACTAATCTGTTTAACAAAAAAAAAAAAAAAGTAGTGTTGCGGGTTTTCTCATCAATCTCAGCAAGTAAACTAGAAACTGGGTTCAAATGAAATGCACCAGAAAGAAGCCAAAGGGCAGAGCTATGAATCGAATGAAACTGCTTGAGTTTTGCTTTTAGGCAAACATATTTTTAATCATTAAGCAGAGAATCCAGCAATTTAAAACAGGTTTTCCTGTTACCTCTTCTATACCCTTTGTCTGCTTCCATTACCATTAAATAAGTCCCGGCCTACACGGTTTCTTTATTTGTAAACTATAACGTTGTTGTCTTGGAATTAATACAGAATTTAAATAGTAATAAATTATTCCCAAACACATCCTTCCTGTGTTACATCAGACTCTCTACTCTCCTGACATGGCTTAGTGATTTTTGGACGTGTTCTTAACTGAAAATGTTATTCCTTTAATGAAAATGGCACCGAGGACACTCACAGGCTAATTGACAGTGACAAACGCTCTCTACTGGTGAGAAAACTTTGTTTCCATGGAAAAAATTCAGATAGAATATATTCTTTTTTTGTAATATTTCTTTGAGAGTTCTCCTGCTTAAGTTCTCCAATCTCATTGTATGTAGGAGAATGTTTAATGTACAAAAACTAATTAAATTTTGTGTTTACTGCTTTAATATGGTATTTCTGTATGGTCTATAATCAGATATAAATTGTTTCAGTTATTTGAATCTCAGCCTCTTAATAGTATAGTGCCTACAATACAAGAATTGATTGAACTTGCCGTAGAATGTGTATATATGTATAAAGAAACAGACCAGTTTGATAAAGCTGCAGCTATATTGAAATGTCTACCAGAAGAAACCACTGTGTGAGTAAACCCATAGTTGTAAATAATATTAATTATAATTATGTAGACAACAACGTGAAGAGTCTAGTGATAAACAGGTTTTCAGTTTTATAAGGTTTGGTCAACAACATCTAGAGTTTTGGTCGCTATAATTCTTGTTTCAACCAGAATTCTCGGACAAACATCCTCTTTACTCATGAGGGGATTATGTTATTTCCCCACTTATGTCCTGAAGGATCATTTTATTTCCCATTTTTACAAAAAACTGATTTAGTAATATAATAAATGTCCAGTTTCGAGCACACAGATTAAATATGAATAAGATATTACAATTTCTTAGAAACTATTTATAGTTTGTTAATTCCTTTTGTTTCGGTTTTGTTGTGTTTTGTAAATCAATTTTTACTTATCTTTCCAGTAGTAATTAACGCAGTGGAAACATTGGTATCAAATACATTATAAATCTTAGTGGTAGAATAAATATTATTGATTTAAAATTAACTACCAGAAAATCTGTATTCAACACATATAAACAATACAGTTTTATTAGTTGGGTCCAACTGTCATCCTTATAACTATGCCTATTTGAATTTAATATGGGAATGAAATAACATTTGTTATATAACACATTTTGGTGGTCCAATTATACTGCCAAACAGTAGACTCACGATTACCTATGGGGTCAGGGTAATGAAAATTGCATATAATCTGGAAAAGTGTGTAAAAAGTGGTACAGTGTACATAAGTAACAAAAACTCAAATTTTTCTAACACCATAAGCTTTATTGTACATTTACAAGCTTTAAATTACTACATTTAAAGAAGTAAAATAACTGAAATATAACTAACATTTATGAAAACTATAACTAATCAAAAGTTTGGAAATGTACTGAGCATACAGTTTTTACTTACAGATCAAACCTTTTTCAAATAATCACTTGCTTGTTTTTGCTTCTTTGTGAGAAAACACTGTTTTAATTCTAGATTTCACTGTTTGTAACATAATTATTTCAACTAATATAGAGTTGTACTGCTCCTCCAGGTCAACCCTTTATGAAGCACAGTGCCGCTTTGTGAGTGAACCGTATCTGCATCATTTTCTCTTTGTGTATCTCTTGATTATTTTCCAATCATTTCTACTTCTGTAAGGTGATCAAATCGAAATTTATTACAATTGCAGTTTAACCACTCTTTGAGTTTGTCACTGTCAACATTTTCACTCTCCGCCAACTGACTTCACTTAAAGTGACAAGGGTAGACAGAGGATCTTCCTTTTCTCCACTCTTTACACTTACAGTGTGTTGGTTTTCATCTTCTTTTTCTTTGTTTGGAAGAAGTTTTCTCCATGTCCTCTTAAGAGTTATTAATGGTTTAAAATAATCTGAATCGTGAATTCTTTCAGGTTACAACCGTCTTTGATTTTTGACTGAAGCAATTTCGTTCTATAAATCCTCTTCATTATTGCTATAATGCCTTAATCCATAAGTTGGACTAAGGCAATGAAGTTTGGTGGTACAAATTTAGCAAAGATATTGTTGTCTGAAATTTTTTTAATATTTGTAGTAGCTGGATGGAACGGAGCATTGTTGATTAAAAAAACAGCATTTTTATAGCATGTTTTAGATTTGAGCTCATTTCTGACTTGAGACATAAACATTTGATCAAAAACTATTCTTGAAATATCTTTTGTCCATCCACCCTTTCTTTTGGTTGACATAGTCCACTGGTAAGTTTTCATTTCTGGTGTCCATGAACGTCCATGATTTTGTAGATTGTCCAATCACAAGCAGCCTGCCCTGCTTGACCTTCACTGTCAAATGGCAATGTTCACATTGGAAGACATTTCCAAAATAATCCTGATTCATCAGCTTTGTAAATTTGTTCATTAGAGAGTTCTATAGTCAAAACAAACTCATCGAACTCACTCCAAAAGTTTCACGTGCTTGTTGCCGCTGAGCTTATCCCCATAAAGTGTGATTTCTCTAATCCCGTAGTGTTGCTTAAAGTCTGTCAACCATCCTGATGATGCATTAAAATCAGCTTGTAGGCCTGCAAATAAAAATATATCTTTACTTTTGTAGCAGTTATAGGTCCTGATACAGGTGTACCCTCGTTCCACACTTGAGCTATTAACTCCACTATTGTTGTAACCAGTTCTTCAATTGATGAATTATTCATTGTAGGGAAGGTTTCATATTTGGATCCAAAAGAAAAATGTTATCCTTTTGGTTTAAAATCGCGTGTACAGTTGATTCAACTGTCTTTAATACTTTAGACACATTTGTTTTCTAGACTAATTCAAATTTTTAGTTGATCATTAAGACAATCTTTTTAGGCTTCTCATCCATTTAAAATAAACAAATCTCATTCATAAACAACAAAACTCAATCGCAAAAGAAACACTCTATTACAGAAAACACTAGTAGCATACGAAACTTACAACCACTCGAATGTTCAAGACACACTAATGATTTTGGCCTTAGTGACGGATGACTCATTGTAATGCTATACAGTACACATGCAATTAAAACAATAGAGAGCTGGATGACTAATCCCAGAACGATGTTGGGTTTTTTATTATACACAAATTATCTATTTCACAATTCTTACCTATTTTTTCATATAATTTTCTTCTACATTAAGGCACTTGTCATATTGGTAAACAAATTTTTTATTACCCTTGTCGGAGAACTCCCCCACCTATGAGTTAAGGTTGAAACTGTTGTTCAAATCCTTGCCATTTTCAAATCACTGTGACCTTAGCCATTTTTCATGTTAGGAAAAAGATGATAATCAATAGAAGCCAAATTAAGACTCTACAAGGATGGTCGAACAACTCCTATATGAAATTGTCCAGTAGGCTTTGCGTGCATGTGGCAGTATGCGAAACAATTCCAAAACTCAATCTGCCATGTCATTTGTTCTAAATGGGTCTTCTTAGTTTCTTAAAGTGTCGTAGTAAACTGCAGATTGTGTGCTTTGTTCTATAAAATCCACCACGAGTTTCCACCGACAGTTTCCACGAGTTTTCTTGCAGAAAATGTTTGCCAAAACAGAAGTTTTCAAAGCAAGATAATATGGCCCCACTTCATCAACTGAGTTTTGTCTCCACATTGACCTATGACATCCATCGCCTGTCACAATATGACTGAGGAAATCGCCAACTTCTGTATTGTAATGCAAAAGGAGAGTTAGTACTGCACCAATTCATATGATTTTGTCGCCATCATTGAGAAATTTAGGCACCCATTATGCACAAAACTTGTGGTAGGTTAGCTTGTCACTTATCAGTTTTTACAAAATTGTGCATGATACATGAAAGGAAAAGGTCTGATAATTCTTTAAAACACCAGTTTTTTGGGGTTTTCCCATTCATCACAACAGATGGTCATCCACCTCTCTCTTCATCATGGGTGTTAGTCTATCAATCTCGGAATAAATGATATCCTTTTCTAACACCACTATTACTCATAATGCTCTTTCCATACATTGAACAAAATCTACTCCTATATAGTTCTTTGCCTACAGAAAACTAATAACAGCACATGTCTTTTAATCAACAACAGGATATTCAACAACAGCGGCCATTTTGATCAAAAGTATTGACATGACAATAGGCAAACAATGTTTCTACTAGTACTGCCTGACTCCTGACTCGTGCTGAGGCAGCCAATACTGTATGAAAAGATCATGCCACTACCCCCCCACTCATCCCTGTGCCAGATAGAAACGGAACATATTTTCTGAATAGCCCTCGTAGTTGTTGTCTCATTGCAGTCATGATGTTAGTCCTAACTCTGTCTTTTGTACTGTGCATATCATCAAAGTGGATTCAACACAATTGCCAATGTACATCTTAAAAAATTCATTACCAAAAATAAAAAAAATTGTTTAGAACATAAAGAATGTAATAGAACATCCTACATCATTGGTGACAATATGGTAACATTGAAGGGGAGAGGTAAGGCAGTCACCAGTTGATCTTTATATTAATATTTTACTTACATCACTTTATGATAGTTAAAATGTAGCTAGTTTTTATAAAATATAAATTTGTCAATAATTATCTAATTCTAAAATCGTTTCTAGAGATTTGAAGAATATTTTGAAGGACCTGTACAAGAGTGTGAATGAAGCTGAATCAGAGCTCAGTGTTGCCAATATTCTAAGCCAATATAACAGTACTCAGTGTCTAGAGTACATACACAAGCATCGAAATGATGCAGCTGATGTAGAAAATCTTCTCTTGCACGTAGCTCGATTTACAAGTAAAAGGTAAAGTAATTAAATTTTTATTTCATTCTTGATATTATGTAGCAAAATATTGTTATATTTTTTATCTTCTTTCTCCTCTCTGTCTTTCTATCAATCTTTATCTCTGTCTCTCTTTTATTATATATTTAAATCACGAAAAGTAACTTAATGTATTTTAATGAGGGATTATTCAATAATTTACAGAATTGTACTAAACCAATTTAAATGATTTTTTAATATTTTGAAAAGGGTATGGGTATATTTAGGGTGAACAAAATCAGAACTCGCTAATTTACATCAATTGTTATAGAAAAATCCCTTAAAAGATCTTTTCCCCATAAGAATAACATTAGGTCAATGCAGCAAAGAAACATACGTTTATTGGATGTTTAAACTAGTTTTTACATTTGTTACCCTAACAACCAAATTTATTAATTTAATAACATCCGATTCACATTACATCTTACACCACAAGCTAGCTTATTGCTTGTCAAAGCTTGTTGGAAACATGGCAGACTACAAAAAATGTATATTTTTCAATTACTTATAAGTAACACTTGAACATTGCACTATTTATTTTATTTTCATTATTATTTTTTAAATAAACACCAAATAGCTTCACCAAATGCAAAAAACACGCAACTTTCCATAGCAAACACTTTATTTGTAAGAAGAAAAAGTTTCAATCACCACGTCATTATCTTCAATTGTTATATTGTACACAAACCATTTTAGTACAAAGTAGGTACTGAGAAGGTTGTGTGTGTGTGTGTGTTATCTTTTTCTTTTTTCATTGGTGATTGAAGTTTCTACAATATTTGCTGATTTCAAGTGAACTAAATAATCTGTTTTGATTTCAGAATTCCCCCAGCTAGTGATGCTGACTGGAAAAAATTATTGGCTGACATGTTGGAGATGCAGAAAAAAGTTTTCAAATGTATTCCTTTAAATCTTTGTTATGAGGTAATTGTAAGCTTTTTTTATAATATTACAGTTGCTTTACAAAGTTGACTTTTATGCTTAGGGAGAGCTTGTTCATCAATTTAGCACTTGCTTGTGAAGGAAGTTTATTGTACACATCTGGTGCTCTAGTCATGTATATCCATATTCTGGATAATATAACACTTAAATTTTTTAAATAGCAACACTTCAAGTATGTATATACATGAAAGTGTAAGTACTCTGAGCCTCCCCAAAACACTTTTACATGTTTCAGTTTGCTTCAGTCCTGCTATTAGCCGAATTGCCTTCTTTTGTAGAACAAATAGTCTATGCATATCCAATAATTGTGCTATAGGATTATTTAAGTTATTAACTATGCTACAAATAATCCAAGTATACATTCAAAAATTCCAGAACAATTATGATTTTTAAAATAATATTTTTCATGTTTTTTTTTGTTTTCCCATTCTGTCTGTTTAGCTATATGCGTCTTCTATGCTGGCATCAGGACATAGGCCTGTGATACGTACAGCAGTAAGGATCTTATGTTGTCATAGTGAAGATCGTTCACACAAACAATTAAGCCTTGAACGGAGTATTAGTCTTGTACTGCAAGCTGCCAGAGAGTACTTTGATTCAGCAAGTAGTTTTACTGACAAAGGAATTGACTTGGCAAAGTAAGTTTTACACTTTAATATATAACATAGTGACCTAAGTTTTGCTTAGGTTTTCTAAATAAGATAAAATTTTCAAAAAAATAAATCTCCAGAAACGTTTCATTTGGTGTTTCATCTGAAACAGATTTAGATATTGATATAGTTAATTACCAGAGGTTGTCCTCAGTCCGTATAATAGTTTGGTTACAGCGCTGTTTCGCCAAACACTGTCGGCTTCGTCAGGCCCGCACTAACACATAAACACGTAACACAACACAACACTTACTTACTTCTTACTTCTTGGTACATGCATCTAGCATCAAGTAATGCCAACCGCACGGTGTCTCTCGTATACCAAACAGGCCAATTTCCAGAAGGTGGAGTCAGTCAAAATTCGTCTGAGGGTGCTATACCTGAGTACTGAGTACCATACCTGCAGCTGGACAAGTAAGACCTTATAATGTGGCCACAAACAATTTTATTATTTATGTACGACGAGTCATACTCCGATTTTATATGTGTTAGTGTTGTGTTGTGTTACGTGTTTATGTGTTAGTGCGGGCCTGACAAAGCCGACAGTGTTCGGCGAAACAGCGCTATAGCCAAACTATTATACGGACTGAGGACAACCTCTAAGGTAATTAACTATATTATATATTAAACAGTCCAAGGCAACACATTATACTTTATAAAATTAGATATTGAATCAAAATTTAGTTTAGCGGTTTGAATCATTGGATTTAACCTGTATTTACAAAATTATTATTTTATACAATTAGTTTTCAAAATGACATTCATTTGAAATTTTTTGGTAAATATTTTTAAAAATGTACTAAACAAAAATGTTACTTTTTTTAATGTTAATATTGTTGTTTTTATTGTAGATTAAAGTATAAGTGAAAGGTCGGTAATAATACTTTGTAATTGTTTAGAAGATTCAAGACTTCTCATTGACATTTAAGGTTATGGGATCTTCAATAATATAATAAATATACCAAACAATATTTTTCTTTCTTAAAGGGAGTATTAAAACAACCTATTTGTGTATGTCTTGTGAGAGTGTATACATGACTGAGTGTGTGTGTGTGTGTGTGTGTGTGTCTGGTTGCTATTGAGTCTCCTCACTTCAAGACAGCTCCGATTCCTGTACCTACACTCGTATTTATTCCTTTAGTTGGATCCCTCCAGTGTAAGTTCTAGGTACAAATGATGGTACTGGGTGAGACAACCAAGACTCGGGTTTAGTTTGAGAGCTATGGACCCATTTCTTTCTTCTATTTCTTTAATCAACAAATAACAAGAGCACCCATGACATTGTAGATGGTTTTTATTACAATGCGGTGTGGAGCCTGTGAGGTGTTGTATTATGTCTGCACAATAGACCAATAGTCGCTGTTTCTGAGGCCAGTTTAATCCTCAACCTCTAGTTTGATTAATCTTCACCTTAATTTTCATGGTGCGTGCATCCAGCCTCAGGTAATGCCGACCGCACGGTGTCTCTCATACACATAGCTAGCCAGTCTCCAGTAGGTGGGATCAGTCAGAATTCGTCCAAGAGTGCAATTAGGTTGGAATTTTCTCCTCAGCTCATCTCTGACATCCGATCTGATGATACAATCAAGGAGGATGTGTTGTAGAGTTTCTTCTTCTATCTGACATACAAGACACAGGGGCGACTCAGCAAGTTGGAAACGAAAAAGATAGGACTGTGTTACAATATGTCCTGTTCTAGCTCTTGAGGCGAATGTTGACACGGTTTGATTAGTTTGATTAACCTCAACCTCAACCTCAACCTCCAGATTAACAATTATGTGTCTGCTGGTATTTCATTTAGTGTTATGATGTTAACCCACCAAAAACTCATCATAACCCTCCTTCAGTCTCGGCAGAACCTCCAACCATCCTTACTTCAACCATCGTTGCACATTAAGGACTTTGTCTAAGCTCAGGCATGAGGGGTTGAAGAAGGTAGGCACTCATGTCAACTTCCCATGTGCACCAGTAAGAACTGTGAATTATAGAGAGGAGTTACTACAAAAGTCTATATCGAAAAAGGATATCTTTCACTTTTTTATGACAGAATAACATTGTAGTGTTGCCTATATATATATATATATTAGCTTCTTTATTAGCATTTTTATCGTATGAGTATATTTATTTATAAATATATTACTTACGTCATCTCATACACACTGATTCTTGTCTCCAACAGGTTTCGTTGCTTCAATTAGTCAGCATCATCAGGGTTTATCTGCTATGTTAATGATTTTTTATGTTAATGACGAAGCAGTAGCAGATAAACCCTGATGATGCTGACTAATTGAAGCAGCGAAACCGGTTGGAGACAAGAATCAGTGTGTATGAGACGACGTAAGTAATATATTTATAAATATATATATATATATATATATATATATATATATACAGGGTGTCCCGTAACTCTCTGGACACATGTATATAGCGTTATTGCTTGGGTCAAGACAAACACATTTCACCATAGGAACATGGGTCTGCGGTGCCTAGTTTTCCGTCTATCTGTCTGTATGTGTTTTTTACAAAACAATTCCTTACTCCTAAACGGTTTGAGGTACAACGTTGAGATTTTGCACAAATGTTTATCTTATTAAGACCTATCTTCGTTTAAAATTATACTAAAATATCGTCAACCGTTTCAAGATGGCGGCCATTTAAAATCTTTGATGCCAAATTCCACGAAAACCGTTGACTTTACAAAAAATTGCAAGATATGAAAAAGTTAGTAAATTTTATGTAGTTTTCAATAATACATCATTTGTTAAGATCGGATAAAAAACAACAAAGAAATTAGCTCTTTTCGTAAAGCATGACCACACTCCGTTTAAACAATGCTAATACTCCTTTTACACTGTCTAAATAACTTTACAATCATCCGTCATACGTCAATCAGGAGTTAAGAGCTAATTTCTCTGTTGTTTTTTATCCGATCTTAACAAATGATGTATTATTGAAAACTACATAAAATTTACTAACTTTTTCATATCTTGCAATTTTTTTGTAAAGTCAACGGTTTTCGTGGAATTTGGCATCAAAGATTTTAAATGGCCGCCATCTTGAAACGGTTGACGATATTTTAGTATAATTTTAAACGAAGATAGGTCTTAATAAGATAAACATTTGTGCAAAATCTCAACATTGTACCTCAAACCGTTTAGGAGTAAGGAATTGTTTTGTAAAAAACACATACAGACAGATAGACGGAAAACTAGGCACCGCAGACCCATGTTCCTATGGTGAAATGTGTTTGTCTTGGCCCAAGCAATAACGCTATATACATGTGTCCAGAGAGTTACGGGACACCCTGTATATTAATTGATGTTTTTTGAACACCAATGTTTTTGGTTCACCAATTGCAACCAAATAAGAGCAGCAAAAGCCTCCACTAAGTTGATATCTGTATGATGGAAAAAGACATATAGGTTGTATATATTTATGGTTGCAATGGAGAGTGTAGTTGAATTGAATGGATATAAACGAAAATGTCAGATAGGTCCAAAGGATGAGGTGCAAGAAAATCAAAATGTTCGATAAGGCAAAACAAAATGATAAGGCACTTATAATTTCACAAACAACAACAATTTATTGTTACAGCTGTTTCGCCGTTAGGCATCGTCAGACAACTAAGAACTAAAAACTAGAATACAGGTCAACTTAACACTAACATCTAGGAATGAAGGTGGGGATGAAAGAAGAGGTAGGGCAATGACCTGGTATTACCTGAAAGGGACATGGATAAGAGAAGGTTTTCAAACAATAGGTTTTAACAAAGGGGGTGGGTTATTTACTTGTTCATTTAGGTTAGAAGCATAGGAATTTCACCGAGTACCGATTGTAGTCACACTTAATATAAAATGTTTGATGGTGGGATGTAGCCAAAGTGCCAACCCTCTAAGGATATCTGAACATGAACATGTATCTTAAGTTGTATAGTTAACATAGCCATTGATGCATTGGCAATATGAGAGGAGAGATGATATCTATGTATGTGTGTAAGAAGAAAATGTGTACATTATTTGAGCATTGTTCCTTTTAAGAAAATATGTTTTACACTTTCTTTCTGTCAAGATGTTATAGCTTCTTAATATATGTTTGATTTTTTTTTAACAGGGCTTGCCTACATTTAATTACAGAGGAGAACAGTGAAATACAGGAAGAACTGGATCTAATTTCTTCCCTTCAGATCCTCAATGAATTTAGAATTTCCCTGTTACCTATGCAAGGTATTTAAAAAAATTTGTTTTAATGTATTTTACTTTTGGCAGTTTACTTAATATAAGTCTACTTATTTGTAAAATGTATTGATTGATAGCCAATATGTCAAATTACAAGTAAAAGAAAATCCGTTTTCAAAAATAAATTAAAAATACTAAATTCTAAAATAAATTTGTATTGCAAACTACAAATCTGTGAATTATTAGATACAGATTTTAAAACTTCACACTATTGTACTAAACTACATTTGGGAAGTTGTTCCTGAACAACTTTTCAAAAACTGTTATAATTTTGATTTTATTAGTTAAAGAGTTGCTCACATACTAAATTTTAATAACACTGAACAAAAATCTCCAGTATGTTTACCAATTAGTACATTTATTCAATAAGCCAAAGATGGTGTCAAATTACTGCCATAGTATAACAGTTCAAAATACAGTGTGTCTATAAAGTTATGGTGAAGTTTCAAATTGTTATAGCATTTTAGATGCATGAAACAGCTGTTATATAGTTTTGTTCATAATTGGGTGGCCATTGTTGTGCTATTTAATTGTGTGATTCATTTTATTAAAAATAAATAAACAAACATGACAACAGTGCAATGAAAGTGTAGTGTGTTATAGGCCTACAAAATTTAATTCTACGCTTAATGCAATGTGAGTTTTGACTTGTGTTTCATGAAAAACCTCCATACGAAAATAACATTCGTAATTGGGACAAACAGTTGAAGTAAACTAGTAGCCTACTACACAAAAAAGTACACATTCAGGTAGGCCATCAGCTAGTATCGCAACTTTGAAAACATACGAAAAAGCTTTTCAAAAACTAGGCGTTCCAAAACCAACAGTTTACTGGCTTAAAACTTCAGTTATTGCATGTTTTGCTGTCAGTAAATAACTTTAAAAGGAATGTCATTGCTGTAGACATTCTTAGTGAAATTAAAGCCGATAAGAATTTTCTGAACTGTTATGTTTATTTATGAAACCCGTTTCCGGACCAATTAGAAAACAATGTACGAATTTGGACAAATGAAGTCCCTCTCGGTTTTGTTGAATAGAGCCCAACAGCGCAAAAGTCAATGTCTGGTGTACTCTATAACACATTTATTAGAGTACATTCTTCCATTTAACGTTTCACAGATAGCCGGCTTGGTAAGTACAGATTAGAGTCAAAACCTTACTTTTAATAAATATTAGATTAAATAATGAAGGAGTAAGTGTTACAACTCTTGCTTATGATCATATTATTGGTTCCTTTTTTCTTTGTTAAAGAATAAGTGGAATTGTTTAACTTGATTTGATTGTTGGGCCTATATGCTTTTCCTCAAATCGAGAATGAAAATTTGCTATTTCAGCAATATGTGGTACCACCAATGTTTGTGATATCCTTAATGAGAAATTCCCTCAACGTTGAATTGAAAGAGGCGGATAGAATGCTTGGCCAACATGCTTTTCTGACCTTACACCCATGGACTTTTATTTATGGAGTTGTGGACTTTTATTTATTGTGAAAGGATTCAGAACATTCAATATTCGAGACAAAGAATTCAAAAAGCAGTGGCATTAATAATTTTGAATGTTCTAGATTGAGTGTGGGTAGAGTTGGTATATCGTTTGGACATTTCCAGAGTTACCCCTGGGGCTCATAGAACTCAGATAAACAAACAAAAATTGTTTGATGTGCTCTTTCATTTTATTCATCTTTTGTAAATATATACTCTTGTAAATACAGTGGAAGCCTTTTTAACAGGCCCTGATTCAGCCGGCTGGTTATCTGCTACACTGTAACTCACATTTCATGCTGTTTCCCACGCTCTCACCGATAACGTATATTTGACACAAATTGTTTATTTTGACAACTGATATACAATATAAATCTGTCTCACGGTTGATGTATTTCAGTGACGAGTTGCGCTCAATTCTAAAATAATATTTTTCACAAAGTTTATGTCTTCGCTTTCAAAAAACTATACAGAAAAAGAAACATAAATTAAATCAATCAAGGACTTCTTTAAGTAATTATTTTACAATAAATGTACTGTACAGTTTTGTCATTTTTTATAACTTTATATCTACAGCAAAATAAAATTTCATTTTTAGTTAAACATTTTTGTGTTTGTTATAAGCCTATACAGTACAGCAATAATCAGTTTTTAACTGTCAAAATAATAAGGGTTTACACATTTTTATTTTATAAAACTATACTACATGATCTTTCCAATTTATTTACTTTTTTCACATATTTAGTACATTACATGTATTTAAATACACATCTACAGTTAAAAAATAAAATTTAATATATTTTCGGCTTAAACGGTAACTGGCCTAGTGGCCGGTCCCACACTGAACAGTTAAGATTGACTTCTACTGTATATTTTTTCTATATCCATCATGACTTTATGAACAGATACTTATATGTGGTTAGAATTAACCCTTTGAAGAGTACAGGGAAATACCGATTAACGAGTACGGCCGTTCTTGAACGTTCTCTGTGCTGTTTGCGTAAATGAGTATGGACGTTCCGGAACTTTTTAGGTAACGTCTGAGCAATAAAAGTATTTATCATAAAACAAATTAGTCATGGCTTATTGTGTTGTCACAATTCAACAAGAAATAGTATTAAGAACACATGAAATCAGGTTTTTCACAATTGTAAGGCAGGACAACTCCAGGGGGCGTGGTTTCAGGAGAATTCACCATGCGTATTGATTGGCGCGTAAATGTAGGCGATGGCATCGTCTTCTCCGCGGTTGTTTCCCCCCTACACACACCTGTGCCTATGTTCCTTGTCTAGTATAAGTGATTTGTATCATTATATTATTATGTTACGTATATTATACATCAAACATGAAAAATTAAACACTACAAAGCTTTTTTACAGATTCCCCTCTGTCTAGTCTTTTGACACATTTAGCCGCGTCTCAAACGAAACCAACATACGGTTCCAAGAAAATTGAAAAGAAATGTTATATTTTCCATAATGTAGGCTATACTAAATTGATTCGTGGAAAAAAAGCGGCCCATCAAACGTTTTTGTCTGTGTATGTCTGCTATACCGACGGGTGACAATGCCACGGTGTTTTTATGCCGCCGACAATGGGATACCGCTATCAGCAAACGAAACCAACACACGCTTCCAAGAAAACTGAAAAGAAATGTTATATTTTCCATAATGTAGGCTATACTAAATTGATTCGTTGAAAAAAAGCGGCCCATCAAACGTTTTTGTCTGTGTATGTCTGCTATACCGACGGGTGACAATGATTTTTCAGTGCAAATTTTTTTTAAAGTACATTTATCAGTGTAAATTTTTATTCTTACAAGTTTTTAACACAATATTATTATATTATTATACATTTGTAACCAATAAAACAACTATTTTCAAAAATTTTTTTCTTACTCCTTGACAACAATTTTCTTGTAAATACTTACTAACCAGCTGTTGGCTATTTGGGACGTTCAGGAACGGCCGCACTCGTCAAAGGGTTAATAGAATTCACTGCCACTAATTAATTCAACAATTCATAAAAAAATTGTAAATATTTAATTTTGTTAAAATTTTTCAGATGTATATGATATATAATATTATAAATAATCTTTCTCTTGATAATGTATCTATGCTCATTTATAATATTAATTTGCTTTGTTATGAAATTAATTACTGAAACATATATAATAAATTAAAATAATATATATAATATATAATTAAAATTTATAAATACTAACCTCTGTGAGGAAGAAAAAATAACAAAGAGTTTTGGTGAAATAAAGATATACTGAAATATAAAAATATATCTTTCTGGTTTAAATTTCCTGACAAAATAAATTTTGTTCTGATTAGTCTGTTGATGGTTAGAAAGATTATTATTATTTTCTTTTTAAGAAATAGAACATGTTTTAAATTTTGTACTCATGAATTAAAATTTAAAAAATCAAATTCGTAGATTGAGACTACGCCAACAGTGCATATATAAATTCTTAAAATATGTAAAATAAAAATATTTAAACATTATTCATTACCCACTAAAATGAGCTACACTATGGAAACTTCAATCACCAAATATATAAAATTCAATTCTCCACAAAAACACTTTATTTCTGCATCTAACCAACTAAGGTTTGTGTCCATGTAACAACTGAGGATGACGACATAGTATGTTGCTTGATTTTTGTGGAGAATTGTGTTTTCATTCATTTGGTGATTATTCATTATGATTATCTCAGATTATACACTAACAACTAATTATACATTTTTGGAGCCATATATTTTGATTATTTGCAAATACATGTTTATACAATTACATGTTTTGTGTGATAAGCGCTTATAAACTCAGAACAATTTGAAACACAGATAATAAATAAAAAAGTTGATATGCAACCAATAAGCGCAGATTGTTTCGATGTTTATCATAAATAATGATGCTTACTTCATGTCAAGGCAGTAATAAGTTAGTAATAGTAGTAGTTATAAAGAAAATAATTTAAAGTCTTATAAAATTAATTTCATTTATTTTTGTTACTAGTACGAATCAGCCCTGACAGATTACGATTCATCGATGCTTGTCTGCATGCACGGTCTACTGCCTACAGAGAAACACAGACACTATTATCTTTAGCTAATAAACTTCATATTTTTGGCATGGATAAACGTAAACGGGAAGGTGTTGTGTTAGTACGAATAGCAGAATTTGCATTTGAGGTAATCTGTTGTACTATATTATTTATCTTTGTTAAATAACCATCTAGTTCCCCAACATAGTAATAATAACAGTAGTATTTACTCAAAGAACCCACTTCCCCACTGGAGTCACTTTCCATGCTTTAAAATTCAAGTCAATACTTTTTTTTATATTGTGTTTCTTTTTGTATTTAGCGTTCATATCTTGGGATGCAATTTGCCAACACTGTTACTTATTTAACACTACCCAGGAAACACACACCAATTAATAAATTCTGTATCAGGGATACAATTACTTTGTTCCCTGATAAAAACTCATATTGATATAACAGCAATTTAAAAAAAAATCAATGTGAAAAAAGTACCAACAATTAGCTAAAACAAATGATAAAATTTGGAGAGACATTGAAAAAACTGGCATAAAAACAGAAAAAAATTCTTTCTCTATCTTTTGTCCCAACACTGGATGTGACTACATTGCCAAGTACACCTGAATAAGCTCGGTGTATAGACCTTTAAAGAATGTTCATTCTGTCATGTAAACTCAATAAATAGCTTCAAGAAATATCACACATCTTGAAACTGATTGAGTACATATGGATGTTTTTTCATATTGTGGTAGAGCCTATAAGGCCAACCACATAGCAGTTTGATGATCATCCGTGAAACTCTCAACATTAAATATTTAACGAATTACCTGAATAACAATTTCTAATCAACCAACACGCAGGGAAGCAATTTTTATAATTTAGGTTCAATCACTTGGCAACTTATAAGATAACTACAAAATATCACTACATACGTGTTAACTCTAGTTCATGGTATATTGGCTCTTGTGTGCCGTTTAAAAAACTTACAACTTAACACATACTGGCAGACCAAGTGATGTTACGGTCCTCTAGAGGAAACAGTTGCCACAACACACTGCTTTTTACTGCACTATTTCAACACAACTGCAAACTATTTCAACTGCTTTTTTACTGCAAAATATAGAAACACTAGTAATAATGGCCAAAGTGGAAAAGACAGCCATCTTACTCACGATGCTGGACTAGAATGTTTAGGATTGTGTTCGGGAAGCTTCGTCATTTCTTGCTTCATGTAAATCAAGGAATGTTAGAGTAACTTGTTCACAATATCTTCAGAATTCCATTAAATGTTTTATATAAAATAATTTGTTCTTTTGAAATTGATATATTGATTTAGAAACTCGCCGCACTCCACTTTATGTTTTTTTAAAATAGTAAAGAATAGTGTGTTATGGGATAAATTATTGTAACATGGATTTTGACACCCTGTATACTGTATACTTTTGTATCCTATAGCTTGAGTGTTTCATTTAATAGGATCAGTGAATATTTGTGATACCGTGTGTGTTTTTTGTAAAAATGTGCTATGGGCAAATTTTAAAATATTGTAACAATCTAAAAATATACGATCTAGAAGAGATCATATAATTAAGTTACTTTAATTTAAAAAATATGAATTTAAGTTTATTATTTAATCTAAAAGTTTGCTCAGCATTTACGGGCACCAGGAAGCTTTCGCTTTACCAATTTTGAAAAATGAATTTAAATTAAAAATCTTATCTCGGGAGTAAGTTCTTTCAAAAGTGTACTCTCAGTGACCTGGTAGAATGAATAACACTGGAACTGAAATTTCAACATAAATATTTATTAAACAAAATCAAATTATTAACATGAACATTCATCAAAAAGAAACATATCATGAACATCATTTATAATTAACATCCTACTAAAATTTATATTTTATTGCCTTTGAGAAAGGTCTATTTTTATTGTCAAGAATTGACTTTAATTGAAAATTGAATTTATTGATAATTAAACTTGCAAGTATTGAATTACTTTAATGAAATTAAAATTTTGAAATGATAATTTTACTCATTTGCCTGAGTACGAAAATATATAAAAAAGAAAAATTACTTTTGTCCATTATCTGACTGATATTTGGACTAATAAACTTTTTAAATGAAATTAATTTATGTTAAAAGAGATCCAATAATCCATCACACTCCCCGAAAAGTGTCCAATCATGATTTCACATAACACATAATTAATAAACATTTTATTTCAAAAATTTATCTTAAATTTATATATAGTTATTTATTTTGTTTATTTGGAAATCTATTTTATCTTAAAATTTACTTTGTTTGGTACAAAATATTACCTAATACACATTTAACTCAGTTATCCCCACTACTCTACCCGCTATTTTCAAATATTTAATCAAACCAACATTTTTCCAATATTACAATATACGTATAAGCCACATAGTGAAATATATACACAATGTTGTTCTTTAATGTCTAGATGAAAGATTACCATTTCTGTGCTGATATTTGCTACCGTTTAATGGACGAAGAGCAGTCAATGGGTTGGGAAGTGGCTCAATGTCTAGGTCAATGCAAGGAGTTTCCAGTGTTGGCTAAAAGACAACGTTTAATAGCTTTTGCATTACTTCATTGTCCCGTAGACAATATACAGGAGCTGATGGATACAAGGTATGTTTTTAATTGATATTTTTATTTCACTTATGGAATATTCTAATAGATTTTTTAAACTTAAATCTAACGTGTGGAACTTGTGATAACCAGACTTCGTAAATTCGTGAAATATTTTAATATACTAAGGATTTTAAACTATTGGAAAAAAAACCTTTCAGTCCCAATTTGGTCCTATTAAATGCCGAAACATTTAACAAATTGTATTATATAGAATAATAAGAAGAAATATTTTTTAAATGTAAACTGCCTATAAAATTATTAATGCTAATAAATGATTATCATTTCAGATGTGAACTTGAGTATGAAATGTTGCAACGAGATATTGGCGAGCAAATGAACAAATTTAATACAAGTTTTGATGAAGATGAGTTTTTGGATGCACTTACTACGGTAAGAAATTAGTGTTAGCTTAGCATTACGCTACTGTTAACCCTTCAACTTGAGAGTTGAGAGTTACAGTGCAAAAGCTGCTGCAGTAGTTTTTTCAAGGATTATCTGTGATTGGGGTATAGCTTGCGAAAAAATGCAATATCTCTAGTACTGCATATTTAATCATTATAATTTTTTTTTACCAAAATAAACACAATTAAACCATCTAACATAACATACTAAAATTGTAGCTGAAAGTTTATTACGTTTTTCCTACATGTGAGAACTCCATTTTTGGATTCCCAAACCATGTTAGGTTCAGCAGGCTTTACTGCAGGACAATCACCTCCACATCGGCCACAAACTCAATAACATTATATACATTTCTAAAAGCTTTTTTATCATTTAAATTAAAGCTGTATCATCTAAGCTCTCAGAGTTTTCATCATCTAGGCCTATGTTTGCATCAAGACCGACTTCTTGTTGGTCATAATTAATTTCCTTGTCCTCACTTTATTCAGAAAATGAGTACTAATCATCTGTATCTAACCACTTATCAATGTCACTGTTACCTAATTTAACCATAGCACTGGTTTCTAGATCTAGGTTCACAGGCCAAAGTCAATAAATTACCTTTAGTTACTCACACAATATCTATACAAAAACACTAAAGTACGTTTTTAAAAAAACTTCAAAACAATATCAGTACACTTCACAAACATGGCAGACTACGCACGAACTAAAACTCCAAAAGCTGAGTTGTAAAAGCTGTGTATTTTTTGAAGCAAGGCTTGGAAATCTAGAACAACAACCTACAGTATTCTCTATTTATGTTACAAGTAGTAATATTTCAATAAAAGGTCGCTAGATAGAAACACAGGCTTGTTTTATGCGTACATGGTACGGGAAACCACAATGACAGATCGACTAGGCATGTTTCAGGTACGGTAAACCACTCTGAAAGGTTGAAAAGTGTATTTTACTATTTTCACAAATTTTCGTAACTTTTGAAGTATGAACGTATATATAAAGTAAAGTCGTTATAGCTATAAATCATTTTGAAAACATGAAGGCATTTTGTAAATAAACGATAACAAATATTGCACAATCTTTCTTACTCATACATAAGAACAAAACACATATACATACAAGAAGTTGATAGTAAGTACCACATTCTTAAATCATTTCAAATTCTACACTTGCATCAACACTTCTAATAGTGGGCCTTGTGATTGTTCATATTTTAATGAAAAAGTTTATAGGTACTTTGATACTCGGTAGGCCAGAATGCTTCTACAATCTCTTAGATTCATGTCTAAATTATAGACTCAGATCTCGCATTCAATCATATTTAAATCAAAATTTTGCATTAACATATTCTTTAATAAAACTTCTACTTGCTTTACGTAATCAGGCCTTGTAGTTGTTCATATTGAAATATGACTAGGAATACCCGTAATTAATTAAATTTAGTTTTTCGGTAAAAGTTTTTTTTCCCAATTACTTCCAAAGTATAGTTTTATTTTACTTATAATGTGGCACATTGATTTCGAGTATTAAGATTTTGATAAAAATCATGTTTTTATTTATGTGCCTGAAAATATACATCCATTTAAAAACTAGATAATAAATAGAAGTCTCTATATTGTAAAAAAAAAATATTAAAAAATTTTTTTTTTTTAATATTAATAATAATTTAAACTATTTTACACACTGTAATTCACATTATGGGCTTTCAGTCCTGCTTCCTGGGGAATGTTGTTACAATAAAAAAATTCACACCTTGTAAAAAAAAAAGAAAAAAAAGTTAATAAATTTAAAAATATATTTTATATACTAAAATGTATAACTTATTATTATGTACATTCTAAGTATTTTGTAGGATTTTTATAAGAGGTTTTATAAACATCATATATACAAATATCATTATATAAGACATCATATAAGTCTTATTTTGAATAAAAATTATAAATTACCATTTTAAAAATCTTATTTTTATTTATGTTCTAGAAATACAGATTATTTAAAAACTAAGTAATAAACATAGAGTGTCTATATTGTCAAAATACAAAATAATTAATCACAATAACTAATACAGATAACAGTTGATTACTACCTATTTGAATATGGCGTATTTGAGTTGAGCAAGCATTGAAAGCATATGTTAACTGATCCTTAGTGTGCTGTAAGATATTAACGTGATATTAACTTTGAATTTCACTTTGACTAAAAATGGTTACTCTTAATAACCGATTTTTATGAGAAATTAGATCGTTTTAATTAATGGTCTATCCATTTTTATTTGTTTTGTTTTTTAACTGACTACCAGAACTGTATCTGGAGAATGGTGACCAGATATATTTTACAGGGTCTTCAGAGGCCTCAGTTTTGGTAGTTTGACTTTTAATACTTTAGTTTGTTTAGGTTTTGTATGACGAAGTTAGTGTCACTTATACAACGTTACAACATCTATACTGTATGTTTATTGAGAGAAGTTGTTGGTTATTACTACTGTTACTAAATTAAATCTAGCAGCTCTTTATGCAAGACCTATTCTAGAATCAAAATGATATAATCACATTGTTAATTATGTTACTGCAGCCTGAGACACCAACTCGAGAGTTCTTGCCACAGTTGACAACAAAGCTACAGAACACGTCAAACCTTTTGACAAGATTTGCAACAACTGATTTCTGGAAGGACAAATTTAAACTGAGGTCAGTGATATATTGTTTTTTTATCTCACATGATGTTAAGTATATATTGATAGATTTTTTGGTTTGGGTTACAAAGTTAGAGTTTGGGGAAATGTACGAAAATTGAAATTGTTAGAAGCTTCTATAGAGTGATCTAGGAAAACTATAATAATTTTAATTTAACGTAAAACATTTATTAACACTTTAGGTTAAAAATGTTATGCCGGCAGTTATTGTAGAAATATTTCTCCCAGCTTACAGAGTTTATAAGATGATGCCGCCCAATTGTAGCTCATTTATATTATTAAAATAATTTTGAAACTTTAGCTTTATTGCTTTATTTAATCCTTTTCATATATAGTTTATGCAATTTATTCTATTGTTTATACTGATGACCGACGCTACTTAATAGAATTCCATGTTATAGAAATAAAACACACACAAATTCTTTTGTTAAATTTTACTTTATTGGTTGGTAAAATTTAACAAAAGAATTTGTGTGAATTTTATTTGTATATTTTTTTTTTATTCTTAAACCACTTCTATTCGTTATGTTTTCCCAACTTACTGCATGACTAACCAAGCTCTAACCTAAAACGATTTATTTGTTTTACATGTATAAGCTTATTTGATATGTAGTTTTACTCTTATTATCTGTTATTGTTGTATAGTAATAAATTTTATTAACATATTTAATATAGGACATAGATATTTCATTCACAAGATTTTGACCAATTTTGTAAAAACAAAATAACATATAAAGAGCTAGAAAAATAATACTTGAATAAAAAATATCATCAATTGTATTCTTTTTTATGATCAATATAGATTAAAACCTTTCATATCTGTCACAAGGATTATTGTACTGATTTTCTTTTATGAAAATGTTAACAGTGATGACAGATCTTCATGAATTTAGTGGAACAAATTAATGAGATTTACCTGATTCAAAGCTACTTCCATGCATTTTGTGCTTCAGTGACTCTCATAGTCAGTTTAATTTTATAGTCTTTGGAGACTGCATTATTTCAAAGGAACCACCAAGATCCTCTGACATCTGCTCTCTTGATTTGTTCATATGGTTTTTTTAAAGGACAAAGTAATCCAGGACACTTGTACCTTTTGAAGATAACATCATTCAATAAATCAACACACTTCTCAGAACATGAAAGCAACTGGTGGAGTTGCGTTTAAATGTAGTAGAAGAATGTCTCCAACATTTACTTTATAAGTTATTTTGATTTTCCCAATATTTCTCTATAGATTTATTAAAGTTTAATGTAATTTCCAAGCCAAATGTTTACTATAAAAAAAAAGGGAAACGTTTTCCTCTAGTACAAAGTTAAATAAACAAATAAATCACACATAAATGTTTAATGTTAAATTAAAATGACAGAGGTTTTTCTAGATCACTCTTATATTTGTGGAATAATTCAACTTCCACTAAATTAAATAAGTTTAAGCTTGGATGTATCTTTACTATCCTCAGTCAGTACTATAACATATTTATAAATAATTATATTGATTAATCTTTAATTATTTATAAAGTAATTTGTTTCTAGATATGAGCCCATTGAAAACAGAATCATTGATGACAACTCAGGCATGACCAAATTAGGTTTCCCTTCATTCTATGTATCACTTCATCCAAACTGTCACGAAAGTCAGATCGCACCAACATATGATAGTTTTAATACTAATGATGTGCCTGACAAAGAAGAATGGAGACAGTTAAGGCTAACTCAAGCTCTCCTTCAGTCGGCATTATTAGAGCAGGAGAAGATGCCACAAAACTCACTTAATACAATGGATGAAGGTAAGTACACTTTACACAGTCATAGGGTTGATATTGTCACTATTTTCCTATAAGCCACTCTTAAACAGAACATTCCTCAGTGAGTAACTCATATTGAGTTTACTAATATAAATCCGTTTTTAAATCCTCCTTAATGAGAGATTATAAATAAGTAACTCATTTAAAATGAACCTACTCAACTGTTTTTGATGTAGCTCTTGAACCTATCTCATTGCTCCTTAGTCGGTAATATTTTTGACATTAAAGAATATTTTATTTTGTATGTACATTAGAGTCCCGGTAATTTGAGCCTTGGTAGTTCAAGGTTCCATATAATTTGAGCCAGAATTTGAATCCATACTGAGCTTCTGCTCCTATTCTTTCTGCCATCAACAACTCATTCTTGCATGATGATTCATCGTAGTCATACCATTCAGTGTTATTGGTAAAAATAAATTAGTGGCAGACTAACTGTTATATTTATACCCTAAGTTCTACAATTTGGATAACGTACATCTTTTGGCCCAAGTCTATTTCAAGGTCTAAAACACTCACTCCAGGAATTTCAAAATTAAGACTATTTAAATCACCACTGTTTATACTTTTTATTTGTTGTAACCGTTACCACACGGCCGCTATTATAGCTAACTTGCTGGTTGTGACTAATTTCCATTTACAGGTAAAAATATTTTCCTACAGTTACCTAACAATGTACATGTTCCCTCACTGATTTGAGAAAGCAAAGTGGCCAATTCGCTCATCAGTGAGACAATGTTAACATTGTCTCACTCTAATTACTTTGTCTCACTCCAGATTTGCAACGTGAAGGCACGAAATAGTGAGCGCGTAACATGCAGACAAGGTCGTATGCGCGCGAAATACGTTGGCAGCACTGGCTGTAAATCAGCTGGTCAGCTGTTGTACTGTTGTATTTGTCACAACACTTCCGGTCACGGCAGAAGCCACCATTTCATTGATTTGCCATTTGTAAACATTGAAGGTGGTTTTGCTGTTGCAAAATGGACGTTAATGTTATTTGTCTTTCTATAAGTAATTCTTTGGTGAACAATTCTTTTAGGGTGTTTGTGTTCATTTTTAAGGGGATTATTTTTTGTTTTATAATTTTGTTTCTGATTTATTAATGCTACTTTCACATTAAATGTCATATTAAAAGTTCACTTCTGTGTAAAAATATGTTACGTTTCTTTACCAATTTATTTGTTTTATGGTAACTGTAGGAAAAATATAATGTGCAACTCGAGTGCAAAGTGCAATTGCCTCACTCGAGAAACCATTCCTCACTCGCCTACGGCTCGTGAGTAAGGATTTCTCTCGAGTGAGGCAATTGCTCACTTTGCTCACTAGTTGCACAAATAACTATTGTTAAAGTTCCTTTTTTAGATTATTTTCCTCTGTTTATGCTAGGAAAAAGTCATAATATGAATTTAAAAAGTAACTACTCTAATGAGTAACACTCATCTTATAAAATGTTAATTAGAACAGGTCAGTGCTACTTAGTGAGTACTAGTGTCTGCAGAATATTTCGCTTAGAATGTTTGGGATATATCAAAACCAACATAATTTTGTTGTTCTACCTCTGTTAGGAATAAGTTAATATTAGGTTATATTAGGAAGAAATCATATTCACAAAGCTCAGAATGACCCAGCTATTGTGAAACAAGTAAAAAAATGTTGAAATGCTTGACTTGCAAACTCAACTAGGTTACCAAGACAACAAAAGTTATATAAGCGATCAACAGGATTTGGGGGTCTTTTGTCTTTTGGAAGATACACGGCTGTGTCACTAGCCGTGGTGCAGGAACTACTCCGGGAAATCTATTGGCTCAGGAACTCTGTTCGACAGACAGTAAGCAAGCATTTTTGTATTTGTATGTAAAGTCACCCGTTAGAGGATTTGTAACTTCTTTTATTTAAAATATAATAATAGTTGGAACACTTTTGAGTTTTGAACAATTGATTCGTGTATTTTATTTGAATAATTGATTTGTGTAAGTTGTTTGAGTAACTGATTTAAATAATTTATTTGAGTAATTGATTTATGTAATTTGTTTGAGTAATTAATATTTCGTTTGAATTATCAGTTTGAGTAAATAGTTCAATTAGGTTCTAATTATTGTTTTGCATAATAATGTTGCATTGATGTATTAATAAATCACTGAACCATTAATTTTGATATTAATTTGAAATTAAAGAACCCGGGCAGTTTAAGGGCCGTTCATAACAAATGGTGCATCGGCCGTGTTTTTAGTTTTTACTAAAAATTAATAACTATTAAAATTGTGGGAATATTCTTTTTATACATATTATTGAAATTGATTTAAAAAATTTTTTTTTAGTTTAAGAAGTTTTTAGTTTAGTGTGTTGCTTTGTTGTTTTTGAAATTTGTGACCGAATATATATTTTTTTACATTAGATGATTGTTATGCATTTTGAAACATTTGATATTGTCAGCGTCTATAGTTAATAGTTTAAGTTAGTCTTTTATGTTTCATATGCAATGAACTGAAAGAAATACTTAGGTCAGGTTTATTGTGAATGAAGTGTAATGTGAAGATTATATAACATGCTGAGTAGGGAAATTCCTTGGAGTATTCAAAGCTTACCTTTGGCAAGGTGTGTAGTGTGAATGCTGAGGATTTTACAACAAATTAAGATGTTATGCGATTTCTAAGGCAAATAATGGTTTACGACGAAAATTTAGACATGCTAAACCAAAGTGTGCAATTTATCGCAAAAATGTAAACCATTAAAAAGAAATCGCATAGCTATAGAGAATTTGTTCCACTAATGATAAACAGTTACATAAATGGTGTGTCAACAATTTACATTGCACTAGGTCACGGCGGTTAGATCATAGACTGCTGACAAGTCATAGTTGTTTATTTACATTGGTTCTTGCTTATTGCGTCAAAAGTCTTCTCGGAAATAAAATTCACAACAAACTTGACATTACATTTTTATCTTGTTTTCGGTGAACTAAGTAGCTGAAACGGATATTTATGGGTGTCAGGTGTTGAATTTTTCTTTGTTTGGGTAGGAACACCAATAAAAAATAAATAAAATAAAATAAATAAATTTTTCAAAAGAATGCATAGTTTAGGTTAAAATTATAAATATTTTGATTGTATGTGAATATAATTAAAAGAAAGTTAGTAAACATTAAGATTTAGATAAATAGGGAATAATAAATAATAAACATGTTAGGATTTACTAAAATAAGAAGTTTAGAAGGCAAATTTGAGGTTAGATTGATAAATTACTAAGGTTTAAATAATGTTAATGTTTTTACTTGGAATAATTAAATAATAATAAAATGGAACAATAAAGTTTAAAATATTGAAGTATCTGATTTGAAATATTGATATGATTAATAAATAATGTAATTTTAAGGTAATTTGAGTAAATTTGAAGTAAAATAATTAAAAAATGAAATAGATGAACAATATAAGTGGAGGTTTAAAGATAAAATGTTTTATATAAATGAATTGTCAAGAGAGTTACTTGTGCTTAATGGACATAATTGGTTTGCTGAGAATAATGATAATTTAGAATCAAGGTTTTTTGAGATAGTAAGATTATATATTTTTTTTAAATGCAAATAAAGTAATATGAAGAGATATTTTAGGTTAATAAAGGAGATATGGAGTTTACAGGAATATGATAGGGTAGTGTCAAATAGAAAAATGAAGTCTATAAAGAGGTTTTCTTTGGAGAAAGTAATTTGGTTGCATTGAAAGGTAGTTTTTTAAGTTTACGAGGTTTCTTCGATGATATATGAATTTGCGACGTTTTATTGAGGTTAAAGAGGTTTTATTATTGAGGTTCTACGAGATTTACAACGAAATGTGATAGCGAGCCAAAGGGGCACTATACACATAAGGTTTTAAATGAGTTTCTACGAGGATATATGAGTTTTTTATTGCGACGAAATATGACAGTAACCAAATAGTTCTGCATATAAATAATAACAATGTAGTTTTTTTTTATAAGGAGTTGATGCAACCTGGTTATTAAGTCATGAGAAGCCTATAATAAGATGAGTTTTGAGATGAGATACTATGATGTAATATTAATGTAAAAGGAGTTTTTGAAGACAATAGGTGAATTTTTTTTATTTTAAAAGGTAATGATATAATTTGAAATGTATGTAATTAAAAATGAAGTTTGTTTTTGTAATAAATAGTGTTTTGAGAGCATATTATCCCAGCAAACCAAACAAGTTGAGAATTTTTTTTTAATGAAAAAGGAAGATTAATGAATAATAATAATTTAGGTAATGAGATTATAAGATAAATAATAAAATAGGGTTTGAGATTAATAAATGGATATAATTTAGTCATAATAATAAACATAAATCTAAAAGTAGTATTATATTTAAATACTGTAATTAAAGAATATAATAATTAAGATAAAGTACATTCAAAGCCAATTCCAGAAGGTTTCCAACTAATAAGTCAAAATTTTAGTAGTTTTTTTTTTTCCTCTCAAATTATACCATTCAATTTTTGGTGAATTGATATGAAATGCTTGCTCAGTTACAGGACAAAGCCACAGAAAATAAATTCCAGCAGAGAAAAGAAAAATTTATTTGCCCTAAGAAAATGTAAAAAAAAGTAATTGTTTTTTACCATGTTGCAGGTGTGACTACACTAATGTAGAAAGATTGGTGGATTAAGTAGCCAATTGACTACATTTAGTTGGCTATACCTGTTAAGTTATATAGGTATATTTTTTTGTGACTAGATTTTGTTATTGTATCATAGAAGAATTGTAGATTATTTGTTTTTATTATTTGTGCAATTGTTTTTATTATTATAAAAAAGATAGGGATAGGAAATTGTTAGTTTATTTATTATTTGTTTGTTGTATAAAAAAAAGTGGGTAGGTTTGTAATACGACATCGGGACGATGTCTAGCAGGCACCGGTGATGTTAGGAATAAGTTAATATTAGGTTATATTAGGAAGAAATCATATTCACAAAGCTCAGAATGACCCAGCTATTGTGAAACAAGTAAAAAAATGTTGAAATGCTTGACTTGCAAACTCAACTAGGTTACCAAGACAACAAAAGTTATATAAGCGATCAACAGGATTTGGAGGTCTCTCTTGTCTTTTGGAGCTGGGAAGATACACGGCTGTGTGGCTAGCCGTGGTGGAAGATGGCCCAGGAAATCCACGCAACAAACCGTAAGCAAGCATTTCTATACATAAAGTCACCAATAAAAACATTTGTAATTTCTTTTATTTAAAATATAATGATAGTTGGAATACTTCTGGGCTTTGAATAAATAATATGGTTTTGTTTTAGTGTTCAATTAAATTCCTATTATTGTATTAAAGTTGTGTAGTTAAATTATTGTATTAAATGTTTTGTAGTTAAATTATTGTATTAAAGTTTTGTATCTAAATTATTGTATTAAAGTCTTGTAATAAAGTATAGTAGTAAAGTATCAGGCAAATAGATGTAAGTTTCATACCAAAGATAAGATTAATAAAAACTGAACCACTGATCTTGATTATTAATTGAAATTAAAGAACCCAGGCAGTTTTAAGGGCCGTTCATAGCACCTCCTACCACCCAATTTAAAAAGTATATTTATCGGTATGCTTTTAAATATATGTTAGCGAAACATTCTGTATTTCACAGTTTAGACAAATTACATTAGGCGGAATATTCTGTATACCACGTTTAAAGGGTTAGGAAACTCAATGAAAACCTAATATGGCTCTACTATTATCTGTTGTCAAATTGTACCAAATTCCCTTGGTGTTATTGGCACAAGCTAACATGACATCACTAACTCATACGTCAAACCTAATTACTAATGCACTTGAGAAACACATCAGTTTGTTTTCTGAAATATAATTTTGACGACCTTATTAAGGATTGTACATTTAGTAATAAATGTCCACTGGATAAATGTCATTATGAAGATTATTATTTAGCATGACACATTTATAAAACAGTATTTTGTATTGTTGCAGCTCTAGTTCAGTGCAGTAGACTTATCTTCCCTGAAGACTGTCCTCTAGCCCTCAGTTATTTGCTATCTCTGAGTAATCAGTCTCTTAGTAAACAGTGTTTCTCTTCGTTACCTGATACTCTACTTTCATTACAACTTGCAGCATACTTCTATGCACTCTCAGATGCAGTCGCTGTAAATACTGATGTAATTTACTGGAAACCTGATCAGGTATTGGTATAAACACATATAGTGTATGTGAACAAAGTGGAGTTACATAAAAAAAATTAGTTTTACTGTGTTTGTCTTGTTGAACTGTTGATTATCAGTTTATATACTGGCTCTTGTACAGTTTGAAATGAAAATAACACAAATTTCCAAAATAGTTAAATAGCACAAAATACTTTGTAAAATTGATTTATTTTAATATTACTTCTTAGATTATGTATCTTAGTAATGCCAATTACATGTCTCTCATAAATAATGGCAGTTCCTTCCAAATACATGTGGAGTGTACTATTCGGTAGAAGTTTAAACTTCAGTTCTTCTCTGGTAAAATTATGTCTAAGCATAAAGTAAGGTAATATCTAATAATGGCACTCAAGATATTAAAAACTGTATTTATGGAATTTATATGTGAATGTGACATGCAATAAAACATGGAATTAGGCCTAATGGATAAATCGAAAATAACCAAAAATATTTGGTCTTAAAATTATAAATTAAATTAGAAAGAGGAAAAGATAATGCATTAGGGGAAAACTTATATAAATGAAAACTAATTATAAGGCTTAGATTTTGTCACAGTGAGAATAGCGACTAGATCATCCACTAAACGTTTGAAAGGGTGCAAAAGGTTGTTTACTCCTATAAACCGTTAGGATACTTTCTTTTGGCACCACACGCTTTAACAATCAGTTGTTTGCTATTCTGTATCCTGTGTATGGTGTTAAATATATATTATTGAATTTTATCAGATATTTAAATTATAAAACAGGCTTCTAATTATATACAACATACAAAGTTATACAGAAATAAATACACAGTTCATTAGAATAACATAACAGCATAACTCCTATGTTTATTAACAAAATGACCTGAAACTATACTGTTGGCGCAATCAGTGAATGGGAACATAAAAAATTCAATCCCAGACTGACTAACGCCTTTTAAGAATGTATGGAAAATGGACTGAATTTGTTTTTATTATAATTTCTGAATATAGTTGAATTATATTTTAATTTAATGCTTGATCCCTGTTTGGATCTAGGTTTAAAATAACCACTATTGGATAGTTGATTAATAAACAAAACTTACTTAATGAACATTCAAAACAAAACATAAAAAGTTTTTTTTGTAACAAAATGAAAACAAAGCCCCTTTGTATTAGCTTTTGACGCTTTGTTGTTACTGTATTTTTAGAGAACAAATAATCTTGTGACGAATAAATTTTCATTGTACAATAAATAATGAATTGTTAAGATATGATAAATGCCATTTCAAAAGAAAGAACAAACATAAAATGTGTACACATATAACTCTAGCTCTAATCTAACTAAAACTAAAATACTCAAGTATCATTTGATGAATAATGGGTGTGCTGGCGATTTGTAAAATCGTACACAGACACTTTTTTTAGTAAGTCACTGTTCAACACAGAGAAAGAAGGTTTATACACTGTTTTTAATGCGTACAAGTATTATTCAAACCGGATGCAATACATTTTAATAAGCGTGCGTGTAGTAATAGCAAGCATCGTTGGAAAAAATGTTTTACATATATTATTTCAAATAAAAGTAAAATCAAGAAGAGTAAGTTGTTTAATAAAAATTTAGAAAAGATATATTTCTTTTTAGATGGTTAAATTAGGTACCACAAAGGAAGAAGTCCCGTTTTGGGATTACCATCAAATGATGTGTCAAAAAAAGGGTAGACTCATGTAAAGACAAGAAAATAAAATTGTTCGTGTTTAAGCCATGGACCTGAGCCTTGGGGATCTTATTTTTTCTGATCAAGTTTGTATTTAGTCTTAGTTTTACCTCCTCAGGTCTAGCTTTAAACCAGGGTTCCTTACCTAGGTTTTAGTTTCCAACTTGATCCAATGCTATGTTGGGGTTTTATGTTCTAGGTTTAACGCCTATGTTCTAGGTATAACAGGAGTTGATTTATACTCTTGAAACTTCATGGAATCATTTTTATATTGAAATAATATGAAATGTCCAATTAAGCCATATTAATAATATGAACAAACACTTGTACTATTAATACTTTTGGTTAATAATCACTTCAACGATAGAATACTAAATACAGTCTACTCCCGATTATCCACAAGCGGTTGATTCGCAAAACGGATTATCCGCGAGTCTTGCGGAAAAAATAAGTAAAAAATTTTTACAGCTCTCTTTACTTCAGTACAGATAACAACCAGTAAAACTACGATAACGAAGTTGTGCAGTAGAGATAAGCTTACTGTCTAGAGTGGTTGGACTGTGGTGCTAATGAGTCCATATTTGAGTGACTGGCAGACCAAGAAATAGCAGACAAAGGAAGAGGGGCAACGAAGAGCAAAGTGTAAGTGAAGAGGAAGAAGGAATGAATGCGCATGCGCGATTGACACACGAAGTGGCCTTGCAACACATCAATGGACTACTCACTGCTCCAGTATTTAGAGAAACAAGATGACAACATTTAGTTAGCTGAAAAACTGATGCTAAGAAAAGTTCAGTCAAGAATCAAGAGACAGTGTTTTCTCAGTAAGAAACAAAAAACAATGTTTGATTTTTGGAAAACTGTCAGGTAATTAAAATTGCAGTACTGTACTAGCGTAGCGTAATGTGTTTCCTGTATTGTTCTTTTGTTTTACTACAAGAACTTTTATTTTATTACACTTTTTTTATTTAATGTAAAATGTACATTAAAACATTTTTACTGTATATAATTTATAGGTTTGTATTGTGTATTATGTATTTTATGTACAGTATATTAAAGTCTTTTTATATCAAAACTATTTTGTTATTACAGTCTTTTCCCTTTATTTTTAGCATTCTTGCAGATTATCCACAATTTTTGTTATCCGCTATATCTGTTCCACCCAATTTCGTGGATAATCCTGAGTACACTGTATTACATGGGAAAATTGAGATCATATGTGTTTTATAATGTCTCAATCATTTAAACTTCACAACATATTACATCTATTCATTTGTATTATAGGTGTTATCATGGGCACTACAAAATGAACAGAAAGGTGACTGTTATGAACTGCTAAATAGTGCAATGTTGCAGTTGACCAACTATGAGCAAAGAAAGAAGATAGAACAACTTAACTGTGGTGTGAATGTCAAGAGATTTACAAGTGACTTGCAATATAAACATGACTCTATTCTAGGCCTTGCAATGTGAGTAACCAGGTCTAGTATGTTTTGAATTTATTTCATGGTTTTTGTTGTTAAATATTTACAGCTGTTTCAGACCCCGCTAGTAAAGAATGGCGTTATGTTATTGTAATTATGTAAGCATTACTATTTTTAAAATGATTCCGATCTAAATTTATGTTAGGATGTAAATAGTTAATAGATTGTAAATCAATTCCTAGCATTATCTGAATTTATATGTAAAAATTCATCCAAAGTAGCAGACAGGTTAAGAAAAAAAAAGATTACAGAAGATGGTAAACTTATTTCTTATCTCATTCGACATCCAAAATCTATATCCATTAATTCCAATGATTGAAACTATTTACATTTTAGGAAATTTTAGAAGAAACAGGAATTAGTGAAGAAATAATTTGAATTGATAGTTAATGGTTTATCAGTTGTTGTTATATTAGAACAGAATTTAGTTTTAATTTAATAATGTCTTAAGTAAATCAAAGATAGCTTAGACATCGGAATCCACTATCGTTAATACTAAGTGAAGTAGTACACAATTATTCAACATTTAGGAAAGAAATATTTTGCCGATACAGTAGACACTCATAAATCTGGACTATTGTGGCGGACGGCCGGTCCGGATTCCGAAAAATCTAAATTTCCCGGAATTTGAGAATAAGTGGCCGCGGGGCCGATACGAGCGGTGATAAGTTGCACATGCAATCGCTATTGGCCCATGCCGATACCCAACGACACTTGTTACACTCTGACACATTAACTAATGCTACTGTTACTGTAATGTACATAATACAGTACTGGACGGCAATTAAGTAAAACACATAAAACACAGGGTAGGGTGTGTCAATTACGTCAGCCGAGTGGAAACTTTCACTGCTCGTGAATCATTACAAAATATGTTATTCATTCAATGCGTGAAAATTGAAGGCGCTAAAGCGGCAAATTGTTATTAAAAAAATTTTACCGTCCAGTCCGGATTTTCGTGATCCGAATTTATGAGAGTCTACTGTATCTTGATAAAATATAAATGTTTATGATATGTCAAATTTATAGTTTATTCACTAATTACAATAGTTCTATAGCGGAGATATTTAGTCACTGCTGAATTATATATAAGATTACATTTTTAGTTAAAGCCATTATTTGTTTATGTATAGTTTTATTATTATTATTGACTTTGTTGAACTGTACTTATTGTTTTTGAAATGTGTTTTAGGTTATATTTCGATGTGTGTAATATTGTTCATATGTTTTTATTTATTGCATATATATATATATATATATATATATTTTATGTACATGTAACATTTTACTAATTCCATACCATGAATAGTATTCTATTCTCTGGATAGTAGAATGAAATTGTTTCATCTCCGTTGATTGATCATCGTACACTATATTATTATTTCATTTTAAATAAATTCATTGTATTGTAATTATGACTATGTCCATACAGATTAGATTTGTCCACAGCTATAATAATTTTTTTTTTAAACTCTTGATTTTTTTATGTATAATCAATATTTCAAAACAATTTTATTTATTAGTAACTTTGTTAGTTTCGAAAAGTAGTTGTAGGAAATATTCCAGCAGTGAACCTTTTAATACTTTGAAGAAATAATACACTCTATAGTTGTTTTATTTGTAGAACAAATGTTTGATTGTTACAATTTTCTATTCTGTACAGGAGTGAGGAATTAGACAAACTCGAGGTTGCTTTTGAATTAGCAGTGAGTCACGGAGTACCTGAATTTGAAGTAGCTCTGAGTCATATAACTGCACTGTTCCTTAGTTCAAATTTTCAGTTGATCATGGAAAGAATGGCAGACAACAGGTTTTCAATGCTGCTTAAGGAACAACCAATTATAGTTTTACAAAGGTAGTCCTATATGATAAAATAATTAGTTTGTATGTTAGTGTTGGTAAATAATTATTAAATTTCAAAATTGCAACCAATTCTCAAAAATCAACTAAATTAAATTTTGATAATAACTTTACTGGTGTGCGATATAACACTTCACAATAGCTTAGTTTTAGGTGTTCACCTAGTAATGCCCAAACATGTTTCATGTTAAAAATTAAGGGAGGTTTCTACGATGTTAAACCAACTTTTTTAAACAACCTCGAAATTAAAAAAAATTGATGATAGTACTAGTAGCTGGAACGGTAGTTGAATTTAGCAAGCAAACTAAGTTTTAGCTTTAGTTGAATATAATTTTTTTAAATATAAACAGTTGCAAAATTAAATTTTCAGACAGTTTCAAATTGCAGTGTCATATTTGGTTAAAGGAAGCTTGGCTCACTACTTGTACATGTGTGTGCAATTATGTTTGTATGGGTGTACATAAGGACAAATATGCTATTTTTTTATAAAGTAATAGCCCTCTCTGTCTTCTAATGCAATTTAACCGCTCCTAATTTAATATTATTTCAATCCAATTTACTGACACGTGGATATTATAAAATTTCAAAATAATCATATCCCAACCATGCGATAGTCTGCCTTAACTTGACAGACCGCAATTAATTGTTGAAGTTTTCTCGAGGTCTCTTTTACCTACCCTCTCTCTAAGGCATGAATTTCCTACTTTTTCTGTCAACTAGTTGATGATCTAATTTGGAAGTGCTAGACATTTTTTTCTTAGTTGACAGAACCAATACAAAAGGTTTGGTCAGAACAGTGTTGTCAGATCTCTTTTCTGTGATTCAATCTAACAGGGTTGTCAGATTGACCGTATTATTAATTTTATATTTAACTTCTTAAACTCAAACTTTTCTAATAATTAGGCACATATTCCTTAATATTTGATGTAGAAATAATTATAATTATGTGATTTATATCTCTTGCTTTGAATATCTCACATCTTGTTCCATATTAAGTCGTCAATCTATACTAGTCGTCCAATATTTTACTGATGATACAATGTAGGCCTAACTGTAAATGAACCTGTAAAATTTCTCCTTCACAACCGGAATTATACTACTGGTTACTGATATCACAATCTCCAATTATCAGACCATTGTTATTATACTTTGACTTAGATTTTGAAAACAATAAACGAAAAAAATGTGAAATATTACATATTTAGTTATTGTAAAATAAAATCTCTAATGTTCTATTCAAAAGTTTGATACACGTATATTAAATTATATTTAAGATATTTGTTCATGTCATATTTTTTATTTGTAGATTAAGAGAAAACGTTTGGTCAAACATTATGAGCACCAATTATCAGTTACTCATCACATATTTCTCAGTGCTACAGCTGGTCACTGAAGACAAGGAAATAGATGGACTAGCTCCTAGAGATCATATCAAGTTAATAAAAAAAGTCAAAGCTACCTCAACAGGTACATATTATGTGATTAGTATGTATACGAACAAAACTAACATGTCTATCAAATTAATGTGATCGTATCAACTGATTCAACAAATATATTTAGGTTTAATGTATGTTTTCTTCCAAACGTAATGACTCAAAATTTATAGGTATCACTAAGCTTAAAATAATTAATCATTCGCCACCATTTATAATTTTAAAAATTTTAATTGTAAATATAAATTACCTAACCAAAATATGCACATCATCCAATAATTAGTCTCATAAAATTATATCCATGTCCATTTAACATTTCACATTTTTGGGTCTCTAAGTTGGGTTGGTACGTGATTCAATATATAGCTTAAGTGAGTTATAACGTCTGCGATTGTATATTTGAAGCCTCGTATGGACAGAGTTCCAAAATTGGTAAGTGTTATAGAATCATGAGTAAACTATTGGTATGAATGGGAAAGTTTAAATATTGTATTAAAATTAATACAATCTGATTTTTAATAAAAAACATTGTACAGTTTATACTTTAATTATAAAATAAGTAACTAATTAAGAGAGAATAGTTTTCCTCAAAAAATTAAAGGTCTGTGCAGTGGGTTAGTCTACCGATGTGTTTCGTTAGAATGTTTCTAATTGGTCCATTAATTCAACCAATGCCAATATTTTGAGGTTGGAAGGGATTAGTTCAATTTCGAAGAGGACATTAGTTCTTCATTGTTCAACGAGGGTGATCATCTTGACTCTCTCGTCACTGCGGAACTTTCTTCTCAGGCAGATCGCCTTATACCATCTTCCAGACACAAAAAATAGTTTTTACCCGAGTTTAAATAAAGTCAGTAATTGCGTCCTAATATAGACGCCTATGTTGAAACTTTAACAAAACTAAAACATTTTAGGACAAAGTATTTAACATTAATTTGTAGATAATAATTGTCAGAACAGTATAGAAAAAATATTTCACGTTATTATCAAATACCTATAAAAATGGAGGCTTTTCATTAAGTTCATTCATTGGATAATTGTTTTGTCTATTTCCCTTTAAAGGACAATCAGATGGATTGTGATAAATGATATATATATATATATATTAATAACCAATATTATAAATTGTTTAAAGACAGGAAAGGACTTGAACATTAAATTTATCCATTTATATATCATGTAATAGTATTTAAGGATTGCTATATATGTATGTTTTTTAGGGGCGCCTCCATTAGATTTCAATGTCTAATTTTGTATGTTAGATTATACGGAAAATATTAATATTCAGATACATGTGTATTTCAGGGAGAATAATACCATATTAATAAAATTGGTATTTCTAAAGAGATCTATAGTTTGTTTTTGACTAGAAAAGTACACTTTCCTAGATCCCACGATCCTGAAAAAATAAAATACAAGTGTTTATGATTATTCATAGCATGGCGCCCATTAAACTATAAATTACTTTTACTGTTATTTTTTTATATCCATAGGGATTGAAAGGTTACACCCATTTCATCTGTTATTTGTATACATATTTATATAAAGAAACAATGTCTGTCAATTAAGAAATATAATTTGTAGCATGAGTGTATAATGTAGAGTGAATCCCTTTGGAAGGAAGAAGAAGAAGAAATAGAAGGTAAAACAATGGATTGGAAAAGGGAGGAATATTACTACAGGAAGTAGGAGCTTTGTAGAACTATTAATATTTGTTTGTTCTTTTGAACATTTCATTATGGAAAAGACATACAAAACAAAATTATAAATTATGCCTCGTATATAAACCATGGAGTAAAACTAACATATATATGTATAAACATACATATGCATTCAAAAAACAAAAGAAAAAATAAATATTAAAAATGAAATGAAGTAAATATTAAAGAAATAATATTAAATAATTTGGTTGGATGCAACTTGAATGTCACTTGAAAATGTTAGTCACTTATGTTGTACAATAAGCAAATCGTCGGCCATCTCACAAATGGTCGTATCTCAAAAAAATCCAATTTTGAGATACGCCGACCAAGGCATCGGCTTGGTATTCCAAATAAGTCCCACGAACCGTCGTATCTCTATCTCTTTTAGTTTAGCAATAGTAGAGGACTGATGTTTCCGCGTATCTCATGTTTTCTGTGTTCAATATCACACGAAACGTCGTAACTGCTGATACGACCATGCGTGAGATTTTAAATGCTGCAAAATGGCATTTTACATTCTCACGAACCGTCGTATCTCAGTAGTAGGCTATGCGAATTGAAACGTGGACATCTTATTAACATCCTGTCAACAGGGTAACATCCTGTTTGTTTGTCAGTTGGCTGCCCAGTTTTGTTTGGAGTATTGATGAGAGTGGTTGTGTCTATAAAAGTTTATTGCAATCTCGTTTTTCTGTAGTGGATGGTTTCTTTAGGATTTTGTGACAGAAGTTAAATTGTGTTAATAAATGTTTTTGTGGTAAAGTGTTTGTTTTGGATATTCATTTTAATCAAGGTAGGCCAATTTAAATTATAGTTAAGCAAAGTTTACCATAGCAATGGAAAAGCCTACACTAAGTAGTGACTCAGAATCTGACGACATTCCAGTGGCAAAAAGATTTAAAGAAAGTCTTTTAGAAAATGAAATTATTGAATTATTGAAAAAGTGTGATAGTAAGGATGATAAAAAAAATGCTAATATTAATTTTGAAGATTTATCTCAGCCTGGTTGTAGTGGAGCGCAGAAAAAAATGAGTAGTGTTTTACCTATTATTACATATAGTGACGACGAATACGATTCTGACAAAGATCCGGCTTATGTCCAAAAATGTGAAGTTAAAACTTGTAATGAAGAAGGGTTTGATCTATGCAACAGATGTGACATGCTATTATGTGTTAGCCACTATGAAGAATTTCCAAAAAAATGTAAGAATCATGGGAAGTACTTTAAAAAGGTTAAGGCAACAGGTGTATCAAATAAAAAAGAAACTACGAAAAGCCCCAACAAGAAATTTAATAAACCGGTTTTAACAGATTATATGGACCATTCAGCAAAACGTCCTGAATATTCTGTTGATGGTAATGACAGAGAAGTACAACATTGTAAAGAAAAACGAACTAATAAACAGAAAGAATCTAAATATAATAAAACACATGGTAAGGAATATATAAGTATAAAAACAAAAAAAGTTATTCCAGCTAAAACAATTAGGCCTGAATGTAACCTTGAAAGCTGTAGAAAAAATGGGCGAGAATGTTATAAATTAACTGAACATCGAGAATCTATCTTTAAAGCCTACTATGAGCTAGATAACGTTGACAGGCAGAGAGAATTTATTCTGAGACACGTTGAAGTAGTAGATAAAAAACAAAATACCAGCAAAAATAAAGATAGCTCAAGGCGGCAAAAAACTATTAAATACTTTTTGACAGCACAAGGTAAGAAGTATTTAATTTGCAAAACGTGTTTTTTAAATACATTGTCCATTACCGATCGAATCTCACGCACTGCAATTTCCAAGCTAACAACAGAAGGATCAGTAGAAAAAGATAAAAGAGGAGGTAGGCAATCTAAGGTAATAATTGAGCGTGACATGAAAATACGACAATTGATCGAAGAACACATAGATACATTTCCTAGAGTAGAGTCTCATTATTGTCGATCTGATACATCAAAAGAGTATCTTCATCCTGCATTAAATCTGCCAAAAATTTACAATATGTTTATAAGTCAATTTGTAGGTTCCAGTGAAAAACCGAGCTATTCTACCTATGTACGAGTATTCCGAACAAAAAATCTAGCTTTTCACCACCCCAAAAAAGATCAGTGTTCACTATGTGTTTCATACAGGGAAGGTTCAGATGAACTGAAACAAAAATTAAAGGGAAAATATGACAATCATATTTTACAAAAAGAAACAATCCGAGATATTAAGGAAAAGTGCAAAAAATTAGCAGAAAATAATGAAACGCACTTAGCAGCAGTTTTTGATTTACAGCAGGTTCTTTATCTGCCAATATCAAAAGAAAATGCAGTATTTTATAAACATAGACTTTCAAACTATAATTTGACTTTTTATAACCTGGGAACAAAAGACTGCTTTTGCTATGTTTGGCATGAAGGTGCTAGCAGGAGGGGATCGTCAGAAATTTCTACTGTAGTTTACCATGCTTTACAACATTATGATGAAAAAGGTATACAGACTGTAACCCTTTTCTCGGATGGAACTTGGGGTCAAAATAAAAATACTATCGTCGCTTCAATGTTGCTTTATACAGTCAACAAAGCTAAAAATATTAAAGATATATCCCTCAGATATTTTGAAGTAAATCACGGCCAGAGCGAGGGAGATTCTTGTCATAGTACAATATCTGGAGCCGTGGAAAGAGCAGGCGACGTATTGGTTCCTGCTCAGCTGTACACTATATGTAGACTAGCTCGACAAAAACAGCCTTACAGTGTGTACCCTCTCAAATTTTCTGATTTTTTAGACTTTAAAAATCTTTCCAAAGACATGAGAATTTTGACACAAAACAATGAAACGAAGAAAGCATCGGCAAAAAATGTACAAAACAACAAAGAGTTACGGGAGAATGGTTATGACAACAAAGAAACCGAAGAAGTTGTCAATTGGACTCAAGTTATGGAATTTAAAGTGACAAAAGATTCACCTAGTAGCATATTTTATAAAACAAATCACAAGCAAGAGGCATTCAAAGAATTTCGTCTCAAAAGGATAACCAATAAGATACAAGATATGTTTTTAGCTCCATTGAACAGCGCTGAAATTAAACTTCCACTGAAGAAGTATTCAGATTTGGTTGATTTGTGCACTGGAGATCTGGCTATTATTAGGCAAGATGAGTACAAACAGTTTTACTTATCACTGCCTCATGAATAGTCGTAAATATAGTATCATAGTGAAGAATAGAGGTTGTTAATGTATTATTAGACATGATATGACATTTTTCTTTATTACTATTTAACCATGAAAATATAATTATGGACAAATTGATTGTGTGTGCTATAATATTAAAAGAAGTTTTTTTTTTATGTAATTAACAAATTTAAAAAGTTTTCAGATAATATTTTTTATTTTAATTAAAATCCAAGCCATTATTATTTCAATGTTATTTCCAAAATGTAAGTAAATTTTTACATTAAATTCATTTTAAACATAATAATAAATTGTTATTTGTATTTTACTACAGTCGTATGTCTCTTATGTATAATTCTTAAAAAAATATTTTTGATCTCACAAGAGGTCGTATCTCAGTTTTTTGAAAAAAAAAAATATATAGTCCTATTTCTTGGAAACTGCATTTCGTTTATATATTACTACATACTTTCCTTATGATGTTGGAAAAGAAACAAAACAATTTAATGTAATACATTTTCTAAACCATGCGTTCAAAATTAATGAAAAACATATTATTTGCCATCCTGTAAAATCATAGAAAATGAGATACGACCATTCGTGAGATGGCCGACGAAATGTAAACAGAACTGAAATCTCAATTTTTTAATTTTTTATAATTAGCTTTAAAAAAGTACTTTTCTTTCAAAAAACTTTTTATAAATTAAGGCTATACAATTTTTAAACTGCTTGAGTGTGTCATTGAAACCAATATAAAACTTGCTGTAAAAAGAATAAGATTAGATCAATAAACAAAAAAACATTGTGGTTGTGTTTGAAGGAGAAAAAAAATTGTCAACACATATAGAAATATGTTACTTTTAAAATTATTGTATAAAATTATAGGTAAATATCATCTAAAATCCAATTTTGAACAATATTTTTTACAGGAAATTGTTTAGGTTAAAATGATCAATATCAATGAATGGCAATATCAGTTTATAAAGATTATTCAAAATATAATTCATATTTAAAAAGAAATTCTTATTTTGATTAAACTGTTAATTCTCTTTTTCAACTCTGGATGTACTGTGTGTCTCAACCGACTTAAATCGAACTTAACTAAACATCCATTCAACAATATCTTACCTACTTTCATTGGCCAACCTATTGAACTCGAAATATTAAACACTGAAACCCCTACCACAAGTTGGTAGAGTCAAACTTGTGGAATTGTTTACATTCACCACAGTGCTCATTGAACATCAACATTTTTGTCTAAACCCAATGAATGTCTTTAAGTAAAATTAAGTTTAAAATGTAGCAATGGACTTGTATTATTTATTATATTTTCACTCTAAATTATTAAGATAAATTTCTTCAACAAACATTTATTGTAAAAAAAAAACCTACTGTATTGATATTATTTTAAAATAAATGATTATATTTCTAATATATATATTTTAATTTGATTTTAGAGATTGATTATAAGAAGCTTGTAACACAACCTCAGGATTTATTAGCAATACTAAGACCTGCGTTTAACAAAGACAATATTACCAGTATCGCCAAACTTCTAAAAACATTACCAAATCACATACGCAGCTGTTTGCCTGTCAGTCAATTATATTCAGATTGGATCGTAATTCAGTTTGAATCACAGGTTAGATAAATTTAGTGGTTTTATTTTTGTCATGTATTTTTAAAGTTATATTATATAAATTTCAGGACTCTTTGAAATCAAATATTAATTATATATGTTCTAGTGTTTGAACTCAGATTCAACGAAACGCTGTTTGAAGATATTTGAACATCTCTGTGGATATTTTTCCAAGCTAACAGCGGACGACATTTTACGTGTTATTCGTAGTACTATATTTTGTCATCAGAGTGCACAGAAGTTAGAATTTGAAACACGAGAACAAATGCTAACGATTGTTTTACAATTTTGCCAAAACCAAAATAACAAGTAAGTTTAGAATAAATTTTGCAAAAAACAAATTCCAATTGTGAAAAATAATTCTTATAAAAAGCATTTTTATTCCAGAAAATCTACAGAAATATTTAAATCGAAATATTCTTCGAATGATTATTTCTTTGTTTTACTTATAGTAAATGAAAACAAATTTGTTAATTCATTTCAATTTTTATGATATATATATATATATATATATATATATATATATATATATATATAACTAAATCACTGTATGACACTTACCTAGTATACAAAGTGTAGGGTAAGTTTAGTAATCATCAAACATTTTGACCCCTGTTTCTTGCCTGGTCTTCACGTTTCACGACCTCAGGAAAAAGAGATTGACCTGTTGTCCTTCTATCTTGTTGTTATCTGTACTGAAACATGATAGTGGCCACAAAAATTAAGATAGGGCATGAAATTTGGTATAAAAATTGAATTGAAAATGTTAAACGATTTCTGTTTATATTTTGTGTGTTTTTCAACTTATAACGAACTAAATAAGATACAAATTTGTAAATTTAAATTCTGTATATATTGCTACCAACCCCCACCTCTCCACAATAACAAATAGTGACATTATTGTCAAAACTGTAATTTTGAACTATGATCTCGTATAGTTACAAGATCGAGCAGAGTCTGTCATAGACATGAGTGTGGCGAGTGGAGGTGCTATTTTACATAAATAGGTTAAAGGCCTGCTAGGGCCGAGACACTGATACGAGGGAAACGAGTGGAAACGTTTTAATCTACGAGGGCCATTAGAGCCTAGCTAACGCCAAGAAAGTAGTGATATATACAGTTGAGATTCAGAAAACACGTGTAACAACTATTTTAAACAAACTTACTGTACTGGATAAGAGCCTTTAATCTAGCAATAGAATTTAACATTTCCTACAAGAACCTAGAAACCAACTTTGGTGATTTAGAGAAGTACCATGATGGTGTTCATCAACTTGGTTTTAATATGTAAGAAAATATTAAAAGCATCTATCAGTTTTTAAATTTTTTTTATTTATTGTTAATACTTTACAAGTAAAACTAATGATAAAGGGTAAAAATCAGGGAAGAGAAAAGGTAAAATCGAACTGAAGTTAAATCCCACAATCAGTAAATTTAGTAACAACTGCTTGTATTAGTAATTTATGTAAATTTAATTCATCATATATAGTTTTTTTTAAATAAATCTAGGATGTAATATTTTAAAGAAGTAATGTATTTTATAGTATACAGATTGAAGATATAAAAAAAAATTGTATTTATAATTTATTGACATTGATAGTCTTAGAATAAATTCAGATATTTAATTTTAACACATTTATTTTATTTTCAGTAAGGAATGGTCCACTTTACTTGCAACTATTTTAAGGCTGGAGCAGCATTTGTTAGAAGTGTCTTCTTTGCAGAGTTCACTTCCACCAGAAGCTTTGTCAATTCTTGTGTAAGTCTTTGTTCTGTACATATCTACTCAGTTTGTTATTCAATACGCAACGTGTCATTTAACTTTAGCTAGGACTAAATTAAAATGCCTGGTGATTATTTTTGTTTAAGTTACCGTAAGGTTTGATCATGTTGACTTTTAATTGAATTGTCGTAAGGGTCGTAAGTGAATATGTGTTACCAGACTACAGACCATCATCTAAAATATCTTGAGAGTATGGTGGCCTAAAAGTATCTCCATTAAAAGATCTTTGCACGGTACATACAGGATGTCCCATACTGCGAATAAATGGAAATGAATGGGTTACATTCTGCAGAATACAACAAAAATATGGCGAAATAGGAACTACTTTAAATCTGTAAAAAGTTGATGAAACGGCAGGTTGAAAATTACCTACAGGCAAAGTATTGAGAAGCAGCTGACTGCTGTCAATCCAACTTGGAGAGAAACTAAGGTTCTAGAATAGGACAGAAGATGTTAACCGAAATATATCAAAGTTTTATATTTTACATAGGATTTAAGTAAATCAAGATCAGGATTATGTGTTGTCTTACATTTTCTTATTTGTGGATATTAAAATGGTATGAATTGAAATTTGTATGGTAAATTATTTGGATCTGTTGAATTTAGACTATTTCACCAAAAGCATAGACTGGCTTAAGAATATTTCTTAGAATAGACGCTATTTATTGTACTCTAGATGCTGATAAAAAAAATTTTATGTTTTGATTTATAAATGCTTTTCCCACTACCTAAGTTCTTCATTTCTGCTGTTGTTACCTACACATCAGCATATGCAGCACATATTCATATTTATCTCACCAGGATCATTATTGTAACTAACCACATCATTCGTCTTCCCAGGAATACTATGAATGTATTTAGCAGAAGTTCTATAAAAATCTGTCTAGCATGTTTGGAGAATACTCTTTAAAGATATGTGACCGTCTCCACTTCTTTTGACCAGCTGGAAGCTCCGTCTGGCTGGAGACCGCGTACACTTTAGCCGAATCTTGTCAGGATGGGCCAAGGAGTTCGGTTAGGACGCTAATGAACGCACACAACGCAAGTGAAATTAAATGTTATATTTTATTTGAGCGCCGAATTAAATTACACAAATATTTATAATTTATTAAAAAGACATAACGGCAAGATAAGGCCTTAATAGTGGCCGAAAAACATACCATTTAATTTAGCTAGCACGTGGCCGAAAATGGACTGACCTTGTCCCGTAGCGGTCTTCCTTCTCCCGGCTCTCGGAACAGACTCCCGCTCGGCTCGCTGGTCCCAACCCTCCACTTCTCGTCTCTCCCCCCCTTCTACGTAATCTTGCACTGCTCAACAAAATCGCAAGTGCCAATTCATATTTTATTATTTAGAATCCCTTCCCATTACATCCAAATTAATACTTATTATAGTTTTGGTTTGGTGGGCTCCTTGGCTAGGCCACAGATAGAAAGACAGAAGAATGGACACTTAAGATTTCAGTCGAATTGCAGTAGAGTGTTAAGAGTTAATGAATCAAATTTGTAGAAAAGGAAAATTACAATTTGGGAGCTACTGGCTAGTAATAAACCTCTCTAATTAGAAACTTGATAACATACAAACATTATTTTAAAATATATTTATTTCTGTTTTTTTAAATACATTAATAAACTAATTATTATTTTTTTAAATATTAGTAGTACTAGCATATTTTCTATTTCTGTTATTGTGTTAAGAAAATTTGAGCGCATTATTATTAATAATTTGACTTTGTGTATTTGTCCCAGACAACTGGATATTGCTTGCGAAGATGAAGCAATAATGTGTCAGGTCCTAGATACTGCAGTTATGACTATTGCCATTCCCTTTACTTGTCTACAAACGATGGTGAAACTGGTGCCTTCACAAGAATCTATATCTCCGTTTATCACTAGGCTACTGAAATCTTCTCATGTTACCTCTAGGTAAGATTATCGATGTATATCAAGTAGAACATTTAAATTGCTCATTTATAAGTAAATCATGTAACAATACTTTACACCAAGGCCCAGAGTTAATAATTGTACGTGTTATATTATTATAAAAATGGCTTCTACCTTCTACTGGCCTAGCATGAACTATTAGTAGATAATTATTGTTATTGACAAACATGTCATGCATATATTTCATTAAAAACAACATATTTTTATCCTATGCCCTATGCAAAATTCAGATTTTTTCTTTATTATAATATAGTCTATTATGGCATTCTTAACTTGAAATTTGCTCATATTCTACTTGTAAATACAATTTTTGTATTTTTTTAAATAGTATACAAGGACTGTTCAGAAATAACTTTCGATCATCTGGAAAATACATGCTGGTTGTCATAGCAATACACATTGTTATTGCAGTCAGTAACTCTTAATTTCAATACACACCAAAATTTAATCCATTTGGTTTGTTGTTGTGCTAGTATTGAGCGTATTTAAATACAGCCTTCTATTCCAACTACCTCAATTGTGAGGTTCATCCGATGATTAGATTTTTGCAAACAGAAGGACAGAATGCCGCTGATATTCATCGCCGTCTGTCTTGAATGTGTGGCAATAATGATACGAGTGACAGTGCTGTGAGGGATTGGTGCAGAAAATTCAGGTATGTGCATACAAATTGTACATGCATACAATTCATTGTGACTGATGAATTTGTTTAAAAGGTTGAACAAACTGTACGTAAAATACACCACTTCATAATTTCTGAGCTTTTCATAGGATTTCCCTCAGATTTCTAGACCCCTGTTTTGACTTTTTATGATTTCTATGATGAAAGTGGAGATGACTACCTGGACAGAATTGTGATTGGAGAGTGAGACATAGATTAGGTTTGTTTTAGCGATCAAAATAATTTCCCAAACAAACCAAGAAAATTCAAACAAACACTCTCTAACTGGAAAATGATGTCTACAGTGTTATGGATTTATGTATGTAAACGTGGGCTTCTATACTGCAACCTGTGCTTTGAAACGAATGAAGAACTGATGAAAGGAGTTTATTTCTTGCCAAGTTCTATGGAGGCAGATTTCTTTGACAGGGAAATACAAAAGCTGGTGTCACAGTACAACAAGTGTTTAAATGTAGGAGGTGACTAAGTTGAAAAATAATGTCGAAACGTATGTAACTTTTGTATATAATAAAATTGTTTTATCTGTATTTAGTTTTATCTACTGACTAAATGGAAGTTAGTTTCTGAACAGTCCTCGTATATATGTATATATACATTTTATTATTTTATAATAATGTAAACAGATATTTGACTTGCCCTTACTTTAGATTTTATAATGTAAAAAAAAACCTTGGAATAAATGTTTGAACAATTCAAAATATATTTATATTGTATATAAAATAAATTATTTTATTTACTGAATAACATTTTTCTAGTTCAAAACAAGTAACTACCAGTTTTTTAAGCCCAAAATGTTAACTTTAAAACCAATATAATAGATTTTATCACATATAGTTAAAGCAACAAAATATGTATATTTGAAATAGGATTACGAATTTAATATGGTCTGGGAGAGCTACTGTGTCTAAATAAATGTGGGCGGGAGAAGGTTAAATTAAAGTAAAAGATATATGTGTAATAAATATTTTTGTCTAGTAACTCAGCACATATTCTTCTTATGAGGGTAGAAGAATGTTTAAACACTGGTGTGGTTTCTGATGAGTGGAGCACTCTAGTGGAACCTCTAGCAAAATCTGCACATTTGGAGTCGCAAGTACGGTTGAAAGCTGTACAATTACTTCAGGTAAACTATTTATTATTTTATAGCTTGGATATTTCAGTTTATTGCTATTGTGATTAAGTGTCTTGGAAATGCTAAGGCTTGAATACATTAATTTTAGGTTGGATAGGAGAAGAACGAATCAGAAATAAAGGTGTAAAAATATTGCATAACTTTACTGTCATGCACACAGGTAAACACAGACTTGCGGTGGCAAAAAAAGCACTTAAAATGTATTGACTATTATCTCTCTCAAAAATTCCTCGTCATAAGTTAATGTTACCCATTACTGAATCATGGCCTCTTCAAGTATTCTTTGCCATCTCTTACAATCCACCATGGGCGTCATCGCCGGGGGGTGGGGGGACGCGTCCCCCCCCCTATATTTGAGATGTAAAAATATTTTTGCTGAAAACAAATGATTTACCTAAAAGGGCTTTGTCTTTACTAGGATTTTTAACATTACATTTATGTTACAAACGCATAAATAAATGCATAAAAACAATGTTTTGAGAAGTTTAATTTTAAAAAATTTCCATACCCCCAGACCCCCGGCATATGTCCCCCCCAATAATGAACTGGTGATGACGCTCATGCTGAATCCACTGTTAACGGTCCTCCAGTTTTGGATTCCCAGAAGTCTGGTCCCAACCATCACATCTTTAGCCTTCCAACCCCTCTTTTGCCCCTTAAAATTTGTTTGGGGAAGGCAAAGTCATCCATTTGCAACACTGACCCACCCAATACAGCCTTTGCAATGATATGTATTTAACAATATTGGGTTCTCTATAGAGTCATTCAAGCTCATGGTTGTGACATATTCTCCACTGATTATTGTCCTTCACTGGGCTATATATTCTTCTCGATACTCACCTCTTAAAGACAAGTAGCTTAAACTCCATGGAGTTTTCATTTTAAAAGACCAAATTAACTATGATAATCTACAAAACCTAACAATAAACCTAATATATTTGGCAATGACCATAATATATGTAAAATTAGCCAAATCATTTTTTTTTTAAATTTTTTGTTTATTGTGATTGTGAAGCTAAATCCAAACAATGGTGAAGAATGTTAAACCAATAGGAATGTATCCTAAATTAATTCATTTCTAGAATTTAGTAAATTTTAAAATATTCAAATAATTATATATTATCCAAATTATATTTAAATTATTAAGTCAAATTTTGAGATAGTCAACATTGAGTACAGTCAACTGCAGTTAATTTAACTTCTGAACTACTATTTTTTCAAATGACAACAAATACTTTTGTTAGGGTTTTTGTGGGCCACATTTTAACAAAAAATTATCTAAATCATTAAATCTAATTTTTGGAAAATAAAAAATTTGTTTTGTTCTTATGGCAAGTACTCTAAAATTTTAAGTTATCCAATAAATTAAAACAACAGCTCAAGCTATCGCCAAAACATTACTAAATTTGTCCAGGAGTATTTTGGACTCGGGAGAACTCAAAACAGATATTACCTTGAAAATCAACAGATTTTTTAATTTTTATTCAAACATGTATATGGGAAAGTAATAAACTTTAGTGTTTATTATGTTTTTGTTTGTGTATAATAAACCTATTATTTGAATACAATCCACTTTTTTTATTTGTTTTTTTTTTCCCAGAGACTTGAACAGAGCTACAGTGGAGAAGTAGAATCATGTAGACTTATTTCAGAAGCTATCCTCAGTCGACCAATTGAAGCTGCTCAAGTATGTGATGCTACTACTCGTGCTGAATTGTTTAATCAGCTGTTAAACAAAGCTATGTCTTGGGAAGAATTGTCTGTGTTACTTCAGCTGATAACAGCTTGGCCTCAATCGTAAGCAAAAGTGTTAATTTATCAGAAGAAATCATGTTTTATAAAGAATTTTCACAGGAGTATAAATGTGACGTAAGATGATCAACAGCAAATTTGAATTTCTATAGAGAAAATTAGCTTAGTAGTCCGTATGGTAAGACAGAGGACCATAAGGTTATAAAATGTACCAAACCTGGCAACAGCAAAAAAAAAAAAAAAAAAAAAAAAAAAAAAAAAAAAAAACTGCAAATCATTCCACATTGAAAACTATAACATAATGAATTATGACGACTGTCAGAGGTTTTTTTTCCAGTTTAATAGGAAACTACAGTGGTGGCCAAATTATTAGACTAAGAGTCGAAAAACATGAATTTATTCATTTTGCCTCTACATTAACCCCTTAAGTGTTTTATTTTTTTTGTCTAAATCAACCCAAAAATGCCTATTTTTTTTTATTTGATTATTTTAATGTTTGTTAACTTGGAAGTTAAAAAATAGGCATTAAAAGAAAATATAAGCAACATCAAAAGTATAAATGTCATGTTTAATATAATTTTAAAATTTTCTGCAAACACATTTACCTAACAATTAAAAAAAGTAAAATGTAATAAAACCATTGTTAAAAATAAAAGTTCACACAATAAAGATTGTTTACAGTTTCTTACTAATGTTTAGTAATTTTTTTGGGTGTGATATATTTTAAAACATGGGGCAGCACACAGCCCAACATCACATTCGCTGCACTGGTATCGCGACTCCTTGCGGACATATCGCAACTCCTTGTAAATATAATGTTCACGGCGGATCCAAAGAGAACAAAAATAAAGCGGTAGTTTCATAAGTTATGCTCTAGAGAGCATGCCAACACTATCTAGCGGCAATACTAGCAACTACAACGTAATATTACGACAGAGAACGAAATAGAATAGGGCAAGTTAAGAGCGTCGGCTTTAGCCGACAGCGGCACTTTTTATCGATATTTGTAGCGTCGGCTTAAACCGACATAAACACTTAAGGGGTTAAGCACATTTAACACTAAATATTTGCATACTAGTACTTAGTAAACAATCCTTTGTTTTTCTTTTAAGTAATTTCAGCCTTGTAGGCATACTTTTAACTAAGTTTTCACAACACAATTTGATTTCTTCATCATGATGCCACACTTGAATCAGTGTTTCTATGAGTTCAGTCTTTGTCGTTATCTTCTTTTGCTTCATTTTCCGCTTCATTATGGCCCAGAAGTTTTCAATCGGGTTCATATCTGGACTGTTACCAGGCCAGGGAAGAACACTTATCTCTTTTTGGGCCAGGTACTTTACAATAATTTAGTCTAATAATTTAGCCACCACTGTATGATTTGCTTTTACACGTGGTTTAGAAATTGATTTGAAAGTCTTCACATGTCACAAAAATTTGTTATAAATCTCTTTAGCATATTTTGAAATATTCTATCTCCTATGATGGAAATGTCTATAGTTTACTTTCAGTTTTTGATTAAATAACTCCTGAACCACCATTTTGGAGAGTTGGCAACCAGTTTATTTTGTTTCAGTTCTTATAGGTTCTAAAAAATTTTATCTGATTTTTAGAATACTTTTTCTTTGGCCTTAAGGCAGGTATCCCAAATTTGTGACATTTTTTAAATGGATAAAAAATTGCCCACACACAAAAGATTATTAAAATTTGTTTACCAAATTGGATTGGAGAGCGCTGCACAGATAACAGGCAGACACTATTTCAAAAAACTACTTGTTTGAACAAAAGCTAGCTCAAAACAAATGTTTCCATGAAAAACAAAACATCAATTTTTTGATCAATTGCAAAACTTTCTCTTTGATTCAAGAAATGAATTGAATTTCTAGGCTGTACAGTCAACATTTATTACAGATATTTCAATAGTTTTCCTTGAGCACTTGGACACGCTCACTGCTGAAATAATATTGAAACAAGACTATTGCATTCCACTTGTGGAACCAATCAGAACACATTGCTGGTTTCCACGAATCAGAAAGCTTGACTCTTTATCTCCATTTATATTATCAGGACTTATAAATCTTGATTATTTCCTGTATTGTCATATGCCAGTAACAATCTACACTGGCAAGAAGTTTAGATTTGTCAAATTTAACAATGTTTGATTGACAATGTATGTTCTGTCATTACTAAATGTTTTGGTTTTCCATTTATGTCAACTCTAAATGTGTTCTTTTAGTCTGTTTTTTAGATTGTAGCCAGTCGCTTCCGCTTATACCTTCCCACAGCTACAAGGCACCATGTAAACTCTTTCATCTTCATTTTTCAACCTATGGCTTTCACATTCTGTTTTACTGTACTAAAAGCCATGTGTAAATTACCTAAGTATCATTATTATCCTGTCAGTAAACTTGAAGTAATTTTAAAAAGAGGAGCCTTTTACTGAATAATGAAGCTATTTTAAAAATAAAAAAAATATTTTTTTAACTTGAAGAGTTCTTACATTATTTATTGAATAATGAAATTGAATTTAATTATAGTTAATTAATTAATATTGGGCGCCAGACTTAATAGTCATTATTTATCAAACAGAAAGAAAAATTTATTAACTTTAAAATCTCTGGGGTCGAAAGTTCTTTCATAAGTGTACTTACAGTGAAATCTGGTATTGTAATGAGAACAATTTTGCTGAAATATTAAAATGGATTTATTAAGCATAAAATCATTTAAATTATACATATACATTCAATATATATATCCTACCATTTATATTTAAAATCTCTGTTTTTAAATTTTTAAAATATATTTTGCCTTGAAGAGGCTTAAATTCTTTCTTAAGACTTTATATTAATAGTTGCAACTCAAAACAAAATATTTTTATAGTGAGTGTTTTATATTCTCACATAGCAAAGATTATGATTATGATTATGATTTAAAATGAAATTAAGTACTCTAAATTTACTAATTGTTATACAAAAATTATTCATTAGAACAATTTAAAAAGGTTCATAGAAAAAAGTTCTTTTTTATATAAAAATGTCTATGATGCTTTGTTACCGCATAACCGATCCTGTAGGTTGAAAAATGTCCTCGTGGTGGGATTCTCTCATCTTGTGTTGCAATCACCTTGTAGACTCAATTTATATATTCGATGCTCAATTGTCCTTTCAAGTACACAATGTTGTACAATAAATTCATCACTTTATTAAAAGATATTGTCCAATACTCTCCTCAAACTCCAACTATGTCCTACCACGTTAAAAACTGTCTCTAACCTCGTTAAATCATCTCTATCAATGTTCTAAAACTTCTTTTAGACAAAAAAACGTCTCTCACTGACTTAAATGTCATAATAGGACTCTACATTAACAATTTTCGTTACATTTTTGAAAAAGTTTCTCTCTACATCTGATCACTTCAAAAACACAACCTTACTCCTCTAAGCTCTGATCTCGACTGACTGTTGCTAAGCTAAGTTATTTGCCTCCAAAGCGTCTTTCTCCCGCTATTACCATTTTGGCTATTACGAATAGTTCACACACCCCATAAAACACATAGATTATTAAACACTTGTTATTAATTAAACTATATTATACTAAAATTAGACATGGTTATTTATTCTGTTGTCTTGAAAATCTATTTTTCCTTTATAAATGAGTTTACTAGTTTTAAATTATTATTATAATTCTTATCTCTACAGTTTAACCGCGTCTTTAAAATTATTCAATATTAAATCTGACTTTTCACATCGTCACAAAACCCCACAAAGGTTTGTATGACAATACAAGTATTGTAATACAAATCTTTCTATATATATATAAATTTCAATTCGAGAGAAAAAAAAATTTTCAATAGATTTTCAAAACTTTTTATTTCAGAAGTTAAGGACATAAAAGAAATAAATACATCAAGTATATTTATTGTAGGAAAGATTCTCTTTTCAAATAAAAAAAATAAAAAAATTTACTTACTAAATACCCTACTTTATTACTTTAACCATTTATTTAGTTATCATAACTCATCAATATTAAAATTAAATCCATTAGCGCTAAACCTTATCTCTATTTACTAAAGAAAACCCATCATCCGCTTTTATTTCAACATCCGTTGATTAAAAGCTTTCCCATCAATGCTTTTTGTTGACAGGATGTGCCACTCAAACCTTATCTCATAGACATCCATCTGTATCCCTTTCCTGTCATCCGATATTTCTTTCTCACGTTATCTCTTTGCCAAGACGCAATATTCTACACCTCTATTAAAAATCTACTTTTAATTCTAACTATTCATCTGAATACTTCTTTCATCTCAATACAATCAAAAATTAACACTTCTCATTATTATTTAACATCATTACAAAATTATTTACTTATTACTTAAAATCACTTCAAATTACATTAAAACTTTTCAATTTTAATCTTACATTATTATTTATTTTAACTTAAATTCTCAATTATACTTTGTTTTGCTGGGATAAATGTTCACTACTGATTTTAACAATTACTAAAAACTCCTCACTTCTACTAAAACTCAAAATTATGACATCATTATCATCAAAAAAAAATTAACTTACAAAACTCATCTTATCTATTTCAAAACTACCTCTTTACAATTATTGTATTACCTTTTAGTACCTTATCTTAAAAATTCCTTCTATCTTAAATCTTTCATATTTCAATAATTAAAGTTGCATTAATTCCCTAAACAAAAAATTCTTCATTATTTACTTATTAAGCTACTAGATAAGATTGTATCTTAGTTGTAGTTAATAAAGAAAAAAAAAAAAATTATTTACTTATGCAGTCCTCGCGGGTTACCTACATATCATTATATAAATAATCTCATCATTTCATCGTAGCTTCCTTTAAAAATCATAAATATCGTCGTATTTCGTAGAACTCCTTAAATCTCCTCTTATTTCATAAAAATCGTCGTATTCCTTATTATATCATCGCAGTACTCAAAAAACCTCTTAAAAACTAAAATTTACTATCAATGCAACTTAACTACCCTTCTTATAAAAGCTTCTCAACAGAACAACTTCATATTTTAAATACTACTTTACTTAACACTTCTGTAAAGTCATCATCTTCATATAAAAAACTCAAAAAATCTCTCATTTAAACTCCTTCACATTAAAATCTCCTTAATCATCTATTACTTAAATACAAAAACTTCTAAAAAATCTTACATTGTTTCCCAGCTAAACACCTCTTTTCATCAAAATCATCAAACACCTTTATCAAATAACTGCTTAAAATCATCTATTATTTCAAATTCCATTATTATTTATTTAAAAAACGTTACTTATTTATCTTTTCTATAAAACTCTTTGAAATCTCTCTATTTATTATTATTTTACTATACTTTTTCTTTTAAAAACAAAAACTTAACATCTTTTATCTATTATTTTAGATCAAAAAACATAAAAATTCTATTATATTTGTCTTGGCAAATTCTTACATAGATTCTCAAACTTTTACAAACTATTCTTCATTTTCTAAACCATAAATCACTTAAAACTAACAATTTTTTATATCATATTATCAACTAATCCTTATTATTTACTAACATCGAACATTCAAATTATCATTTTACAAACTAACATCTAGCTACATATTTTAATTAATTAACATATTTACAATTTTACAAAATTATTCGTTTTATTTTATAAGTACTCCTTATTTTGTCACGTCCGGTTTTATTCCTGTATATACAGATTGATCATTTCTGTATATCCCACAATTTATTTTCCTACAACATCTGTCTAAAATTTATTACATGAAATTTTCTATGTAATAATGTCACACTATTGTTATGCATTTCCACTCCTCTGCCGCCCCTCCAATCCTTCTGATGGTCTAATATTTTACATGTGTCCTTCTAATCACACTGTGAACTCTAACACGAAGCAACATGCCATGACTTAAAAATATGCAGTGGTTGAAATGCGATATCTCTACTCGATTCGAAATACCGCCCACCACACACTTCAAACCCACAACACACCCCTCGTGCAGTCCCAGAAAGCCCTATTCATACGAATAAAACATTCTTTTTACTACACAAACTCCTTAACCAACCTCCCAAATGTTCATGTTTTTAAAATGCATGTATTCGAAGAAAAAAAAAATTTTAATTCATAAAAAATTTCATTAAAATCTGTTCACCCGAAGTTGAAATATTGTCCTTTTTACCAATTTTATTCCTAGCATCGCAGACTTATTGCTTGTGTATTCCTTTCTACCTACTATTATCCAAATTCGAAAAAAAAAAAATTATTTTAAATTATTCTAAGTTCTTTATTTAGGAATTTACATTTTATTCTGTAAAAGTTATTCAAGTAATCAGTCTTTTATTCTAGATATTCTACTTAATACCAACTATCTTTCATTTAAATGTTTTTTATTTAAGAACACAAGTTATTTCATTACAACGAATCAAAAGTTTTTTTTTATTTTCTAGAACAGTATTTTTCTAACACACTGTATCTCAGCCTTAACGGTGATGCAAAGAACTTATACCTGACTAAGGAATAAACAATCTCCCCTAGCTGTATGATGCAATATATCTGTCTACTGATAAGAAGTGAAAACCTTTTAGCTCCGAGTCTGTACAAATCCTCTCATATTATTGAGTATGCAATATTGACTTCTTCCTTCAACATTAAATATTTCTTCTTCAATATTAAATATTAATGATTCTCATTAGACGCATAGAATCTTTGCTTCTAACCAACTTGCTTATCTAGTCACGTTCTATAATTATTTATATTGGAACAAACAACATTCAGAGTTATCTACTGATATGAGCGATCGTCTTTACTTTAGCAAATACCTAAACGTTTCTTAAACTAAAACTCCTAACATTTTAAGCTTGGCCTATATTATTTTCTAATACATACATCATTATTGTTTCAAATTATAAACTATACATTATTCAAACTCAAAACTATTTATTAACAAGAATCTTAACTACTTTTATTAATATTATTTTCAAAATCTAGTCCGTGTTTTTTAATAAAATGTCTTTACATTATTATTTAGTCATTCCAAAAACTTTACAATAAACCCAGTTACTATTATTTACTTTCTTTCGGTGATTCCCGAATTGGTGAAAAATTTTAAAATACATGATTTCTTTTCTGAAAACATCTCTTACACTAATTACTTTTTCTAACATAGAGAGTTTTTCTAGGCAAGTCGATACATCTAACATATTTTCAACCAAGGCATTTCCCTTGTTGAAATTACTTCTACATTTCATTTTCAAAGAGCGTTCCACACCCCTCTTATTTACAAACATTCCTACACTATCTTCTCTCCTAAACATCTCAGAATCCATTGACCTACATTTGTCAGCTGTCAGTTTGGGAATTCTCACCCCACAAAACCTGTTTATTACTGCAAAGCCCTCTTTTACTACTTCTTTTTTAAACTTGTATTCAAAATTACTTCGTTCATAAAAACTTTTAACTTCTTGTTCTTGAATTTGAAAGATACTCTTAAATTTTAGCATTACATATTTCTTGAATTCTACATTCTTATGATACACTTGTTTTTTAAAATAAACAGCCAATTCCTTTGTTATTAGATTATTTACTCCTACTTTGTTTCTTGAATCATTTATATTACATTTAACCCCACAAGACACATTAATTTCAACATTTTTTGTTAACTGCTTTAAATTATTCTTTTCAAAAGGCTCATTTTGACTTACATTAGGCTCAACTATTGTCTCATTTTTTAATCTTTCTTGTTCCCATTTTAGATTTCTTTGTTCCCATTCCCTAAAAGTTCGTGTTATAGATTGTCTTTGTTCATTACTTAAACTTAACTCCCATTGTTTTAGTTCTTCAGAAAATAATTCTATGATTTGCAAATTTTTATTCAGACTACTTATTTGATCATTATCCATAATACTATTCATTTTCTTTATTTTATCACTCTCATCAATCTGACTATTGTTAACCCCACCATTACCTTTTTGATTTTTATTTACCAAATTACTATTATTATTTACTGAATCACTTGAAACCTTATCTATTCCATCAAATTCACTAACCCCACCATTTTTCTTAACTTTTAAATTTTCAGTATTATCTACCTCATTGTTTACTTTATTATTATTACTAAAAGGCTCATTCTTTATATTATCAAATCGACAACACCCATAATCTACTTTTTCTGTCTCATTAATTATTACTATTCCAATTACCGCAGTTACGGGAGGTGCTTCTTTTAATAGCCTATCTTTCACTTTTTTATAAATTTCATTTCTTGCTTTAAATCCAGCTATTACCATGTTTCTTATTTCTTCTTTTAATTTAAATTCCCTTTCTATTAAATTTTGTCCTAACCTTACATGCCATTGTTTATCTAGATTTTCTCTGTCTAATTCTATGCACCATAGTTCCACATCTCTTTTATCAATATCCAATACCCTTTTAAATTTATATTTTTTATTTACATTTATTAAATACTTTTCAATTTCTTGTTTCATAGCTCTAAATTCCATCTTACGCCTATCTAAATTAGTTATCAAATTTTTATTATTATTTACCTTTAGTTTTAAGTTTAAATTTCAATTAGCAAAATCATTATTCTAACCTGTTCACTGTTACTGTTTATTATTTCTAAGTTCATCTTAATTTTATCTAAATTTATCAATTTTATTATGTCTAACCAAAAAAAATTTTGTTCAAGAGAATGTTTCCTATTATTAAATATGTCCTTAACCTTGTTTAATTATTCTCATTACACCACATTTTTTAAATATAAGAATATGGCCCCTAAGTTGAGCGACAATTGAAGTAATTCGAAAAAGAGGAGCCTTTTACTGAATAATGAAGCTATTTTAAAAATAAAAAAAAAATATATTTTTTTAACTTGAAGAGTTCTTACGTTATTTATTGAATAATGAAATTGAATTTAATTATAGTTAATTAATTAATATTGGGCGCCAGACTTAATAGTCATTATTTATCAAAAAGAAAGAAAAATTTATTAACTTTAAAATCTCTGGGGTCGAAAGTTCTTTCATAAGTGTACTTACAGTGAAATCTGGTATTGTAATGAGAACAATTTTGCTGAAATATTAACATGGATTTATTAAGCATAAAATCATTTAAATTATACATATACATTCAATATAATATATATATATATATATATATCCTACCATTTATATTTAAAATCTCTGTTTTTAAATTTTTAAAATATATTTTGCCTTGAAGAGGCTTAAATTCTTTCTTAAGACTTTATATTAATAGTTGCAACTCAAAACAAAATATTTTTATAGTGAGTGTTTTATATTCTCACATAGCAAAGATTATGATTATGATTATGATTTAAAATGAAATTAAGTACTCTAAATTTACTAATTGTTATACAAAAATTATTCATTAGAACAATTTAAAAAGGTTCATAGAAAAAAGTTCTTTTTTATATAAAAATGTCTATGATGCTTTGTTACCGCATAACCGATCCTGTAGGTTGAAAAATGTCCTCGTGGTGGGATTCTCTCATCTTGTGTTGCAATCACCTTGTAGACTCAATTTATATAATCGATGCTCAATTGTCCTTTCAAGTACACAATGTTGTACAATAAATTCATCACTTTATTAAAAGATATTGTCCAATACTCTCCTCAAACTCCAACTATGTCCTACCACGTTAAAAACTGTCTCTAACCTCGTTAAATCATCTCTATCAATGTTCTAAAACTTCTTTTAGACAAAAAACGTCTCTCACTGACTCAAATGTCATAATAGGACTCTACATTAACAATTTTCGTTACATTTTTGAAAAAGTTTCTCTCTACGTCTGATCACTTCAAAAACACAACCTTACTCCTCTAAGCTCTGATCTCGACTGACTGTTGCTAAGCTAAGTTATTTGCCTCCAAAGCGTCTTTCTCCCGCTATTACCATTTTGGCTATTACGAATAGTTCATACACCCCGTAAAACACATAGATTATTAAACACTTGTTATTAATTAAACTATATTATACTAAAATTAGACATGGTTATTTATTCTGTTGTCTTGAAAATCTATTTTTCCTTTATAAATGAGTTTTCTAGTTTTAAATTATTATTTGAATTCTTATCTCTACAGTTTAACCGCGTCTTTAAAATTATTCAATATTAAATCTGACTTTTCACATCGTCACAAACTGTAACTACAGTACAACCTCGTTAAGTCGGACCAGCCGGGACCAGATAACGAAAATCCGTGTTAGCCGGAGAAAGAGCAGAAAACACACAAAAATGAAAATATACCTACTGTACCTTACAATAATTTCCTTTATTACGGAGAAAAACACTTTAAAAATATTTAATCATCACAATAAAACAACCCTGAATTTTTCTTTCTTGTTTTTAATCAGAACCTATTGCAGTAGCGGCCGGTGGTTAAGGGCAATGGGAGGGCTCTGTTTTATTTTATACACGTAAGGGAAGGCATGTTATCAAAACATACACTACGGTTCAGAAAGCAGGCGTAACACAAGTGTTATTCACTCCATATTAAAAACATTTGGGGTCTACATAGCGATTATAAAGCAAAGTTTGTATAGCTAATAAAATAAAAATAAAATAAATGAACTATTTTGAGTTTTACTTATTACCATGTCAGGCCTAGGGGATCCTAAATCTTTTAAGGCAATTCTATGTTCTATGTTTTTAATTCCTTGACTAATGATTAAACTTACATCATTTGTCACAACGTTTACCGTTGACATATTACCGGCAACGGCATCGGCATCTAATTTATGGTGGCTGCACTGACTGATGTCTGCACGCTCAGCTTCGGACTCTGCCCTAGAAGTCCATTACACGCTGTGTAAATGACGTCACGGCACCCTCAGCACTGTCTGCTGCTTGCCCCATATGACTAAATGCAATGAAACTGGGACGCTCTGGCCACCGTCCGAACTCCAGATTACATTCCTCAAATATTTTATATTGTAAAACTTCCGCTACAAATGATGGTGAAATCCATAGCGGCAATTCATAAATTATTTATCTCCAAAGAATTAAATACATATAGGTATTTACATTATTAAAATAATATTATCATTGGGGGGCGGCGTCCGAGAGTCCTTATGAGTAAGCCGCCACTGACCTATTGCATTAACAAGCTTGTTCATATATATATGCATGTTTGTGAAATTTTAGCCTTTCGTCACAACCAATTTAAGACTTCAGTTTCACTAATATGTTATACATTTTCCAAATTTAATTTAAACAAAAGTTGTTGAGATTTTTATCTGTTACTCATCTCAATGTAGATTATGAAACTGCCCAGACACACTATACAGAATAATAATTTTATAAATTAAATGTTTTAATTAATTGTAATGTTTATGTTGTTTTAAAATTCATTGGTATTTTTGTTACAGTGATAACAATCTATATTTGGATTTAGTTACATCCATGGTCAAATTTAAAAGTGAACAATTGTTGCCAACTTTAAAAACGATATTCCAACAGGTTGAGTTTTCAGAAGAGGTAAGATAATTTCTATTAAAACAAGTCACATTTTATTTATTTTATAGGTTCAGGATAAGTAAGCTATTTTAACTCATCTTGGGTACGATATTGAACTATCTTCAGTTGAAATGTGTTGTTGAGAATACTTCTTAAATAGGTCTTGCCTCTGGGCCATTTGTTGAAATCCTGGGAGTGATACAGTTTGAGAGTTTTTGAAGATTGTAAGGCACAGATTGTAGTTTCAAGAGAGATTGAAAAATCCTGGATTTTTCGAGGTCCAAAATGAAGGACTCAATCTGATTTTTATTTGTATTTTGTTATTGAATGACAAAAAAACCTTTTAGTCATCATCACATTAAAAACAAAAGCATTGAGTTCTCTTGTTAGGAAAAATAAAAAATTGGGATTTAACACAAAACTAGATGAAGAAAGGGGAGATCGGTACAAAAAAAGTATTTTATTGAAACGTATTGATTGAAATTCATAACACTTTAATGGCACCCATTTCTACCAGTTTTCTATTCCAAAATTTAACACTGCATTTAATTGTACCAACTCATCTCTCTGTAATGAAAATAAATAATCCTAAATTTGTTTCTTTATCGTAGCAAATTTTGATTATATACATTATATGCAATCACGCTTATGGATACTCTGATCAACTGACGTTATGAAATGGTTCAATTATAGTAATTTAACACAGTTTTTTCACTATACATACTTAAGTGTTAGTAAACGCCACTCTAAAAGTTGTAATTTTAGTTTGGGTTTGGCAATTGTTTTGATGTAGGCTCAGTTTTATAAACCATTGGCAAGTTCGTTAACTAGAAAAATTGTTTGGTGAATTCCATAATGTATGATTGTCAAGAAAAAGTTGTTCATAACAATTTGTCATCTGAATGTACATACACTATACATACATTATTTTATGCAGTTTAAAAATGTGTATCCAAAGATGCCCAAACATGTTTTCTATGGTACTTCCTTGTACGCGTGTCTGGCCTCATAGACAGTTGATAGCCTGATGTCTATTGTTTCCCACCACTGCAATAGTCCAGTTTTTCTTGTCTTTAAAACATCTTTGATGTTGAAGATTTCTGTCTTTAGGATATCCCTGGTCAGTATTGAGTATACAAAACTGAACAGAATGTGTGTCAAAGACTTTTCATTCTCATTGTAAAGAGAACATTTCGACAAGTATGCTATTTGATATGATGACAGTATTGTTGGATGACAGTGTGGCCTGTTCTAGCTCTTGCAGCTAAAGTGGCCGTGAGTTTTGAGATGCCCTGATATTCATCGCCAAAAGCTCAGCATCCATACTAGGCTGTGAATTCCAGTGGTGTTGTAATATTCAGGTCCTGTCAAACAAAGTCCATCAAACTATTTGTCTATATTTTCCAAATCTGTTGTATCTGTGTTCTCAATCTACGGGGAGTTCAAGCTCTACACAAATGCTGTATTCTGATAAAAATTACATTTCTATGATAATTAAGATAAGTAAGAGATAAAACAACTCCAAATGATGTTGTAAAGAAATTTGTTCAATAGAAAATAAATACCAGGAATATTATTCAAACGAACGATTGATTACTACGACGCCTAGCGGCAAATTTGCGAAACAGTTTTATAAATTAAAATGGCCTAGGTTACAAGATTCCCGACCAAATAATATTAATAACTAAACATTTCGAAATTTAACATTAGCCTAACCTACATCTAATTAAAGCCTAAACTTCCCAGCTATCTGTAAAAAATAATAATACTGCGGTAGAATGACGAGAATAAAAGAAATCGACACAAACAAAATTGAATTGTCAAGCCTAGAAATGACCGCGTTAGAACAATAGTGTCAGCAATTTCGCAATTATAAGACAACGGTAATAGCTACGACCAAACAAACCTGGCCTGTATAAGAAACGGATATTTTTTTATATAAAAGGTCACCTGAGATCAGATCTAAACCCCAAAATAATTTACAATCGTATAAAACCAACGAAAGTCCTAGTTAAAATGGCGGCCAAGAGAAAATAAGTGACAGATATTCCGGAAGACCCACCCACCGACAACCAAATAACGTGATTGGACAATGTTCCATAGAGATTGTGAAGCGGGAATTTTCAATTAGTTTTAGATTAAAACCAAGATATATGTATGTTAGTTGTAAGACAGCCTTTTAGCTTTAAGAGAAGTTATTTGGATCCGTAGTATGTTTTCAACAATTTAATTTATAGAATTAGAATCAGTAAATGTAAATGAGATTATTACAACTTCTTGCTTAGTATTAAATAGGATCATATATCATTTCATTAGTGTCCCAAATCCATTACCAATACAAAGAAATACAAGTACAAATATGAATCTCTATGGATATTCTAACAATGGAATTTTGTAAAAAAAAAGTTTTTGAAAAGAGCTGAAGCAGGCTAGACGCTTCCAAGTCCTGCTCCCGTTTGAAGAAATTTTAATAATATAAAAGTATATTTTACATATTCTAAAAGGTGCTGAGAAGAAACACAGAAGAATCAGTGTCAAGTGACAGTTTTAATTTTTTTTTAAATCTACCAAAAGGTAGATATAATATCAAGCTTTTGCCAAAGCAATCTCTATGAACTGGTGAGACCGTTCCAATTACATTTCATTTCATTATTTATTCAAACTATCAAGCCTATGTGGCCTAATTTTCATAAACGTTAAATATCCACAAGTTAAAAGTGGAATAAATATAAATCATATAAACTGAATATGAATATCTGTACCAAGAGTACAGCATAAACTTTTTGAACAGTTATAAGCTGCAAATTTCATTCATTTCGTTTTCTTTTATGCCATCAGCTAAATCTAATTCTTTAATCTTTTAATTTCATGTCTTTTGTATTAATTGTGTACCCACTTCCTTGACAAAAGCTGCACTGACCCGATACCCCGAGATATATAGACTCTTGTGCTAAATAAATAATTCCCTGAGATATAGACTCAAATAATTAATTGTGATTTCATTTTTATGTATATGTATGTTAATTCCCCGAGATATATAGACTCTTACATTATTCAATTGATTCCACGATATAAAACTATAATTTCAATTGTGATTTATTTAATTGTTATGTGTGTGTAATGACAATTAATTCCTTGAGATGTAAACTTTATTCAACCTTGATAATTTTTCGTGAGATGTGAATATTTTAAAATATCATTAATTATGTATGTTTTTTTTTCATTTCTTTTAACTTTTCAAATATATGTAACGATTTTGTATTTAAGACAAAAGTCTTTTCTGATCAACTGATCAACAGAGTTCATTGAAGTTTAATAACAATAAATAACTTATGTTATATTGTAATTTGTATTCTTATTTCTTAAAATAAATGTATTAAACTAAAAATATATTAGAAGAGTTATATTACAGAGAGTTATACTAAAAAATATAATGTTTAAAACAGCCTCAAAATTTGAAAAAAATCATAAATAATATCCGTAATAATTAGAATTGTTGTTTTATTTCTATTAAATTTATCATGTAAACTAGTTTTTGCTATTAGTTGAATATGGTTGAAAAACCGGTTACAAATTTTTAAAATAGCAGTCATTTGAATTTTTTTCTTTCTAATTATTAACCTCTAATAAGTTATTAGGTTCAACTAGTTGTTTGTATTTATTAGTGCCGAGGGAAACAAGCTGCTAAAGAAAAATTACCAAACAAATTTGTATCGTATCTTCTCAGCGTATCAGTTGCAAATCATGTTAAGTTTTGAGCATGTTATAACTCCTGTATTAATACTTATAAAAATCTGATTCCAGTCAGTGCAGGAGTTAGTGACCAAATTAGATGGTGATGGTGATGTTTTTGCTGTGATAACAATATGTTTGCTTGTAAAGTATAAAAGTTTACAAGAGAAAGCAATACATCTTTTCAAGCAACTACCTGAGGTAAGTATTTTACAGCCTTTTCAGAAAATAACTTGTTGATAAGACAATTTTGTTTGGGTGATGGTGTTATTAAAGAGGTGAAGAGTACTACATTTATAGGCCTAGTAATAGATAGTCTAACATTAAAATAGAAAGGCCTGTTTGTATCAAAATTTTTCTGGAATTTTTGTTCTAAAGAATCTTAAACGTTACTGCTGTGACCGTCTCCACTTCTTTTGACCAGCTGGAAGCTCCGGCTGGCTGGAGACCGCGTACACTTTAGCCGAATCTTGTCAGGATGGGTCAAGGAGTCGGGTTAGGACGCTAATGAACGCACGTAACGCAAGTTAAATTAAATGTTCTCTTTTATTTTAGCGCCGAATTAGAAGATTACAAAAATAATTATAATTTATAAAAAAGACATAATGGCTAGATAAAGCCTTAATAGTGGCCGAAAAACATACCGATTAATTATATAGCACGTGTCCAAAAATGGACTGACCTCGACCCGTAGCGGTCTGCTGTTCAACTTCCTTCTCGCGACTCTCGGAACAGACTCTCGCTCGGCTCGCTGGCTCAAGCCCTCCACTCCTGGTCTCTCCCCTCTTTCTACGTGATCTTGCACTGCTCAACAAAATCGTAAGTGCCAATTCATATTTTATTATTTAGAATCCCTTCCCATTACATCCAAATTTATACTTATTATGGTTTTTATTTGGTGGGCTCCTTGGCTGGGCCACATCACCCCCTCCATACAATTTGAGCCTTACCACTCGGCTCATTGCAAAGTGGTGGCTAATGTAACACTCCACTCATAAGCAAAAATAAATTTTAATAATCGCCAAAAGAGTATGCCACAAAATTACTTTAAATTTTGAAAGGAGAAAAAGAAAATACGAACGTGAGGTCAATTCATTCCCGCCAAATGCCTTCAAAGTCCCCATGCGCCTTAATTAAAATTTTGAAATCAGTTAACAATCTGCAAATAGGTGAAGACAATACAGCCTCCTAGCTATTATTAACTTTCTTGTTATAAAAAGTGATTAATTTAAAACGAAATGAGTGTCCTGCATTAGACAAACATTTCTTACTTCCACACATGCACTTTTATCTACCCACATCTGAAACATGGAGTATTCTTGTGAAGTGTTACTTCAAGTCAAGTTACGTTGCCGGTTACGTTGTTAGTAGTTAGTAAATGACATTTACTAGAAAAAGTAGTTAGGGTTATGGTTGATTTTAAAAAATGGAATCCTGCAGGAAGGCTTGAAGGTTTAAAGACTTGAAAATATTAGCTTTTCCAAATCTATATATTTTTGAGGCCATTATATTATATAATACTGTAATTGGATAAAATGTAAACCAGTTTATAACAAAGATAAACATTCACCAGAGGAGCAAACTGTTTATGATATCAACCTCATAGACTAAATATTTACATAAAGCTTCCCCCACAGGCTGGTGTAGCATTTATTAACAAACTTCCAGACTGCATATGACTAGAAGAAAATTTTAAGAAATTCAAAAACCGTCTGTGCAGTCTATTCTTAGTGTAACATTTTAAATCAATTTATGTCTATTTTTTTAAATTCAATTAGTATTTTAAATGTATTGTGTTGTTTCATGTTCTGTTTATTTGCAATGACTTTTTTATTGTACAGTTTTAGTATTGAATATATTAAATTAATGTAATTTTATTGATGAAAAGTGATTATGACTATACAAATGTATTTTTATCCTAGGCTATTATAAATTAAATGAAATGGTGTAGCTAATATAATATAAAATCTTGTCTTAAATTAGCTTTATTTTTTCAGAGTGTAAATCTACCCTCAAGTACCTCAAGACTATTAGTAGAAGCAGGTCTTACAGCAAGCATAATCAACTGTCCACTCTATATTCAGTTTGTTGAAACATTGCTTAATGAAGATGATCAATTGTGCCAGTCAGCTAGAGATCAACTTCTCTCAGCTAATCATGTAGCTGAAGCGGGAACTCTATTCCTTCTACATTCTGCTGTTCCTGCTGCACTTAGGACATTCTCAGCTGCTGTTAATATTTTATCTAGACAGAGTTGAATACTGAGAAAGATTCTGTGTAAACACAGAATACGAATGCGTAATGATAAAGGTGATTTTTGCACATATAAAAAATATGTACAAACGAACTAATACGATCATTTAACTATATAGGAAATGTTAAATTTGAGGTGCGTTTAAGTTTAATATTTAAAAAAATAATCTTTGATAGTTCAGATTTGATCCCTTGAATTAAAAGTTGGAGTCTGTTTATCAAATTACCTCTTAATTGTACAATCTAAATTTTTATTTTTGATAAATTTATGTTAAAATAGATTAAAAGTGTCACAAATCTGACGAGGCAATATGTAGTGCTTTTTGTTCCTTGGTCACACATAATTCTATTCTCAATGATTTCACAAAAGGAAGTAAGAGGCAATGTAATCATTGCCATTTTGTAAAGAGTGCAAGTTATCTTTTTGATATTTTATCATCAAACTGGTAAAATTAGTATTTAAAATAATGTTCAGTTTATGAAATTTAATGGTTTTAGATTGGTATAAGACAAAAAATTTTAATGTAAAACACTTATATTTGAAATTTTACTATTGTTTCACTTTACAAGGTTTCTTAAAAAAATATCTTATCTGAATTTTCCTATTAAAACAAACGGAGCATGGAAGGTGACTTCCAGTATAGATTTGGAAAGGACCTTCTTATATATATATATATATATATATATGTATATGTGTGAAATTTTTCCTGTCCAAGAGCATTAGTTGCTGGCAGTCAGTCTGAAAATGAGGGAGTATAAGCAATGCTTGATGAATTTTAATTTTCCACTAAATAACAGAACGAAATGAGCAGTAGTATTGTATCAAGCTTGGTGATACATAGGTAAATACAGTTTGGAAGAATTTATAGGTTTTCAGTATTGATACCATAGGCAATCATACAAATTAAGAAGTTGTACAAACATTTCAAAGAAGTCCGTACATTGGGTGAAAACAATTCATCTAATAATTTCCAGACTTTAGGGGGGGAGGGGGTTAAACAATGCTTAGGTAAATTCAATTTTGAGCTACGATTTGGTCTTATAGAAGTGTAGATGAAATTTGTACCAAATATGTTAACAACAGAGCCAAAGCAGCTCTGTTTGAAAGTCATGCAGTATTTGCTGAACTTTACAAAGCAAACGGTGACTCCGACTCCCTAAACACTGCAATCATTGGTGGATTTTCGCATTTCAAAATGCAGGCATCACAGTAGAGGCATTAAACTTTCCAGAATTCAAAAAAAGCATGGCAGTTGAATAGCAATGTCAACGAGATGTTGACCATCTTCTTTGTTTCCCTTTAAGTAATGCATAACGGGTAAAGAATTCTAATTTTGTAAACAAATGAAAATCAGACAGGATCTGAGTACACTCCCTCATTCACAAGCTGATTTTTGTTTAAATGTCTTAAAGTCATCATCGCTTTAAAAAAAGCCTAAAATAGTGCTCTTAAATACTCTAGTAGCACCAGGGTCAGAAGAGAACTAAAGTCAATCAAAAGAGACTTGATGAAAAAGAGGGACTAGCCTCAGAGTAGATGAAGAAAGATCCAGTTGTGTTACCTCAGGATTATAATTATTATTGTTTTTATTATTGCCATTCTCATAAGTGAGTTTCTAAGAGGCTGCAGTTGATTACCAACTATGCGATGTTCTCCGCAGACAGGAAAATATTCAAATATATGTATGAAAGTAATCTAACTTACAGCTCCCCTGCTGTAAGTTTACGAGAAAAATTCAGAGTGATTACTTTTTGAACAAACTTTGTATATATATCTAGAGATTAAATAATTAGTGAAAGCATAACTTTCAGTTTAACTAACATTAAAGCTAATGTTAAAAGAGCACTAAAATAACACTGTCACAAATTTCTTGAAAAACAATTAAACAATTTCTTTATAATTTTTTTACCAGGTTCGTACAAATCTATTAAATTCAAACTAAGATCTTCAAAATATAAATAAATTATGATTTTTTTTAAATCAGACCATAATTTAAAAAGTTCATAAATTAAGATCAACTTATCACCATTTGAAGCGATTTCCAAGAAAATCTAATTACAGTATTTCATGAATTACCCATCAAAATACTATATGTTCTTGAAAAAATGTGTGACAAACACTTTTCACCCTTATTCTTTTCTCACCCCAACCTTTATACATTTTTTTATCCAAACCAAATCATTCCATGGCATACTCAATAATATATTTGATTTTTGAGCTAGTTAGATCTTCTATTCTAATAGACAGACAGAAATTATTCTAAATGGACTAAATTCTCCTATGAGTTGAAAACATTGACAACTATTGAATATTCAGTATCAAAATTTTATCACTGTTGTATTTCATTTTATGAGAAAAGAAATCGAAAAGTAAAATTGTATTTTTTTATTTATTTAAAAAAATTTATAATGTGATGAATGATAATCGAGAGGTTTTCACCTTTAAACAACAAGGATGAAAAATTATTTTCAACTCTTGTTTACTGTATAATTTATTGATTGAGAATGAAACTCTACCTATTGAACGTTATAGAAATACTTGATAACATCAATATATGTTTTCTTGGAAACAATATTTAATAAAAATGTATTTTCAATGAGTGAAATTTGTTTGTTCTAACTAAATAGGGTGAGTATGGAACATCAAGTCTGATACAACTATTTAAAATTTTCTTAGATTTAACCTCAGAACTGTCAGTTAGTAAGTGCATTTTCATAAATTAAAATATGAAAACTATTGTTGTATATAGTTTTATTTAGTATTGCATATATATGTGTGTGTGATAGAAAACATACACAATTTTTATACTAAATAAAAAATGTATATTTTTCATAAATTATTTACAAAAATAGTGAACCTAAAAGAAATTAAATACAATAACAGAAATCAACTTCACAATTGTTTCACAAAAACAATGACGGCTTTTGTATAGGTTTACCAACCCACAGAACAAACAAATACGATTCCAATTAAGTACGAATTATATAGCATAGTAAGAATTGATAATCAAAAAGTTTTTAAATTCAAAATTTTTTCAACATTAACTTTCAATAGAATTATTTTAATTTCTTTTTACAAATGTTCTAATTTCTTCAATTCTATAAGTATCAACGACAAAGAGGTTTTTCGCCTTTAAATAACATGAAAAAGGAGAATATTAAAAATTGCAGAATTTTCACATTAAAAAATTTTTTTCCTCAATTATTATAAAATTCAAGGCAGCAAAATATACTCTAAATTTGTTTCTGCACCTAACCAATAATATTCCTTAGGAAAAATTATGCCTTAGTGTTGCCAATCAGATACCAGCTGATAATTCACTTACTACTAGAATCACAATGTTCTCACTACTCGTAGAGTTTTTATAATATCATAAGCTTTCCTTCTTCCTTAATATCATAAATAATGTAGTATAGTTTATCTTGAACGCATCTCAATAAATATAAAAAGATTTTTCGAAATTGTTTGTAAATAAAATTTTTATTTATTACTTAGTACAATTTATTTATTTTGTATAAGTTTCCTTGTTCTAATCTAGTACTGAATTTGCAAGGAAAAAAATCTTTATCTTTTATTCCTTATTTCTTTAGCCACAAAAAAGTTAAAATGTGTTTGTACCCTAATGCCATTTTAATAACATTTTGTATCAATATATAATTAGTGAATTGAAGTAATGAATATCATACTTGGAAGTTCTTTCTTTATTGGAACATATCACGATAAGAAGTGATAACACGCCTATCATAGGAATTAAGGGAAATTAGGTGTGGCTTTATATTCCTGTATCGTTACAGAGTTTGCAATTAAGATATTCATTCATTTTTTCTTTACTCAATATATAGAGGGTAATCTGTCTATGCATGGGCATACCCAGCGAGAGGCAGGGGGGCAGCTGCCCCCCCTGGAAGTAAAAAAATTAATCTTTATTATACATTTTGTTGCTGGAATTTAATACAATTCTTGAAATAACTATTTTAATAATCAATTGTATATTGAATGACCATGGCTTGCCCCCCCCCCCTAGTTTTGATCCTGGGTACGCCCTTGTGTCTATGTTCCAAATACCTTTATTGTAATAGTTAGTTCTTAAAATATCTAAAATAGTAATGTAGTTTAAAATTCAGCATTTGAAAGAATACAATGAGACGGACATTTTATTCTCAAATAAAATTTGTATATAGGTTAAGGTGTTGACTCTTTAACTAGAGGTTTATCTATACAAATATTTTAAGTCTATGACAGGTTAATTAGATTAGTCTTTTTCAAATGTGACTATTTACGTGAGCTTATAACCTGTAAATTTGTCAAATCTAAATTATACTACTTTCAGTTTTTAATACATGTCTTACAGTGAATCTGTAAAGTGGGTTTTTTAAAATTAAATCTTTATTTATTTATTCGTTACAGCCAAAAGACACATATATACATAAGCTACGCCCAATATAACTTAACATTAAAAATACTCAAACACAATACAATTAGAACAAAGATAAGAAATCATAACTATTAAGGAGGGGCGGGGGACAAGTATTAAAAATTAAAAATGGAATTAAAATTTAAATTGTACAATAATCGATAAGAAGAGATCATAATTTAAATTGAATAATTATTAAACAATGGTACAACAAACAGCAATTTTAAAATAAATATAACATACAAAGTGAGTTTAAAAATTTGAACAAATTAACAAAATATTTCAATCAAACAATTTAAAATAATCATAGATCCCAACAATGTGTTTTAATTCATATTGAAATTGGTGAACACATCAATGATCACAAGGCTAGCTACAGTGCACAGAATTCCTTCACAGAGTAGAAAAATCTAGACAACAGTAGCTGCTGTTTGTAAAAGGTAAAATATCCTGCATGTTTTAATGCTCTGTGTGAGTTTGTTTATACAAGCTCTCTGCTTGGAAATTCAAAGTTATATCATCAGCAAATTGTACTATGCTGTCTGCATGCACTGTTGATGATAGGTCATTAATATATATTAAAAAAATAGCGTCGGTCCGAGAATTGATCCTTGAGGGACCTCATATCTCAGCTGGGTTGGTTTTAACAGCCTCCCTGTAACATTTATCCGCTGTGTTCTGTTATAAAGAAAAGATTTTAACAACAGACACGGTACTCCTCTAATGTCAGTTACTTCACACTTCTCCAACAGTAACTCCAGATCCACACAAAGGTTTTGGAGAGGTCCAGAAAAATACTCATAACATTTCTTTTCTTTTCAAGACTTTCAAATACAAAGTCCATAAAATAAACTGTAGCGTCTATTGTTAATTTACCTCTCTGAAACCCAAAGGGTGAATCACAGATGAAATTAAACTCCTCCAGATAATTCACCAGCCGTATTGGATAAAGTTTTTCAAAAACTTTAGTAAACACTGGTAGAAGAGAAATAGTCCTATAATTATTGATATCACTTTTCATTATCAATAAGTTAGCATCCAAATGGCTTTTCGAATTTTGCACAGAACAGCGTAAGCGCCCATCGTGTACTTCCAAAATGAGAAGTACACGATTTCCATCGGAATTGAGAGACAATCCTTTGGTCTATATATTCTCTTGTTTGAGACCATTTGGAGCCTAAATCATAAATAATTTAAAACGATGTCCGGATCTACATTGCAAATCCTTTTTACGATTATACAATAGGCTTTGTTGTAGAAAATGTTCCCTTTTATCTGAAGTAAAAATAATATAATAAAAATTTTAAATCATCAATGAACAAATTCATTTTCTTTTCACTTAGAAATGTGTGAGGCCTTTTTCCCTACGGGGAAAATCTTAGCACTCACCAAAATAAATTTATAATTGTTGCCTTGGATAGTCCGGCCAATGGCGGGGATGTTAACTCCAGGGGTCGAAGGTTTATCAGGGAAGAGGGAAATGGCTCAGCCCGGTCCGATCCTAGAGCACTTCCTCTACTGATACCAGAACCAACATCGTCATCATAGCCAGAAAGGAAGGGGGGAAGGGAAAATAACGTACTTACGCAAACAAACCAAACGACGAAATTTCTTATTCGGTAGCGGTGCGAGCGGCGCGTCCCTGCGACAACTACGACGAGTTCGTATGTGAGTTTGCACCACACATATGCCCTAAAACAACGAAGGCGAGTTCGTATGTGAGTTTGCACCACACATACACCCTAAAACAACGAAGACGAGTTCGTATGTGAGTTTGCACCACACATACGCCCTAAAACAACGAAGGCGGATTCGTATGTGAGTTTGCACCACACATACACTCTAAAACAACGAAGGCGAATTCGTATGTGAGTTTGCACCACACATACGCCCTAAAACAACGAAGACGAATTCGTATGTGAGTTTGCACCACACATACACCCTAAAACAACGAAGACGAATTCGTATGTGAGTTTGCACCACACATACGCCCTAAAACAACGAAGGCGAATTCGTATGTGAGTTTGCACCACACATACACCCTAAAACAACGAAGATGAATTCGTATGTGAGTTTAGCCTCAATCTCCTCATCTGTATCATGTGCTTAGGGCACGTCACTATTCCTATAAGTCCTGAACACTCTTATTCCTACCGCAAGCAAGCAAATTTAATTCTAAGTTAACGTTAGGACTTACCTGAGAGCGTAAGAGGAGGCCGGTTTCCACCAGGCGGTCCAGTGACAAAACTCTCCTTTTGATCCAGTGGACGTCTCCTTTTATAGAACGGAGCCCCTTCTCCTGCCGCTACCACCACTCCGGCCGCTACCCCTTCTCTGCCTCTACCACCACTCCGCCTGTAGCCTCGGGCAACGTTAACTTTCTCTTTCGGAGAGCACGTTGCTTTGGGACCTACAAAACTTTCGTTTTCGTAACGCTAGTTTTATTTTAAATTAAATTGTTTTTAAAATTTTCTTACCCCCCCCCCCCCCCAAATTTGATGCGTTACAAATGTAATACATGTTGCAAACAATAAAACACGTTTTTAAACCACATGTTCCCATTTATTAAAATACATTGTAATAAACAGACATTAAAAACTTTAAAAATCTACAAAAGGCGACAATACCTGACAAAAACTGCATTTTTATTGGACCGATTTTGACAAATAAATGCTCAAACATTTTGTCTTGACTGATTTCTTATAAAATTTACACAACACAAACAATATTCTGTTATGATCCGAAGATCGACTCTCATCATGAAACCTGGGAAATAATAGCTTTTCAAAATCCTACTTGGGTGACTAAGTGCTTTATGGTTTGTCTCAACTTTAAATTTGTGTCATATTAAATATGTTCTGAATAGTTTTACTGATCACATAATGCTTCCTAGCTCTAAATTTGTGGCATGATATTTTTTCTCCGCTTTATGTAAAACTCTGCTTGCGTAAACTACAGGGTGTAATTTACCTTCCATTTTCTGAATTAATATTTCTCCCAAACCTACAAGTTAAGCATCTGTGGATAACACAAATTCTTTTTAGAAATTTGGAATACTAATCTGGGGGCTTCCATTAATTTATTTTTTAGTTTGTCTAATCCTGATTGACATCTTACTGTCCATTGAAATTTTATGTCATCTTTAGTTAAGTCAAATAATGGTTTTTCAATTTTTGTATATGGCTACGATTAAATCCTGTTAATCCTAGAAAACTTCTAACATTTTTTACTGTTTTGGATACTGGGAAATTTTTGACTGCTTCTGTCTTTTTGGGATCTGGGTTAATGCTGTTTTCGCTAATTAAATGTTCTAAATAATTTACCTCCTTTACAGAGAATTTGCATTTATAAAGTTTATGTTCAAAAATCTGTCAAAATTTTGAATAGGGTGATTATGAGTTCATGGATATCTTTACTAAAACAAGTTAGTCATCATCTTTTAATTCCAGTAACACTCTCTGAAAAATGGGGATCCTAGAATATTGATAATGTTGGTTCCATGTTGATTTTATTTCTCTAAATTAATTTCATGGAACCCTGATTACATGTCGATAACTGGGAGTAATTTTGAACCTCCTAATATGTCTAATGTGTCTTATATATTTGGAAGAGGGTGCACACCCCTTATTGTTACAGAATTTAGTGTTCTGTAATCACGGAAAATCTATATTTCGTTTCTTTATCTAGACCTTTCTTTTTACTATGACTAATGGACTATTCCAGGAACTTTGATAAGGTTCAATAATTCGCTTTTTAATTGGTCTTGGTTTGATTGGTCAACTATCCTATGGTATCCTATATGGTCTTACAAAAAAATGAAGGATGATTGCCTGTACTTGTGTGTAGTTCTGCATCCGTGATAGCGTTACTTTGAGATCATCGCTCGAATATCTCTCTATTTTTCAATAGCATTTTTATAATTTTTTCTTTTCAGGCTTACATTAATAATTTATTATAGAATTTACTTTGTTAATTGTTAATAATTTCTCATTCACGATTTGTTTGCTATGAGTACGTTTTGGGATTCCTATGTCCATGTTTGACAAATTTACTAGCCTAGAAATACACTTATATTCACCATAGCATAAGAGCCCAAAGGTCCATTGGAAATATTTTCTATTGGTTCAATGTATACACCAGTTATTTAATTCTTATACATTTTTTTGGCTTGTATATTTTATAACACTCGGAAATGCACATAGACAGGCGTTAATTAATTATTTTATTTTATTACTAATAAAACTTTTTTTGAACAAATTCAAAAAATATATATTTTCTTAATAAGAAAAATTGAAAGGGAAACATAGGCTAGTTTACAAAAATAATTCTAATTTATTTCACAATATAAGATTTAGTAAAAAAATATATTAAAAATTTAGGAAAACGTAATTTATTTTCTGATTGCGTGCTAACTGCGCCGACCCCACACCTGACTCCAGTTGTGGGCTGTCGCCCGCTTGCCCCTTGTACAATACGAAGTTTCCCCGCTGGCAGGAAGTTCTCCACATCCACGTGGTCAAAATCTTGTTATGATGTTAGCGAGAACGCGGTGCAAGGCGATAATTGAATAGCACGCGACTCAGTATATGGCCAAATTGATAACATTTTCCTAAATTACAAATAATAGGATGGAAAACCCACCCCTGTATCTCTAAAATTTATGAATTTAATCAAAACAAACTACGTTACCTTTTTAAAAGACATGATTATAAATTTAGATTGTTGGCATGGCTAAAACTGCGACCGATTCCTTTTAAATCTCGAAACGGACTCATCCTAAACCAAGCAGCTCCACAAGCGTCTTACCCCTCCCTAGTTCAAAGTAACGCTTATCCGACAAAATCTGTTATTTCTCGATTGTTGTGCGCTGTTTACTTAAACAAAATAATTGATAATCCCTTTTGCCATTTAATATTAATCTATATGACACTTGATTGAGCTACAGAACTGTATAGCAATAACTTTTTTTTAAAAAATAATCACTATACAAAACAACCTATATTTGGGGGAAACATTTTCGTGTGTGATTACGATCAAGATTTAGATAACCATAAATAGTAAAGAATTATTTTTGTTCACTTCGTCTCGGTGTTGGCTATTCTGACTGTCACTTTAATTCAAAACAGCTGACTGAATTAAACAACGACAAATTTAAGGTTTGGGCGTCAAGATAGTTTTTGTTATTGTTATTTACTATCATTATATTCCCACAATTTTATGAAATATATTCATGAGTATTAAATCTGGACAATTACATTTAGGTACAAGGTAACTTCATCGTGTATTGTTTATTAATATCAAGGTGTTCGCAAAATGTGTTAAATTATAGCCAACAATCTAAAAATTAAGATATGGCTCAAGATAGTAGTGTTAAAGTCGATTCTATTGAAATTCTTTCCAAAGAAGCCGATTCACTAAAGTCTAAGCTTGAAGATGAGAGACAGAAGCTAAATGATGTAACTTGTAAGTGTAATTATTTAAGATAATAAATTTGAACCCTTTCTAGGCTAGGCCTTTCTGCAAAACATTTCAATCAAATGTATACAATAGTTTTATTGTAAGTTTTTGTTTAGTGCCTTTATGACCAATTAAATAGTTATGGGTTTATAAGGAAGTAAAGGTGTTGCATATATGATACCTAGCTGTGATTTTCTTTCATGTAAGAATTTAAGCCTAGCCTCACATTCTTCAATAGTAAAAGAATCAACAATTTAAATAGTTCATGTTGCAATATGATCTATAATGTTCATAAAGCTGGTTTTCTAGCAATGGAAATAGAACTGAAATAATTCTATGAAATATTCAAATGTAGGCTAATGGAATGAGTACCCTAGTTTTTATCTACACTGTTACCAGTTGTGACTTAATATGTTAACCTACTTGACAATGGATGATATATGTGTGTACCACCTTTGTTAGAAAATGTATTGGTAAATATCGGTTCTAGATAGTCCTTTGATTTATCTATAAAAAATCACGAAAACAAAGTATTTACCTTGTAATGAAAAGATCAGATCATATTATGTGGTTCAATAAACATTTCAAGTCCCAAAATGCATTATTTTAATAGAAAATTATATCTACAAAAGTAGGAATTCCAGTTTCGTAGGTTATGAATGCCAACTTTAATACTAATGACTACTTCAACAAGTCACTGCATCTATGATCGCTTGTTCTATTAACTCTGCTAGATGACTCTATATATTTATTACGCATGCGTATTATTCCTTTGTATGATTGAAGAATCATGTCTAATATAATGTCTGGTTGCAGTCATAGTAAACAATTACCCAGTTTAGTCAATTAAGCTGGAGTGAAAGGCAGTACTGAGAATAAACCCCATTCCTGCCCTGAGTGTATATAAGAACGAGAAACATTTCTCTTTATTCATAAATAATACAAGATAACCATATTGCTTTAATTTAGTTCAAAGTAATCCAATATCATAAACAATGAACAAATAAGAGTAGTTTACATGGTAAAAATCTTTTTTAATTTTTAGCATTATGTATTTTTGTCGTGTTATATTTTTAGAAAGAGCATGATTTAGCCATTTAAAATAAAATTCCCCTAAAGTAGTGGGAAAAGTAAGTTCATGTGACTTGCATACTTAAGGCGGTTGAACTGTAACTAATTATCTAACTGTTTTTTGTCACTAGCAATGTTACAAGCCTGTTTGTATAATATACAGCAACAAATTTTATTCTGGGGCATTTTGAGTAAAAATGTCAATACTTCAGATTTTTTCTATATTTTAAAGTTATAACTTATTACTTTGGTTCATGGAGAAGTGTAGAATGTGAAAATGTAAACTTTAGTCAGAAAAATAAATCTAAACTGTGTTCAATGATCTGTATCCTTTTGGCAAAGCATTAGAAAGAACATAAACTTTCATTTGTCAACTACAATGTCTGTATAATATTCTTGATTTTCCAAATTATAGTAGTACAGTTAAATAACCTTTTTAACATTGATTGGTTTACTATTATTATATAACTTTTCCATTGTAAAAATTTAAGTTAGACCATTTAAGTATTAAAAAACAAGAGAAACTGAAGTCTGTTGTTATAATCACAAACTAAATCGTCCCTCTTTACTTACCTGATCCTTTCGTTTTTTCATGCTCTAAAGAAATTGAAAAGTTATTTTCTATGTATTATCTTACATATCTACTGTATATTTAAGCATGATAGCAGCAATAAATATTAATACAGTATAGGGATTTGTAATTTTTGTATAGAGACTCTTATTGAATAAAAAACTTTTTGTAAAATGACAACTGATGTAGGACAAAGCTTAGATACACATAAAAAAAAGGTGTAAAATTTATTTTGCAAAGAACATAAGTTTAGATCAGTTTGTTTTTTAATTCAGTGAAATAATAAATATACATTCTTTTTCAGTAAGTACTGTGGCTGAAAGACTAGAGTTAATAAATTATCTAAATATAAAACCACGTCGAGTATTGAAAGGCCATCAAGCCAAAGTTCTTTGTTCTGATTGGTCTCCTGATAAAAGACACATAGTTTCTTCTTCTCAGGTAAGTTTATTACAATATTTTCCAGGAAATTGGTTAAAATTATTGTATTAAAGAAGGACTGTGTTCAATTATTTTTCTGTATCTCCATCTATTAGTTGTCCATCTGTGAGGGGTGGGGGTTTCATGAAGTGTTACAATGGTTTTTATTATTTAAATCATCAGTATAATATGTATTTTAAATTATGTCCAGCAATATATTTTGTAAAGGTTAAGTTGAAGAATTTTTGATAGGTTAATCCATATCAAAGTTACTGCTTTTACCAGTTTTCCTGTAATAAATCATTTTAATTAAATGCAAATATGTTGGATGGTAATTTTATATCATTATATATTTTACTAATTTCTTTTATTTAGTATAATGGTAATATGTATTCTATATTTTGTATTTATTTGACATTTGGATAAATATTATATTAAAAATTGTATCGTAAGACAATTTGTTTAGGCCTACATTTTATTTGCTTTATGGTTAATTCTAATATGTAATTGGGTGATTGTAGTTTTAATGGTAGTAAACAATTTACAGTTGTGATAAATATTGTTAAGTATAGTGCAACACATTACAATCAAGCTCAAAGTCATGATAATAATAAGTATAATATGAATATCAATATAAGTGTATTAAAACAACATTATAAAACTGTTGGTAATTATTTATCAAGTCTGTATATAAATAAAATTGTCTAATTCGTTACTACATACCTTTTTTTTAATTGTACTACAGGGTTATCATAAAAGAATGGTAGGGTTTTGAATATGATTTAAATGAAACACAATTACTTACAACTGATATTGTTTATTTAACTAAATCATTGTCTGACACAGTTTTTTTTTCCCCATAACTAATAAATTTTGATATGTGCACCATTAATCGCATCGGCAAATGTCCAATCGATAATCAAGTTCTGCCCAAATGTTAGTTAACGGTTGTCATTGTTTCATTAATCTTGTTTCTTAAGTGATTTAGGTCACACAATTTTTATCGATAAACAATGTTTTTTGATGCCCAACACAAGAAGAAATCGCAAGGTTTCAGGTCTGGACTCTTAGGAGGCCAGCTATACGCTGGATAGATAGGTCCTTGCCGGCCTATCCATCAATGTCCAAACTTTTCATTCAGCGTGTCTGTGACAAATGCACTAAAGTATGGGTGTGCGCCATCTTGTTGGAAATAAAGTTGTTGAATGTTTTCGAGTTCATCCAGCTGAGGAAAACAATAATTGATTAACATATTGAGTTATTTTTATGTATACAAAAAACAACACACGATAAACAGCTAAATATTCAACTGACACAAGTGATGGTGCGTGAGAAATTTTCTCACAAGCCTGACAATAGGGTAGGTACACAGTTTACAGTCACTTTCAGGTGCACACTGGTGACGGAAACGGCCAAAGTTAAGTAGGCCACAGTCGCATTGAGGATAAGACGGGCTGCAAACTCCCCCCCTCCTAGCAACACAAAAATTCCATATAAAAAATTCAATTGTGCGGCAATTTACAGTGGGCAGCACGGCTACTCACTTGTTAATTTGTAACAATCATTGACATTTTGTTTGATTAGACACTGAAACCATGGAATCGGTAAAATAACACTTAAAAGTACATGAAAAATATTTTTAAAAACATTAAATAAATTATTATAAATATTTTAATTTTATTTTGACCCTTTCAAAGGTAAAAATTTTAACTCTGGAGCTGCCAACTACTTTGGCTATAGGGCCATGGTTTTTTGTGCGGTTATGTATGCTTAATAAAAATATTATTATGTATCACAATGTTCAGTAAAATACATGAATAAGGTAAAAATTACTAGTTTAGAACATTTACTTAAAAATTGTAAAAGTACAAAATTTGGGTACCCTACAAACCACACATATAACATTATATAAAATTTAAAATATACTAAATGTCACACATTTTATCGAGTTTTTGAAAGTACCTTTAGAAATATAATTTGAATTACAAAATAAATTATAATGGCTTTTATAAAAATTATATGACTTTCTAAGTAATCTATGTGAAAATTGCAATCACTAGTCAAAATACATTCTAAATGTTTATATCAGTTTTTTTTTTTCAAGAAAATGTATGTAACATGTTTTGTTTCCATCTTTCAAAAAGTCTTTTCCACTATCTAAGGCTGTATGGAGTTATATATCCTATAGACTTGCTTCAACCTCCTATTTTATATGCAGAAAGAGATTGTATATTTTTTTATATTGTTTGAAAGCACTGTTGTTCTTTGCCTATCATGCTCTCATCAATGGTCATGTTTTGATAAGGGACAAAGTAAATTTTCATAAAAGTTCATTTACTGGGTCCAGTAGTTTTTAATTTTTAATTTCTAGCCTTTGGACATACAGCACAATGATGTACAAAAAGTACCCAGTTACAACGATTTATTACAACATGAGTTCAGCTGATTCCACAGCCATCCAAATAATACAAATGACATATCAGCTGAATGATTTTTTTTCTATACTTTCAATCTGTGGAAGAGTTCCAGATAATATAACCAACAGTAATACAAGTGTAAATAGAGTTCGGTTATTTATTGACGGATATTACCACAGCAGAACTATAGTTGGTAACCAATCGGCAGTACTAGAGTTACTTATTATACATTTCTTATGTTTTGCTGAACATTAGCTTCGATTTTGATACATATCTAAATTTAATGCATGTGGTTTCGTATTGCTTTTGTAAATATATTGGCTTGGAGTTGATGGTGGTGGAATGTTTTCTTGCTAGGATGGTAAAATGATAATCTGGGATGCCTTCACAACTAATAAAGAGCATGCAGTGACGATGCCTACGACATGGGTCATGGCTTGTGCTTATGCTCCGTCGGGAAATTTGGTAGCTTGTGGGTAAGTTATTTAAGCTTTCATATATAGTTTAGAGAGTAATTTACTATGGTAATGTAAAGAATCAATGGTACAGATATTAAATTTTAACATTTGCTCTACCCAGTTTTAGGTTATGCGAGAATATTTTAGGGCTTACCAATCAAAAATAAAATGGCTACAATTAGTTCAAAACCATAAAACCATTTATTTTGAAAACATGTCAATACAGTCTACTCTTGATTATCTGCAATAATGATAGAATGAGGGATACTGGGTAAAGAAAAAAATCACTGTTAATCCACACAAAAAATGTTATATTGTCGATTAAAAGTAATTATGAGGTGATACAATTTAGTATAGTAACTTAAATTTTAGTGTAAAGAATCAATGGTACAGATAACTGCGCTACCAAGTTTTAGGTTATGTGAAAATATATTAGGACATACCAAGCAAAAAGAAAATGGCTACAATTAGTTCAAAACCATAAAACCATTTATTTTGAAAACATGTCAATACTGTCTACTCTTGATTATCTGCAATAATGATAGAATGAGGGATACTGGGTAAAGAAAAAAATCACTGTTAATCCACACAAAAAAACTCCAAAAAATGTTATGTTGTCGATTAAAAGTAATTATGAGGTGATACAATTTAGTATAGTAACTTAAATTTTAGTGTAAAGAATCAATGGTACAGATATGTGCGCTACCAAGTTTTAGGTTATGTGAAAATATATTAGGACATACCAAGCAAAAAGAAAATGGCTGCAATTAGTTCAAAACCATAAAACCATTTATTTTGAAAACATGTCAATACTGTCTACTCTTGATGCAATAGTGATTTAATGAGAGATCGTTGATAAAGAAAAATTACTGTTAATTTACAAGAAACCTCCAAAAAATGTTATGTTGTAGAAAAAAAGTAATTATAATCACACTGCAATTTAGTAAATTTCCTGTTAGAATACAACAAATAAAAGCACAATAAGATCTAAACTGTAAATAATGGTGTAGTCTCTACCTAACCAAGGTTATAAAGTTAAGCTAGGTAGAGAAACGAGAAATCAGGAGATACACAAAAGTTTTAAAGGCTAAGATGTCTAAGGTGTAAAACCCGCTTCCAGAACTAATAATAATAATGGTAGGAATAAAAATGTTCAGAAAAAATATTTATAGTTTTGTATGGACAAAAATATGAAAATGTAATAGAAAAGGTAAAATACTGACAAGGAAGACTATTGTAGTTAGTGTTTCTTCAAATAATCTGTTACAGTTTCTTGTTTTTAAACCGTACATTTCAACATTTCTTACAGTTCCATTTCCTTGTCTTTGAACTCTATGTTGCGACACCCATTTATAGGGTATGGAAATTATGAGGTACTGTTGCTGAATCTACACCTTTCTTCACATAGTCTTGAGTTACAGCCCTCTCTTTCATCTTTCTTGCTTACTCTGAATTCCAGAAGATATTTAAATTAAAAGCTGAAAGAAAAGACAGTAGTCAGACCAGTTGTAACATACGAAGCCGAGTCATGGACCCTAACAGTAAGAGATAAGAACCTACTACATAGATGAGAAAGGAAAATGCCTTGTAAGATCTATGGGGTGATTAATGAAGGTGGACAATGGGGGATGAGAAGGGGTAGAATTGCATGGACAAGTCCTGTGCAGAGAATGAATGAAACGAGATCTAAAAAAGTATCTCAATGAAAACCAGAGGGAAGACGACTGAGAGGAAAGTCTAGGACAAGATGGGTGGAAGATGTAGAGGACCTCTTGAGAAGGTTGGGGAATCTGGAGTAGGAAAAAGTTGTGAGACCGAGGCGGGGTCCTACATGGACTGTACCACCGAGGATAGTGATGGTGATGTCCACTTTTACTTAATTTATTAACGAACTTCCTTATTACAATTCTAGAAATTGTAAAAAAATTATAACTATAGGTCTTTTATGGAAATGCCATATTATTTCCCGGTGCAACAGGTGATGTTATACAAAGTAATTTGGCACTATTTTTAACCTACTGTTTATATACGAAGGGTGTAAAATAAGTTAGTGACTTTGAGAATATGATTATTTTTTCGTACCAAAATTTTATTTTAAATATATTTTTTGCCACGTAATCTCCTTCTAGCTTTATACACTTTCTGTCCAACGGTTTTGGAACTTCTAAGCTTTCCAAAAAATATTATTTCTAAAACTCTGCAAATATGCTTTTTTGCCATGTTTAATACAAATCCTTTTCCCATGAGTCATTTCTTTATGTTTGTGAAGACAAAAAAAGTCTCAAAAGGACAAAACTGGATAATTGAATGGACAAAGGACCAGTTTGTTGCACAATTAGACTATTTTGGACATTTCAATTGGAGACATAATATGAGCTGATACATTGTCACTATGCAATTGTCTATGTATTGCCTCTACTATAGAAGAGATTTGTTTTTGTTTGATAGCTTTTCCATCAATTTCCATGAAATTTATAGAATAAAGAACACTAAACTCACTTGGATTGTCCTTGAACATGTTCAAACACTGCTTTAAAATGGTCACACGATTCTATTTTTATTCATCTGTGAGCAAAGACAGTATCATCTTGCTAATAGCTTTACTAATAGCTTTTTCATGTCCAAATGTTCATGCAAGATATTAAAAAGAAGTTAAACACCTGAGGTGTTTTTACTTGACGGTTGTCCAACACAATATCATGGATTTTATTGATCTTCTCTCTCAAGTTGTGTCCTCTTTGGATGACCTGGAGATTCAGGATCATTCATGCTTGTATGACCATAACGAAATTCAGTGAACTACTTTTGAACTGTTCCATGTGACAGATCAGAGTTCTCATAATACTACTTTAGCTTTTCTTCTATTTCTTTAATAGTTTTCCCACGCAAACAATAGTACGTTATCATCACATTAAATTTATTTTTTCCTTTTATAGTAAAGAAAAACTTTCCACTTTCAAATTATGTGAACAATTTTTTAATAGACACTTTGTATATACAATATAACTAAAATGGCAAACATCAATGATAAAACTTGCTATTTGAGCATTAACTCTTAACAGTCACTGACTATCAAACAGCCCTTTAATATATAGACTTAACTTTACAAATTGTTGAATGGAAAAATTATCAAATATCAAAATGTAACAGATTTTTAATGGTTTTTCTAGAATAATGTACCTATAGGTAGGCTTACTACAACATCTTACATTCATTCATTTTATAACTTTTAAGTTCTGCATACATTGATGTTCAAGTTTGTTTTCTACAAGCTGATTCAAAGTTTCTTAACTCTAATTTAGAATTTTAATTAATAAAATATTTCCATTGAAACTATATATTAATACAATTCATACAAACCAATATTTAACTTCAATATACTAAAAGTACTCCAGCAAATTCCAATTTGTCCTTCATTTTATAAAAGACACAAATTGATATTACAACACATGATTCTAGACGCTTTTTTCAGGTGATTGTGATATCTCTCTTGACTTCAAAGATATTATTTTGTAAATCCTCCAGTGTTCTAGTATTGATGTAATAAATACACTGTGTCAATCAGATAGTCTTACAAAAGAAATGTAGAAGAGACAAGTCCAGTGAGTGAATTGACAAATGTTTTTTAAAAGAATAATCAATCATTAAAACCTCACAAAGCATCTTCACTGTTTTATTGGAAGTGTGACATGTTATGTCGTCTGTTGGAATTAACAATAATATTTATTGATGCAAGTTGAAGTTAGTAATTGTGTAATAACAAATTTTGTTCTATGATTCATTACCCAAACTTGACAAACAACACTACAACTTTCACAGAGTTAGTGGCAATCCAAATTGATGTAAATTTATTATTAACATATCCATTTACGTGGAACCAAGCTGTGTCACTGAAGAAAGTCAGTTTAAGCTGATTTTCAACTGATTTGTGAGTATATCTATCTATCCATTAAACTATTCGTAGTAGGCAACAAGCTTTTCTGAATCCTGTATCATCCTAATAATGAAATTGTTTCACAGTATTTTGTGTACAGTCTAATTTGATTTATTTGGTCTATTTAGTGGTTTGGACAACAAAGTGACGGTGTATTCATTAAGTCTTGAAGAAGATGTTTCAACTAAAAAGAAAACTGTGGGCACACATACAAGCTACATGTCTTGTTGCACTTTTCCTAACTCTGACCAACAGGTGTGTAATTTAATTTGAGACTAATATTTATTATTTGATGTAGCTTAAGTGTATTATTAGTGAATTTATGGTGTAGAGATTTTAGTTATTACGAACTGTAATGGGATGGAATTTCATTTCTCTAGTATGATCTCATTACACTTTTAATAATCAACACCTTATCCAAAAAACAATATCTTTTACCAAACCTACTTTGTAATTTTATACCGAGGCTTTCAATAATCTATCCTTTAACAAAACTAATATTTCAATAATATAATATAGTGTTAAGTAATGTAATATGTTTAGGTTCACAGTTAAGATTAGGTCATGACCAAAGTTGGTTAGTTTTAAAATTATGTTACTGTATCTAGTAATTATATTATATTGGTGCTTATATATAAATAATATTGTAATGTTTGTTAATTATATATTTTGCCCATAATTTTTATCTTGAATTAATAATATGTTTTAAAATTATAATTTATTAATTTTATTTGGTACTGTATTATCCTAACTGATTGGTCACTATAATATTTATAAAGTTTTTTATTTGCCAGAGCAATCTATTGATTGTACACTTTCCTGTTTACAGCTGTTTCACTTATGTATCTGGCATCATCAGAACAAACACTTATTTCATTAAACATTACAAACGTTTTAAAAATTCTTTAAAAAATAAACATCATTGTAAGTTTAAAATTGTTTAAAAAAAATAATTTGTCAAGTTTGTAGCATTGTATACTTTGAACTGTTGACCTGTGTTGACTTTATCTCTTGGGTTGTCTATTAGGTGAAAGATGAGGTTGCTTATCTATCCTCATGTTTAATCTAATAAATTAATCATTTTATGCTAATAACAGAGGATAATTCAGTAGCCTAATAGATATAGCTTGAATAATTGTAAGTACCCAGACATTCTTTAAACCAAAAATGATGTAAAATAAAAACCAGCAGGAAGACCTCAGAAAGATGATAGTCTGAAAGACGAGTGGCTGAGAACCAAGAAGACTAGACAGAAATTATCCGGGGGGTCATGGTTATTTTTGGGCTGTAGCACTGAAGGTCTTATATTAAGTCAAATTTAGAACATAAACTAGTTACTACTAAATTATATAGCTACTTACTAGCATTAATAACGTAATCTGTTACTAACATATTCCTCGAATATACTTGGACAAAATCTGATCTTAATGTTACAAAATATAAATACAGTAGAACCTCTGTTAACTGGCCTCGGATCAACCGGTCCTCGGATTAACCGGCCTATTTCGTAGTGTACTGGTTCGATGAGAGTTTCCGAAAATAAATTTTAATTGAAACACCAAAGTGGTGGCGAGTCAAAGACTTTGTGGATAGCGGTATCCCATTGTCGGCGGCTTAAAACACCGCGGCATTGCTACCCGTCGGTATAGCAGACATACACTGGCAAAAACGTTTGATGGGCCGCTTTTTTTTCCCACGAATCAATTTAGTATACATTATGGAAAATATAATATTTCTTTTCAGTTTTCTTCTTGTCTTTGACTGGTTATGATCTATGTACAGTATATACAGTAAATAAAAATGAGCGAGTTACGAAAACGGAAGCGTGTGTTGGTTTCGTTTGATACATGATTAAATGTGTTAAAAAGACTTGACAGAGGGGAATCTGTAAAAAAGCTTTGTGACGAGTTTAATGGGAACCTCGGATTAACCGGCCAAACGGGCAACCGGCCCGGATGTCAGTCCCGACTAGACCGGTTAACACATTCACTGCTGTAAAAATGACCATTAGGGTTGGATAATACTAAAAATTTTTTTTATCGCCAAACCTTACCTTTCTAATGTAGAAGTTCAGTTTTAGGGTTTAAAACTCGATTCCAGCTCGACTTCCTTCAAATCCAGGACTTTGAAGTCATGCCCCGCCGGCGTCCTGGCCGCATCATACCACGTCCACCATTGCCCATCACCGATGTCTTGGCCACAACGTAAGCACGACGTAAAGGTATCGGTCACCACAAACGAACGACGAGCCCACGATCCACAAACGAAGGAAGTCGTAAACAAACACAAGGGATATTGAGAGTAAAATAACTAAAAAACACAAAATAAATATCAATAAAACACTCGTCACCGACCGCAAACCCTGTAAGCGCGATGTAAAGGTATCGGTCACCACAAACGAATGCTGAGCCCACGATACACAAACGATGAAGTCGTAAACAAACACAAGGGATATTGAAAGTAAAATAACTAAAAAACACAAAATAAATATCAATAAAACACACTCGTCACCAGCCGCGAACTCTGTAAGCGCGACGTAAAGGTATCAGTCACCACAAACAAACGCCGAGCCTCCGATCCACAAACGAAGCAAGTTGTAAACAAACACAAGGGATAACCTTAAAATGCGGGCAAACTCAACCCTTCTATCACAAATGGCTGGTCCACACTGAGCAATGGAAAACATTGCTTCTGTCTGCCCCGCCAGCGTCGCGGCAGTAGGGCACGCACGGCAGGCCCGCCCCGCCGGCGTCCCAGCCGCACTCAATGTGTTAAGAGGGGTTCTACTGTATCCAGAATATCATTTTTTAATTAAAAACTCTAAATATCTTAGTTATTTTGGTGGCCCCTTTAGACATTTTAAACAATTGGTTTTCTGTACATCTAAGACTATATTGTACATATTCATACATATCGTGATCCTGTTCCCTAATGTGGGTCTAGGTTTTAACCCAGTCTTGCTGATCACCCTGTCGCTGTCCCTCTTCCACTTAAAGAAACACCCTTTTTATTTGTCTTGATATTGTCTGTCCACTCTCATCCCATGTTCTTCTGCCTTGTTGCATTGTCCTAAGATCTTGTTTGTTCTTTGTCCACTTTACATATAAAAATATTTTGATCTTGTTATACTATGGCAGATATGAGTTGTATATAAATAGTATCAACTCAGAGCTGAATTTATACCTGCTACACTAGTTGTTATTGTTCTTTTATATTTGTCACTTTCCTCTTATTTAAATTTTGTTCAATCCATTCAATCTGCTCCTTTCTGGTATGCTTCTTAAAAAATTCAACTCTTGCCGAAACATTGCTCTTTAATAAAATAATATTTTTACGAGTTGCAGTTTATAAACATTGCTGTAGTAAACATTATATAATTTTTTAGCAAATGAGCAAATATATTACAGCAGGCTTAATATTTGGCAATAAATACCAGCTTTATTATATTCTCTTTCTTTCACACATCATAGTTTTCTACTCATAAATTCTTCAGTTTGAATATTAATTATAATTAACCTTCAAAAACAAAAAGTGACTTGTGAGGAGGAAGGTGTAGAGTACCTTAAAGTGTATATCTGAATGTCCCTGCTTACAGAGAGCATCAATCACTAACAGTGATGTGATGTATCTAGCACCTGTCGTATTTCATTTTCAGTGAAACAACTTAAGGGGAGGTATTAAGCATGGTAATAATCAAGTGGAAACTATTCAGATGGTTAAGTTAAAAAAAGTGTGCAAAAACACCAAAATAATTTGATAATATCCTCTTGCTCGTACCAACTTGTAGGGCCTCCTATTTTATAGTTTGGTGTTACGTGTTAGCTAAATCAATTATTTTAAAAGAATAATACTTGATTTAGTCAATAAACTAATAAAACATATGTTTTTATCTAGATACTAACAGGCAGTGGCGATTCAACCTGTGCATTGTGGGATGTTGAGTCTGGTCAGCTGTTACAAAGTTTCCATGGACATGCAAGTGATGTGATGGCACTTGATCTTGCACCTTCAGAGACTGGCAACACATTTGTGTCTGGCGTAAGTTATAATGCTTAAATCTGAACATTGGTTTAGACCAAAAAATTACTGTACAAGTGATCACTTATGATGTTAACTCATTTTAAAGAAAACAATATTATTGACAAAATGTGTTTTTAATCTCAATTAGGGGTTCAAACTGGAATTGAAAATCTGTTTTGACTAAAACATATTAGTTTCTTTTGCGTTTTTAATATTTACAATGAAATATTACTTTATGAATTTTATTTTTACATTTATTATCATCCGTCTTTTCTCTTTTATTGTTACTTAAAAATAATTTGTTTTTACAGTAAGTAAAAGACTCAAGAAGACTATTAGTTCTGAACTAGTTCGCTGTATCCAGATTGATAGATTATAGATGTTTTTCACAACAGCAACCAAAAACACATGGACAGCTATTTTGTACAATTTTACATATGCAGAAGGAAACCTTCTGTTTTGTTATAAAAGGAATTTCTTTTTAACTACAAAACATAATGACACTTTATTAGTTTCTTGGAAATCTTTGCCATTAGATGGTGAAAAAGACGTACAGTATAATTTTTCTAAATTCAGAATAAAAATAACAGTGAAACTTCTTATCAAATTAATATGATTGGTTTTCAGAGTTGTGATAAGATGGTGTTAATCTGGGATATGAGGACAGGTCATTGCGTCCAATCATTTGAAGGACATTTATCTGACATAAACAGTGTCAAGTTCCACCCCAGCGGAGATGCAGTTGCAACGGGTTCAGACGATTCCACTGTATGTTTATTTATTTAAATTATTTTTAAACTAGCATAGGTTAGCATAAGAAATATAAATAACAGACGTGCTATGTCCAGGGACAAAGTCTGAACAGTCGGAAAAAATCACTTTAAATAATTCACAACACAATTAAGCACACCACAATTACACATTATAAAATAACATTGTAACATATTATACATAATACAGTGAGAATAACATTAAAACAAAATTATTTAAGTTACAGAGCTACACACCATGACAAAAAAAAAACAAGATAGATTCATTCTTACATAATATGCCCACATATATCATCGGATGCAAGTACACCAAACACCAAATATTGGTTTTTAGTTTCTATATTCCACTATGTTACTTTTGGTTTCAAAATTAAACCATTTTAATTTAAAACTGATTTTTATGATTTTTTTTTTTCAAATAAGTTTTCTGAACATAAATTTTTGTCAATAAAAAATTTTTAAGTTTTAAATTAAATTTTGTCATATTTTCAGTTCGTCATACAACTGTAATTTCTTTAACTTGGTTAAATTAAAAATTTTGTTTCTAGAAAAATAGTGAACACAACATTTGTTTCCAAGTGTCGATTTTTAAATTGATTTTCACACATTTTAAATTTGTTTATAATTGTTTTAATTTTCTACAAATATGATTTGTTATAAAAAAAGAGTTATGCCAAGTTATTTTTGAATTGCTGTAGACAACTATTTAATTTTATAGGGAGCAGTATTAATGAGTTTTCAAAAGATTACCAGCAAATTCTATTTACAAGTGTCAAATCAGTGGCTGTTAAAATTTTCAAAAATGCACATTATTCTTACCTTTGAGATTGAAAATTGTTGATAACAAACATTTACAAATATTTTTCGAAGTACTGACTTCAAAACAAAACTATTATGCATTTTTTTTTTTTTTGAAGAAATTAAACTACAATGCAGCACAGTTTCCCAATGAATTTATTATAAGATTTCTTATTCTGTATTTGTTGCAGATTTTTTTTTTACTCTCCAATTTTGTTAATAAACAAAACCAAACTTAGGCCTAAATTCATAATATCCTTTTTTTTAGGGAACATTCCGAAATTAAAATATTTAATTTGTTGTCCCAATAAAAATAAATCGTTTACTACACTAGATACTGTAAGAAAAAATTTATAATTGTATTATTTATCATTGTATGTATATCTTGTATTATGTATCTTGCATGAATATTAAAATGCATTTCTTTTCCTAGTGTCGGTTATTTGACTTACGAGCAGACAAAGAGGTGGCAATCTACAGCAAGGAAAGCATTATCTTTGGTGCAAATTCTGTAGACTTTTCTGTCAGTGGTTAGTTGATACATATTTACAGTTGTAACTATTTTTGTTGTAATACTGTTGACATTTTTTGTTAATTGATAAGATATCACAGAAAATTTTCATTAAAAAAATAATAAAGTGCTAGGATTATCTACAAGTAATTGTTGAATTAAAAATTGTATTTAGAAAAGTTTTCTTAGTTTTGATAAAAACTAATAAATATATACTACAGGCGAAACTCGTTAATCCGAATATTTGTTCGCTCGAGGCGTTCGGACTATCAAAAAGTTCGGATTACTAAGGAAATGAAAAAAAAAAAATGCCAGAAATAATCTAAAACAAATTTTATTACTGTACAATAAATTTAAAAACTACAATACAGTAAATAAAGTTGTACAATACGTGTCACACAATAAACTGTGTACTGTATGTTAAAACCATTTCTCCAAACAACTTTGTACTAACAGTGAAATGACCTGACTAGTGACTCATCTCAACTACATCCTTTACTTTGTTTACGTTTCCGTTGTTGTGACATGGGAATTCTAAGAAATGGCAACTGAAGGCTGTTCGGAGTAGCGCGGCATTCGGAGTAGCACGGCATTCGGAGTACTGTGCATGCGGATTAACGAGGCCTGCCTGTAGTTTCGAAAAAAAGGAAAACATTCTTTTTTTTTTTTAATGAGACATTAATGATATTTCTGAGATAAAAACTCCTCAGTACAATGTTTCAAGTTTAATATTAGTTTTGTGAGTGATAAATCCAATATGGTGAAATTGGAGCAGAGCCTTAATCTTAGTTTTCTTTACAGGTCGGTTACTGTTTGCTGGTTACAACGATTACACAGTAAACGTATGGGACTCCCTAAAGTGTGCACGAGTTAGTTTGCTCTACGGACATGAAAATCGTGTGTCGTGTCTGCAAGTCTCACCTGATGGTACAGCACTCTCTACAGGCAGCTGGGATTATACTCTAAGAGTAAGTTATACCTTGAAGTTGTTTTGTAGTTTATAAATTTACAGTGGGCACTAAAATACAATTCAATTTGTTTGATGATGTTATCAGCAGTAAAAAAAAAAACCAGCTGACTCTTTTGTTCACAGCTGATTACGATAAGTGAATGTTTATTGTTTATGTTGTGAACAAGCCATGTAAGTTGCTCCTCCCCAAACACTTTTATCTGTAATGGAACTATGATTTTTTTTATAAATATGAGTTCTTATCTCTCACTTACCCGTATATTTTGCTACTCTGGGCGATATCAGAGGAATAGTTGTTCTCAATAATGTTTTTAAAAACTCATTTCTTATAATTAATATTAATTTATTGAAAAATCAAAATAACACATCAGTAAAAGATTTGTTCATTCTAAAATCGATATATATTAGAAAAGAAAATAAATATATAAAGTAATTTAATTTAGTTTATACTTCTGAGATATTAAATGAATTAATTTAAATAGCCGTGTGCTATTCTATAACTTTTTTTTTACTTATGAAGATGCCAAGTCCTGATGTAAATACTTTTGTTAACAAACAATATATAACTTTTTTTTTTTTAATTCTCATGTTTTACACAATTCTTATAAAACACTTTAACATTTCGTTCAACTAACTTCTGTCCATCTCACTTATAAATTGTTGATTTAAATTTTGACTGAAGGACAATTACGTCCATTCCCTATGGGAGACTTCTTGCGACTGACTAACTAATAACATGCGGTTCATCTCTCCCGCTCCAAACATTTTTCTCAATTGTCCTGTTCCTTACCATATTTGGACATTGTATGATCATTCCTATTTCCTTATTTGGACATTGTATGATTGTAAACACACCTACCTCCTTGCTTAGAAAATGTTCTTTTTATATGACACACTAAATTGTTTATTTAAGCTCACTTTTTATTAATTTATTCCTTAATTCTAATACATTTTTATTGGCATATAATACTTTCTAATATTACATTTGAACCAAACTATTATTTATTTATTATTGACTGGTTGGAAGATGTCCCATGCTTACAGCCATAACCTCAATTAAAAGTGTGATGATGGTTATAACACTTGAACCTTGCATTTTTTTTTTTAGTTAAATATTTGTTTCATTATGGTAATAAGTAGATAATACATGAAGAAAATGTTTACTGAAAGATTTCCAGATCAATGTTACATGTTGTAATGTTATGAAAAAAATTATATACAAGTTCCAAATAATTTGATTAGTCAAAGACCATCTATTCTATCAGAGAAAAATTAATGGTTGATAAAGTGACCTTAAATGAACGATTTGCATTTCTAGCTGTCCAATCAGAATCTTGGTTTATGATTTTCTAACCCAAGTAACCTCAAGGCCATTACCAATCCTTCTTTAAAATATATATATAAAGGGCATGCCAATTTTCATATGTATGGCTGCTGTTAAGAGATGCATTGCACTTTATAATCATAAATTTCTATAAACATTTATAACGTCACAAATTCCATCATAAAAAGTTAGCCTAAAATAAACGACACCAAAACAAAGCAAAGTTCAATGACCCACAAAGCCAACCAAGAAACCGACACTAAAATATCAGCTGATAGGCCTAAACAATTTACGAAAGTAATACACAAGGAAAAACATCATCAATAACTAAATTAACTATGTCAAAACCAATTCACACCCCAAGAATTCACCCAAATCCATATAGAAATGGATATTATCAAATATAATTCTCAAATATAGAATAAAGCCTAGACAGAGCCTTGTAACATGAAAACCTATAACCTCACATCTAAACAAACACATTGAAACCAATTCCATAATACTATCACAAACACTACACCATAAATTAATATAAGCACTACACATATATATATATATATAGCCTCAGTAAACAACTATTTTTTATTTTAATCATCAGAAGATAGCATATACAATATATGAAGGTAAAACGCATTCCCTATGAACGCCATGTTTTTGTTAGTACAACTAGATCAAAGAAACGACTATCACAATCGAAATTAATAAAATCAAATAAAAATAAATAATAAGTCACAATATCTGTTAGAATAGTAAAACAATCCTTAAAGTAAATTTAAGAACATAAATAGTAACCGTAAGACCCAAATGTTATATAATTAGAATTAGAACTAGGACTACTTGAGTCATAGATATAAGTACGTCATTCTGTTGGAACGGGAAATTATACAATTAACAATAAAATCAGTAAACTCATTTAAGAATCGGCAATGTAAATATGAATAAATATTATCACGAGACCAAAGGCAAAAGAGACATAAAGTAATACCAAAATTATAATTTATTCAAGTCAAGAACATCAAATTGTACAAAACGAGAGAATATTATTTGAGTAACCAAGGGAACGGAAGAACAGTGCATGCTGGGAACCGCGGCAACAATTAAATTCCAAAACCGAAGCCAAAAATTCATTCCAATCCAAGACTTCAGAGCCCAAAGATGAAAATTTCTATTCGTAATTTTAAAAGTGATGCCGTCAAGTTTTAGTATGTTAAAACAGTATAAACAGTGGTAAATTCAGTGCTAAATCACACAGAGAGTGGTATCCTCTGTAAATTTAAACATAATAAAGTCCAGAAACTCTTAATATTGAAGATAAACTTTAACAAATTTTACAATTCATAAGCCTATTTCAAAAAAGAACACCGATCCTAAATCTCAATTTTTCTTAACTGTAACTTCACAAAATGCGTTAAAAACAGTTTGTTCATGTCTGGTCGAGTGCCTGCCCCGAGAAAATAATAAATATTAATTACTAATATTTATAAAAGAACTTTGTAATTCTATGATAAAGATATATGTAATGAACCCAAACCTAGAGCTAGCCTGGAATAATTTAACTTTATAATTAAAGACAATTTAACCTTGTTGTGTTATTAAAAGAACTCAAAAGCAAATATTATTAATGTTTAACAAGAAATAATTTACTAAAAGAAAATATTTATAATTTAAATGAATAAACAAATGAATTTATATAACTGAAATTATCTGCATTATTGTCAACTTATTTAGTAGTAGTTGAAGACTAGTTGTAGATATTTCAAATAAATTTTTAATAAAGTAACTTCACTATTTTGGATTTTATAATAAAGATAAAATATTTTATAACATATAAGAATAGTATTATGTTATAAATGGCGCCGCAACGATTAGGGCATGAACAAACTGAGAATTCAACAGAATGACTTAGGTTAAGTAAATATATTATATAAGTAAATTGAAATTAAATTTAAGACAACAATTTAGAAATAAGGATTCATTCAACTTTAATTATAAGATTGAACAAATTTAATAGCCTAGAATAAGATATGTATTAGAATTAAGATTAGCCTAATTTCAATTTAATAATTTATCTATTTAAACTCAAAAACATATACCAAAATCAAAAATAATAATTTAAAATGGACGCTAACCAAGAAGAAAGTAGCAAATATAACCTTAGGCCTAAAATTAATCCCACCCTTAGGCCTAAAATTAATCCCACCGGAAAAGCCAAGGAAGGGAAATTGAAAACCTTTAGAGAGACTATTGATGCCAATGACACTGAACTAAATGTTAGGCCTAGCCAAATAGAGGTTATGGAGCAGAGTAGTGCTAGTAGTGTCCAAGATACAGAACCAAATGTCCCTACGTTATTAGAACAAATGACGCTGTTAATTAACAATCTACAGATTAACATCGACCATAAATTTAAACAAAATCAAAATGAATTAGAGAAGCAATTAGAGAACCAATTAGAAAATAAATTTAAACAAAATCAGGAAAAACTAGAATTAAAAATGATTCAAAATGAATCCAATTTGAAGGAAAATTTTGAAATAGTCCAGAAAGAAATTACTAATTTAAAGGAATGTTTGGCAATACAGATAGCTATAGTAGAAACTCAATTTACAGATAAATTAATTGAAATGGAACAAGCTGTGACAGAGAACAACCAAAGAATAGACAACCTAGAAAGTAGATTAGATTCCACAATCAATAGTCAGAGTTTAAATGAGTCCCTAGACCTACAGAAGGCCACAATTGAGAAGCAATTGTTACAAAATAAAAATAATGTGATCCATGAGGTAAAAGCTATGATTGCTGAACTACCGAAATCAAATATCGAAAATGCCATACCATCCCATATAAACGTAACTTGTGGAGGTAATAGTCAAGAAATCAACAATTTAACTAATCCGACACTTCCTAAATTTAACGGAAGACAGAATAATCCAAATGATTATCTGGATAGATTAACAAGATACTACGAGAGGTTAACTTGTCGACAAATCAACCAGATCGGATACAACAGAGACTGTCTATTCGACATAATCGACAACAGTTTAGAGGGTAGTGCTGCTCGGTGGTGGCAATTAATAAAAGGCGATACTACAAATTTCCAGCAATTCTGCGAAGAATTCCTATCCAAGTTTTGGAATAGGGATGTTCAAAAAGGAATTAGGCAAAAACTTGAACTCGAACAATATCGTTTAGGAGGAAAACTCACTCGAAGTGAATACTTCATTGACAGGGTGTTAACAATGAAGTCGATGACTCCCCAACCACCGGAGGAAGACATCATCGCAACCCTAGTAGAACATTTTGACCAACGCATACAGGATGCGCAAAGAGTACAAAATATAAGTACAATAAAGGAATTTGCTGACCTCCTCCAAAGAGAAGATACGGAAGAGGCAAACTCGGAAATTAGGAGACGTAATAATACAAGCCCGAGAGGAACACAAAATCCCACCAACAACAGACCATTTAGACATTACCAAACAAATACTAACTACAACCAACCACAAAAACCACCCTTTAGGAATTATCAATCCCAAAACGAGTTCAGAAAGAACAGAGAACACCCTTATAAAAGTCAAAATAGCTACAGACCCAATCAGAGGCCCACCAACGGTTATGGCCAACATTATACAAACAATTATAATCAAAACCGAAACTATAACCAGAAAACCAACTACGATAGACAACCAGAACCCATAAGGACTGAGTTCAAATACAGACAACCACAACAAGACCAAGAACGATATTATCAACAAAAAGGCCCATACCAAGAGCGAAGAGAGGTTAGGTATCCTACAAACGAGCAAAGAATGGTATGTCAAGCTATAGCAATGAATACTAAACCACCGACACTAGAGAAACCAATACAAGTGCCTCAGGAGGAATGTAACCAAGAGTTAAACTCCAACGCACTGGCCTAGACCAAACTTCGAATAACAACCAAGGCTGTACAGGCAAAAGCGAGAGATATCTGCGAGAAAAACCTGAACACTCTAAGTCAGTGCCAACAAATTTTACAAAAATCGGAACAGAGCCACAAAAAGAAACCAAATCATACTATAATGATTACAACATCTCAAACCTTTATTACGATAGAGAATTTCTATTAAATGAAGACAATGACAATAGTCCAGATCAAACCAACTGTAAGTGTCCAGAAATAACTATAAATTTAAATGGTATATCCACAAATACGTTAGTAGATACGGGAAGCAGTATATCCTGTATTTCTGATAACTGGTTCCAGGTAAACAAGAACAATTTAGGTCATTTTGAACAGTTGCCAGTGAGTAACACATTCATCACCACTGCGTTGAACAATAAATCGAAACGAATTTCACACATTGTGCTATTAAAAGCCCAAATAAAACATATCGAGTTTGATATCCAATGTATAATTGTCCCCAACCTTATTAAAGATTGCATAATGGGAATAGACGCAATACGTATGCTAAAAATGGAAATAAATTTCAAGATTAATACAATTACTATAATGAGTAAGGATAATAGAATATTAATAATGAAGTTCGATAGCGAAAGTAATGAGTCAGCAGGATGCAAAATAATAAAATACGACGACAATGAATATAGAATAAATAACAATAATCAAACTCAAAATCATAATAATAACAACAACAGTGAAATAAACGATTTAATTAAAGACAACGATAAACTCAACAAAATAGAAAAGGACCTAATAATCAACCTAATTAAACAAAACAATATAGTATTTTCAGACAAACCTGGACGTTGCAACATGTACCAACACCATATCAGGGTAGACAATCCAGAACATTATAGAGCCCAAAGTTATCCAATACCCATAAATTTACAGGATGAAGTAGAGAGAAAATTAAATGACATGCTCGAGGACAATATAATTGAGGAATCAAACAGCCCATTTGTAAACCCTATTATAATTGTCAAGAAGAAGACTGGCGATCTCCGTATATGTCTAGACATGAGACGTATAAACGCACTAATTACCCCCGACTATGAATGTAACAGAAGCATTAATGAGCTATTAGCTAAAGCTACAAATTCCAACTGGCTGACTACATTAGATCTTACCTCTTCATACTGGCAGATTGAGCTAGAACCACAATCTAGACAGTATACAGCATTTCAATTTCGAGGCAAAGTGTATCAATATGTTGTAACCCCTTTTGGCCTATCCACTTCACAAGCTGCCCTAGTAAGAGCACTAGACCAAGTATTCAAGAACACGATAGAAAACTTTTCTTTAGTCTACATTGATGATATATGTGTTATATCACCTGATTTCAATTCACACTTACAACACTTAGAATATGTATTTAGAAAACTTGCAGATGCAAAGATGACAATAAAACTGTCTAAATCAATCTTTTGTCGAGATAGAGTTCCTTTCTTAGGGTACTATTTAACCACTACTGGTCTAGAACCAGATTCAGAAAAGATTAAATGTTTTCAAGACTTTCCATCACCCACCACTAGGAAAGAACTCAAACGGTTCCTAGGAGGTATCAACTACTACAACAAATTCGTAGACAAATATGCAAAAACTGTACAACCTTTAATGAGATTGACTTCTAAGAAAGTAAAATTTATTTGGACTTCTAATGAAGAGAAACACTTCATAGAAATTAAAAACTTATTTCTAAAAACAAATGTATTGAACCATCCTATGCCAAACCAACCCTACTACCTACAGACAGACAGTTCAGACTTTGCGATAGGAGGACATTTATTCCAAATTGACAGCCAGAACAACAAAAGGGCTATCCTATTTATATCCAAAACATTGAAGAAATGCGAGATCAGATACACCACTACAGAAAAGGAGTTGCTAGCAGTCGTCTACTGCATACAAAAAGTCAGACATTACATTTTAAACGCAAAATTAACGATCATTACTGATCATAAAGCATTGACATTTTTGAAAACATGCAAATTGTTAAATGGTAGATTAACTAGATGGATACTTGCATTACAAGATCACCAATTTGAAATTGTACATTGTAAAGGAGTGGATAACACAATAGCGGACCTACTCAGCAGAGTCAGAACAGATGAGAATCAACAGAACTCATTGACAACCACACCAGAATTAATAGTCGCAAATTTAGAAAGAGAACACAATTTAGAACTTTTAGAAAACCTTCGAAATTTAATACAATTACAACAAAACGATCCAACTCTCAAACAGATATATCTCCAAATTAAAAATTCAAACACTACAGAACATAATAGATTTAGAATAAATGACGACATACTATACCAGAAGCATCACAACAATTGGTTAATTACAATACCCCAATCACTTGTCAATACTTTAATCTCAGAATGCCATAAATTTTATCTACACTGTGGAGCAAGGAAATGCCTGCAAATTTTACAAAAGGATTTCATATTTAAAGATATGGCTAGGAAAATTAGACAATTAATAGGAACCTGCGACACCTGCCAAAAATGCAAACACAGTAACCATCCTCTCTATGGAGAGACTAGTGGAGTCAAATCTGAAGGAAAAGGAGATCTAATCGCAATCGATTTGATTGGTCCTTTACCAAAAAGTCGAGGTGGTGTCCAATATATCTTCATCATTCTGGATACATTCACAAAATTTGTCCAATTATACAATCTAAAGAGAGCCACATCACAGGCAGTAATAGACAGAATGTTCAAAGAATACATACCCACATACGGAAAACCTAAGAAAATCTTAACTGACCATGGTACTCAATTCAAAAGTAGAATTTGGATTCAAAAACTAGAAGAGAATCAAATAAGACACATACTAAATCCAGTATACCACCCCATATCAAACATGGCAGAACGTCCTATAAAAGAAGTCAAACGCTGTCTCAGGACATATTGTGCTCAAAATCACAGAAGTTGGTCAAACTACATAAGTACCATAAACAGTTTCTTAAACGAAATACAACATGAAACCACTGGTTTCACTCCCAATGAATTACAACTAAACAAATGTGATATCAGATTCTGGGAAGAGGTAATACAAAACCCTTTCAAAATGCAAATCCCCATTCAACAAAAGTTAGAATTAACAAAATCTCGAATAAAAACCACACAAGCCAAAAGAGCAGAGAAATTAAATGCAAAACATAAGATAACGATACTCAAGGAAAATGATTTAGTACTAGTAAAGTCATTTCCCCAATCCAGTATGGGATATGGTGAAACAGCAAAATTGTTCACAATATATGTTGGACCATTAAAAATATTGAAGAAAATGGGAAAAGCCATTTACTCCCTAATCGATGATAATGGAAAAACCTATGGACCATATCACATATCTCTCCTACGTCGTTACAAAATTGCCTTGCCAGTACAGACCTCCGACGAACCAACCTAATCGACATAAAGTTAAGTGCAACGATATAAACAATGTACTTCAATATAAAACAAGTGTCCCCTATAAAACAAGTGTTCACCATAAACAATGTGACTATCCATTTATATATAATTCCCTATATATATGTATATCCCCCATAAACAAAGTGCTTAAATATAAAAAATGTGACTATCTATATGTAGGTTCCCCATCAACAATGTGTTTTTACTACAAACAAAATGGTCCCTCATAAACAGTATTTTTCCCACAACCCACACAACTTATTCACCCCATAAACAGTGAATTATCACAAATATTTATATGTTAAAATATATGTATATCTCCATGAATAGTGAACCCATATAAAAACAGTGAAATAAAAATGAACAGTATCACAAAATATGTATTTATGTAAAAGTGTCCCCGAAATGTGTATTCCCCATGTCCAATGGACATTCCTTAGTATGAACTATATGTCATATGACAACTATATGTTTCCCACCCCAATGATAAAACATGTGTCCCCAACTATAAAGTGTTACCCAAATGATAAACTATGTATAACCCCATGAACCATGAATTATGATATAAAATATCAATTAATTAGGTATATGTAGCCTAATATGAGAATAAGATCCATATGATCCAATTGTTAATTTTATTCAATTTGTTAAACCAATTCAAAATCAACTGATAAAATAAGTAAGGATAACCTATAATTCCATAAGAATAAGTGTTCAATGTATGTTATGTTATGTTATATTATGTTATATATGTTATTTTACAATGTAATTTGTTAGTTATAAATTTATTTATTGTTCAGTAAACTTCACAAAAACAAATTTAAAGGGCATTTATAACGTCACAAATTCCATCATAAAAAGTTAGCCTAAAATAAACGACACCAAAACAAAGCAAAGTTCAATGACCCACAAAGCCAACCAAGAAACCGACACTAAAATATCAGCTGATAGGCCTAAACAATTTACGAAAGTAATACACAAGGAAAAACATCATCAATAACTAAATTAACTATGTCAAAACCAATTCACACCCCAAGAATTCACCCAAATCCATATAGAAATGGATATTATCAAATATAATTCTCAAATATAGAATAAAGCCTAGACAGAGCCTTGTAACATGAAAACCTATAACCTCACATCTAAACAAACACATTGAAACCAATTCCATAATACTATCACAAACACTACACCATAAATTAATATAAGCACTACACATATATATATATATATAGCCTCAGTAAACAACTATTTTTTATTTTAATCATCAGAAGATAGCATATACAATATATGAAGGTAAAACGCATTCCCTATGAACGCCATGTTTTTGTTAGTACAACTAGATCAAAGAAACGACTATCACAATCGAAATTAATAAAATCAAATAAAAATAAATAATAAGTCACAATATCTGTTAGAATAGTAAAACAATCCTTAAAGTAAATTTAAGAACATAAATAGTAACCGTAAGACCCAAATGTTATATAATTAGAATTAGAACTAGGACTACTTGAGTCATAGATATAAGTACGTCATTCTGTTGGAACGGGAAATTATACAATTAACAATAAAATCAGTAAACTCATTTAAGAATCGGCAATGTAAATATGAATAAATATTATCACGAGACCAAAGGCAAAAGAGACATAAAGTAATACCAAAATTATAATTTATTCAAGTCAAGAACATCAAATTGTACAAAACGAGAGAATATTATTTGAGTAACCAAGGGAACGGAAGAACAGTGCATGCTGGGAACCGCGGCAACAATTAAATTCCAAAACCGAAGCCAAAAATTCATTCCAATCCAAGACTTCAGAGCCCAAAGATGAAAATTTCTATTCGTAATTTTAAAAGTGATGCCGTCAAGTTTTAGTATGTTAAAACAGTATAAACAGTGGTAAATTCAGTGCTAAATCACACAGAGAGTGGTATCCTCTGTAAATTTAAACATAATAAAGTCCAGAAACTCTTAATATTGAAGATAAACTTTAACAAATTTTACAATTCATAAGCCTATTTCAAAAAAGAACACCGATCCTAAATCTCAATTTTTCTTAACTGTAACTTCACAAAATGCGTTAAAAACAGTTTGTTCATGTCTGGTCGAGTGCCTGCCCCGAGAAAATAATAAATATTAATTACTAATATTTATAAAAGAACTTTGTAATTCTATGATAAAGATATATGTAATGAACCCAAACCTAGAGCTAGCCTGGAATAATTTAACTTTATAATTAAAGACAATTTAACCTTGTTGTGTTATTAAAAGAACTCAAAAGCAAATATTATTAATGTTTAACAAGAAATAATTTACTAAAAGAAAATATTTATAATTTAAATGAATAAACAAATGAATTTATATAACTGAAATTATCTGCATTATTGTCAACTTATTTAGTAGTAGTTGAAGACTAGTTGTAGATATTTCAAATAAATTTTTAATAAAGTAACTTCACTATTTTGTATTTTATAATAAAGATAAAATATTTTATAACATATAAGAAAAGTATTATGTTATACATTTTGTTTTATCATTGTAGTATAAGTGTACTGTACAAAATGTTTTGTTTAATGTTTTAGGTTTGGGCATAAGACTGGACAATCTACTTTTAATCGACATTTATAGTCTAGTCAGCTCTTTAGCTTTAGTCAGCTGTTAATGTAGATGAAGGTCTGAACTGGTAAGCCTTGTCCTTTATTTAGATAGGAATACTGTACACATCACCTAGCGGTGCCTACATATTGGATCAGAGCTTACTCACTGATTATCGGGTCGGTAGCCTAACCTGAAACTGTTGTGTGTGAAACGTTGATTAATGCACTTGTTTTATTAGTTTTACTTTCTTACACACACACACACACACACACACACACACACACACACACACACACACACCTAAATATATATAATTTAAAGAAAGTTAAGTGATCGCCCAAAAAAATTGATATCGAGTTTGTGAAATAATCTTTTTGAACATAAAAATGTGTTTTTTTAATGATTTTGTCTATGTAGTTTTTTGCAGCCACAAAGAATGGATCGATTTTGATCTATGTTACTATAATCGAGTATTTAAAGGATCCAAACATTATGTATGACTTTCATTAAAATTGTCGGTTCTGGAATTATTGGTAAAAAAAATAAATAAAAAAGAAGATCCATTGAGCTGTTATAAAAGACCTAATTTCTAGAAATATACTCTACTACCGATTTTATCAAATTATGGTAAAATGTTTTAATTAATGTTCCAGTATACTAAATTACAAGTAAAAAGAAATTTCTGCTTAGGAATAATTGGCAAAAACCATGATGAACCTAGAACAACGCCCATCATTAAAATTTCCATTTTCAGTCAAACACGATTTACACTTGGGATTTATTTATATGTATTTTGTAATATTTTCAAAAAGTTGATAAGTTGACACGCACATATCCTATAAGAAGAATTGTATAGGTAAAAAAAATCTGTAAACAAAAAAAAACCCTTTTTTCACATATAAGTAGAACAGACATAGATGGTCCCGAATAATATATTTATTTTCAACGACTCAGTGTCATGAAATTAAAATTTGCGATATTATTTTTTCAATATCCATTGTTCTCAATGAACACATACAGACAAATGAATCTAGTACAGTGTAAAGGCAAAATAGTATGCATGCACAGAGACAGGCTGTCCATTTAGAGTGATGTAAACAATAAAAATAACTATTTCTGCATCCTGTTAGACTGGTAAGTGTTCATCTAGGTAACCTATTAGGCTCTACTGTTATCATACTCGTAAAGAAACATATAAGAAATGTATTTTTGTGGCTGGTAAGCGAGTAAGCTATCAAATAACAAGTTTGAACCCTACATTATTTATTGTTTCAATTCTTTAGAGGAATTATTTTGAGGAGTTTAAGGGTTTAAAATAATGGTGTGCACGCAGGATTCTGTCATACAACTTTAAATTCTCAAAAAAAGTATGGCCTCAAATCGGGTTTTTTTTTATTGGAGGTGACAAACTTACTTCACTCATTTGTTGACCTTAGTCTCTGGTATAAACTAAACATAAATCAAAGATTAGGATTAATTTGATGTGTCAGTATTATCTAGTCAAGGAAGGCTTATCATCAGACCTTAATTAACCTTGTATCTGTTTGACCGAAGGGCTATGGAGAGTGAATGAATTAAAACATTTTTCTTCATGACCATTTCGCTCAATCTCTTTAGTTAATTGTAAATATTTAAACCTAATTATTATTGTACTTGTAACCAAGTTATTGATTATTTGTCCAAAGTTTAGTGCCAAAGGTAATTTTGTTTCTTTATATTGTAGATACATGTGAATTATTGTTTTAGATGAATTTATTAGGTGAAATTTTAATGTTTAAAATAAATTATTAAATAATGTTTTTGTAAAACATTCATAAACAAGTGTACCAACAATTGAAATGATATACCGGGTGTTTCGAAATGAATAGCGGGGTTTTAACGCCTTATAATTTTTATTACACTACAACAGCTATAAATGATACATCAAATGAAACAGCAACTCAAACAGACTTGTTTGTTGGCACCACGCAATGTTTTCGCCGTCATCCGATAGAAAGCGCTAGTGGCAAAGATGGCGACTAGTGAACAGAAAGCTTTTTTTGTGTTTTACAGTTTGCAAAGACGGAATCTGTAGTTTCTGTGCAACGTGCGTTCCGTATTAAGTTCGGTTGTGATCCTCCAGGTGATAATAACATCCGTAGATGGTGCTATATCCCGGCAGAAAGTTTATGGGCCTTTCTTTTTTGGCGAAGCAACTGTAACTGGTACTTCTTATCTTGATACTCTACACTTATGGCTCTTCCCTCAGTTGAAAGATGATGAACAAGAGAACTTCATTTTCCAGCAAGATGGTGCGCTGCCTCACTGGCACAACGAAGTACGCGATTGGTTGAACGTTACTGTACCCGACCGCTGGATTGGCCGCAAAGGGCCCAATGACAGAGTTTGTTTCGTTTGACCTCCACGGTCACCCGATCTGACGCCTTGCGATGTCTACCTTTGGGGGTTCATAAAGGATCGTGTGTATGTGCCTCCACTACCAACTGACCTTCCCGAATTAAGAAACAGGATTGAAGCAGCTGTTACAACAATTACTCAAGAAACACTAATCAAAGTTTGGGAAGAACTCGCATATTGTCTTGACGTGTGCCCTGTAACGAATGGTGCTCACATTGAACACTTGTAGGCTTTTCTGTAAAACTCTTTGAGTTGCTTTTTCATTTGATGTGTCATTTATAGCGGTAAGTTTAATGTAATAAAAGTTATAAAGCGTTAAAACGCCGCTATTCATTTTGAAACACCCGGTATATATTTTATTTATTTAAAAACAGTTGTCTACCATCTATATTAGATCTTGTATTTTTCCCCCCACATATACATGGTATATAGAAAGTACAGTAAAATTCTGATAATTTGGTACATTCAGGAGTTTGGCAATGCAAGGTTATCAAATTTGAATTTTTAGTATGAAATGGTAATATTTTCATGTATTTACAATAAACCTTTTTACAAACTAAATAGGCATAACTGTTTCACTTTTAAGAGCTTGACTAAGCTTAGAGAACATTTTAAATTACAACATACACAATAATATATGTGTTGTTTGAGGTTAGACTTGAGTCTGAGAAATTGATACCTTCTACTTGCACCAAAGTTGTTCACAAAACTTTAAATAATATACTTAATAAATTCTTCAGATTATTGAGATTACAATTAAGTGTAGAGCTGTGACGACATTCAGTGAGACAGGTGAATCAGTCGAAATAGCGGGGTTAATATTAAGAGATCATTCTGGTTATGTTCATCATAAATCTGTTCCGAACGACTCTACTGCCATTGCAAACATAGTCATGACTTGTTTCCTGTTACATAATAGCAAAAAAAGTAAATAGTAGTCCTTAAATTCTCATAAAAAATATAATAATAATGTACGTTTTTTTAAGTTTCCTATAACGTATAAGAGTTAATTTTTCCTACAATAAACAAGTCAAAATGGCTGCCTTGTGTAGTTCTACTGACTAAGGATCTCACTTGATGTTGTGTGCAAGAAGTCTGACATTGATCTCTGTGGAAGCTTAAAATATGTTGGTATTGATCCAGAATAGTGAATCATGGTCATAAAAGCTACAGGGATGGAAACTCGCCATGCTAACCATACATCACTTGATAAAGCCATCTAACAGACCTAGTCAGCTGTTGTGCAAAGGATATAAAATACTATGGCTAATAAGGTGATATTAAAAAAAAATAAATAAAATCATGGTTACTAAAAAGTTACTCACTTATAGTAATCGGCCATAGTTAAAGGTAAAGGGTCCAGGTAGACTGGGCCCAGCCCTAATCCTGTGTGGTCAAAACATTTGTATTGTTGTGAATCCAAGCGCCTAACCACCCGGATGCCTCCGGCCATTGCCACCGACCCCATTAAATTTTTGGAAATAACACGGTCCAATACAAATGTTATAAATTTAACTGCTGATTGCATATAATTAAGAGTCGGGTAATTTTTCTCACCTGATTAAGACCTTTATTACAAAACTTGAATCATAGTTCTGCGACGCTCCGTTGAATTGTTATGACAAAAGACTTGCCGCTTACTTATAAATCAAACTGTTCCGATTTAAAATACAAACAGCTCGTTCTATGAGCAGGCAAAGTCTTTATTTTACTATATTAATTACATTTAATATAGTATTTGTTAATAACAATATTTTCCTTTTTCTTCTTGTTTGAAAACAAAAATCCTCTTGGTTATCCATTGTCTTATGAAAAAAGAAGGATTAAATAAAGACCCCGAGCCCTTTAATACTCTAATAGCACCAGAGGCGGAAAGAACAATAAGCGAAACCTGATAGAAGAGATAAAAGAGGAGGATCAAACCCAAGATTATATGAAAAAAGGTGTATAGTCCCTCGGGATTCAAGCCCATACTCTCACTATAATAAGCCATTTAAAGGAAACAATATTTTCTATTTTTGATGTTGATATCACAAAAATTCTCTATGTACCTAATGCAGAGTTGTTAAACATCAGTTCCCACAACTTAATTAAAAAAATAAATAAAGATATAAATTTAATATAAAAGTTGTATTTTCCACTTATGTTTTGTGGCGCACCCACTCTATGTCATAACATTTGATTATATAGTACTGCTGACACCAAATTATCAGACATTTACTGTATAATATTTTATTTTTTTTAAGTTGGCAAGATTATTGCATATTTATTCTGTTAAAGGATTATGTGAGTAGACTAAATGTTGAATTTATGGTATGAGATTGTATTTTCTAGTTTAAACTTATATTAAATTCTGTAACCTTTTCACTGTACTACGTTGGATTTCGCAAAAGATTTTGTATAGAAGTTTACATTCAAAATCAATATTCGATATAAGGACATAATAGGTGTGGCAATTAAATAACCGGACTGCTGCTACAAAACATTTTATTGATCACCATTTACATTACAAAGTTTATCCTCTTTAATGTACTCTCCATACCAATCCCTACAACGCTCCATACAAATTTTCCACTATTCAAAGCAGTGCAGGAAGTCCGTTTCTGTCAGCTTGTTTAGAACCCCGGTCACTTTTGTCTTTACAGCTTCAACACAGTTAAATCTTGCCCCTCTTAAGCTCCGATTTGACTTTAGGAAATAGAAATATCACAGGGTGCCAGCTCGGGCGAGTACGGTGGGTGGTCCACACAGTGAAGCCGTATTTCGCAAAAAATGCCTTCACAGACAAGGTAGAATGGGAAGGCGCATTGTCTTGATGAAGCATCCAGGAATTGCTCTTCCACAAAGGTCTTCGTCTTCATGGTCTTGAATTTTGATTTGCTCATTTTCACTTTTTTTTTGCCATGGTGAACTCAGGCTCTTCCAATGCACCAATTGCCACTTTGTTTCAGGAGCATAAATATAAAACCCTTCATGTGTAATAATTCTAGATCATTTTCAATGTTGTTTAAAAGGACACAACAAATGTTCATTCTCAATTCTTTTTGCTCTTGAATGAGAAGTTTTGGCACCATTTTTGCGCAAACTTTCTGCATATTTAATGATTCATGTAAAATCTAACAAACACTTTCTTTGTTAATTCCTGAGATTTCAGCAAGAGCTCAGACACTTAGACGATGATTTTCGCGGATCAATTTACCAATGTTCTGGATGTTGTCATCCGTTTTTGTTGTTGAGGGACGTCCAGTAACAGATCGTCTTCGGTCGCTTCACGTCCCCCCTTAAACATTTTAAACCATTCAAAAACTTGTGTTCATGATTTACATTCACTTCCGTACACTTTCTTTATCATGGCAAGAGCTTTTATAGCAGTTTTTCCCAGTTTCACAAGAAAATTGAAGTTAAATTGTTCTCCATCTGAACACTTTCCATTTTTGTAATTGCTACAATGAGACTAAGCGATAACTGTGCCCATAGAGCTCAGAGGGGGGCATCAACAGTCACAGACATGTTAAAACCTGCTGCAGCGTACTCGCTGTTCGCCGGTAGCAGCATCAGTTCAGTTATATAATGGACACACCTCGTATAATGATAAGATTTAGAAACTTGTAAAGTTTTTGACAAAGTCTTACACTGGACTCGCCGATTGTTATATTTGTGTATAACTTTAAACTCTTGAACCAAAGTAAATTGTAACTATCAGTTAACTATGCACAAATAGGAAAAGTATTCAGAATCCTAGCCTAATTGTATCCATTACTACCAATACAAAACTATATTATTTTATGTAATATTATACAAGTAGAAACCATCTTATTTTGACTATAATTCGATGGTTTTCCAATTCTTATGGTAATGAAAATACAGCTTGCAATAATTTTAAATTAATTAATCAGTGATAAATAAAAGAATTCAACATATTTTATAATTTTTTGTATTTCTATGATTAAAAACGTTTCATGCAACATATTTTCAATTATTATGTAAAAATGTATAATTATTTTGTATGAATAATACCCCTACCATGCAGTGATTGGGTTAATTAATAAATAAATAAACAATCTATAAGATTATTATTAACTTCTATTACTATTATTAAATTTAGATTAGAGTTTAATAGACATAGCCTATTAGTTTAGATTTTGTATGAATTGGAGACAGAGCCTCCTCTTGGAAAGTGGTCCTTGGTATTAAACTAGTAGTATACAAATAGGAAAACACAATAAAATACTAAAGTTCTGAAATGTTTTGTAAACACCATTCACTTTCTCAATCAGTAGAGAGTATAAAAAGAAGACTAAATTGTTGAAAGGATGGATTTGTGTTGAGTGTTGAACCACAGTAAACCTGTTGAAAGAGGGAAAAGGATGATTTATATAAGATTAAGGTTAAGGGGGGGGGGTTCTCTGATTTTGTCACCCATTGAGGAGACAGTTTCCATCTTCTCAGTTCTGAGGGATTACATTCTGGGGAGAGTGATTTTATAATTTTTGTCTTGAAGCACTCATGTTATGCAGTTGGTTTCGCTATATCCATGATTGTTACGTTTTCTCTGTGGCCATCCCACATGTACAACAAAAATCTTATCTACCAACTACATTGCAGGTTTTGCCCAGCTCAATATACCATAGACAACCTAAGTACCAGGATGAATGGCCAGAGATGATGTTAAAATCGTAGATATAGAGAAGAAACCAACTGCACAACATGCAACAATCCACAACTATGCTACTTATGATTACTACTTTACAACAAAAAAAAATATATAAAATCACTCCCTCCAAAACATAACTCCTCAGAACTAAGAAGGTGGGAAACTGTCTCATCAATGGGTCACAAAATCTAGAGAACCACCTAACCTTAATCTTAGATAAATCCTACTGTATCCTTTTTTCCTCTCCCAACAGGCTTACTTAAAATTAATATTAAAAATAAAAATAAAACCAAACATTCATCCTCTGGTTCAACACTCAACACAAATCCAGCCTCTGAAACCATAATAACAATTTAATCTTCTTTTTATACTCTCTACTGATTGAGAAAGTGAACAGTGTTTACAAAATATTTCAAAACTTTAGTGTTTTATTGTGCGTTTTCCTATTTAAGTACTACTAGGTTATACCAAGGACCATTTTCCAAGGTAAACCTGTGTCTCCATTCATACAAAATCTAAACTATTATTAAACTTATTTAATTAGGCTTATTAATATAGTTTTATACCATAGATTGGATGATGAATGTGAGTCAGGTTATATTTCAAATCTATAACAATGATTAAACGTACATATGACTATATAAGACTTGTTGTACAGTTGTTTCGATGACTGGATTAAATTTCTTTTATTGAACTGGAATTTTAATTCATTATTTTAGGTTATGATTTGTTAAAACATTGATAATGTTGCATTTATTAGATTATTTATGTGTGTTATTGTATCATATTAGAAAAGTGTGTTTAACAATTCCTTGTATACTTTATTAATGATTATTGTTCAAATAAAATATAAATAGTTATTATACTTTGTGTTTTTTTAATATTTTAAAATGTGTTTTGAACAAGAAATAGTTACCCTACTTCTAATTACCCTCCGAAGATCGTTATAGTGACTACAACCTTGGTAATCCTGTGGGCCTAGCTGTATCTACAGGCGATTTAAAAAGGTATTGCAAGTGACGAAACGAGAAATGTTAAAATCTGGTATTTTTATCAACGTATAAATTGCAATAACTCTCAAACCATTTGAAATGTCAAAGTGATTTTTTCAGGGTTTATTCTCCTTTCAATTATGCATCTTTTGATACCCCTATCATTGGTTTAAAACAATTTTGATCTTTTTTGAAAAAACTTTTAAGCTGCAATTACTCGTAAACCCTTTGAGATTTTAAAGTGTATTTTTCAGGGTTTTCTCTCCTTTCAATTCTGCATCTATTTATGTGCATATCATTGGTATTGGTACATGTTAAAATTTTTACCAAAAAATAGATAAAAATGAAAAAAATATTAAAATTTTTGAAATTTCATTAGCACCCCTCGACTCCAAATTTAATTCTGCTTATATTAAGCTTTAGAAACATTCAAAAATCAAAAACTCACTTTTTCGCCTAAAAAAACTGCAAGGGGGGTACCTTAGCATTTTGCAAAGTTGGAAAATTGACTGTTTTCACGAGTTAATAACTCAGAAACTATAAGAGATATTTTTGAATTGAAAACACCACAGTAAAATTTCAACTTTCTTCTTTCCTCATGTAAATTTTGATATCATTATGATGTATAGTTATGGAACTACAGGCGATTTAAAAAGGTATTGCAAGTGACGAAACGAGAAATGTTAAAATCTGGTATTTTTATCAACGTATAAATTGCAATAACTCTCAAACCATTTGAAATGTCAAAGTGATTTTTTCAGGGTTTATTCTCCTTTCAATTATGCATCTTTTGATACCCCTATCATTGGTTTAAAACAATTTTGATCTTTTTTGAAAAAACTTTTAAGCTGCAATTACTCGTAAACCCTTTGAGATTTTAAAGTGTATTTTTCAGGGTTTTCTCTCCTTTCAATTCTGCATCTATTTATGTGCATATCATTGGTATTGGTACATGTTAAAATTTTTACCAAAAAATAGATAAAAATTAAAAAAATATTAAAATTTTTGAAATTTCATTAGCACCCCTCGACTCCAAATTTAATTCTGCTTATATTAAGCTTTAGAAACATTCAAAAATCAAAAACTCACTTTTTCGCCTAAAAAAACTGCAAGGGGGGTGCCTTAGCATTTTGCAAAGTTGGAAAATTGGCTGTTTTCACGAGTTAATAACTCAGAAACTATAAGAGATATTTTTGAATTGAAAACACCACAGTAAAATTTCAACTTTCTTCTTTCCTCATGTAAATTTTGATATCATTATGATGTATAGTTATGGAGCTACAGGCGATTTAAAAAGGTATTGCAAGTGACGAAACGAGAAATGTTAAAATCTGGTATTTTTATCAACGTATAAATTGCAATAACTCTCAAACTATTGGACATGTCAAAGTGATTTTTTCAGTGTTTATTCTCCTTTCAATTGTGCATCTTTTGATACCCGTATCATTGGTTTAAAACAATGTTGATCTTTTTTGAAGAACTTTTAAGCTGCAATTACTCGTAAACCCTTTGAGATTTTAAAGTGTCTTTTTCAGGGTTTACTCTCCTTTCAATTCTGCATCTATTTATGTGCATATCATTGGTATTGGTACATGTTAAGATTTTTACCAAAAAATAGATAAAAATGAAAAAAATATTAAAATTTTTGAAATTTCATTAGCACCCCTCGACTCCAAATTTAATTCTGCTTATATTAGGCTTTAGAAACATTCAAAAATCAAAAACTCACTTTTTCGCCTAAAAAAACTGCAAGGGGGGTGCCTTAGCATTTTGCAAAGTTGGAAAATTGGCTGTTTTCACGAGTTAATAACTCAGAAACTATAAGAGATATTTTTGAATTGAAAACACCACAGTAAAATTTCAACTTTCTTCTTTCCTCATGTAAATTTTGATATCATTATGATGTATAGTTATGGAGCTACAGGCGATTTAAAAAGGTATTGCAAGTGACGAAACGAGAAATGTTAAAATCTGGTATTTTTATCAACGTATAAATTGCAATAACTCTCAAACTATTGGACATGTCAAAGTGATTTTTTCAGTGTTTATTCTCCTTTCAATTGTGCATCTTTTGATACCCGTATCATTGGTTTAAAACAATGTTGATCTTTTTTGAAGAACTTTTAAGCTGCAATTACTCGTAAACCCTTTGAGATTTTAAAGTGTCTTTTTCAGGGTTTACTCTCCTTTCAATTCTGCATCTATTTATGTGCATATCATTGGTATTGGTACATGTTAAGATTTTTACCAAAAAATAGATAAAAATGAAAAAAATATTAAAATTTTTGAAATTTCATTAGCACCTCTCGACTCCAAATTTAATTCTGCTTATATTAGGCTTTAGAAACATTCAAAAATCAAAAACTCACTTTTTCGCCTAAAAAAACTGCAAGGGGGGTGCCTTAGCATTTTGCAAAGTTGGAAAATTGGCTGTTTTCACGAGTTAATAACTCAGAAACTATAAGAGATATTTTTGAATTGAAAACACCACAGTAAAATTTCAACTTTCTTCTTTCCTCATGTAAATTTTGATATCATTATGATGTATAGTTATGGAGCTACAGGCGATTTAAAAAGGTATTGCAAGTGACGAAACGAGAAATGTTAAAATCTGGTATTTTTATCAACGTATAAATTGCAATAACTCTCAAACTATTGGACATGTCAAAGTGATTTTTTCAGTGTTTATTCTCCTTTCAATTGTGCATCTTTTGATGCCCGTATCATTGGTTTAAAACAATGTTGATCTTTTTTGAAAAACTTTTAAGCTGCAATTACTCGTAAACCCTTTGAGATTTTAAAGTGTCTTTTTCAGGGTTTACTCTCCTTTCAATTCTGCATCTATTTATGTGCATATCATTGGTATTGGTACATGTTAAAATTTTTACCAAAAAATAGATAAAAATGAAAAAAATATTAAAATTTTTGAAATTTCATTAGCACCCCTCGACTCCAAATTTAATTCTGCTTATATTAAGCTTTAGAAACATTCAAAAATCAAAAACTCACTTTTTCGCCTAAAAAAACTGCAAGGGGGGTGCCTTAGCATTTTGCAAAGTTGGAAAATTGGCTGTTTTCACGAGTTAATAACTCAGAAACTATAAGAGATATTTTTGAATTGAAAACACCACAGTAAAATTTCAACTTTCTTCTTTCCTCATGTAAATTTTGATATCATTATGATGTATAGTTATGGAGCTACAGGCGATTTAAAAAGGTATTGCAAGTGACGAAACGAGAAATGTTAAAATCTGGTATTTTTATCAACGTATTAATTGCAATAACTCTCAAACTATTGGACATGTCAAAGTGATTTTTTCAGTGTTTATTCTCCTTTCAATTGTGCATCTTTTGATACCCGTATCATTGGTTTAAAACAATGTTGATCTTTTTTGAAAAACTTTTAAGCTGCAATTACTCGTAAACCCTTTGAGATTTTAAAGTGTCTTTTTCAGGGTTTACTCTCCTTTCAATTCTGCATCTATTTATGTGCATATCATTGGTATTGGTACATGTTAAAATTTTTACCAAAAAATAGATAAAAATGAAAAAAATATTAAAATTTTTGAAATTTCATTAGCACCCCTCGACTCCAAATTTAATTCTGCTTATATTAAGCTTTAGAAACATTCAAAAATCAAAAACTCACTTTTTCGCCTAAAAAAACTGCAAGGGGGGTGCCTTAGCATTTTGCAAAGTTGGAAAATTGGCTGTTTTCACGAGTTAATAACTCAGAAACTATAAGAGATATTTTTGAATTGAAAACACCACAGTAAAATTTCAACTTTCTTCTTTCCTCATGTAAATTTTGATATCATTATGATGTATAGTTATGGAGCTACAGGCGATTTAAAAAGGTATTGCAAGTGACGAAACGAGAAATGTTAAAATCTGGTATTTTTATCAACGTATAAATTGCAATAACTCTCAAACTATTGGACATGTCAAAGTGATTTTTTCAGTGTTTATTCTCCTTTCAATTGTGCATCTTTTGATACCCGTATCATTGGTTTAAAACAATGTTGATCTTTTTTGAAAAACTTTTAAGCTGCAATTACTCGTAAACCCTTTGAGATTTTAAAGTGTCTTTTTCAGGGTTTACTCTCCTTTCAATTCTGCATCTATTTATGTGCATATCATTGGTATTGGTACATGTTAAAATTTTTACCAAAAAATAGATAAAAATGAAAAAAATATTAAAATTTTTGAAATTTCATTAGCACCCCTCGACTCCAAATTTAATTCTGCTTATATTAAGCTTTAGAAACATTCAAAAATCAAAAACTCACTTTTTCGCCTAAAAAAACTGCAAGGGGGGTGCCTTAGCATTTTGCAAAGTTGGAAAATTGGCTGTTTTCACGAGTTAATAACTCAGAAACTATAAGAGATATTTTTGAATTGAAAACACCACAGTAAAATTTCAACTTTCTTCTTTCCTCATGTAAATTTTGATATCATTATGATGTATAGTTATGGAGCTACAGGCGATTTAAAAAGGTATTGCAAGTGACGAAACGAGAAATGTTAAAATCTGGTATTTTTATCAACGTATAAATTGCAATAACTCTCAAACTATTGGACATGTCAAAGTGATTTTTTCAGTGTTTATTCTCCTTTCAATTGTGCATCTTTTGATACCCGTATCATTGGTTTAAAACAATGTTGATCTTTTTTGAAGAACTTTTAAGCTGCAATTACTCGTAAACCCTTTGAGATTTTAAAGTGTCTTTTTCAGGGTTTACTCTCCTTTCAATTCTGCATCTATTTATGTGCATATCATTGGTATTGGTACATGTTAAGATTTTTACCAAAAAATAGATAAAAATGAAAAAAATATTAAAATTTTTGAAATTTCATTAGCACCCCTCGACTCCAAATTTAATTCTGCTTATATTAAGCTTTAGAAACATTCAAAAATCAAAAACTCACTTTTTCGCCTAAAAAAACTGCAAGGGGGGTGCCTTAGCATTTTGCAAAGTTGGAAAATTGGCTGTTTTCACGAGTTAATAACTCAGAAACTATAAGAGATATTTTTGAATTGAAAACACCACAGTAAAATTTCAACTTTCTTCTTTCCTCATGTAAATTTTGATATCATTATGATGTATAGTTATGGAGCTACAGGCGATTTAAAAAGGTATTGCAAGTGACGAAACGAGAAATGTTAAAATCTGGTATTTTTATCAACGTATAAATTGCAATAACTCTCAAACTATTGGACATGTCAAAGTGATTTTTTCAGTGTTTATTCTCCTTTCAATTGTGCATCTTTTGATGCCCGTATCATTGGTTTAAAACAATGTTGATCTTTTTTGAAAAACTTTTAAGCTGCAATTACTCGTAAACCCTTTGAGATTTTAAAGTGTCTTTTTCAGGGTTTACTCTCCTTTCAATTCTGCATCTATTTATGTGCATATCATTGGTATTGGTACATGTTAAAATTTTTACCAAAAAATAGATAAAAATGAAAAAAATATTAAAATTTTTGAAATTTCATTAGCACCCCTCGACTCCAAATTTAATTCTGCTTATATTAAGCTTTAGAAACATTCAAAAATCAAAAACTCACTTTTTCGCCTAAAAAAACTGCAAGGGGGGTGCCTTAGCATTTTGCAAAGTTGGAAAATTGGCTGTTTTCACGAGTTAATAACTCAGAAACTATAAGAGATATTTTTGAATTGAAAACACCACAGTAAAATTTCAACTTTCTTCTTTCCTCATGTAAATTTTGATATCATTATGATGTATAGTTATGGAGCTACAGGCGATTTAAAAAGGTATTGCAAGTGACGAAACGAGAAATGTTAAAATCTGGTATTTTTATCAACGTATTAATTGCAATAACTCTCAAACTATTGGACATGTCAAAGTGATTTTTTCAGTGTTTATTCTCCTTTCAATTGTGCATCTTTTGATACCCGTATCATTGGTTTAAAACAATGTTGATCTTTTTTGAAAAACTTTTAAGCTGCAATTACTCGTAAACCCTTTGAGATTTTAAAGTGTCTTTTTCAGGGTTTACTCTCCTTTCAATTCTGCATCTATTTATGTGCATATCATTGGTATTGGTACATGTTAAAATTTTTACCAAAAAATAGATAAAAATGAAAAAAATATTAAAATTTTTGAAATTTCATTAGCACCCCTCGACTCCAAATTTAATTCTGCTTATATTAAGCTTTAGAAACATTCAAAAATCAAAAACTCACTTTTTCGCCTAAAAAAACTGCAAGGGGGGTGCCTTAGCATTTTGCAAAGTTGGAAAATTGGCTGTTTTCACGAGTTAATAACTCAGAAACTATAAGAGATATTTTTGAATTGAAAACACCACAGTAAAATTTCAACTTTCTTCTTTCCTCATGTAAATTTTGATATCATTATGATGTATAGTTATGGAGCTACAGGCGATTTAAAAAGGTATTGCAAGTGACGAAACGAGAAATGTTAAAATCTGGTATTTTTATCAACGTATAAATTGCAATAACTCTCAAACTATTGGACATGTCAAAGTGATTTTTTCAGTGTTTATTCTCCTTTCAATTGTGCATCTTTTGATACCCGTATCATTGGTTTAAAACAATGTTGATCTTTTTTGAAAAACTTTTAAGCTGCAATTACTCGTAAACCCTTTGAGATTTTAAAGTGTCTTTTTCAGGGTTTACTCTCCTTTCAATTCTGCATCTATTTATGTGCATATCATTGGTATTGGTACATGTTAAAATTTTTACCAAAAAATAGATAAAAATGAAAAAAATATTAAAATTTTTGAAATTTCATTAGCACCCCTCGACTCCAAATTTAATTCTGCTTATATTAAGCTTTAGAAACATTCAAAAATCAAAAACTCACTTTTTCGCCTAAAAAAACTGCAAGGGGGGTGCCTTAGCATTTTGCAAAGTTGGAAAATTGGCTGTTTTCACGAGTTAATAACTCAGAAACTATAAGAGATATTTTTGAATTGAAAACACCACAGTAAAATTTCAACTTTCTTCTTTCCTCATGTAAATTTTGATATCATTATGATGTATAGTTATGGAGCTACAGGCGATTTAAAAAGGTATTGCAAGTGACGAAACGAGAAATGTTAAAATCTGGTATTTTTATCAACGTATAAATTGCAATAACTCTCAAACTATTGGACATGTCAAAGTGATTTTTTCAGTGTTTATTCTCCTTTCAATTGTGCATCTTTTGATACCCGTATCATTGGTTTAAAACAATGTTGATCTTTTTTGAAGAACTTTTAAGCTGCAATTACTCGTAAACCCTTTGAGATTTTAAAGTGTCTTTTTCAGGGTTTACTCTCCTTTCAATTCTGCATCTATTTATGTGCATATCATTGGTATTGGTACATGTTAAGATTTTTACCAAAAAATAGATAAAAATGAAAAAAATATTAAAATTTTTGAAATTTCATTAGCACCCCTCGACTCCAAATTTAATTCTGCTTATATTAAGCTTTAGAAACATTCAAAAATCAAAAACTCACTTTTTCGCCTAAAAAAACTGCAAGGGGGGTGCCTTAGCATTTTGCAAAGTTGGAAAATTGGCTGTTTTCACGAGTTAATAACTCAGAAACTATAAGAGATATTTTTGAATTGAAAACACCACAGTAAAATTTCAACTTTCTTCTTTCCTCATGTAAATTTTGATATCATTATGATGTATAGTTATGGAGCTACAGGCGATTTAAAAAGGTATTGCAAGTGACGAAACGAGAAATGTTAAAATCTGGTATTTTTATCAACGTATAAATTGCAATAACTCTCAAACTATTGGACATGTCAAAGTGATTTTTTCAGTGTTTATTCTCCTTTCAATTGTGCATCTTTTGATGCCCGTATCATTGGTTTAAAACAATGTTGATCTTTTTTGAAAAACTTTTAAGCTGCAATTACTCGTAAACCCTTTGAGATTTTAAAGTGTCTTTTTCAGGGTTTACTCTCCTTTCAATTCTGCATCTATTTATGTGCATATCATTGGTATTGGTACATGTTAAAATTTTTACCAAAAAATAGATAAAAATGAAAAAAATATTAAAATTTTTGAAATTTCATTAGCACCCCTCGACTCCAAATTTAATTCTGCTTATATTAAGCTTTAGAAACATTCAAAAATCAAAAACTCACTTTTTCGCCTAAAAAAACTGCAAGGGGGGTGCCTTAGCATTTTGAAAAGTTGGAAAATTGGCTGTTTTCACGAGTTAATAACTCAGAAACTATAAGAGATATTTTTGAATTGAAAACACCACAGTAAAATTTCAACTTTCTTCTTTCCTCATGTAAATTTTGATATCATTATGATGTATAGTTATGGAGCTACAGGCGATTTAAAAAGGTATTGCAAGTGACGAAACGAGAAATGTTAAAATCTGGTATTTTTATCAACGTATAAATTGCAATAACTCTCAAACTATTGGACATGTCAAAGTGATTTTTTCAGTGTTTATTCTCCTTTCAATTGTGCATCTTTTGATGCCCGTATCATTGGTTTAAAACAATGTTGATCTTTTTTGAAAAACTTTTAAGCTGCAATTACTCGTAAACCCTTTGAGATTTTAAAGTGTCTTTTTCAGGGTTTACTCTCCTTTCAATTCTGCATCTATTTATGTGCATATCATTGGTATTGGTACATGTTAAAATTTTTACCAAAAAATAGATAAAAATGAAAAAAATATTAAAATTTTTGAAATTTCATTAGCACCCCTCGACTCCAAATTTAATTCTGCTTATATTAAGCTTTAGAAACATTCAAAAATCAAAAACTCACTTTTTCGCCTAAAAAAACTGCAAGGGGGGTGCCTTAGCATTTTGCAAAGTTGGAAAATTGGCTGTTTTCACGAGTTAATAACTCAGAAACTATAAGAGATATTTTTGAATTGAAAACACCACAGTAAAATTTCAACTTTCTTCTTTCCTCATGTAAATTTTGATATCATTATGATGTATAGTTATGGAGCTACAGGCGATTTAAAAAGGTATTGCAAGTGACGAAACGAGAAATGTTAAAATCTGGTATTTTTATCAACGTATAAATTGCAATAACTCTCAAACTATTGGACATGTCAAAGTGATTTTTTCAGTGTTTATTCTCCTTTCAATTGTGCATCTTTTGATACCCGTATCATTGGTTTAAAACAATGTTGATCTTTTTTGAAAAACTTTTAAGCTGCAATTACTCGTAAACCCTTTGAGATTTTAAAGTGTCTTTTTCAGGGTTTACTCTCCTTTCAATTCTGCATCTATTTATGTGCATATCATTGGTATTGGTACATGTTAAAATTTTTACCAAAAAATAGATAAAAATGAAAAAAATATTAAAATTTTTGAAATTTCATTAGCACCCCTCGACTCCAAATTTAATTCTGCTTATATTAAGCTTTAGAAACATTCAAAAATCAAAAACTCACTTTTTCGCCTAAAAAAACTGCAAGGGGGGTGCCTTAGCATTTTGCAAAGTTGGAAAATTGGCTGTTTTCACGAGTTAATAACTCAGAAACTATAAGAGATATTTTTGAATTGAAAACACCACAGTAAAATTTCAACTTTCTTCTTTCCTCATGTAAATTTTGATATCATTATGATGTATAGTTATGGAGCTACAGGCGATTTAAAAAGGTATTGCAAGTGACGAAACGAGAAATGTTAAAATCTGGTATTTTTATCAACGTATAAATTGCAATAACTCTCAAACTATTGGACATGTCAAAGTGATTTTTTCAGTGTTTATTCTCCTTTCAATTGTGCATCTTTTGATACCCGTATCATTGGTTTAAAACAATGTTGATCTTTTTTGAAGAACTTTTAAGCTGCAATTACTCGTAAACCCTTTGAGATTTTAAAGTGTCTTTTTCAGGGTTTACTCTCCTTTCAATTCTGCATCTATTTATGTGCATATCATTGGTATTGGTACATGTTAAGATTTTTACCAAAAAATAGATAAAAATGAAAAAAATATTAAAATTTTTGAAATTTCATTAGCACCCCTCGACTCCAAATTTAATTCTGCTTATATTAGGCTTTAGAAACATTCAAAAATCAAAAACTCACTTTTTCGCCTAAAAAAACTGCAAGGGGGGTGCCTTAGCATTTTGCAAAGTTGGAAAATTGGCTGTTTTCACGAGTTAATAACTCAGAAACTATAAGAGATATTTTTGAATTGAAAAATCCACTGTAAAATTTCAACTTTCTTCTTTCCTCATGTAAATTTTGATATCATTATGATGTATAGTTATGGAGCTACAGGCGATTTAAAAAGGTATTGCAAGTGACGAAACGAGAAATGTTAAAATCTGGTATTTTTATCAACGTATTAATTGCAATAACTCTCAAACTATTGGACATGTCAAAGTGATTTTTTCAGTGTTTATTCTCCTTTCAATTGTTCATCTTTTGATACCCGTATCATTGGTTTAAAACAATGTTGATCTTTTTTGAAAAACTTTTAAGCTGCAATTACTCGTAAACCCTTTGAGATTTTAAAGTGTCTTTTTCAGGGTTTACTCTCCTTTCAATTCTGCATCTATTTATGTGCATATCATTGGTATTGGTACATGTTAAAATTTTTACCAAAAAATAGATAAAAATGAAAAAAATATTAAAATTTTTGAAATTTCATTAGCACCCCTCGACTCCAAATTTAATTCTGCTTATATTAAGCTTTAGAAACATTCAAAAATCAAAAACTCACTTTTTCGCCTAAAAAAACTGCAAGGGGGGTGGGTGCCTTAGCATTTTGCAAAGTTGGAAAATTGGCTGTTTTCACGAGTTAATAACTCAGAAACTATAAGAGATATTTTTGAATTGAAAACACCACAGTAAAATTTCAACTTTCTTCTTTCCTCATGTAAATTTTGATATCATTATGATGTATAGTTATGGAGCTACAGGCGATTTAAAAAGGTATTGCAAGTGACGAAACGAGAAATGTTAAAATCTGGTATTTTTATCAACGTATAAATTGCAATAACTCTCAAACTATTGGACATGTCAAAGTGATTTTTTCAGTGTTTATTCTCCTTTCAATTGTGCATCTTTTGATACCCGTATCATTGGTTTAAAACAATGTTGATCTTTTTTGAAGAACTTTTAAGCTGCAATTACTCGTAAACCCTTTGAGATTTTAAAGTGTCTTTTTCAGGGTTTACTCTCCTTTCAATTCTGCATCTATTTATGTGCATATCATTGGTATTGGTACATGTTAAGATTTTTACCAAAAAATAGATAAAAATGAAAAAAATATTAAAATTTTTGAAATTTCATTAGCACCCCTCGACTCCAAATTTAATTCTGCTTATATTAAGCTTTAGAAACATTCAAAAATCAAAAACTCACTTTTTCGCCTAAAAAAACTGCAAGGGGGGTGCCTTAGCATTTTGCAAAGTTGGAAAATTGGCTGTTTTCACGAGTTAATAACTCAGAAACTATAAGAGATATTTTTGAATTGAAAACACCACAGTAAAATTTCAACTTTCTTCTTTCCTCATGTAAATTTTGATATCATTATGATGTATAGTTATGGAGCTACAGGCGATTTAAAAAGGTATTGCAAGTGACGAAACGAGAAATGTTAAAATCTGGTATTTTTATCAACGTATAAATTGCAATAACTCTCAAACTATTGGACATGTCAAAGTGATTTTTTCAGTGTTTATTCTCCTTTCAATTGTGCATCTTTTGATGCCCGTATCATTGGTTTAAAACAATGTTGATCTTTTTTGAAAAACTTTTAAGCTGCAATTACTCGTAAACCCTTTGAGATTTTAAAGTGTCTTTTTCAGGGTTTACTCTCCTTTCAATTCTGCATCTATTTATGTGCATATCATTGGTATTGGTACATGTTAAAATTTTTACCAAAAAATAGATAAAAATGAAAAAAATATTAAAATTTTTGAAATTTCATTAGCACCCCTCGACTCCAAATTTAATTCTGCTTATATTAAGCTTTAGAAACATTCAAAAATCAAAAACTCACTTTTTCGCCTAAAAAAACTGCAAGGGGGGCCTTAGCATTTTGAAAAGTTGGAAAATTGGCTGTTTTCACGAGTTAATAACTCAGAAACTATAAGAGATATTTTTGAATTGAAAACACCACAGTAAAATTTCAACTTTCTTCTTTCCTCATGTAAATTTTGATATCATTATGATGTATAGTTATGGAGCTACAGGCGATTTAAAAAGGTATTGCAAGTGACGAAACGAGAAATGTTAAAATCTGGTATTTTTATCAACGTATAAATTGCAATAACTCTCAAACTATTGGACATGTCAAAGTGATTTTTTCAGTGTTTATTCTCCTTTCAATTGTGCATCTTTTGATGCCCGTATCATTGGTTTAAAACAATGTTGATCTTTTTTGAAAAACTTTTAAGCTGCAATTACTCGTAAACCCTTTGAGATTTTAAAGTGTCTTTTTCAGGGTTTACTCTCCTTTCAATTCTGCATCTATTTATGTGCATATCATTGGTATTGGTACATGTTAAAATTTTTACCAAAAAATAGATAAAAATGAAAAAAATATTAAAATTTTTGAAATTTCATTAGCACCCCTCGACTCCAAATTTAATTCTGCTTATATTAAGCTTTAGAAACATTCAAAAATCAAAAACTCACTTTTTCGCCTAAAAAAACTGCAAGGGGGGTGCCTTAGCATTTTGCAAAGTTGGAAAATTGGCTGTTTTCACGAGTTAATAACTCAGAAACTATAAGAGATATTTTTGAATTGAAAACACCACAGTAAAATTTCAACTTTCTTCTTTCCTCATGTAAATTTTGATATCATTATGATGTATAGTTATGGAGCTACAGGCGATTTAAAAAGGTATTGCAAGTGACGAAACGAGAAATGTTAAAATCTGGTATTTTTATCAACGTATAAATTGCAATAACTCTCAAACTATTGGACATGTCAAAGTGATTTTTTCAGTGTTTATTCTCCTTTCAATTGTGCATCTTTTGATACCCGTATCATTGGTTTAAAACAATGTTGATCTTTTTTGAAGAACTTTTAAGCTGCAATTACTCGTAAACCCTTTGAGATTTTAAAGTGTCTTTTTCAGGGTTTACTCTCCTTTCAATTCTGCATCTATTTATGTGCATATCATTGGTATTGGTACATGTTAAGATTTTTACCAAAAAATAGATAAAAATGAAAAAAATATTAAAATTTTTGAAATTTCATTAGCACCCCTCGACTCCAAATTTAATTCTGCTTATATTAAGCTTTAGAAACATTCAAAAATCAAAAACTCACTTTTTCGCCTAAAAAAACTGCAAGGGGGGTGCCTTAGCATTTTGCAAAGTTGGAAAATTGGCTGTTTTCACGAGTTAATAACTCAGAAACTATAAGAGATATTTTTGAATTGAAAACACCACAGTAAAATTTCAACTTTCTTCTTTCCTCATGTAAATTTTGATATCATTATGATGTATAGTTATGGAGCTACAGGCGATTTAAAAAGGTATTGCAAGTGACGAAACGAGAAATGTTAAAATCTGGTATTTTTATCAACGTATAAATTGCAATAACTCTCAAACTATTGGACATGTCAAAGTGATTTTTTCAGTGTTTATTCTCCTTTCAATTGTGCATCTTTTGATGCCCGTATCATTGGTTTAAAACAATGTTGATCTTTTTTGAAAAACTTTTAAGCTGCAATTACTCGTAAACCCTTTGAGATTTTAAAGTGTCTTTTTCAGGGTTTACTCTCCTTTCAATTCTGCATCTATTTATGTGCATATCATTGGTATTGGTACATGTTAAAATTTTTACCAAAAAATAGATAAAAATGAAAAAAATATTAAAATTTTTGAAATTTCATTAGCACCCCTCGACTCCAAATTTAATTCTGCTTATATTAAGCTTTAGAAACATTCAAAAATCAAAAACTCACTTTTTCGCCTAAAAAAACTGCAAGGGGGGCCTTAGCATTTTGAAAAGTTGGAAAATTGGCTGTTTTCACGAGTTAATAACTCAGAAACTATAAGAGATATTTTTGAATTGAAAACACCACAGTAAAATTTCAACTTTCTTCTTTCCTCATGTAAATTTTGATATCATTATGATGTATAGTTATGGAGCTACAGGCGATTTAAAAAGGTATTGCAAGTGACGAAACGAGAAATGTTAAAATCTGGTATTTTTATCAACGTATAAATTGCAATAACTCTCAAACTATTGGACATGTCAAAGTGATTTTTTCAGTGTTTATTCTCCTTTCAATTGTGCATCTTTTGATGCCCGTATCATTGGTTTAAAACAATGTTGATCTTTTTTGAAAAACTTTTAAGCTGCAATTACTCGTAAACCCTTTGAGATTTTAAAGTGTCTTTTTCAGGGTTTACTCTCCTTTCAATTCTGCATCTATTTATGTGCATATCATTGGTATTGGTACATGTTAAGATTTTTACCAAAAAATAGATAAAAATGAAAAAAATATTAAAATTTTTGAAATTTCATTAGCACCCCTCGACTCCAAATTTAATTCTGCTTATATTAAGCTTTAGAAACATTCAAAAATCAAAAACTCACTTTTTCGCCTAAAAAAACTGCAAGGGGGGTGCCTTAGCATTTTGCAAAGTTGGAAAATTGGCTGTTTTCACGAGTTAATAACTCAGAAACTATAAGAGATATTTTTGAATTGAAAACACCACAGTAAAATTTCAACTTTCTTCTTTCCTCATGTAAATTTTGATATCATTATGATGTATAGTTATGGAGCTACAGGCGATTTAAAAAGGTATTGCAAGTGACGAAACGAGAAATGTTAAAATCTGGTATTTTTATCAACGTATAAATTGCAATAACTCTCAAACTATTGGACATGTCAAAGTGATTTTTTCAGTGTTTATTCTCCTTTCAATTGTGCATCTTTTGATGCCCGTATCATTGGTTTAAAACAATGTTGATCTTTTTTGAAAAACTTTTAAGCTGCAATTACTCGTAAACCCTTTGAGATTTTAAAGTGTCTTTTTCAGGGTTTACTCTCCTTTCAATTCTGCATCTATTTATGTGCATATCATTGGTATTGGTACATGTTAAAATTTTTACCAAAAAATAGATAAAAATGAAAAAAATATTAAAATTTTTGAAATTTCATTAGCACCCCTCGACTCCAAATTTAATTCTGCTTATATTAAGCTTTAGAAACATTCAAAAATCAAAAACTCACTTTTTCGCCTAAAAAAACTGCAAGGGGGGCCTTAGCATTTTGAAAAGTTGGAAAATTGGCTGTTTTCACGAGTTAATAACTCAGAAACTATAAGAGATATTTTTGAATTGAAAACACCACAGTAAAATTTCAACTTTCTTCTTTCCTCATGTAAATTTTGATATCATTATGATGTATAGTTATGGAGCTACAGGCGATTTAAAAAGGTATTGCAAGTGACGAAACGAGAAATGTTAAAATCTGGTATTTTTATCAACGTATAAATTGCAATAACTCTCAAACTATTGGACATGTCAAAGTGATTTTTTCAGTGTTTATTCTCCTTTCAATTGTGCATCTTTTGATACCCGTATCATTGGTTTAAAACAATGTTGATCTTTTTTGAAGAACTTTTAAGCTGCAATTACTCGTAAACCCTTTGAGATTTTAAAGTGTCTTTTTCAGGGTTTACTCTCCTTTCAATTCTGCATCTATTTATGTGCATATCATTGGTATTGGTACATGTTAAGATTTTTACCAAAAAATAGATAAAAATGAAAAAAATATTAAAATTTTTGAAATTTCATTAGCACCCCTCGACTCCAAATTTAATTCTGCTTATATTAAGCTTTAGAAACATTCAAAAATCAAAAACTCACTTTTTCGCCTAAAAAAACTGCAAGGGGGGTGCCTTAGCATTTTGCAAAGTTGGAAAATTGGCTGTTTTCACGAGTTAATAACTCAGAAACTATAAGAGATATTTTTGAATTGAAAACACCACAGTAAAATTTCAACTTTCTTCTTTCCTCATGTAAATTTTGATATCATTATGATGTATAGTTATGGAGCTACAGGCGATTTAAAAAGGTATTGCAAGTGACGAAACGAGAAATGTTAAAATCTGGTATTTTTATCAACGTATAAATTGCAATAACTCTCAAACTATTGGACATGTCAAAGTGATTTTTTCAGTGTTTATTCTCCTTTCAATTGTGCATCTTTTGATGCCCGTATCATTGGTTTAAAACAATGTTGATCTTTTTTGAAAAACTTTTAAGCTGCAATTACTCGTAAACCCTTTGAGATTTTAAAGTGTCTTTTTCAGGGTTTACTCTCCTTTCAATTCTGCATCTATTTATGTGCATATCATTGGTATTGGTACATGTTAAAATTTTTACCAAAAAATAGATAAAAATGAAAAAAATATTAAAATTTTTGAAATTTCATTAGCACCCCTCGACTCCAAATTTAATTCTGCTTATATTAAGCTTTAGAAACATTCAAAAATCAAAAACTCACTTTTTCGCCTAAAAAAACTGCAAGGGGGGCCTTAGCATTTTGAAAAGTTGGAAAATTGGCTGTTTTCACGAGTTAATAACTCAGAAACTATAAGAGATATTTTTGAATTGAAAACACCACAGTAAAATTTCAACTTTCTTCTTTCCTCATGTAAATTTTGATATCATTATGATGTATAGTTATGGAGCTACAGGCGATTTAAAAAGGTATTGCAAGTGACGAAACGAGAAATGTTAAAATCTGGTATTTTTATCAACGTATAAATTGCAATAACTCTCAAACTATTGGACATGTCAAAGTGATTTTTTCAGTGTTTATTCTCCTTTCAATTGTGCATCTTTTGATGCCCGTATCATTGGTTTAAAACAATGTTGATCTTTTTTGAAAAACTTTTAAGCTGCAATTACTCGTAAACCCTTTGAGATTTTAAAGTGTCTTTTTCAGGGTTTACTCTCCTTTCAATTCTGCATCTATTTATGTGCATATCATTGGTATTGGTACATGTTAAAATTTTTACCAAAAAATAGATAAAAATGAAAAAAATATTAAAATTTTTGAAATTTCATTAGCACCCCTCGACTCCAAATTTAATTCTGCTTATATTAAGCTTTAGAAACATTCAAAAATCAAAAACTCACTTTTTCGCCTAAAAAAACTGCAAGGGGGGTGCCTTAGCATTTTGCAAAGTTGGAAAATTGGCTGTTTTCACGAGTTAATAACTCAGAAACTATAAGAGATATTTTTGAATTGAAAACACCACAGTAAAATTTCAACTTTCTTCTTTCCTCATGTAAATTTTGATATCATTATGATGTATAGTTATGGAGCTACAGGCGATTTAAAAAGGTATTGCAAGTGACGAAACGAGAAATGTTAAAATCTGGTATTTTTATCAACGTATAAATTGCAATAACTCTCAAACTATTGGACATGTCAAAGTGATTTTTTCAGTGTTTATTCTCCTTTCAATTGTGCATCTTTTGATACCCGTATCATTGGTTTAAAACAATGTTGATCTTTTTTGAAAAACTTTTAAGCTGCAATTACTCGTAAACCCTTTGAGATTTTAAAGTGTCTTTTTCAGGGTTTACTCTCCTTTCAATTCTGCATCTATTTATGTGCATATCATTGGTATTGGTACATGTTAAAATTTTTACCAAAAAATAGATAAAAATGAAAAAAATATTAAAATTTTTGAAATTTCATTAGCACCCCTCGACTCCAAATTTAATTCTGCTTATATTAAGCTTTAGAAACATTCAAAAATCAAAAACTCACTTTTTCGCCTAAAAAAACTGCAAGGGGGGTGCCTTAGCATTTTGCAAAGTTGGAAAATTGGCTGTTTTCACGAGTTAATAACTCAGAAACTATAAGAGATATTTTTGAATTGAAAACACCACAGTAAAATTTCAACTTTCTTCTTTCCTCATGTAAATTTTGATATCATTATGATGTATAGTTATGGAGCTACAGGCGATTTAAAAAGGTATTGCAAGTGACGAAACGAGAAATGTTAAAATCTGGTATTTTTATCAACGTATAAATTGCAATAACTCTCAAACTATTGGACATGTCAAAGTGATTTTTTCAGTGTTTATTCTCCTTTCAATTGTGCATCTTTTGATACCCGTATCATTGGTTTAAAACAATGTTGATCTTTTTTGAAGAACTTTTAAGCTGCAATTACTCGTAAACCCTTTGAGATTTTAAAGTGTCTTTTTCAGGGTTTACTCTCCTTTCAATTCTGCATCTATTTATGTGCATATCATTGGTATTGGTACATGTTAAGATTTTTACCAAAAAATAGATAAAAATGAAAAAAATATTAAAATTTTTGAAATTTCATTAGCACCCCTCGACTCCAAATTTAATTCTGCTTATATTAGGCTTTAGAAACATTCAAAAATCAAAAACTCACTTTTTCGCCTAAAAAAACTGCAAGGGGGGTGCCTTAGCATTTTGCAAAGTTGGAAAATTGGCTGTTTTCACGAGTTAATAACTCAGAAACTATAAGAGATATTTATGAATTGAAAAATCCACTGTAAAATTTCAACTTTCTTCTTTCCTCATGTAAATTTTGATATCATTATGATGTATAGTTATGGAGCTACAGGCGATTTAAAAAGGTATTGCAAGTGACGAAACGAGAAATGTTAAAATCTGGTATTTTTATCAACGTATTAATTGCAATAACTCTCAAACTATTGGACATGTCAAAGTGATTTTTTCAGTGTTTATTCTCCTTTCAATTGTTCATCTTTTGATACCCGTATCATTGGTTTAAAACAATGTTGATCTTTTTTGAAAAACTTTTAAGCTGCAATTACTCGTAAACCCTTTGAGATTTTAAAGTGTCTTTTTCAGGGTTTACTCTCCTTTCAATTCTGCATCTATTTATGTGCATATCATTGGTATTGGTACATGTTAAAATTTTTACCAAAAAATAGATAAAAATGAAAAAAATATTAAAATTTTTGAAATTTCATTAGCACCCCTCGACTCCAAATTTAATTCTGCTTATATTAAGCTTTAGAAACATTCAAAAATCAAAAACTCACTTTTTCGCCTAAAAAAACTGCAAGGGGGGCCTTAGCATTTTGCAAAGTTGGAAAATTGGCTGTTTTCACGAGTTAATAACTCAGAAACTATAAGAGATATTTTTGAATTGAAAACACCACAGTAAAATTTCAACTTTCTTCTTTCCTCATGTAAATTTTGATATCATTATGATGTATAGTTATGGAGCTACAGGCGATTTAAAAAGGTATTGCAAGTGACGAAACGAGAAATGTTAAAATCTGGTATTTTTATCAACGTATAAATTGCAATAACTCTCAAACTATTGGACATGTCAAAGTGATTTTTTCAGTGTTTATTCTCCTTTCAATTGTGCATCTTTTGATACCCGTATCATTGGTTTAAAACAATGTTGATCTTTTTTGAAGAACTTTTAAGCTGCAATTACTCGTAAACCCTTTGAGATTTTAAAGTGTCTTTTTCAGGGTTTACTCTCCTTTCAATTCTGCATCTATTTATGTGCATATCATTGGTATTGGTACATGTTAAGATTTTTACCAAAAAATAGATAAAAATGAAAAAAATATTAAAATTTTTGAAATTTCATTAGCACCCCTCGACTCCAAATTTAATTCTGCTTATATTAGGCTTTAGAAACATTCAAAAATCAAAAACTCACTTTTTCGCCTAAAAAAACTGCAAGGGGGTGCCTTAGCATTTTGCAAAGTTGGAAAATTGGCTGTTTTCACGAGTTAATAACTCAGAAACTATAAGAGATATTTTTGAATTGAAAACACCACAGTAAAATTTCAACTTTCTTCTTTCCTCATGTAAATTTTGATATCATTATGATGTATAGTTATGGAGCTACAGGCGATTTAAAAAGGTATTGCAAGTGACGAAACGAGAAATGTTAAAATCTGGTATTTTTATCAACGTATTAATTGCAATAACTCTCAAACTATTGGACATGTCAAAGTGATTTTTTCAGTGTTTATTCTCCTTTCAATTGTTCATCTTTTGATACCCGTATCATTGGTTTAAAACAATGTTGATCTTTTTTGAAAAACTTTTAAGCTGCAATTACTCGTAAACCCTTTGAGATTTTAAAGTGTCTTTTTCAGGGTTTACTCTCCTTTCAATTCTGCATCTATTTATGTGCATATCATTGGTATTGGTACATGTTAAAATTTTTACCAAAAAATAGATAAAAATGAAAAAAATATTAAAATTTTTGAAATTTCATTAGCACCCCTCGACTCCAAATTTAATTCTGCTTATATTAAGCTTTAGAAACATTCAAAAATCAAAAACTCACTTTTTCGCCTAAAAAAACTGCAAGGGGGGCCTTAGCATTTTGCAAAGTTGGAAAATTGGCTGTTTTCACGAGTTAATAACTCAGAAACTATAAGAGATATTTTTGAATTGAAAACACCACAGTAAAATTTCAACTTTCTTCTTTCCTCATGTAAATTTTGATATCATTATGATGTATAGTTATGGAGCTACAGGCGATTTAAAAAGGTATTGCAAGTGACGAAACGAGAAATGTTAAAATCTGGTATTTTTATCAACGTATAAATTGCAATAACTCTCAAACTATTGGACATGTCAAAGTGATTTTTTCAGTGTTTATTCTCCTTTCAATTGTGCATCTTTTGATACCCGTATCATTGGTTTAAAACAATGTTGATCTTTTTTGAAGAACTTTTAAGCTGCAATTACTCGTAAACCCTTTGAGATTTTAAAGTGTCTTTTTCAGGGTTTACTCTCCTTTCAATTCTGCATCTATTTATGTGCATATCATTGGTATTGGTACATGTTAAGATTTTTACCAAAAAATAGATAAAAATGAAAAAAATATTAAAATTTTTGAAATTTCATTAGCACCCCTCGACTCCAAATTTAATTCTGCTTATATTAGGCTTTAGAAACATTCAAAAATCAAAAACTCACTTTTTCGCCTAAAAAAACTGCAAGGGGGTGCCTTAGCATTTTGCAAAGTTGGAAAATTGGCTGTTTTCACGAGTTAATAACTCAGAAACTATAAGAGATATTTTTGAATTGAAAACACCACAGTAAAATTTCAACTTTCTTCTTTCCTCATGTAAATTTTGATATCATTATGATGTATAGTTATGGAGCTACAGGCGATTTAAAAAGGTATTGCAAGTGACGAAACGAGAAATGTTAAAATCTGGTATTTTTATCAACGTATAAATTGCAATAACTCTCAAACTATTGGACATGTCAAAGTGATTTTTTCAGTGTTTATTCTCCTTTCAATTGTGCATCTTTTGATACCCGTATCATTGGTTTAAAACAATGTTGATCTTTTTTGAAGAACTTTTAAGCTGCAATTACTCGTAAACCCTTTGAGATTTTAAAGTGTCTTTTTTAGGGTTTACTCTCCTTTCAATTCTGCATCTATTTATGTGCATATCATTGGTATTGGTACATGTTAAGATTTTTACCAAAAAATAGATAAAAATGAAAAAAATATTAAAATTTTTGAAATTTCATTAGCACCCCTCGACTCCAAATTTAATTCTGCTTATATTAGGCTTTAGAAACATTCAAAAATCAAAAACTCACTTTTTCGCCTAAAAAAACTGGGTGCCTTAGCATTTTGCAAAGTTGGAAAATTGGCTGTTTTCACGAGTTAATAACTCAGAAACTATAAGAGATATTTTTGAATTGAAAACACCACAGTAAAATTTCAACTTTCTTCTTTCCTCATGTAAATTTTGATATCATTATGATGTATAGTTATGGAGCTACAGGCGATTTAAAAAGGTATTGCAAGTGACGAAACGAGAAATGTTAAAATCTGGTATTTTTATCAACGTATAAATTGCAATAACTCTCAAACTATTGGACATGTCAAAGTGATTTTTTCAGTGTTTATTCTCCTTTCAATTGTGCATCTTTTGATACCCGTATCATTGGTTTAAAACAATGTTGATCTTTTTTGAAAAACTTTTAAGCTGCAATTACTCGTAAACCCTTTGAGATTTTAAAGTGTCTTTTTCAGGGTTTACTCTCCTTTCAATTCTGCATCTATTTATGTGCATATCATTGGTATTGGTACATGTTAAAATTTTTACCAAAAAATAGATAAAAATGAAAAAAATATTAAAATTTTTGAAATTTCATTAGCACCCCTCGACTCCAAATTTAATTCTGCTTATATTAAGCTTTAGAAACATTCAAAAATCAAAAACTCACTTTTTCGCCTAAAAAAACTGCAAGGGGGGTGCCTTAGCATTTTGCAAAGTTGGAAAATTGGCTGTTTTCACGAGTTAATAACTCAGAAACTATAAGAGATATTTTTGAATTGAAAACACCACAGTAAAATTTCAACTTTCTTCTTTCCTCATGTAAATTTTGATATCATTATGATGTATAGTTATGGAGCTACAGGCGATTTAAAAAGGTATTGCAAGTGACGAAACGAGAAATGTTAAAATCTGGTATTTTTATCAACGTATAAATTGCAATAACTCTCAAACTATTGGACATGTCAAAGTGATTTTTTCAGTGTTTATTCTCCTTTCAATTGTGCATCTTTTGATACCCGTATCATTGGTTTAAAACAATGTTGATCTTTTTTGAAGAACTTTTAAGCTGCAATTACTCGTAAACCCTTTGAGATTTTAAAGTGTCTTTTTCAGGGTTTACTCTCCTTTCAATTCTGCATCTATTTATGTGCATATCATTGGTATTGGTACATGTTAAGATTTTTACCAAAAAATAGATAAAAATGAAAAAAATATTAAAATTTTTGAAATTTCATTAGCACCCCTCGACTCCAAATTTAATTCTGCTTATATTAGGCTTTAGAAACATTCAAAAATCAAAAACTCACTTTTTCGCCTAAAAAAACTGCAAGGGGGGTGCCTTAGCATTTTGCAAAGTTGGAAAATTGGCTGTTTTCACGAGTTAATAACTCAGAAACTATAAGAGATATTTTTGAATTGAAAAATCCACTGTAAAATTTCAACTTTCTTCTTTCCTCATGTAAATTTTGATATCATTATGATGTATAGTTATGGAGCTACAGGCGATTTAAAAAGGTATTGCAAGTGACGAAACGAGAAATGTTAAAATCTGGTATTTTTATCAACGTATTAATTGCAATAACTCTCAAACTATTGGACATGTCAAAGTGATTTTTTCAGTGTTTATTCTCCTTTCAATTGTTCATCTTTTGATACCCGTATCATTGGTTTAAAACAATGTTGATCTTTTTTGAAAAACTTTTAAGCTGCAATTACTCGTAAACCCTTTGAGATTTTAAAGTGTCTTTTTCAGGGTTTACTCTCCTTTCAATTCTGCATCTATTTATGTGCATATCATTGGTATTGGTACATGTTAAAATTTTTACCAAAAAATAGATAAAAATGAAAAAAATATTAAAATTTTTGAAATTTCATTAGCACCCCTCGACTCCAAATTTAATTCTGCTTATATTAAGCTTTAGAAACATTCAAAAATCAAAAACTCACTTTTTCGCCTAAAAAAACTGCAAGGGGGGTGCCTTAGCATTTTGCAAAGTTGGAAAATTGGCTGTTTTCACGAGTTAATAACTCAGAAACTATAAGAGATATTTTTGAATTGAAAACACCACAGTAAAATTTCAACTTTCTTCTTTCCTCATGTAAATTTTGATATCATTATGATGTATAGTTATGGAGCTACAGGCGATTTAAAAAGGTATTGCAAGTGACGAAACGAGAAATGTTAAAATCTGGTATTTTTATCAACGTATAAATTGCAATAACTCTCAAACTATTGGACATGTCAAAGTGATTTTTTCAGTGTTTATTCTCCTTTCAATTGTGCATCTTTTGATACCCGTATCATTGGTTTAAAACAATGTTGATCTTTTTTGAAGAACTTTTAAGCTGCAATTACTCGTAAACCCTTTGAGATTTTAAAGTGTCTTTTTCAGGGTTTACTCTCCTTTCAATTCTGCATCTATTTATGTGCATATCATTGGTATTGGTACATGTTAAGATTTTTACCAAAAAATAGATAAAAATGAAAAAAATATTAAAATTTTTGAAATTTCATTAGCACCCCTCGACTCCAAATTTAATTCTGCTTATATTAGGCTTTAGAAACATTCAAAAATCAAAAACTCACTTTTTCGCCTAAAAAAACTGCAAGGGGGGTGCCTTAGCATTTTGCAAAGTTGGAAAATTGGCTGTTTTCACGAGTTAATAACTCAGAAACTATAAGAGATATTTTTGAATTGAAAAATCCACAGTAAAATTTCAACTTTCTTCTTTCCTCATGTAAATTTTGATATCATTATGATGTATAGTTATGGAGCTACAGGCGATTTAAAAAGGTATTGCAAGTGACGAAACGAGAAATGTTAAAATCTGGTATTTTTATCAACGTATTAATTGCAATAACTCTCAAACTATTGGACATGTCAAAGTGATTTTTTCAGTGTTTATTCTCCTTTCAATTGTTCATCTTTTGATACCCGTATCATTGGTTTAAAACAATGTTGATCTTTTTTGAAAAACTTTTAAGCTGCAATTACTCGTAAACCCTTTGAGATTTTAAAGTGTCTTTTTCAGGGTTTACTCTCCTTTCAATTCTGCATCTATTTATGTGCATATCATTGGTATTGGAACATGTTAAAATTTTTACCAAAAAATAGATAAAAATGAAAAAAATATTAAAATTTTTGAAATTTCATTAGCACCCCTCGACTCCAAATTTAATTCTGCTTATATTAGGCTTTAGAAACATTCAAAAATCAAAAACTCACTTTTTCGCCTAAAAAAACTGCAACGGGGGTGCCTTAGCATTTTGCAAAGTTGGAAAATTGGCTGTTTTCACGAGTTAATAACTCAGAAACTATAAGAGATATTTTTGAATTGAAAACACCACAGTAAAATTTCAACTTTCTTCTTTCCTCATGTAAATTTTGATATCATTATGATGTATAGTTATGGAGCTACAGGCGATTTAAAAAGGTATTGCAAGTGACGAAAAAAGAAATGTTAAAATCTGGTATTTTTATCAACGTATAAATTGCAATAACTCTCAAACTATTGGACATGTCAAAGTGATTTTTTCAGTGTTTATTCTCCTTTCAATTGTGCATCTTTTGATACCCGTATCATTGGTTTAAAACAATGTTGATCTTTTTTGAAAAACGTTTAAGCTGCAATTACTCGTAAACCCTTTGAGATTTTAAAGTGTCTTTTTCAGGGTTTACTCTCCTTTCAATTCTGCATCTATTTATGTGCATATCATTGGTATTGGAACATGTTAAAATTTTTACCAAAAAATAGATAAAAATGAAAAAAATATTAAAATTTTTGAAATTTCATTAGCACCCCTCGACTCCAAATTTAATTCTGCTTATATTAAGCTTTAGAAACATTCAAAAATCAAAAACTCACTTTTTCGCCTAAAAAAACTGCAAGGGGGGCCTTAGCATTTTGCAAAGTTGGAAAATTGGCTGTTTTCACGAGTTAATAACTCAGAAACTATAAGAGATATTTTTGAATTGAAAACACCACAGTAAAATTTCAACTTTCTTCTTTCCTCATGTAAATTTTGATATCATTATGATGTATAGTTATGGAGCTACAGGCGATTTAAAAAGGTATTGCAAGTGACGAAACGAGAAATGTTAAAATCTGGTATTTTTATCAACGTATAAATTGCAATAACTCTCAAACTATTGGACATGTCAAAGTGATTTTTTCAGTGTTTATTCTCCTTTCAATTGTGCATCTTTTGATACCCGTATCATTGGTTTAAAACAATGTTGATCTTTTTTGAAGAACTTTTAAGCTGCAATTACTCGTAAACCCTTTGAGATTTTAAAGTGTCTTTTTCAGGGTTTACTCTCCTTTCAATTCTGCATCTATTTATGTGCATATCATTGGTATTGGTACATGTTAAGATTTTTACCAAAAAATAGATAAAAATGAAAAAAATATTAAAATTTTTGAAATTTCATTAGCACCCCTCGACTCCAAATTTAATTCTGCTTATATTAGACTTTAGAAACATTCAAAAATCAAAAACTCACTTTTTCGCCTAAAAAAACTGCAACGGGGGTGCCTTAGCATTTTGCAAAGTTGGAAAATTGGCTGTTTTCACGAGTTAATAACTCAGAAACTATAAGAGATATTTTTGAATTGAAAACACCACAGTAAAATTTCAACTTTCTTCTTTCCTCATGTAAATTTTGATATCATTATGATGTATAGTTATGGAGCTACAGGCGATTTAAAAAGGTATTGCAAGTGACGAAACGAGAAATGTTAAAATCTGGTATTTTTATCAACGTATAAATTGCAATAACTCTCAAACTATTGGACATGTCAAAGTGATTTTTTCAGTGTTTATTCTCCTTTCAATTGTGCATCTTTTGATACCCGTATCATTGGTTTAAAACAATGTTGATCTTTTTTGAAAAACGTTTAAGCTGCAATTACTCGTAAACCCTTTGAGATTTTAAAGTGTCTTTTTCAGGGTTTACTCTCCTTTCAATTCTGCATCTATTTATGTGCATATCATTGGTATTGGAACATGTTAAAATTTTTACCAAAAAATAGATAAAAATGAAAAAAATATTAAAATTTTTGAAATTTCATTAGCACCCCTCGACTCCAAATTTAATTCTGCTTATATTAAGCTTTAGAAACATTCAAAAATCAAAAACTCACTTTTTCGCCTAAAAAAACTGCATTGGGGGGTGCCTTAGCATTTTGCAAAGTTGGAAAATTGGCTGTTTTCACGAGTTAATAACTCAGAAACTATAAGAGATATTTTTGAATTGAAAAATCCACAGTAAAATTTCAACTTTCTTCTTTCCTCATGTAAATTTTGATATCATTATGATGTATAGTTATGGAGCTACAGGCGATTTAAAAAGGTATTGCAAGTGACGAAACGAGAAATGTTAAAATCTGGTATTTTTATCAACGTATAAATTGCAATAACTCTCAAACTATTGGACATGTCAAAGTGATTTTTTCAGTGTTTATTCTCCTTTCAATTGTGCATCTTTTGATACCCGTATCATTGGTTTAAAACAATGTTGATCTTTTTTGAAAAACTTTTAAGCTGCAATTACTCGTAAACCCTTTGAGATTTTAAAGTGTCTTTTTCAGGGTTTACTCTCCTTTCAATTCTGCATCTATTTATGTGCATATCATTGGTATTGGTACATGTTAAAATTTTTACCAAAAAATAGATAAAAATGAAAAAAATATTAAAATTTTTGAAATTTCATTAGCACCCCTCGACTCCAAATTTAATTCTGCTTATATTAAGCTTTAGAAACATTCAAAAATCAAAAACTCACTTTTTCGCCTAAAAAAACTGCAAGGGGGGTGCCTTAGCATTTTGCAAAGTTGGAAAATTGGCTGTTTTCACGAGTTAATAACTCAGAAACTATAAGAGATATTTTTGAATTGAAAACACCACAGTAAAATTTCAACTTTCTTCTTTCCTCATGTAAATTTTGATATCATTATGATGTATAGTTATGGAGCTACAGGCGATTTAAAAAGGTATTGCAAGTGACGAAACGAGAAATGTTAAAATCTGGTATTTTTATCAACGTATAAATTGCAATAACTCTCAAACTATTGGACATGTCAAAGTGATTTTTTCAGTGTTTATTCTCCTTTCAATTGTGCATCTTTTGATGCCCGTATCATTGGTTTAAAACAATGTTGATCTTTTTTGAAAAACTTTTAAGCTGCAATTACTCGTAAACCCTTTGAGATTTTAAAGTGTCTTTTTCAGGGTTTACTCTCCTTTCAATTCTGCATCTATTTATGTGCATATCATTGGTATTGGTACATGTTAAAATTTTTACCAAAAAATAGATAAAAATGAAAAAAATATTAAAATTTTTGAAATTTCATTAGCACCCCTCGACTCCAAATTTAATTCTGCTTATATTAAGCTTTAGAAACATTCAAAAATCAAAAACTCACTTTTTCGCCTAAAAAAACTGCAAGGGGGGTGCCTTAGCATTTTGAAAAGTTGGAAAATTGGCTGTTTTCACGAGTTAATAACTCAGAAACTATAAGAGATATTTTTGAATTGAAAACACCACAGTAAAATTTCAACTTTCTTCTTTCCTCATGTAAATTTTGATATCATTATGATGTATAGTTATGGAGCTACAGGCGATTTAAAAAGGTATTGCAAGTGACGAAACGAGAAATGTTAAAATCTGGTATTTTTATCAACGTATAAATTGCAATAACTCTCAAACTATTGGACATGTCAAAGTGATTTTTTCAGTGTTTATTCTCCTTTCAATTGTGCATCTTTTGATACCCGTATCATTGGTTTAAAACAATGTTGATCTTTTTTGAAGAACTTTTAAGCTGCAATTACTCGTAAACCCTTTGAGATTTTAAAGTGTCTTTTTCAGGGTTTACTCTCCTTTCAATTCTGCATCTATTTATGTGCATATCATTGGTATTGGTACATGTTAAGATTTTTACCAAAAAATAGATAAAAATGAAAAAAATATTAAAATTTTTGAAATTTCATTAGCACCCCTCGACTCCAAATTTAATTCTGCTTATATTAGGCTTTAGAAACATTCAAAAATCAAAAACTCACTTTTTCGCCTAAAAAAACTGCAAGGGGGGGTGCCTTAGCATTTTGCAAAGTTGGAAAATTGGCTGTTTTCACGAGTTAATAACTCAGAAACTATAAGAGATATTTTTGAATTGAAAAATCCACAGTAAAATTTCAACTTTCTTCTTTCCTCATGTAAATTTTGATATCATTATGATGTATAGTTATGGAGCTACAGGCGATTTAAAAAGGTATTGCAAGTGACGAAACGAGAAATGTTAAAATCTGGTATTTTTATCAACGTATTAATTGCAATAACTCTCAAACTATTGGACATGTCAAAGTGATTTTTTCAGTGTTTATTCTCCTTTCAATTGTTCATCTTTTGATACCCGTATCATTGGTTTAAAACAATGTTGATCTTTTTTGAAAAACTTTTAAGCTGCAATTACTCGTAAACCCTTTGAGATTTTAAAGTGTCTTTTTCAGGGTTTACTCTCCTTTCAATTCTGCATCTATTTATGTGCATATCATTGGTATTGGAACATGTTAAAATTTTTACCAAAAAATAGATAAAAATGAAAAAAATATTAAAATTTTTGAAATTTCATTAGCACCCCTCGACTCCAAATTTAATTCTGCTTATATTAAGCTTTAGAAACATTCAAAAATCAAAAACTCACTTTTTCGCCTAAAAAAACTGCAAGGGGGGTGCCTTAGCATTTTGAAAAGTTGGAAAATTGGCTGTTTTCACGAGTTAATAACTCAGAAACTATAAGAGATATTTTTGAATTGAAAACACCACAGTAAAATTTCAACTTTCTTCTTTCCTCATGTAAATTTTGATATCATTATGATGTATAGTTATGGAGCTACAGGCGATTTAAAAAGGTATTGCAAGTGACGAAACGAGAAATGTTAAAATCTGGTATTTTTATCAACGTATAAATTGCAATAACTCTCAAACTATTGGACATGTCAAAGTGATTTTTTCAGTGTTTATTCTCCTTTCAATTGTGCATCTTTTGATACCCGTATCATTGGTTTAAAACAATGTTGATCTTTTTTGAAGAACTTTTAAGCTGCAATTACTCGTAAACCCTTTGAGATTTTAAAGTGTCTTTTTCAGGGTTTACTCTCCTTTCAATTCTGCATCTATTTATGTGCATATCATTGGTATTGGTACATGTTAAGATTTTTACCAAAAAATAGATAAAAATGAAAAAAATATTAAAATTTTTGAAATTTCATTAGCACCCCTCGACTCCAAATTTAATTCTGCTTATATTAGGCTTTAGAAACATTCAAAAATCAAAAACTCACTTTTTCGCCTAAAAAAACTGCAAGGGGGGTGCCTTAGCATTTTGCAAAGTTGGAAAATTGGCTGTTTTCACGAGTTAATAACTCAGAAACTATAAGAGATATTTTTGAATTGAAAAATCCACAGTAAAATTTCAACTTTCTTCTTTCCTCATGTAAATTTTGATATCATTATGATGTATAGTTATGGAGCTACAGGCGATTTAAAAAGGTATTGCAAGTGACGAAACGAGAAATGTTAAAATCTGGTATTTTTATCAACGTATTAATTGCAATAACTCTCAAACTATTGGACATGTCAAAGTGATTTTTTCAGTGTTTATTCTCCTTTCAATTGTTCATCTTTTGATACCCGTATCATTGGTTTAAAACAATGTTGATCTTTTTTGAAAAACTTTTAAGCTGCAATTACTCGTAAACCCTTTGAGATTTTAAAGTGTCTTTTTCAGGGTTTACTCTCCTTTCAATTCTGCATCTATTTATGTGCATATCATTGGTATTGGTACATGTTAAAATTTTTACCAAAAAATAGATAAAAATGAAAAAAATATTAAAATTTTTGAAATTTCATTAGCACCCCTCGACTCCAAATTTAATTCTGCTTATATTAGGCTTTAGAAACATTCAAAAATCAAAAACTCACTTTTTCGCCTAAAAAAACTGCAAGGGGGGTGCCTTAGCATTTTGCAAAGTTGGAAAATTGGCTGTTTTCACGAGTTAATAACTCAGAAACTATAAGAGATATTTTTGAATTGAAAACACCACAGTAAAATTTCAACTTTCTTCTTTCCTCATGTAAATTTTGATATCATTATGATGTATAGTTATGGAGCTACAGGCGATTTAAAAAGGTATTGCAAGTGACGAAACGAGAAATGTTAAAATCTGGTATTTTTATCAACGTATAATTTGCAATAACTCTCAAACTATTGGACATGTCAAAGTGATTTTTTCAGTGTTTATTCTCCTTTCAATTGTGCATCTTTTGATACCCGTATCATTGGTTTAAAACAATGTTGATCTTTTTTGAAAAACTTTTAAGCTGCAATTACTCGTAAACCCTTTGAGATTTTAAAGTGTCTTTTTCAGGGTTTACTCTCCTTTCAATTCTGCATCTATTTATGTGTATATCATTGGTATTGGTACATGTTAAAATTTTTACCAAAAAATAGATAAAAATGAAAAAAATATTAAAATTTTTGAAATTTCATTAGCACCCCTCGACTCCAAATTTAATTCTGCTTATATTAGGCTTTAGAAACATTCAAAAATCAAAAACTCACTTTTTCGCCTAAAAAAACTGCAAGGGGGTGCCTTAGCATTTTGCAAAGTTGGAAAATTGGCTGTTTTCACGAGTTAATAACTCAGAAACTATAAGAGATATTTTTGAATTGAAAACACCACAGTAAAATTTCAACTTTCTTCTTTCCTCATGTAAATTTTGATATCATTATGATGTATAGTTATGGAGCTACAGGCGATTTAAAAAGGTATTGCAAGTGACGAAACGAGAAATGTTAAAATCTGGTATTTTTATCAACGTATAAATTGCAATAACTCTCAAACTATTGGACATGTCAAAGTGATTTTTTCAGTGTTTATTCTCCTTTCAATTGTGCATCTTTTGATGCCCGTATCATTGGTTTAAAACAATGTTGATCTTTTTTGAAAAACTTTTAAGCTGCAATTACTCGTAAACCCTTTGAGATTTTAAAGTGTCTTTTTCAGGGTTTACTCTCCTTTCAATTCTGCATCTATTTATGTGCATATCATTGGTATTGGTACATGTTAAAATTTTTACCAAAAAATAGATAAAAATGAAAAAAATATTAAAATTTTTGAAATTTCATTAGCACCCCTCGACTCCAAATTTAATTCTGCTTATATTAGGCTTTAGAAACATTCAAAAATCAAAAACTCACTTTTTCGCCTAAAAAAACTGCAAGGGGGGTGCCTTAGCATTTTGCAAAGTTGGAAAATTGGCTGTTTTCACGAGTTAATAACTCAGAAACTATAAGAGATATTTTTGAATTGAAAACACCACAGTAAAATTTCAACTTTCTTCTTTCCTCATGTAAATTTTGATATCATTATGATGTATAGTTATGGAGCTACAGGCGATTTAAAAAGGTATTGCAAGTGACGAAACGAGAAATGTTAAAATCTGGTATTTTTATCAACGTATAATTTGCAATAACTCTCAAACTATTGGACATGTCAAAGTGATTTTTTCAGTGTTTATTCTCCTTTCAATTGTGCATCTTTTGATACCCGTATCATTGGTTTAAAACAATGTTGATCTTTTTTGAAAAACTTTTAAGCTGCAATTACTCGTAAACCCTTTGAGATTTTAAAGTGTCTTTTTCAGGGTTTACTCTCCTTTCAATTCTGCATCTATTTATGTGTATATCATTGGTATTGGTACATGTTAAAATTTTTACCAAAAAATAGATAAAAATGAAAAAAATATTAAAATTTTTGAAATTTCATTAGCACCCCTCGACTCCAAATTTAATTCTGCTTATATTAGGCTTTAGAAACATTCAAAAATCAAAAACTCACTTTTTCGCCTAAAAAAACTGCAAGGGGGTGCCTTAGCATTTTGCAAAGTTGGAAAATTGGCTGTTTTCACGAGTTAATAACTCAGAAACTATAAGAGATATTTTTGAATTGAAAACACCACAGTAAAATTTCAACTTTCTTCTTTCCTCATGTAAATTTTGATATCATTATGATGTATAGTTATGGAGCTACAGGCGATTTAAAAAGGTATTGCAAGTGACGAAACGAGAAATGTTAAAATCTGGTATTTTTATCAACGTATAAATTGCAATAACTCTCAAACTATTGGACATGTCAAAGTGATTTTTTCAGTGTTTATTCTCCTTTAAATTGTGCATCTTTTGATACCCGTATCATTGGTTTAAAACAATGTTGATCTTTTTTGAAGAACTTTTAAGCTGCAATTACTCGTAAACCCTTTGAGATTTTAAAGTGTCTTTTTCAGGGTTTACTCTCCTTTCAATTCTGCATATATTTATGTGCATATCATTGGTATTGGTACATGTTAAGATTTTTACCAAAAAATAGATAAAAATGAAAAAAATATTAAAATTTTTGAAATTTCATTAGCACCCCTCGACTCCAAATTTAATTCTGCTTATATTAGGCTTTAGAAACATTCAAAAATCAAAAACTCACTTTTTCGCCTAAAAAAACTGCAAGGGGGGTGCCTTAGCATTTTGCAAAGTTGGAAAATTGGCTGTTTTCACGAGCTAATAACTCAGAAACTATAAGAGATATTTTTGAATTGAAAACACCACAGTAAAATTTCAACTTTCTTCTTTCCTCATGTAAATTTTGATACCATTATGATGTATAGTTATGGAGCTACAGGCGATTTAAAAAGGTATTGCAAGTGACGAAACGAGAAATGTTAAAATCTGGTATTTTTATCAACGTATTAATTGCAATAACTCTCAAACTATTGGACATGTCAAAGTGATTTTTTCAGAGTTTATTCTCCTTTCAATTGTGCATCTTTTGATACCCGTATCATTGGTTTAAAACAATGTTGATCTTTTTTGAAAAACTTTTAAGCTGCAATTACTCGTAAACCCTTTGAGATTTTAAAGTGTCTTTTTCAGGGTTTACTCTCCTTTCAATTCTGCATCTATTTATGTGCATATCATTGGTATTGGTACATGTTAAAATTTTTACCAAAAAATAGATAAAAATGAAAAAATTATTAAAATTTTTGAAATTTCATTAGCACCCCTCGACTCCAAATTTAATTCTGCTTATATTAGGCTTTAGAAACATTCAAAAATCAAAAACTCACTTTTTCGCCTAAAAAAACTGCAAGGGGGTGCCTTAGCATTTTGCAAAGTTGGAAAATTGGCTGTTTTCACGAGTTAATAACTCAGAAACTATAAGAGATATTTTTGAATTGAAAACACCACAGTAAAATTTCAACTTTCTTCTTTCCTCATGTAAATTTTGATATCATTATGATGTATAGTTATGGAGCTACAGGCGATTTAAAAAGGTATTGCAAGTGACGAAACGAGAAATGTTAAAATCTGGTATTTTTATCAACGTATAAATTGCAATAACTCTCAAACTATTGGACATGTCAAAGTGATTTTTTCAGTGTTTATTCTCCTTTCAATTGTGCATCTTTTGATACCCGTATCATTGGTTTAAAACAATGTTGATCTTTTTTGAAGAACTTTTAAGCTGCAATTACTCGTAAACCCTTTGAGATTTTAAAGTGTCTTTTTTAGGGTTTACTCTCCTTTCAATTCTGCATCTATTTATGTGCATATCATTGGTATTGGTACATGTTAAGATTTTTACCAAAAAATAGATAAAAATGAAAAAAATATTAAAATTTTTGAAATTTCATTAGCACCCCTCGACTCCAAATTTAATTCTGCTTATATTAGGCTTTAGAAACATTCAAAAATCAAAAACTCACTTTTTCGCCTAAAAAAACTGCAAGGGGGGTGCCTTAGCATTTTGCAAAGTTGGAAAATTGGCTGTTTTCACGAGTTAATAACTCAGAAACTATAAGAGATATTTTTGAATTGAAAACACCACAGTAAAATTTCAACTTTCTTCTTTCCTCATGTAAATTTTGATATCATTATGATGTATAGTTATGGAGCTACAGGCGATTTAAAAAGGTATTGCAAGTGACGAAACGAGAAATGTTAAAATCTGGTATTTTTATCAACGTATTAATTGCAATAACTCTCAAACTATTGGACATGTCAAAGTGATTTTTTCAGAGTTTATTCTCCTTTCAATTGTGCATCTTTTGATACCCGTATCATTGGTTTAAAACAATGTTGATCTTTTTTGAAAAACTTTTAAGCTGCAATTACTCGTAAACCCTTTGAGATTTTAAAGTGTCTTTTTCAGGGTTTACTCTCCTTTCAATTCTGCATCTATTTATGTGCATATCATTGGTATTGGTACATGTTAAAATTTTTACCAAAAAATAGATAAAAATGAAAAAAATATTAAAATTTTTGAAATTTCATTAGCACCCCTCGACTCCAAATTTAATTCTGCTTATATTAAGCTTTAGAAACATTCAAAAATCAAAAACTCACTTTTTCGCCTAAAAAAACTGCAAGGGGGGTGTCTTAGCATTTTGCAAAGTTGGAAAATTGGCTGTTTTCACGAGTTAATAACTCAGAAACTATAAGAGATATTTTTGAATTGAAAAATCCACAGTAAAATTTCAACTTTCTTCTTTCCTCATGTAAATTTTGATATCATTATGATGTATAGTTATGGAGCTACAGGCGATTTAAAAAGGTATTGCAAGTGACGAAACGAGAAATGTTAAAATCTGGTATTTTTATCAACGTATAAATTGCAATAACTCTCAAACTATTGGACATGTCAAAGTGATTTTTTCAGTGTTTATTCTCCTTTCAATTGTGCATCTTTTGATACCCGTATCATTGGTTTAAAACAATGTTGATCTTTTTTGAAAAACTTTTAAGCTGCAATTACTCGTAAACCCTTTGAGATTTTAAAGTGTCTTTTTCAGGGTTTACTCTCCTTTCAATTCTGCATCTATTTATGTGCATATCATTGGTATTGGTACATGTTAAAATTTTTACCAAAAAATAGATAAAAATGAAAAAAATATTAAAATTTTTGAAATTTCATTAGCACCCCTCGACTCCAAATTTAATTCTGCTTATATTAGGCTTTAGAAACATTCAAAAATCAAAAACTCACTTTTTCGCCTAAAAAAACTGCAAGGGGGGTGCCTTAGCATTTTGCAAAGTTGGAAAATTGGCTGTTTTCACGAGTTAATAACTCAGAAACTATAAGAGATATTTTTGAATTGAAAACACCACAGTAAAATTTCAACTTTCTTCTTTCCTCATGTAAATTTTGATATCATTATGATGTATAGTTATGGAGCTACAGGCGATTTAAAAAGGTATTGCAAGTGACGAAACGAGAAATGTTAAAATCTGGTATTTTTATCAACGTATAAATTGCAATAACTCTCAAACTATTGGACATGTCAAAGTGATTTTTTCAGTGTTTATTCTCCTTTCAATTGTGCATCTTTTGATGCCCGTATCATTGGTTTAAAACAATGTTGATCTTTTTTGAAAAACTTTTAAGCTGCAATTACTCGTAAACCCTTTGAGATTTTAAAGTGTCTTTTTCAGGGTTTACTCTCCTTTCAATTCTGCATCTATTTATGTGCATATCATTGGTATTGGTACATGTTAAAATTTTTACCAAAAAATAGATAAAAATGAAAAAAATATTAAAATTTTTGAAATTTCATTAGCACCCCTCGACTCCAAATTTAATTCTGCTTATATTAAGCTTTAGAAACATTCAAAAATCAAAAACTCACTTTTTCGCCTAAAAAAACTGCAAGGGGGGTGCCTTAGCATTTTGAAAAGTTGGAAAATTGGCTGTTTTCACGAGTTAATAACTCAGAAACTATAAGAGATATTTTTGAATTGAAAACACCACAGTAAAATTTCAACTTTCTTCTTTCCTCATGTAAATTTTGATATCATTATGATGTATAGTTATGGAGCTACAGGCGATTTAAAAAGGTATTGCAAGTGACGAAACGAGAAATGTTAAAATCTGGTATTTTTATCAACGTATAAATTGCAATAACTCTCAAACTATTGGACATGTCAAAGTGATTTTTTCAGTGTTTATTCTCCTTTCAATTGTGCATCTTTTGATACCCGTATCATTGGTTTAAAACAATGTTGATCTTTTTTGAAAAACTTTTAAGCTGCATACTCGTAAACCCTTTGAGATTTTAAAGTGTCTTTTTCAGGGTTTACTCTCCTTTCAATTCTGCATCTATTTATGTGCATATCATTGGTATTGGTACATGTTAAAATTTTTACCAAAAAATAGATAAAAATGGAAAAAAATATTAAAATTTTTGAAATTTCATTAGCACCCCTCGACTCCAAATTTAATTCTGCTTATATTAGGCTTTAGAAACATTCAAAAATCAAAAACTCACTTTTTCGCCTAAAAAAACTGCAACGGGGGTGCCTTAGCATTTTGCAAAGTTGGAAAATTGGCTGTTTTCACGAGTTAATAACTCAGAAACTATAAGAGATATTTTTGAATTGAAAACACCACAGTAAAATTTCAACTTTCTTCTTTCCTCATGTAAATTTTGATATCATTATGATGTATAGTTATGGAGCTACAGGCGATTTAAAAAGGTATTGCAAGTGACGAAACGAGAAATGTTAAAATCTGGTATTTTTATCAACGTATAAATTGCAATAACTCTCAAACTATTGGACATGTCAAAGTGATTTTTTCAGTGTTTATTCTCCTTTCAATTGTGCATCTTTTGATACCCGTATCATTGGTTTAAAACAATGTTGATCTTTTTTGAAAAACGTTTAAGCTGCAATTACTCGTAAACCCTTTGAGATTTTAAAGTGTCTTTTTCAGGGTTTACTCTCCTTTCAATTCTGCATCTATTTATGTGCATATCATTGGTATTGGAACATGTTAAAATTTTTACCAAAAAATAGATAAAAATGAAAAAAATATTAAAATTTTTGAAATTTCATTAGCACCCCTCGACTCCAAATTTAATTCTGCTTATATTAAGCTTTAGAAACATTCAAAAATCAAAAACTCACTTTTTCGCCTAAAAAAACTGCATTGGGGGGTGCCTTAGCATTTTGCAAAGTTGGAAAATTGGCTGTTTTCACGAGTTAATAACTCAGAAACTATAAGAGATATTTTTGAATTGAAAAATCCACAGTAAAATTTCAACTTTCTTCTTTCCTCATGTAAATTTTGATATCATTATGATGTATAGTTATGGAGCTACAGGCGATTTAAAAAGGTATTGCAAGTGACGAAACGAGAAATGTTAAAATCTGGTATTTTTATCAACGTATAAATTGCAATAACTCTCAAACTATTGGACATGTCAAAGTGATTTTTTCAGTGTTTATTCTCCTTTCAATTGTGCATCTTATGATACCCGTATCATTGGTTTAAAACAATGTTGATCTTTTTTGAAAAACTTTTAAGCTGCAATTACTCGTAAACCCTTTGAGATTTTAAAGTGTCTTTTTCAGGGTTTACTCTCCTTTCAATTCTGCATCTATTTATGTGCATATCATTGGTATTGGTACATGTTAAAATTTTTACCAAAAAATAGATAAAAATGAAAAAAATATTAAAATTTTTGAAATTTCATTAGCACCCCTCGACTCCAAATTTAATTCTGCTTATATTAGGCTTTAGAAACATTCAAAAATCAAAAACTCACTTTTTCGCCTAAAAAAACTGCAAGGGGGGTGCCTTAGCATTTTGCAAAGTTGGAAAATTGGCTGTTTTCACGAGTTAATAACTCAGAAACTATAAGAGATATTTTTGAATTGAAAACACCACAGTAAAATTTCAACTTTCTTCTTTCCTCATGTAAATTTTGATATCATTATGATGTATAGTTATGGAGCTACAGGCGATTTAAAAAGGTATTGCAAGTGACGAAACGAGAAATGTTAAAATCTGGTATTTTTATCAACGTATAAATTGCAATAACTCTCAAACTATTGGACATGTCAAAGTGATTTTTTCAGTGTTTATTCTCCTTTCAATTGTGCATCTTTTGATGCCCGTATCATTGGTTTAAAACAATGTTGATCTTTTTTGAAAAACTTTTAAGCTGCAATTACTCGTAAACCCTTTGAGATTTTAAAGTGTCTTTTTCAGGGTTTACTCTCCTTTCAATTCTGCATCTATTTATGTGCATATCATTGGTATTGGTACATGTTAAAATTTTTACCAAAAAATAGATAAAAATGAAAAAAATATTAAAATTTTTGAAATTTCATTAGCACCCCTCGACTCCAAATTTAATTCTGCTTATATTAAGCTTTAGAAACATTCAAAAATCAAAAACTCACTTTTTCGCCTAAAAAAACTGCAAGGGGGGTGCCTTAGCATTTTGAAAAGTTGGAAAATTGGCTGTTTTCACGAGTTAATAACTCAGAAACTATAAGAGATATTTTTGAATTGAAAACACCACAGTAAAATTTCAACTTTCTTCTTTCCTCATGTAAATTTTGATATCATTATGATGTATAGTTATGGAGCTACAGGCGATTTAAAAAGGTATTGCAAGTGACGAAACGAGAAATGTTAAAATCTGGTATTTTTATCAACGTATAAATTGCAATAACTCTCAAACTATTGGACATGTCAAAGTGATTTTTTCAGTGTTTATTCTCCTTTCAATTGTGCATCTTTTGATACCCGTATCATTGGTTTAAAACAATGTTGATCTTTTTTGAAAAACTTTTAAGCTGCATACTCGTAAACCCTTTGAGATTTTAAAGTGTCTTTTTCAGGGTTTACTCTCCTTTCAATTCTGCATCTATTTATGTGCATATCATTGGTATTGGTACATGTTAAAATTTTTACCAAAAAATAGATAAAAATGGAAAAAAATATTAAAATTTTTGAAATTTCATTAGCACCCCTCGACTCCAAATTTAATTCTGCTTATATTAGGCTTTAGAAACATTCAAAAATCAAAAACTCACTTTTTCGCCTAAAAAAACTGCAACGGGGGTGCCTTAGCATTTTGCAAAGTTGGAAAATTGGCTGTTTTCACGAGTTAATAACTCAGAAACTATAAGAGATATTTTTGAATTGAAAACACCACAGTAAAATTTCAACTTTCTTCTTTCCTCATGTAAATTTTGATATCATTATGATGTATAGTTATGGAGCTACAGGCGATTTAAAAAGGTATTGCAAGTGACGAAACGAGAAATGTTAAAATCTGGTATTTTTATCAACGTATAAATTGCAATAACTCTCAAACTATTGGACATGTCAAAGTGATTTTTTCAGTGTTTATTCTCCTTTCAATTGTGCATCTTTTGATACCCGTATCATTGGTTTAAAACAATGTTGATCTTTTTTGAAAAACGTTTAAGCTGCAATTACTCGTAAACCCTTTGAGATTTTAAAGTGTCTTTTTCAGGGTTTACTCTCCTTTCAATTCTGCATCTATTTATGTGCATATCATTGGTATTGGAACATGTTAAAATTTTTACCAAAAAATAGATAAAAATGAAAAAAATATTAAAATTTTTGAAATTTCATTAGCACCCCTCGACTCCAAATTTAATTCTGCTTATATTAAGCTTTAGAAACATTCAAAAATCAAAAACTCACTTTTTCGCCTAAAAAAACTGCATTGGGGGGTGCCTTAGCATTTTGCAAAGTTGGAAAATTGGCTGTTTTCACGAGTTAATAACTCAGAAACTATAAGAGATATTTTTGAATTGAAAAATCCACAGTAAAATTTCAACTTTCTTCTTTCCTCATGTAAATTTTGATATCATTATGATGTATAGTTATGGAGCTACAGGCGATTTAAAAAGGTATTGCAAGTGACGAAACGAGAAATGTTAAAATCTGGTATTTTTATCAACGTATAAATTGCAATAACTCTCAAACTATTGGACATGTCAAAGTGATTTTTTCAGTGTTTATTCTCCTTTCAATTGTGCATCTTATGATACCCGTATCATTGGTTTAAAACAATGTTGATCTTTTTTGAAAAACTTTTAAGCTGCAATTACTCGTAAACCCTTTGAGATTTTAAAGTGTCTTTTTCAGGGTTTACTCTCCTTTCAATTCTGCATCTATTTATGTGCATATCATTGGTATTGGTACATGTTAAAATTTTTACCAAAAAATAGATAAAAATGAAAAAAATATTAAAATTTTTGAAATTTCATTAGCACCCCTCGACTCCAAATTTAATTCTGCTTATATTAGGCTTTAGAAACATTCAAAAATCAAAAACTCACTTTTTCGCCTAAAAAAACTGCAAGGGGGGTGCCTTAGCATTTTGCAAAGTTGGAAAATTGGCTGTTTTCACGAGTTAATAACTCAGAAACTATAAGAGATATTTTTGAATTGAAAACACCACAGTAAAATTTCAACTTTCTTCTTTCCTCATGTAAATTTTGATATCATTATGATGTATAGTTATGGAGCTACAGGCGATTTAAAAAGGTATTGCAAGTGACGAAACGAGAAATGTTAAAATCTGGTATTTTTATCAACGTATAAATTGCAATAACTCTCAAACTATTGGACATGTCAAAGTGATTTTTTCAGTGTTTATTCTCCTTTCAATTGTGCATCTTTTGATACCCGTATCATTGGTTTAAAACAATGTTGATCTTTTTTGAAAAACTTTTAAGCTGCATACTCGTAAACCCTTTGAGATTTTAAAGTGTCTTTTTCAGGGTTTACTCTCCTTTCAATTCTGCATCTATTTATGTGCATATCATTGGTATTGGTACATGTTAAAATTTTTACCAAAAAATAGATAAAAATGAAAAAAATATTAAAATTTTTGAAATTTCATTAGCACCCCTCGACTCCAAATTTAATTCTGCTTATATTAAGCTTTAGAAACATTCAAAAATCAAAAACTCACTTTTTCGCCTAAAAAAACTGCAAGGGGGGTGCCTTAGCATTTTGCAAAGTTGGAAAATTGGCTGTTTTCACGAGTTAATAACTCAGAAACTATAAGAGATATTTTTGAATTGAAAAATCCACAGTAAAATTTCAACTTTCTTCTTTCCTCATGTAAATTTTGATATCATTATGATGTATAGTTATGGAGCTACAGGCGATTTAAAAAGGTATTGCAAGTGACGAAACGAGAAATGTTAAAATCTGGTATTTTTATCAACGTATTAATTGCAATAACTCTCAAACTATTGGACATGTCAAAGTGATTTTTTCAGTGTTTATTCTCCTTTCAATTGTTCATCTTTTGATACCCGTATCATTGGTTTAAAACAATGTTGATCTTTTTTGAAAAACTTTTAAGCTGCAATTACTCGTAAACCCTTTGAGATTTTAAAGTGTCTTTTTCAGGGTTTACTCTCCTTTCAATTCTGCATCTATTTATGTGCATATCATTGGTATTGGTACATGTTAAAATTTTTACCAAAAAATAGATAAAAATGAAAAAAATATTAAAATTTTTGAAATTTCATTAGCACCCCTCGACTCCAAATTTAATTCTGCTTATATTAGGCTTTAGAAACATTCAAAAATCAAAAACTCACTTTTTCGCCTAAAAAAACTGCAACGGGGGTGCCTTAGCATTTTGCAAAGTTGGAAAATTGGCTGTTTTCACGAGTTAATAACTCAGAAACTATAAGAGATATTTTTGAATTGAAAACACCACAGTAAAATTTCAACTTTCTTCTTTCCTCATGTAAATTTTGATATCATTATGATGTATAGTTATGGAGCTACAGGCGATTTAAAAAGGTATTGCAAGTGACGAAACGAGAAATGTTAAAATCTGGTATTTTTATCAACGTATAAATTGCAATAACTCTCAAACTATTGGACATGTCAAAGTGATTTTTTCAGTGTTTATTCTCCTTTCAATTGTGCATCTTTTGATACCCGTATCATTGGTTTAAAACAATGTTGATCTTTTTTGAAAAACGTTTAAGCTGCAATTACTCGTAAACCCTTTGAGATTTTAAAGTGTCTTTTTCAGGGTTTACTCTCCTTTCAATTCTGCATCTATTTATGTGCATATCATTGGTATTGGAACATGTTAAAATTTTTACCAAAAAATAGATAAAAATGAAAAAAATATTAAAATTTTTGAAATTTCATTAGCACCCCTCGACTCCAAATTTAATTCTGCTTATATTAAGCTTTAGAAACATTCAAAAATCAAAAACTCACTTTTTCGCCTAAAAAAACTGCATTGGGGGGTGCCTTAGCATTTTGCAAAGTTGGAAAATTGGCTGTTTTCACGAGTTAATAACTCAGAAACTATAAGAGATATTTTTGAATTGAAAAATCCACAGTAAAATTTCAACTTTCTTCTTTCCTCATGTAAATTTTGATATCATTATGATGTATAGTTATGGAGCTACAGGCGATTTAAAAAGGTATTGCAAGTGACGAAACGAGAAATGTTAAAATCTGGTATTTTTATCAACGTATTAATTGCAATAACTCTCAAACTATTGGACATGTCAAAGTGATTTTTTCAGTGTTTATTCTCCTTTCAATTGTTCATCTTTTGATACCCGTATCATTGGTTTAAAACAATGTTGATCTTTTTTGAAAAACTTTTAAGCTGCAATTACTCGTAAACCCTTTGAGATTTTAAAGTGTCTTTTTCAGGGTTTACTCTCCTTTCAATTCTGCATCTATTTATGTGCATATCATTGGTATTGGAACATGTTAAAATTTTTACCAAAAAATAGATAAAAATGAAAAAAATATTAAAATTTTTGAAATTTCATTAGCACCCCTCGACTCCAAATTTAATTCTGCTTATATTAAGCTTTAGAAACATTCAAAAATCAAAAACTCACTTTTTCGCCTAAAAAAACTGCAAGGGGTGTCTTAGCATTTTGCAAAGTTGGAAAATTGGCTGTTTTCACGAGTTAATAACTCAGAAACTATAAGAGATATTTTTGAATTGAAAAATCCACAGTAAAATTTCAACTTTCTTCTTTCCTCATGTAAATTTTGATATCATTATGATGTATCGTTATGGAGCTACAGGCGATTTAAAAAGGTATTGCAAGTGACGAAACGAGAAATGTTAAAATCTGGTATTTTTATCAACGTATAAATTGCAATAACTCTCAAACTATTGGACATGTCAAAGTGATTTTTTCAGTGTTTATTCTCCTTTCAATTGTGCATCTTTTGATACCCGTATCATTGGTTTAAAACAATGTTGATCTTTTTTGAAAAACTTTTAAGCTGCAATTACTCGTAAACCCTTTGAGATTTTAAAGTGTCTTTTTCAGGGTTTACTCTCCTTTCAATTCTGCATCTATTTATGTGCATATCATTGGTATTGGTACATGTTAAAATTTTTACCAAAAAATAGATAAAAATGAAAAAAATATTAAAATTTTTGAAATTTCATTAGCACCCCTCGACTCCAAATTTAATTCTGCTTATATTAGGCTTTAGAAACATTCAAAAATCAAAAACTCACTTTTTCGCCTAAAAAAACTGCAACGGGGGTGCCTTAGCATTTTGCAAAGTTGGAAAATTGGCTGTTTTCACGAGTTAATAACTCAGAAACTATAAGAGATATTTTTGAATTGAAAACACCACAGTAAAATTTCAACTTTCTTCTTTCCTCATGTAAATTTTGATATCATTATGATGTATAGTTATGGAGCTACAGGCGATTTAAAAAGGTATTGCAAGTGACGAAACGAGAAATGTTAAAATCTGGTATTTTTATCAACGTATAAATTGCAATAACTCTCAAACTATTGGACATGTCAAAGTGATTTTTTCAGTGTTTATTCTCCTTTCAATTGTGCATCTTTTGATACCCGTATCATTGGTTTAAAACAATGTTGATCTTTTTTGAAAAACTTTTAAGCTGCAATTACTCGTAAACCCTTTGAGATTTTAAAGTGTCTTTTTCAGGGTTTACTCTCCTTTCAATTCTGCATCTATTTATGTGCATATCATTGGTATTGGTACATGTTAAAATTTTTACCAAAAAATAGATAAAAATGAAAAAAATATTAAAATTTTTGAAATTACATTAGCACCCCTCGACTCCAAATTTTATTCTGCTTATATTAGGCTTTAGAAACATTCAAAAATCAAAAACTCACTTTTTCGCCTAAAAAAACTGCAAGGGGGGTGCCTTAGCATTTTGCAAAGTTGGAAAATTGGCTGTTTTCACGAGTTAATAACTCAGAAACTATAAGAGATATTTTTGAATTGAAAACACCACAGTAAAATTTCAACTTTCTTCTTTCCTCATGTAAATTTTGATATCATTATGATGTATAGTTATGGAGCTACAGGCGATTAAAAAAGGTATTGCAAGTGACGAAACGAGAAATGTTAAAATCTGGTATTTTTATCAACGTATAAATTGCAATAACTCTCAAACTATTGGACATGTCAAAGTGATTTTTTCAGTGTTTATTCTCCTTTCAATTGTGCATCTTTTGATACCCCTATGATTGGTTTAAAACAATGTTGATCTTTTTTGAAAAACTTTTAAGCTGCAATTACTCGTAAACCCTTTGAGATTTTAAAGTGTCTTTTTCAGGGTTTACTCTCCTTTCAATTCTGCATCTATTTATGTGCATATCATTGGTATTGGTACATGTTAAGAGTTTTACCAAAAAATAGATAAAAATGAAAAAAATATTAAAATTTTTGAAATTTCATTAGCACCCCTCGACTCCAAATTTAATTCTGCTTATATTAGGCTTTAGAAACATTCAAAAATCAAAAACTCACTTTTTCGCCTAAAAAAACTGCAAGGGGGGTGCCTTAGCATTTTGCAAAGTTGGAAAATTGGCTGTTTTCACGAGTTAATAACTCAGAAACTATAAGAGATATTTTTGAATTGAAAACACCACAGTAAAATTTCAACTTTCTTCTTTCCTCATGTAAATTTTGATATCATTATGATGTATAGTTATGGAGCTACAGGCAATTTAAAAAGGTATTGCAAGTGACGAAACGAGAAATGTTAAAATCTGGTATTTTTATCAACGTATAAATTGCAATAACTCTCAAACTATTGGACATGTCAAAGTGATTTTTTCAGTGTTTATTCTCCTTTCAATTGTGCATCTTTTGATACCCGTATCATTGGTTTAAAACAATGTTGATCTTTTTTGAAAAACTTTTAAGCTGCATACTCGTAAACCCTTTGAGATTTTAAAGTGTCTTTTTCAGGGTTTACTCTCCTTTCAATTCTGCATCTATTTATGTGCATATCATTGGTATTGGTACATGTTAAAATTTTTACCAAAAAATAGATAAAAATGAAAAAAATATTAAAATTTTTGAAATTTCATTAGCACCCCTCGACTCCAAATTTAATTCTGCTTATATTAAGCTTTAGAAACATTCAAAAATCAAAAACTCACTTTTTCGCCTAAAAAAACTGCAAGGGGGGTGCCTTAGCATTTTGCAAAGTTGGAAAATTGGCTGTTTTCACGAGTTAATAACTCAGAAACTATAAGAGATATTTTTGAATTGAAAAATCCACAGTAAAATTTCAACTTTCTTCTTTCCTCATGTAAATTTTGATATCATTATGATGTATAGTTATGGAGCTACAGGCGATTTAAAAAGGTATTGCAAGTGACGAAACGAGAAATGTTAAAATCTGGTATTTTTATCAACGTATAAATTGCAATAACTCTCAAACTATTGGACATGTCAAAGTGATTTTTTCAGTGTTTATTCTCCTTTCAATTGTTCATCTTTTGATACCCGTATCATTGGTTTAAAACAATGTTGATCTTTTTTGAAAAACTTTTAAGCTGCAATTACTCGTAAACCCTTTGAGATTTTAAAGTGTCTTTTTCAGGGTTTACTCTCCTTTCAATTCTGCATCTATTTATGTGCATATCATTGGTATTGGAACATGTTAAAATTTTTACCAAAAAATAGACAAAAATGAAAAAAATATTAAAATTTTTGAAATTTCATTAGCACCCCTCGACTCCAAATTTAATTCTGCTTATATTAAGCTTTAGAAACATTCAAAAATCAAAAACTCACTTTTTCGCCTAAAAAAACTGCAAGGGGGGTGCCTTAGCATTTTGCAAAGTTGGAAAATTGGCTGTTTTCACGAGTTAATAACTCAGAAACTATAAGAGATATTTTTGAATTGAAAACACCACAGTAAAATGTCAACTTTCTTCTTTCCTCATGTAAATTTTGATATCATTATGATGTATAGTTATGGAGCTACAGGCGATTTAAAAAGGTATTGCAAGTGACGAAACGAGAAATGTTAAAATCTGGTATTTTTATCAACGTATAAATTGCAATAACTCTCAAACTATTGGACATGTCAAAGTGATTTTTTCAGTGTTTATTCTCCTTTCAATTGTGCATCTTTTGATACCCGTATCATTGGTTTAAAACAATGTTGATCTTTTTTGAAAAACTTTTAAGCTACAATTACTCGTAAACCCTTTGAGATTTTAAAGTGTCTTTTTCAGGGTTTACTCTCCTTTCAATTCTGCATCTATTTATGTGCATATCATTGGTATTGGTACATGTTAAAATTTTTACCAAAAAATAGATAAAAATGAAAAAAATATTAAAATTTTTGAAATTTCATTAGCACCCCTCGACTCCAAATTTAATTCTGCTTATATTAAGCTTTAGAAACATTCAAAAATCAAAAACTCACTTTTTCGCCTAAAAAAACTGCAAGGGGGGTGCCTTAGCATTTTGCAAAGTTGGAAAATTGGCTGTTTTCACGAGTTAATAACTCAGAAACTATAAGAGATATTTTTGAATTGAAAACACCACAGTAAAATTTCAACTTTCTTCTTTCCTCATGTAAATTTTGATATCATTATGATGTATAGTTATGGAGCTACAGGCGATTTAAAAAGGTATTGCAAGTGACGAAACGAGAAATGTTAAAATCTGGTATTTTTATCAACGTATAAATTGCAATAACTCTCAAACTATTGGACATGTCAAAGTGATTTTTTCAGTGTTTATTCTCCTTTCAATTGTGCATCTTTTGATGCCCGTATCATTGGTTTAAAACAATGTTGATCTTTTTTGAAAAACTTTTAAGCTGCAATTACTCGTAAACCCTTTGAGATTTTAAAGTGTCTTTTTCAGGGTTTACTCTCCTTTCAATTCTGCATCTATTTATGTGCATATCATTGGTATTGGTACATGTTAAAATTTTTACCAAAAAATAGATAAAAATGAAAAAAATATTAAAATTTTTGAAATTTCATTAGCACCCCTCGACTCCAAATTTAATTCTGCTTATATTAAGCTTTAGAAACATTCAAAAATCAAAAACTCACTTTTTCGCCTAAAAAAACTGCAAGGGGGGTGCCTTAGCATTTTGAAAAGTTGGAAAATTGGCTGTTTTCACGAGTTAATAACTCAGAAACTATAAGAGATATTTTTGAATTGAAAACACCACAGTAAAATTTCAACTTTCTTCTTTCCTCATGTAAATTTTGATATCATTATGATGTATAGTTATGGAGCTACAGGCGATTTAAAAAGGTATTGCAAGTGACGAAACGAGAAATGTTAAAATCTGGTATTTTTATCAACGTATAAATTGCAATAACTCTCAAACTATTGGACATGTCAAAGTGATTTTTTCAGTGTTTATTCTCCTTTCAATTGTGCATCTTTTGATACCCGTATCATTGGTTTAAAACAATGTTGATCTTTTTTGAAGAACTTTTAAGCTGCAATTACTCGTAAACCCTTTGAGATTTTAAAGTGTCTTTTTCAGGGTTTACTCTCCTTTCAATTCTGCATCTATTTATGTGCATATCATTGGTATTGGTACATGTTAAGATTTTTACCAAAAAATAGATAAAAATGAAAAAAATATTAAAATTTTTGAAATTTCATTAGCACCCCTCGACTCCAAATGTAATTCTGCTTATATTAGGCTTTAGAAACATTCAAAAATCAAAAACTCACTTTTGCCTAAAAAAACTGCAAGGGGGGTGCCTTAGCATTTTGCAAAGTTGGAAAATTGGCTGTTTTCACGAGTTAATAACTCAGAAACTATAAGAGATATTTTTGAATTGAAAACACCACAGTAAAATTTCAACTTTCTTCTTTCCTCATGTAAATTTTGATATCATTATGATGTATAGTTATGGAGCTACAGGCGATTTAAAAAGGTATTGCAAGTGACGAAACGAGAAATGTTAAAATCTGGTATTTTTATCAACGTATAAATTGCAATAACTCTCAAACTATTGGACATGTCAAAGTGATTTTTTCAGTGTTTATTCTCCTTTCAATTGTGCATCTTTTGATACCCGTATCATTGGTTTAAAACAATGTTGATCTTTTTTGAAAAACTTTTAAGCTGCAATTACTCGTAAACCCTTTGAGATTTTAAAGTGTCTTTTTCAGGGTTTACTCTCCTTTCAATTCTGCATCTATTTATGTGCATATCATTGGTATTGGTACATGTTAAAATTTTTACCAAAAAATAGATAAAAATGAAAAAAATATTAAAATTTTTGAAATTTCATTAGCACCCCTCGACTCCAAATTTAATTCTGCTTATATTAAGCTTTAGAAACATTCAAAAATCAAAAACTCACTTTTTCGCCTAAAAAAACTGCAATGGGGGTGCCTTAGCATTTTGCAAAGTTGGAAAATTGGCTGTTTTCACGAGTTAATAACTCAGAAACTATAAGAGATATTTTTGAATTGAAAAATCCACAGTAAAATTTCAACTTTCTTCTTTCCTCATGTAAATTTTGATATCATTATGATGTATAGTTATGGAGCTACAGGCGATTTAAAAAGGTATTGCAAGTGACGAAACGAGAAATGTTAAAATCTGGTATTTTTATCAACGTATAAATTGCAATAACTCTCAAACTATTGGACATGTCAAAGTGATTTTTTCAGTGTTTATTCTCCTTTCAATTGTTCATCTTTTGATACCCGTATCATTGGTTTAAAACAATGTTGATCTTTTTTGAAAAACTTTTAAGCTGCAATTACTCGTAAACCCTTTGAGATTTTAAAGTGTCTTTTTCAGGGTTTACTCTCCTTTCAATTCTGCATCTATTTATGTGCATATCATTGGTATTGGTACATGTTAAAATTTTTACCAAAAAATAGATAAAAATGAAAAAAATATTAAAATTTTTGAAATTTCATTAGCACCCCTCGACTCCAAATTTAATTCTGCTTATATTAGGCTTTAGAAACATTCAAAAATCAAAAACTCACTTTTTCGCCTAAAAAAACTGCAACGGGGGTGCCTTAGCATTTTGCAAAGTTGGAAAATTGGCTGTTTTCACGAGTTAATAACTCAGAAACTATAAGAGATATTTTTGAATTGAAAACACCACAGTAAAATTTCAACTTTCTTCTTTCCTCATGTAAATTTTGATATCATTATGATGTATAGTTATGGAGCTACAGGCGATTTAAAAAGGTATTGCAAGTGACGAAACGAGAAATGTTAAAATCTGGTATTTTTATCAACGTATAAATTGCAATAACTCTCAAACTATTGGACATGTCAAAGTGATTTTTTCAGTGTTTATTCTCCTTTCAATTGTGCATCTTTTGATACCCGTATCATTGGTTTAAAACAATGTTGATCTTTTTTGAAAAACTTTTAAGCTGCAATTACTCGTAAACCCTTTGAGATTTTAAAGTGTCTTTTTCAGGGTTTACTCTCCTTTCAATTCTGCATCTATTTATGTGCATATCATTGGTATTGGTACATGTTAAAATTTTTACCAAAAAATAGATAAAAATGAAAAAAATATTAAAATTTTTGAAATTTCATTAGCACCCCTCGACTCCAAATTTAATTCTGCTTATATTAAGCTTTAGAAACATTCAAAAATCAAAAACTCACTTTTTCGCCTAAAAAAACTGCAAGGGGGGTGCCTTAGCATTTTGCAAAGTTGGAAAATTGGCTGTTTTCACGAGTTAATAACTCAGAAACTATAAGAGATATTTTTGAATTGAAAACACCACAGTAAAATTTCAACTTTCTTCTTTCCTCATGTAAATTTTGATATCATTATGATGTATAGTTATGGAGCTACAGGCGATTTAAAAAGGTATTGCAAGTGACGAAACGAGAAATGTTAAAATCTGGTATTTTTATCAACGTATAAATTGCAATAACTCTCAAACTATTGGACATGTCAAAGTGATTTTTTCAGTGTTTATTCTCCTTTCAATTGTGCATCTTTTGATACCCGTATCATTGGTTTAAAACAATGTTGATCTTTTTTGAAGAACTTTTAAGCTGCAATTACTCGTAAACCCTTTGAGATTTTAAAGTGTCTTTTTCAGGGTTTACTCTCCTTTCAATTCTGCATCTATTTATGTGCATATCATTGGTATTGGTACATGTTAAGATTTTTACCAAAAAATAGATAAAAATGAAAAAAATATTAAAATTTTTGAAATTTCATTAGCACCCCTCGACTCCAAATTTAATTCTGCTTATATTAGGCTTTAGAAACATTCAAAAATCAAAAACTCACTTTTTCGCCTAAAAAAACTGCAAGGGGGGTGCCTTAGCATTTTGCAAAGTTGGAAAATTGGCTGTTTTCACGAGTTAATAACTCAGAAACTATAAGAGATATTTTTGAATTGAAAACACCACAGTAAAATTTCAACTTTCTTCTTTCCTCATGTAAATTTTGATATCATTATGATGTATAGTTATGGAGCTACAGGCGATTTAAAAAGGTATTGCAAGTGACGAAACGAGAAATGTTAAAATCTGGTATTTTTATCAACGTATAAATTGCAATAACTCTCAAACTATTGGACATGTCAAAGTGATTTTTTCAGTGTTTATTCTCCTTTCAATTGTGCATCTTTTGATGCCCGTATCATTGGTTTAAAACAATGTTGATCTTTTTTGAAAAACTTTTAAGCTGCAATTACTCGTAAACCCTTTGAGATTTTAAAGTGTCTTTTTCAGGGTTTACTCTCCTTTCAATTCTGCATCTATTTATGTGCATATCATTGGTATTGGTACATGTTAAGATTTTTACCAAAAAATAGATAAAAATGAAAAAAATATTAAAATTTTTGAAATTTCATTAGCACCCCTCGACTCCAAATTTAATTCTGCTTATATTAGGCTTTAGAAACATTCAAAAATCAAAAACTCACTTTTTCGCCTAAAAAAACTGCAAGGGGGGTGCCTTAGCATTTTGCAAAGTTGGAAAATTGGCTGTTTTCACGAGTTAATAACTCAGAAACTATAAGAGATATTTTTGAATTGAAAACACCACAGTAAAATTTCAACTTTCTTCTTTCCTCATGTAAATTTTGATATCATTATGATGTATAGTTATGGAGCTACAGGCGATTTAAAAAGGTATTGCAAGTGACGAAACGAGAAATGTTAAAATCTGGTATTTTTATCAACGTATAAATTGCAATAACTCTCAAACTATTGGACATGTCAAAGTGATTTTTTCAGTGTTTATTCTCCTTTCAATTGTGCATCTTTTGATACCCGTATCATTGGTTTAAAACAATGTTGATCTTTTTTGAAAAACTTTTAAGCTGCAATTACTCGTAAACCCTTTGAGATTTTAAAGTGTCTTTTTCAGGGTTTACTCTCCTTTCAATTCTGCATCTATTTATGTGCATATCATTGGTATTGGTACATGTTAAAATTTTTACCAAAAAATAGATAAAAATGAAAAAAATATTAAAATTTTTGAAATTTCATTAGCAGCCCTCGACTCCAAATTTAATTCTGCTTATATTAGGCTTTAGAAACATTCAAAAATCAAAAACTCACTTTTTCGCCTAAAAAAACTGCAAGGGGGGTGCCTTAGCATTTTGCAAAGTTGGAAAATTGGCTGTTTTCACGAGTTAATAACTCAGAAACTATAAGAGATATTTTTGAATTGAAAACACCACAGTAAAATTTCAACTTTCTTCTTTCCTCATGTAAATTTTGATATCATTATGATGTATAGTTATGGAGCTACAGGCGATTTAAAAAGGTATTGCAAGTGACGAAACGAGAAATGTTAAAATCTGGTATTTTTATCAACGTATAAATTGCAATAACTCTCAAACTATTGGACATGTCAAAGTGATTTTTTCAGTGTTTATTCTCCTTTCAATTGTGCATCTTTTGATACCCGTATCATTGGTTTAAAACAATGTTGATCTTTTTTGAAAAACTTTTAAGCTGCAATTACTCGTAAACCCTTTGAGATTTTAAAGTGTCTTTTTCAGGGTTTACTCTCCTTTCAATTCTGCATCTATTTATGTGCATATCATTGGTATTGGTACATGTTAAAATTTTTACCAAAAAATAGATAAAAATGAAAAAAATATTAAAATTTTTGAAATTTCATTAGCACCCCTCGACTCCAAATTTAATTCTGCTTATATTAAGCTTTAGAAACATTCAAAAATCAAAAACTCACTTTTTCGCCTAAAAAAACTGCAAGGGGGGTGCCTTAGCATTTTGCAAAGTTGGAAAATTGGCTGTTTTCACGAGTTAATAACTCAGAAACTATAAGAGATATTTTTGAATTGAAAACACCACAGTAAAATTTCAACTTTCTTCTTTCCTCATGTAAATTTTGATATCATTATGATGTATAGTTATGGAGCTACAGGCGATTTAAAAAGGTATTGCAAGTGACGAAACGAGAAATGTTAAAATCTGGTATTTTTATCAACGTATAAATTGCAATAACTCTCAAACTATTGGACATGTCAAAGTGATTTTTTCAGTGTTTATTCTCCTTTCAATTGTGCATCTTTTGATACCCGTATCATTGGTTTAAAACAATGTTGATCTTTTTTGAAGAACTTTTAAGCTGCAATTACTCGTAAACCCTTTGAGATTTTAAAGTGTCTTTTTCAGGGTTTACTCTCCTTTCAATTCTGCATCTATTTATGTGCATATCATTGGTATTGGTACATGTTAAAATTTTTACCAAAAAATAGATAAAAATGAAAAAAATATTAAAATTTTTGAAATTTCATTAGCAGCCCTCGACTCCAAATTTAATTCTGCTTATATTAGGCTTTAGAAACATTCAAAAATCAAAAACTCACTTTTTCGCCTAAAAAAACTGCAAGGGGGGTGCCTTAGCATTTTGCAAAGTTGGAAAATTGGCTGTTTTCACGAGTTAATAACTCAGAAACTATAAGAGATATTTTTGAATTGAAAACACCACAGTAAAATTTCAACTTTCTTCTTTCCTCATGTAAATTTTGATATCATTATGATGTATAGTTATGGAGCTACAGGCGATTTAAAAAGGTATTGCAAGTGACGAAACGAGAAATGTTAAAATCTGGTATTTTTATCAACGTATAAATTGCAATAACTCTCAAACTATTGGACATGTCAAAGTGATTTTTTCAGTGTTTATTCTCCTTTCAATTGTGCATCTTTTGATACCCGTATCATTGGTTTAAAACAATGTTGATCTTTTTTGAAAAACTTTTAAGCTGCATACTCGTAAACCCTTTGAGATTTTAAAGTGTCTTTTTCAGGGTTTACTCTCCTTTCAATTCTGCATCTATTTATGTGCATATCATTGGTATTGGTACATGTTAAAATTTTTACCAAAAAATAGATAAAAATGAAAAAAATATTAAAATTTTTGAAATTTCATTAGCACCCCTCGACTCCAAATTTAATTCTGCTTATATTAAGCTTTAGAAACATTCAAAAATCAAAAACTCACTTTTTCGCCTAAAAAAACTGCAAGGGGGGTGCCTTAGCATTTTGCAAAGTTGGAAAATTGGCTGTTTTCACGAGTTAATAACTCAGAAACTATAAGAGATATTTTTGAATTGAAAAATCCACAGTAAAATTTCAACTTTCTTCTTTCCTCATGTAAATTTTGATATCATTATGATGTATAGTTATGGAGCTACAGGCGATTTAAAAAGGTATTGCAAGTGACGAAACGAGAAATGTTAAAATCTGGTATTTTTATCAACGTATAAATTGCAATAACTCTCAAACTATTGGACATGTCAAAGTGATTTTTTCAGTGTTTATTCTCCTTTCAATTGTTCATCTTTTGATACCCGTATCATTGGTTTAAAACAATGTTGATCTTTTTTGAAAAACTTTTAAGCTGCAATTACTCGTAAACCCTTTGAGATTTTAAAGTGTCTTTTTCAGGGTTTACTCTCCTTTCAATTCTGCATCTATTTATGTGCATATCATTGGTATTGGAACATGTTAAAATTTTTACCAAAAAATAGACAAAAATGAAAAAAATATTAAAATTTTTGAAATTTCATTAGCACCCCTCGACTCCAAATTTAATTCTGCTTATATTAAGCTTTAGAAACATTCAAAAATCAAAAACTCACTTTTTCGCCTAAAAAAACTGCAAGGGGGGTGCCTTAGCATTTTGCAAAGTTGGAAAATTGGCTGTTTTCACGAGTTAATAACTCAGAAACTATAAGAGATATTTTTGAATTGAAAACACCACAGTAAAATGTCAACTTTCTTCTTTCCTCATGTAAATTTTGATATCATTATGATGTATAGTTATGGAGCTACAGGCGATTTAAAAAGGTATTGCAAGTGACGAAACGAGAAATGTTAAAATCTGGTATTTTTATCAACGTATAAATTGCAATAACTCTCAAACTATTGGACATGTCAAAGTGATTTTTTCAGTGTTTATTCTCCTTTCAATTGTGCATCTTTTGATACCCGTATCATTGGTTTAAAACAATGTTGATCTTTTTTGAAAAACTTTTAAGCTACAATTACTCGTAAACCCTTTGAGATTTTAAAGTGTCTTTTTCAGGGTTTACTCTCCTTTCAATTCTGCATCTATTTATGTGCATATCATTGGTATTGGTACATGTTAAAATTTTTACCAAAAAATAGATAAAAATGAAAAAAATATTAAAATTTTTGAAATTTCATTAGCACCCCTCGACTCCAAATTTAATTCTGCTTATATTAAGCTTTAGAAACATTCAAAAATCAAAAACTCACTTTTTCGCCTAAAAAAACTGCAAGGGGGGTGCCTTAGCATTTTGCAAAGTTGGAAAATTGGCTGTTTTCACGAGTTAATAACTCAGAAACTATAAGAGATATTTTTGAATTGAAAACACCACAGTAAAATTTCAACTTTCTTCTTTCCTCATGTAAATTTTGATATCATTATGATGTATAGTTATGGAGCTACAGGCGATTTAAAAAGGTATTGCAAGTGACGAAACGAGAAATGTTAAAATCTGGTATTTTTATCAACGTATAAATTGCAATAACTCTCAAACTATTGGACATGTCAAAGTGATTTTTTCAGTGTTTATTCTCCTTTCAATTGTGCATCTTTTGATGCCCGTATCATTGGTTTAAAACAATGTTGATCTTTTTTGAAAAACTTTTAAGCTGCAATTACTCGTAAACCCTTTGAGATTTTAAAGTGTCTTTTTCAGGGTTTACTCTCCTTTCAATTCTGCATCTATTTATGTGCATATCATTGGTATTGGTACATGTTAAGATTTTTACCAAAAAATAGATAAAAATGAAAAAAATATTAAAATTTTTGAAATTTCATTAGCACCCCTCGACTCCAAATTTAATTCTGCTTATATTAGGCTTTAGAAACATTCAAAAATCAAAAACTCACTTTTTCGCCTAAAAAAACTGCAAGGGGGGTGCCTTAGCATTTTGCAAAGTTGGAAAATTGGCTGTTTTCACGAGTTAATAACTCAGAAACTATAAGAGATATTTTTGAATTGAAAACACCACAGTAAAATTTCAACTTTCTTCTTTCCTCATGTAAATTTTGATATCATTATGATGTATAGTTATGGAGCTACAGGCGATTTAAAAAGGTATTGCAAGTGACGAAACGAGAAATGTTAAAATCTGGTATTTTTATCAACGTATAAATTGCAATAACTCTCAAACTATTGGACATGTCAAAGTGATTTTTTCAGTGTTTATTCTCCTTTCAATTGTGCATCTTTTGATACCCGTATCATTGGTTTAAAACAATGTTGATCTTTTTTGAAAAACTTTTAAGCTGCAATTACTCGTAAACCCTTTGAGATTTTAAAGTGTCTTTTTCAGGGTTTACTCTCCTTTCAATTCTGCATCTATTTATGTGCATATCATTGGTATTGGTACATGTTAAAATTTTTACCAAAAAATAGATAAAAATGAAAAAAATATTAAAATTTTTGAAATTTCATTAGCAGCCCTCGACTCCAAATTTAATTCTGCTTATATTAGGCTTTAGAAACATTCAAAAATCAAAAACTCACTTTTTCGCCTAAAAAAACTGCAAGGGGGGTGCCTTAGCATTTTGCAAAGTTGGAAAATTGGCTGTTTTCACGAGTTAATAACTCAGAAACTATAAGAGATATTTTTGAATTGAAAACACCACAGTAAAATTTCAACTTTCTTCTTTCCTCATGTAAATTTTGATATCATTATGATGTATAGTTATGGAGCTACAGGCGATTTAAAAAGGTATTGCAAGTGACGAAACGAGAAATGTTAAAATCTGGTATTTTTATCAACGTATAAATTGCAATAACTCTCAAACTATTGGACATGTCAAAGTGATTTTTTCAGTGTTTATTCTCCTTTCAATTGTGCATCTTTTGATACCCGTATCATTGGTTTAAAACAATGTTGATCTTTTTTGAAAAACTTTTAAGCTGCAATTACTCGTAAACCCTTTGAGATTTTAAAGTGTCTTTTTCAGGGTTTACTCTCCTTTCAATTCTGCATCTATTTATGTGCATATCATTGGTATTGGTACATGTTAAAATTTTTACCAAAAAATAGATAAAAATGAAAAAAATATTAAAATTTTTGAAATTTCATTAGCACCCCTCGACTCCAAATTTAATTCTGCTTATATTAGGCTTTAGAAACATTCAAAAATCAAAAACTCACTTTTTCGCCTAAAAAAACTGCAACGGGGGTGCCTTAGCATTTTGCAAAGTTGGAAAATTGGCTGTTTTCACGAGTTAATAACTCAGAAACTATAAGAGATATTTTTGAATTGAAAACACCACAGTAAAATTTCAACTTTCTTCTTTCCTCATGTAAATTTTGATATCATTATGATGTATAGTTATGGAGCTACAGGCGATTTAAAAAGGTATTGCAAGTGACGAAACGAGAAATGTTAAAATCTGGTATTTTTATCAACGTATAAATTGCAATAACTCTCAAACTATTGGACATGTCAAAGTGATTTTTTCAGTGTTTATTCTCCTTTCAATTGTGCATCTTTTGATACCCGTATCATTGGTTTAAAACAATGTTGATCTTTTTTGAAAAACTTTTAAGCTGCAATTACTCGTAAACCCTTTGAGATTTTAAAGTGTCTTTTTCAGGGTTTACTCTCCTTTCAATTCTGCATCTATTTATGTGCATATCATTGGTATTGGTACATGTTAAAATTTTTACCAAAAAATAGATAAAAATGAAAAAAATATTAAAATTTTTGAAATTACATTAGCACCCCTCGACTCCAAATTTTATTCTGCTTATATTAGGCTTTAGAAACATTCAAAAATCAAAAACTCACTTTTTCGCCTAAAAAAACTGCAAGGGGGGTGCCTTAGCATTTTGCAAAGTTGGAAAATTGGCTGTTTTCACGAGTTAATAACTCAGAAACTATAAGAGATATTTTTGAATTGAAAACACCACAGTAAAATTTCAACTTTCTTCTTTCCTCATGTAAATTTTGATATCATTATGATGTATAGTTATGGAGCTACAGGCGATTAAAAAAGGTATTGCAAGTGACGAAACGAGAAATGTTAAAATCTGGTATTTTTATCAACGTATAAATTGCAATAACTCTCAAACTATTGGACATGTCAAAGTGATTTTTTCAGTGTTTATTCTCCTTTCAATTGTGCATCTTTTGATACCCCTATGATTGGTTTAAAACAATGTTGATCTTTTTTGAAAAACTTTTAAGCTGCAATTACTCGTAAACCCTTTGAGATTTTAAAGTGTCTTTTTCAGGGTTTACTCTCCTTTCAATTCTGCATCTATTTATGTGCATATCATTGGTATTGGTACATGTTAAGAGTTTTACCAAAAAATAGATAAAAATGAAAAAAATATTAAAATTTTTGAAATTTCATTAGCACCCCTCGACTCCAAATTTAATTCTGCTTATATTAGGCTTTAGAAACATTCAAAAATCAAAAACTCACTTTTTCGCCTAAAAAAACTGCAAGGGGGGTGCCTTAGCATTTTGCAAAGTTGGAAAATTGGCTGTTTTCACGAGTTAATAACTCAGAAACTATAAGAGATATTTTTGAATTGAAAACACCACAGTAAAATTTCAACTTTCTTCTTTCCTCATGTAAATTTTGATATCATTATGATGTATAGTTATGGAGCTACAGGCAATTTAAAAAGGTATTGCAAGTGACGAAACGAGAAATGTTAAAATCTGGTATTTTTATCAACGTATAAATTGCAATAACTCTCAAACTATTGGACATGTCAAAGTGATTTTTTCAGTGTTTATTCTCCTTTCAATTGTGCATCTTTTGATACCCGTATCATTGGTTTAAAACAATGTTGATCTTTTTTGAAAAACTTTTAAGCTGCATACTCGTAAACCCTTTGAGATTTTAAAGTGTCTTTTTCAGGGTTTACTCTCCTTTCAATTCTGCATCTATTTATGTGCATATCATTGGTATTGGTACATGTTAAAATTTTTACCAAAAAATAGATAAAAATGAAAAAAATATTAAAATTTTTGAAATTTCATTAGCACCCCTCGACTCCAAATTTAATTCTGCTTATATTAAGCTTTAGAAACATTCAAAAATCAAAAACTCACTTTTTCGCCTAAAAAAACTGCAAGGGGGGTGCCTTAGCATTTTGCAAAGTTGGAAAATTGGCTGTTTTCACGAGTTAATAACTCAGAAACTATAAGAGATATTTTTGAATTGAAAAATCCACAGTAAAATTTCAACTTTCTTCTTTCCTCATGTAAATTTTGATATCATTATGATGTATAGTTATGGAGCTACAGGCGATTTAAAAAGGTATTGCAAGTGACGAAACGAGAAATGTTAAAATCTGGTATTTTTATCAACGTATAAATTGCAATAACTCTCAAACTATTGGACATGTCAAAGTGATTTTTTCAGTGTTTATTCTCCTTTCAATTGTTCATCTTTTGATACCCGTATCATTGGTTTAAAACAATGTTGATCTTTTTTGAAAAACTTTTAAGCTGCAATTACTCGTAAACCCTTTGAGATTTTAAAGTGTCTTTTTCAGGGTTTACTCTCCTTTCAATTCTGCATCTATTTATGTGCATATCATTGGTATTGGAACATGTTAAAATTTTTACCAAAAAATAGACAAAAATGAAAAAAATATTAAAATTTTTGAAATTTCATTAGCACCCCTCGACTCCAAATTTAATTCTGCTTATATTAAGCTTTAGAAACATTCAAAAATCAAAAACTCACTTTTTCGCCTAAAAAAACTGCAAGGGGGGTGCCTTAGCATTTTGCAAAGTTGGAAAATTGGCTGTTTTCACGAGTTAATAACTCAGAAACTATAAGAGATATTTTTGAATTGAAAACACCACAGTAAAATGTCAACTTTCTTCTTTCCTCATGTAAATTTTGATATCATTATGATGTATAGTTATGGAGCTACAGGCGATTTAAAAAGGTATTGCAAGTGACGAAACGAGAAATGTTAAAATCTGGTATTTTTATCAACGTATAAATTGCAATAACTCTCAAACTATTGGACATGTCAAAGTGATTTTTTCAGTGTTTATTCTCCTTTCAATTGTGCATCTTTTGATACCCGTATCATTGGTTTAAAACAATGTTGATCTTTTTTGAAAAACTTTTAAGCTACAATTACTCGTAAACCCTTTGAGATTTTAAAGTGTCTTTTTCAGGGTTTACTCTCCTTTCAATTCTGCATCTATTTATGTGCATATCATTGGTATTGGTACATGTTAAAATTTTTACCAAAAAATAGATAAAAATGAAAAAAATATTAAAATTTTTGAAATTTCATTAGCACCCCTCGACTCCAAATTTAATTCTGCTTATATTAAGCTTTAGAAACATTCAAAAATCAAAAACTCACTTTTTCGCCTAAAAAAACTGCAAGGGGGGTGCCTTAGCATTTTGCAAAGTTGGAAAATTGGCTGTTTTCACGAGTTAATAACTCAGAAACTATAAGAGATATTTTTGAATTGAAAACACCACAGTAAAATTTCAACTTTCTTCTTTCCTCATGTAAATTTTGATATCATTATGATGTATAGTTATGGAGCTACAGGCGATTTAAAAAGGTATTGCAAGTGACGAAACGAGAAATGTTAAAATCTGGTATTTTTATCAACGTATAAATTGCAATAACTCTCAAACTATTGGACATGTCAAAGTGATTTTTTCAGTGTTTATTCTCCTTTCAATTGTGCATCTTTTGATGCCCGTATCATTGGTTTAAAACAATGTTGATCTTTTTTGAAAAACTTTTAAGCTGCAATTACTCGTAAACCCTTTGAGATTTTAAAGTGTCTTTTTCAGGGTTTACTCTCCTTTCAATTCTGCATCTATTTATGTGCATATCATTGGTATTGGTACATGTTAAAATTTTTACCAAAAAATAGATAAAAATGAAAAAAATATTAAAATTTTTGAAATTTCATTAGCACCCCTCGACTCCAAATTTAATTCTGCTTATATTAAGCTTTAGAAACATTCAAAAATCAAAAACTCACTTTTTCGCCTAAAAAAACTGCAAGGGGGGTGCCTTAGCATTTTGAAAAGTTGGAAAATTGGCTGTTTTCACGAGTTAATAACTCAGAAACTATAAGAGATATTTTTGAATTGAAAACACCACAGTAAAATTTCAACTTTCTTCTTTCCTCATGTAAATTTTGATATCATTATGATGTATAGTTATGGAGCTACAGGCGATTTAAAAAGGTATTGCAAGTGACGAAACGAGAAATGTTAAAATCTGGTATTTTTATCAACGTATAAATTGCAATAACTCTCAAACTATTGGACATGTCAAAGTGATTTTTTCAGTGTTTATTCTCCTTTCAATTGTGCATCTTTTGATACCCGTATCATTGGTTTAAAACAATGTTGATCTTTTTTGAAGAACTTTTAAGCTGCAATTACTCGTAAACCCTTTGAGATTTTAAAGTGTCTTTTTCAGGGTTTACTCTCCTTTCAATTCTGCATCTATTTATGTGCATATCATTGGTATTGGTACATGTTAAGATTTTTACCAAAAAATAGATAAAAATGAAAAAAATATTAAAATTTTTGAAATTTCATTAGCACCCCTCGACTCCAAATGTAATTCTGCTTATATTAGGCTTTAGAAACATTCAAAAATCAAAAACTCACTTTTGCCTAAAAAAACTGCAAGGGGGGTGCCTTAGCATTTTGCAAAGTTGGAAAATTGGCTGTTTTCACGAGTTAATAACTCAGAAACTATAAGAGATATTTTTGAATTGAAAACACCACAGTAAAATTTCAACTTTCTTCTTTCCTCATGTAAATTTTGATATCATTATGATGTATAGTTATGGAGCTACAGGCGATTTAAAAAGGTATTGCAAGTGACGAAACGAGAAATGTTAAAATCTGGTATTTTTATCAACGTATAAATTGCAATAACTCTCAAACTATTGGACATGTCAAAGTGATTTTTTCAGTGTTTATTCTCCTTTCAATTGTGCATCTTTTGATACCCGTATCATTGGTTTAAAACAATGTTGATCTTTTTTGAAAAACTTTTAAGCTGCAATTACTCGTAAACCCTTTGAGATTTTAAAGTGTCTTTTTCAGGGTTTACTCTCCTTTCAATTCTGCATCTATTTATGTGCATATCATTGGTATTGGTACATGTTAAAATTTTTACCAAAAAATAGATAAAAATGAAAAAAATATTAAAATTTTTGAAATTTCATTAGCACCCCTCGACTCCAAATTTAATTCTGCTTATATTAAGCTTTAGAAACATTCAAAAATCAAAAACTCACTTTTTCGCCTAAAAAAACTGCAATGGGGGTGCCTTAGCATTTTGCAAAGTTGGAAAATTGGCTGTTTTCACGAGTTAATAACTCAGAAACTATAAGAGATATTTTTGAATTGAAAAATCCACAGTAAAATTTCAACTTTCTTCTTTCCTCATGTAAATTTTGATATCATTATGATGTATAGTTATGGAGCTACAGGCGATTTAAAAAGGTATTGCAAGTGACGAAACGAGAAATGTTAAAATCTGGTATTTTTATCAACGTATAAATTGCAATAACTCTCAAACTATTGGACATGTCAAAGTGATTTTTTCAGTGTTTATTCTCCTTTCAATTGTTCATCTTTTGATACCCGTATCATTGGTTTAAAACAATGTTGATCTTTTTTGAAAAACTTTTAAGCTGCAATTACTCGTAAACCCTTTGAGATTTTAAAGTGTCTTTTTCAGGGTTTACTCTCCTTTCAATTCTGCATCTATTTATGTGCATATCATTGGTATTGGTACATGTTAAAATTTTTACCAAAAAATAGATAAAAATGAAAAAAATATTAAAATTTTTGAAATTTCATTAGCACCCCTCGACTCCAAATTTAATTCTGCTTATATTAGGCTTTAGAAACATTCAAAAATCAAAAACTCACTTTTTCGCCTAAAAAAACTGCAACGGGGGTGCCTTAGCATTTTGCAAAGTTGGAAAATTGGCTGTTTTCACGAGTTAATAACTCAGAAACTATAAGAGATATTTTTGAATTGAAAACACCACAGTAAAATTTCAACTTTCTTCTTTCCTCATGTAAATTTTGATATCATTATGATGTATAGTTATGGAGCTACAGGCGATTTAAAAAGGTATTGCAAGTGACGAAACGAGAAATGTTAAAATCTGGTATTTTTATCAACGTATAAATTGCAATAACTCTCAAACTATTGGACATGTCAAAGTGATTTTTTCAGTGTTTATTCTCCTTTCAATTGTGCATCTTTTGATACCCGTATCATTGGTTTAAAACAATGTTGATCTTTTTTGAAAAACTTTTAAGCTGCAATTACTCGTAAACCCTTTGAGATTTTAAAGTGTCTTTTTCAGGGTTTACTCTCCTTTCAATTCTGCATCTATTTATGTGCATATCATTGGTATTGGTACATGTTAAAATTTTTACCAAAAAATAGATAAAAATGAAAAAAATATTAAAATTTTTGAAATTTCATTAGCACCCCTCGACTCCAAATTTAATTCTGCTTATATTAAGCTTTAGAAACATTCAAAAATCAAAAACTCACTTTTTCGCCTAAAAAAACTGCAAGGGGGGTGCCTTAGCATTTTGCAAAGTTGGAAAATTGGCTGTTTTCACGAGTTAATAACTCAGAAACTATAAGAGATATTTTTGAATTGAAAACACCACAGTAAAATTTCAACTTTCTTCTTTCCTCATGTAAATTTTGATATCATTATGATGTATAGTTATGGAGCTACAGGCGATTTAAAAAGGTATTGCAAGTGACGAAACGAGAAATGTTAAAATCTGGTATTTTTATCAACGTATAAATTGCAATAACTCTCAAACTATTGGACATGTCAAAGTGATTTTTTCAGTGTTTATTCTCCTTTCAATTGTGCATCTTTTGATACCCGTATCATTGGTTTAAAACAATGTTGATCTTTTTTGAAGAACTTTTAAGCTGCAATTACTCGTAAACCCTTTGAGATTTTAAAGTGTCTTTTTCAGGGTTTACTCTCCTTTCAATTCTGCATCTATTTATGTGCATATCATTGGTATTGGTACATGTTAAGATTTTTACCAAAAAATAGATAAAAATGAAAAAAATATTAAAATTTTTGAAATTTCATTAGCACCCCTCGACTCCAAATTTAATTCTGCTTATATTAGGCTTTAGAAACATTCAAAAATCAAAAACTCACTTTTTCGCCTAAAAAAACTGCAAGGGGGGTGCCTTAGCATTTTGCAAAGTTGGAAAATTGGCTGTTTTCACGAGTTAATAACTCAGAAACTATAAGAGATATTTTTGAATTGAAAACACCACAGTAAAATTTCAACTTTCTTCTTTCCTCATGTAAATTTTGATATCATTATGATGTATAGTTATGGAGCTACAGGCGATTTAAAAAGGTATTGCAAGTGACGAAACGAGAAATGTTAAAATCTGGTATTTTTATCAACGTATAAATTGCAATAACTCTCAAACTATTGGACATGTCAAAGTGATTTTTTCAGTGTTTATTCTCCTTTCAATTGTGCATCTTTTGATGCCCGTATCATTGGTTTAAAACAATGTTGATCTTTTTTGAAAAACTTTTAAGCTGCAATTACTCGTAAACCCTTTGAGATTTTAAAGTGTCTTTTTCAGGGTTTACTCTCCTTTCAATTCTGCATCTATTTATGTGCATATCATTGGTATTGGTACATGTTAAGATTTTTACCAAAAAATAGATAAAAATGAAAAAAATATTAAAATTTTTGAAATTTCATTAGCACCCCTCGACTCCAAATTTAATTCTGCTTATATTAGGCTTTAGAAACATTCAAAAATCAAAAACTCACTTTTTCGCCTAAAAAAACTGCAAGGGGGGTGCCTTAGCATTTTGCAAAGTTGGAAAATTGGCTGTTTTCACGAGTTAATAACTCAGAAACTATAAGAGATATTTTTGAATTGAAAACACCACAGTAAAATTTCAACTTTCTTCTTTCCTCATGTAAATTTTGATATCATTATGATGTATAGTTATGGAGCTACAGGCGATTTAAAAAGGTATTGCAAGTGACGAAACGAGAAATGTTAAAATCTGGTATTTTTATCAACGTATAAATTGCAATAACTCTCAAACTATTGGACATGTCAAAGTGATTTTTTCAGTGTTTATTCTCCTTTCAATTGTGCATCTTTTGATACCCGTATCATTGGTTTAAAACAATGTTGATCTTTTTTGAAAAACTTTTAAGCTGCAATTACTCGTAAACCCTTTGAGATTTTAAAGTGTCTTTTTCAGGGTTTACTCTCCTTTCAATTCTGCATCTATTTATGTGCATATCATTGGTATTGGTACATGTTAAAATTTTTACCAAAAAATAGATAAAAATGAAAAAAATATTAAAATTTTTGAAATTTCATTAGCAGCCCTCGACTCCAAATTTAATTCTGCTTATATTAGGCTTTAGAAACATTCAAAAATCAAAAACTCACTTTTTCGCCTAAAAAAACTGCAAGGGGGGTGCCTTAGCATTTTGCAAAGTTGGAAAATTGGCTGTTTTCACGAGTTAATAACTCAGAAACTATAAGAGATATTTTTGAATTGAAAACACCACAGTAAAATTTCAACTTTCTTCTTTCCTCATGTAAATTTTGATATCATTATGATGTATAGTTATGGAGCTACAGGCGATTTAAAAAGGTATTGCAAGTGACGAAACGAGAAATGTTAAAATCTGGTATTTTTATCAACGTATAAATTGCAATAACTCTCAAACTATTGGACATGTCAAAGTGATTTTTTCAGTGTTTATTCTCCTTTCAATTGTGCATCTTTTGATACCCGTATCATTGGTTTAAAACAATGTTGATCTTTTTTGAAAAACTTTTAAGCTGCAATTACTCGTAAACCCTTTGAGATTTTAAAGTGTCTTTTTCAGGGTTTACTCTCCTTTCAATTCTGCATCTATTTATGTGCATATCATTGGTATTGGTACATGTTAAAATTTTTACCAAAAAATAGATAAAAATGAAAAAAATATTAAAATTTTTGAAATTTCATTAGCACCCCTCGACTCCAAATTTAATTCTGCTTATATTAAGCTTTAGAAACATTCAAAAATCAAAAACTCACTTTTTCGCCTAAAAAAACTGCAAGGGGGGTGCCTTAGCATTTTGCAAAGTTGGAAAATTGGCTGTTTTCACGAGTTAATAACTCAGAAACTATAAGAGATATTTTTGAATTGAAAACACCACAGTAAAATTTCAACTTTCTTCTTTCCTCATGTAAATTTTGATATCATTATGATGTATAGTTATGGAGCTACAGGCGATTTAAAAAGGTATTGCAAGTGACGAAACGAGAAATGTTAAAATCTGGTATTTTTATCAACGTATAAATTGCAATAACTCTCAAACTATTGGACATGTCAAAGTGATTTTTTCAGTGTTTATTCTCCTTTCAATTGTGCATCTTTTGATACCCGTATCATTGGTTTAAAACAATGTTGATCTTTTTTGAAGAACTTTTAAGCTGCAATTACTCGTAAACCCTTTGAGATTTTAAAGTGTCTTTTTCAGGGTTTACTCTCCTTTCAATTCTGCATCTATTTATGTGCATATCATTGGTATTGGTACATGTTAAAATTTTTACCAAAAAATAGATAAAAATGAAAAAAATATTAAAATTTTTGAAATTTCATTAGCAGCCCTCGACTCCAAATTTAATTCTGCTTATATTAGGCTTTAGAAACATTCAAAAATCAAAAACTCACTTTTTCGCCTAAAAAAACTGCAAGGGGGGTGCCTTAGCATTTTGCAAAGTTGGAAAATTGGCTGTTTTCACGAGTTAATAACTCAGAAACTATAAGAGATATTTTTGAATTGAAAACACCACAGTAAAATTTCAACTTTCTTCTTTCCTCATGTAAATTTTGATATCATTATGATGTATAGTTATGGAGCTACAGGCGATTTAAAAAGGTATTGCAAGTGACGAAACGAGAAATGTTAAAATCTGGTATTTTTATCAACGTATAAATTGCAATAACTCTCAAACTATTGGACATGTCAAAGTGATTTTTTCAGTGTTTATTCTCCTTTCAATTGTGCATCTTTTGATACCCGTATCATTGGTTTAAAACAATGTTGATCTTTTTTGAAAAACTTTTAAGCTGCATACTCGTAAACCCTTTGAGATTTTAAAGTGTCTTTTTCAGGGTTTACTCTCCTTTCAATTCTGCATCTATTTATGTGCATATCATTGGTATTGGTACATGTTAAAATTTTTACCAAAAAATAGATAAAAATGAAAAAAATATTAAAATTTTTGAAATTTCATTAGCACCCCTCGACTCCAAATTTAATTCTGCTTATATTAAGCTTTAGAAACATTCAAAAATCAAAAACTCACTTTTTCGCCTAAAAAAACTGCAAGGGGGGTGCCTTAGCATTTTGCAAAGTTGGAAAATTGGCTGTTTTCACGAGTTAATAACTCAGAAACTATAAGAGATATTTTTGAATTGAAAAATCCACAGTAAAATTTCAACTTTCTTCTTTCCTCATGTAAATTTTGATATCATTATGATGTATAGTTATGGAGCTACAGGCGATTTAAAAAGGTATTGCAAGTGACGAAACGAGAAATGTTAAAATCTGGTATTTTTATCAACGTATAAATTGCAATAACTCTCAAACTATTGGACATGTCAAAGTGATTTTTTCAGTGTTTATTCTCCTTTCAATTGTTCATCTTTTGATACCCGTATCATTGGTTTAAAACAATGTTGATCTTTTTTGAAAAACTTTTAAGCTGCAATTACTCGTAAACCCTTTGAGATTTTAAAGTGTCTTTTTCAGGGTTTACTCTCCTTTCAATTCTGCATCTATTTATGTGCATATCATTGGTATTGGAACATGTTAAAATTTTTACCAAAAAATAGACAAAAATGAAAAAAATATTAAAATTTTTGAAATTTCATTAGCACCCCTCGACTCCAAATTTAATTCTGCTTATATTAAGCTTTAGAAACATTCAAAAATCAAAAACTCACTTTTTCGCCTAAAAAAACTGCAAGGGGGGTGCCTTAGCATTTTGCAAAGTTGGAAAATTGGCTGTTTTCACGAGTTAATAACTCAGAAACTATAAGAGATATTTTTGAATTGAAAACACCACAGTAAAATGTCAACTTTCTTCTTTCCTCATGTAAATTTTGATATCATTATGATGTATAGTTATGGAGCTACAGGCGATTTAAAAAGGTATTGCAAGTGACGAAACGAGAAATGTTAAAATCTGGTATTTTTATCAACGTATAAATTGCAATAACTCTCAAACTATTGGACATGTCAAAGTGATTTTTTCAGTGTTTATTCTCCTTTCAATTGTGCATCTTTTGATACCCGTATCATTGGTTTAAAACAATGTTGATCTTTTTTGAAAAACTTTTAAGCTACAATTACTCGTAAACCCTTTGAGATTTTAAAGTGTCTTTTTCAGGGTTTACTCTCCTTTCAATTCTGCATCTATTTATGTGCATATCATTGGTATTGGTACATGTTAAAATTTTTACCAAAAAATAGATAAAAATGAAAAAAATATTAAAATTTTTGAAATTTCATTAGCACCCCTCGACTCCAAATTTAATTCTGCTTATATTAAGCTTTAGAAACATTCAAAAATCAAAAACTCACTTTTTCGCCTAAAAAAACTGCAAGGGGGGTGCCTTAGCATTTTGCAAAGTTGGAAAATTGGCTGTTTTCACGAGTTAATAACTCAGAAACTATAAGAGATATTTTTGAATTGAAAACACCACAGTAAAATTTCAACTTTCTTCTTTCCTCATGTAAATTTTGATATCATTATGATGTATAGTTATGGAGCTACAGGCGATTTAAAAAGGTATTGCAAGTGACGAAACGAGAAATGTTAAAATCTGGTATTTTTATCAACGTATAAATTGCAATAACTCTCAAACTATTGGACATGTCAAAGTGATTTTTTCAGTGTTTATTCTCCTTTCAATTGTGCATCTTTTGATGCCCGTATCATTGGTTTAAAACAATGTTGATCTTTTTTGAAAAACTTTTAAGCTGCAATTACTCGTAAACCCTTTGAGATTTTAAAGTGTCTTTTTCAGGGTTTACTCTCCTTTCAATTCTGCATCTATTTATGTGCATATCATTGGTATTGGTACATGTTAAGATTTTTACCAAAAAATAGATAAAAATGAAAAAAATATTAAAATTTTTGAAATTTCATTAGCACCCCTCGACTCCAAATTTAATTCTGCTTATATTAGGCTTTAGAAACATTCAAAAATCAAAAACTCACTTTTTCGCCTAAAAAAACTGCAAGGGGGGTGCCTTAGCATTTTGCAAAGTTGGAAAATTGGCTGTTTTCACGAGTTAATAACTCAGAAACTATAAGAGATATTTTTGAATTGAAAACACCACAGTAAAATTTCAACTTTCTTCTTTCCTCATGTAAATTTTGATATCATTATGATGTATAGTTATGGAGCTACAGGCGATTTAAAAAGGTATTGCAAGTGACGAAACGAGAAATGTTAAAATCTGGTATTTTTATCAACGTATAAATTGCAATAACTCTCAAACTATTGGACATGTCAAAGTGATTTTTTCAGTGTTTATTCTCCTTTCAATTGTGCATCTTTTGATACCCGTATCATTGGTTTAAAACAATGTTGATCTTTTTTGAAAAACTTTTAAGCTGCAATTACTCGTAAACCCTTTGAGATTTTAAAGTGTCTTTTTCAGGGTTTACTCTCCTTTCAATTCTGCATCTATTTATGTGCATATCATTGGTATTGGTACATGTTAAAATTTTTACCAAAAAATAGATAAAAATGAAAAAAATATTAAAATTTTTGAAATTTCATTAGCAGCCCTCGACTCCAAATTTAATTCTGCTTATATTAGGCTTTAGAAACATTCAAAAATCAAAAACTCACTTTTTCGCCTAAAAAAACTGCAAGGGGGGTGCCTTAGCATTTTGCAAAGTTGGAAAATTGGCTGTTTTCACGAGTTAATAACTCAGAAACTATAAGAGATATTTTTGAATTGAAAACACCACAGTAAAATTTCAACTTTCTTCTTTCCTCATGTAAATTTTGATATCATTATGATGTATAGTTATGGAGCTACAGGCGATTTAAAAAGGTATTGCAAGTGACGAAACGAGAAATGTTAAAATCTGGTATTTTTATCAACGTATAAATTGCAATAACTCTCAAACTATTGGACATGTCAAAGTGATTTTTTCAGTGTTTATTCTCCTTTCAATTGTGCATCTTTTGATACCCGTATCATTGGTTTAAAACAATGTTGATCTTTTTTGAAAAACTTTTAAGCTGCAATTACTCGTAAACCCTTTGAGATTTTAAAGTGTCTTTTTCAGGGTTTACTCTCCTTTCAATTCTGCATCTATTTATGTGCATATCATTGGTATTGGTACATGTTAAAATTTTTACCAAAAAATAGATAAAAATGAAAAAAATATTAAAATTTTTGAAATTTCATTAGCACCCCTCGACTCCAAATTTAATTCTGCTTATATTAAGCTTTAGAAACATTCAAAAATCAAAAACTCACTTTTTCGCCTAAAAAAACTGCAAGGGGGGTGCCTTAGCATTTTGCAAAGTTGGAAAATTGGCTGTTTTCACGAGTTAATAACTCAGAAACTATAAGAGATATTTTTGAATTGAAAACACCACAGTAAAATTTCAACTTTCTTCTTTCCTCATGTAAATTTTGATATCATTATGATGTATAGTTATGGAGCTACAGGCGATTTAAAAAGGTATTGCAAGTGACGAAACGAGAAATGTTAAAATCTGGTATTTTTATCAACGTATAAATTGCAATAACTCTCAAACTATTGGACATGTCAAAGTGATTTTTTCAGTGTTTATTCTCCTTTCAATTGTGCATCTTTTGATACCCGTATCATTGGTTTAAAACAATGTTGATCTTTTTTGAAGAACTTTTAAGCTGCAATTACTCGTAAACCCTTTGAGATTTTAAAGTGTCTTTTTCAGGGTTTACTCTCCTTTCAATTCTGCATCTATTTATGTGCATATCATTGGTATTGGTACATGTTAAAATTTTTACCAAAAAATAGATAAAAATGAAAAAAATATTAAAATTTTTGAAATTTCATTAGCAGCCCTCGACTCCAAATTTAATTCTGCTTATATTAGGCTTTAGAAACATTCAAAAATCAAAAACTCACTTTTTCGCCTAAAAAAACTGCAAGGGGGGTGCCTTAGCATTTTGCAAAGTTGGAAAATTGGCTGTTTTCACGAGTTAATAACTCAGAAACTATAAGAGATATTTTTGAATTGAAAACACCACAGTAAAATTTCAACTTTCTTCTTTCCTCATGTAAATTTTGATATCATTATGATGTATAGTTATGGAGCTACAGGCGATTTAAAAAGGTATTGCAAGTGACGAAACGAGAAATGTTAAAATCTGGTATTTTTATCAACGTATAAATTGCAATAACTCTCAAACTATTGGACATGTCAAAGTGATTTTTTCAGTGTTTATTCTCCTTTCAATTGTGCATCTTTTGATACCCGTATCATTGGTTTAAAACAATGTTGATCTTTTTTGAAAAACTTTTAAGCTGCATACTCGTAAACCCTTTGAGATTTTAAAGTGTCTTTTTCAGGGTTTACTCTCCTTTCAATTCTGCATCTATTTATGTGCATATCATTGGTATTGGTACATGTTAAAATTTTTACCAAAAAATAGATAAAAATGAAAAAAATATTAAAATTTTTGAAATTTCATTAGCACCCCTCGACTCCAAATTTAATTCTGCTTATATTAAGCTTTAGAAACATTCAAAAATCAAAAACTCACTTTTTCGCCTAAAAAAACTGCAAGGGGGGTGCCTTAGCATTTTGCAAAGTTGGAAAATTGGCTGTTTTCACGAGTTAATAACTCAGAAACTATAAGAGATATTTTTGAATTGAAAAATCCACAGTAAAATTTCAACTTTCTTCTTTCCTCATGTAAATTTTGATATCATTATGATGTATAGTTATGGAGCTACAGGCGATTTAAAAAGGTATTGCAAGTGACGAAACGAGAAATGTTAAAATCTGGTATTTTTATCAACGTATAAATTGCAATAACTCTCAAACTATTGGACATGTCAAAGTGATTTTTTCAGTGTTTATTCTCCTTTCAATTGTTCATCTTTTGATACCCGTATCATTGGTTTAAAACAATGTTGATCTTTTTTGAAAAACTTTTAAGCTGCAATTACTCGTAAACCCTTTGAGATTTTAAAGTGTCTTTTTCAGGGTTTACTCTCCTTTCAATTCTGCATCTATTTATGTGCATATCATTGGTATTGGAACATGTTAAAATTTTTACCAAAAAATAGACAAAAATGAAAAAAATATTAAAATTTTTGAAATTTCATTAGCACCCCTCGACTCCAAATTTAATTCTGCTTATATTAAGCTTTAGAAACATTCAAAAATCAAAAACTCACTTTTTCGCCTAAAAAAACTGCAAGGGGGGTGCCTTAGCATTTTGCAAAGTTGGAAAATTGGCTGTTTTCACGAGTTAATAACTCAGAAACTATAAGAGATATTTTTGAATTGAAAACACCACAGTAAAATGTCAACTTTCTTCTTTCCTCATGTAAATTTTGATATCATTATGATGTATAGTTATGGAGCTACAGGCGATTTAAAAAGGTATTGCAAGTGACGAAACGAGAAATGTTAAAATCTGGTATTTTTATCAACGTATAAATTGCAATAACTCTCAAACTATTGGACATGTCAAAGTGATTTTTTCAGTGTTTATTCTCCTTTCAATTGTGCATCTTTTGATACCCGTATCATTGGTTTAAAACAATGTTGATCTTTTTTGAAAAACTTTTAAGCTACAATTACTCGTAAACCCTTTGAGATTTTAAAGTGTCTTTTTCAGGGTTTACTCTCCTTTCAATTCTGCATCTATTTATGTGCATATCATTGGTATTGGTACATGTTAAAATTTTTACCAAAAAATAGATAAAAATGAAAAAAATATTAAAATTTTTGAAATTTCATTAGCACCCCTCGACTCCAAATTTAATTCTGCTTATATTAAGCTTTAGAAACATTCAAAAATCAAAAACTCACTTTTTCGCCTAAAAAAACTGCAAGGGGGGTGCCTTAGCATTTTGCAAAGTTGGAAAATTGGCTGTTTTCACGAGTTAATAACTCAGAAACTATAAGAGATATTTTTGAATTGAAAACACCACAGTAAAATTTCAACTTTCTTCTTTCCTCATGTAAATTTTGATATCATTATGATGTATAGTTATGGAGCTACAGGCGATTTAAAAAGGTATTGCAAGTGACGAAACGAGAAATGTTAAAATCTGGTATTTTTATCAACGTATAAATTGCAATAACTCTCAAACTATTGGACATGTCAAAGTGATTTTTTCAGTGTTTATTCTCCTTTCAATTGTGCATCTTTTGATGCCCGTATCATTGGTTTAAAACAATGTTGATCTTTTTTGAAAAACTTTTAAGCTGCAATTACTCGTAAACCCTTTGAGATTTTAAAGTGTCTTTTTCAGGGTTTACTCTCCTTTCAATTCTGCATCTATTTATGTGCATATCATTGGTATTGGTACATGTTAAAATTTTTACCAAAAAATAGATAAAAATGAAAAAAATATTAAAATTTTTGAAATTTCATTAGCACCCCTCGACTCCAAATTTAATTCTGCTTATATTAGGCTTTAGAAACATTCAAAAATCAAAAACTCACTTTTTCGCCTAAAAAAACTGCAAGGGGGGTGCCTTAGCATTTTGAAAAGTTGGAAAATTGGCTGTTTTCACGAGTTAATAACTCAGAAACTATAAGAGATATTTTTGAATTGAAAACACCACAGTAAAATTTCAACTTTCTTCTTTCCTCATGTAAATTTTGATATCATTATGATGTATAGTTATGGAGCTACAGGCGATTTAAAAAGGTATTGCAAGTGACGAAACGAGAAATGTTAAAATCTGGTATTTTTATCAACGTATAAATTGCAATAACTCTCAAACTATTGGACATGTCAAAGTGATTTTTTCAGTGTTTATTCTCCTTTCAATTGTGCATCTTTTGATACCCGTATCATTGGTTTAAAACAATGTTGATCTTTTTTGAAGAACTTTTAAGCTGCAATTACTCGTAAACCCTTTGAGATTTTAAAGTGTCTTTTTCAGGGTTTACTCTCCTTTCAATTCTGCATCTATTTATGTGCATATCATTGGTATTGGTACATGTTAAGATTTTTACCAAAAAATAGATAAAAATGAAAAAAATATTAAAATTTTTGAAATTTCATTAGCACCCCTCGACTCCAAATGTAATTCTGCTTATATTAGGCTTTAGAAACATTCAAAAATCAAAAACTCACTTTTGCCTAAAAAAACTGCAAGGGGGGTGCCTTAGCATTTTGCAAAGTTGGAAAATTGGCTGTTTTCACGAGTTAATAACTCAGAAACTATAAGAGATATTTTTGAATTGAAAACACCACAGTAAAATTTCAACTTTCTTCTTTCCTCATGTAAATTTTGATATCATTATGATGTATAGTTATGGAGCTACAGGCGATTTAAAAAGGTATTGCAAGTGACGAAACGAGAAATGTTAAAATCTGGTATTTTTATCAACGTATAAATTGCAATAACTCTCAAACTATTGGACATGTCAAAGTGATTTTTTCAGTGTTTATTCTCCTTTCAATTGTGCATCTTTTGATACCCGTATCATTGGTTTAAAACAATGTTGATCTTTTTTGAAAAACTTTTAAGCTGCAATTACTCGTAAACCCTTTGAGATTTTAAAGTGTCTTTTTCAGGGTTTACTCTCCTTTCAATTCTGCATCTATTTATGTGCATATCATTGGTATTGGTACATGTTAAAATTTTTACCAAAAAATAGATAAAAATGAAAAAAATATTAAAATTTTTGAAATTTCATTAGCACCCCTCGACTCCAAATTTAATTCTGCTTATATTAAGCTTTAGAAACATTCAAAAATCAAAAACTCACTTTTTCGCCTAAAAAAACTGCAATGGGGGTGCCTTAGCATTTTGCAAAGTTGGAAAATTGGCTGTTTTCACGAGTTAATAACTCAGAAACTATAAGAGATATTTTTGAATTGAAAAATCCACAGTAAAATTTCAACTTTCTTCTTTCCTCATGTAAATTTTGATATCATTATGATGTATAGTTATGGAGCTACAGGCGATTTAAAAAGGTATTGCAAGTGACGAAACGAGAAATGTTAAAATCTGGTATTTTTATCAACGTATAAATTGCAATAACTCTCAAACTATTGGACATGTCAAAGTGATTTTTTCAGTGTTTATTCTCCTTTCAATTGTGCATCTTTTGATACCCGTATCATTGGTTTAAAACAATGTTGATCTTTTTTGAAGAACTTTTAAGCTGCAATTACTCGTAAACCCTTTGAGATTTTAAAGTGTCTTTTTCAGGGTTTACTCTCCTTTCAATTCTGCATCTATTTATGTGCATATCATTGGTATTGGTACATGTTAAAATTTTTACCAAAAAATAGATAAAAATGAAAAAAATATTAAAATTTTTGAAATTTCATTAGCAGCCCTCGACTCCAAATTTAATTCTGCTTATATTAGGCTTTAGAAACATTCAAAAATCAAAAACTCACTTTTTCGCCTAAAAAAACTGCAAGGGGGGTGCCTTAGCATTTTGCAAAGTTGGAAAATTGGCTGTTTTCACGAGTTAATAACTCAGAAACTATAAGAGATATTTTTGAATTGAAAACACCACAGTAAAATTTCAACTTTCTTCTTTCCTCATGTAAATTTTGATATCATTATGATGTATAGTTATGGAGCTACAGGCGATTTAAAAAGGTATTGCAAGTGACGAAACGAGAAATGTTAAAATCTGGTATTTTTATCAACGTATAAATTGCAATAACTCTCAAACTATTGGACATGTCAAAGTGATTTTTTCAGTGTTTATTCTCCTTTCAATTGTGCATCTTTTGATACCCGTATCATTGGTTTAAAACAATGTTGATCTTTTTTGAAAAACTTTTAAGCTGCATACTCGTAAACCCTTTGAGATTTTAAAGTGTCTTTTTCAGGGTTTACTCTCCTTTCAATTCTGCATCTATTTATGTGCATATCATTGGTATTGGTACATGTTAAAATTTTTACCAAAAAATAGATAAAAATGAAAAAAATATTAAAATTTTTGAAATTTCATTAGCACCCCTCGACTCCAAATTTAATTCTGCTTATATTAAGCTTTAGAAACATTCAAAAATCAAAAACTCACTTTTTCGCCTAAAAAAACTGCAAGGGGGGTGCCTTAGCATTTTGCAAAGTTGGAAAATTGGCTGTTTTCACGAGTTAATAACTCAGAAACTATAAGAGATATTTTTGAATTGAAAAATCCACAGTAAAATTTCAACTTTCTTCTTTCCTCATGTAAATTTTGATATCATTATGATGTATAGTTATGGAGCTACAGGCGATTTAAAAAGGTATTGCAAGTGACGAAACGAGAAATGTTAAAATCTGGTATTTTTATCAACGTATAAATTGCAATAACTCTCAAACTATTGGACATGTCAAAGTGATTTTTTCAGTGTTTATTCTCCTTTCAATTGTTCATCTTTTGATACCCGTATCATTGGTTTAAAACAATGTTGATCTTTTTTGAAAAACTTTTAAGCTGCAATTACTCGTAAACCCTTTGAGATTTTAAAGTGTCTTTTTCAGGGTTTACTCTCCTTTCAATTCTGCATCTATTTATGTGCATATCATTGGTATTGGAACATGTTAAAATTTTTACCAAAAAATAGACAAAAATGAAAAAAATATTAAAATTTTTGAAATTTCATTAGCACCCCTCGACTCCAAATTTAATTCTGCTTATATTAAGCTTTAGAAACATTCAAAAATCAAAAACTCACTTTTTCGCCTAAAAAAACTGCAAGGGGGGTGCCTTAGCATTTTGCAAAGTTGGAAAATTGGCTGTTTTCACGAGTTAATAACTCAGAAACTATAAGAGATATTTTTGAATTGAAAACACCACAGTAAAATGTCAACTTTCTTCTTTCCTCATGTAAATTTTGATATCATTATGATGTATAGTTATGGAGCTACAGGCGATTTAAAAAGGTATTGCAAGTGACGAAACGAGAAATGTTAAAATCTGGTATTTTTATCAACGTATAAATTGCAATAACTCTCAAACTATTGGACATGTCAAAGTGATTTTTTCAGTGTTTATTCTCCTTTCAATTGTGCATCTTTTGATACCCGTATCATTGGTTTAAAACAATGTTGATCTTTTTTGAAAAACTTTTAAGCTACAATTACTCGTAAACCCTTTGAGATTTTAAAGTGTCTTTTTCAGGGTTTACTCTCCTTTCAATTCTGCATCTATTTATGTGCATATCATTGGTATTGGTACATGTTAAAATTTTTACCAAAAAATAGATAAAAATGAAAAAAATATTAAAATTTTTGAAATTTCATTAGCACCCCTCGACTCCAAATTTAATTCTGCTTATATTAAGCTTTAGAAACATTCAAAAATCAAAAACTCACTTTTTCGCCTAAAAAAACTGCAAGGGGGGTGCCTTAGCATTTTGCAAAGTTGGAAAATTGGCTGTTTTCACGAGTTAATAACTCAGAAACTATAAGAGATATTTTTGAATTGAAAACACCACAGTAAAATTTCAACTTTCTTCTTTCCTCATGTAAATTTTGATATCATTATGATGTATAGTTATGGAGCTACAGGCGATTTAAAAAGGTATTGCAAGTGACGAAACGAGAAATGTTAAAATCTGGTATTTTTATCAACGTATAAATTGCAATAACTCTCAAACTATTGGACATGTCAAAGTGATTTTTTCAGTGTTTATTCTCCTTTCAATTGTGCATCTTTTGATGCCCGTATCATTGGTTTAAAACAATGTTGATCTTTTTTGAAAAACTTTTAAGCTGCAATTACTCGTAAACCCTTTGAGATTTTAAAGTGTCTTTTTCAGGGTTTACTCTCCTTTCAATTCTGCATCTATTTATGTGCATATCATTGGTATTGGTACATGTTAAAATTTTTACCAAAAAATAGATAAAAATGAAAAAAATATTAAAATTTTTGAAATTTCATTAGCACCCCTCGACTCCAAATTTAATTCTGCTTATATTAGGCTTTAGAAACATTCAAAAATCAAAAACTCACTTTTTCGCCTAAAAAAACTGCAAGGGGGGTGCCTTAGCATTTTGAAAAGTTGGAAAATTGGCTGTTTTCACGAGTTAATAACTCAGAAACTATAAGAGATATTTTTGAATTGAAAACACCACAGTAAAATTTCAACTTTCTTCTTTCCTCATGTAAATTTTGATATCATTATGATGTATAGTTATGGAGCTACAGGCGATTTAAAAAGGTATTGCAAGTGACGAAACGAGAAATGTTAAAATCTGGTATTTTTATCAACGTATAAATTGCAATAACTCTCAAACTATTGGACATGTCAAAGTGATTTTTTCAGTGTTTATTCTCCTTTCAATTGTGCATCTTTTGATACCCGTATCATTGGTTTAAAACAATGTTGATCTTTTTTGAAGAACTTTTAAGCTGCAATTACTCGTAAACCCTTTGAGATTTTAAAGTGTCTTTTTCAGGGTTTACTCTCCTTTCAATTCTGCATCTATTTATGTGCATATCATTGGTATTGGTACATGTTAAGATTTTTACCAAAAAATAGATAAAAATGAAAAAAATATTAAAATTTTTGAAATTTCATTAGCACCCCTCGACTCCAAATGTAATTCTGCTTATATTAGGCTTTAGAAACATTCAAAAATCAAAAACTCACTTTTGCCTAAAAAAACTGCAAGGGGGGTGCCTTAGCATTTTGCAAAGTTGGAAAATTGGCTGTTTTCACGAGTTAATAACTCAGAAACTATAAGAGATATTTTTGAATTGAAAACACCACAGTAAAATTTCAACTTTCTTCTTTCCTCATGTAAATTTTGATATCATTATGATGTATAGTTATGGAGCTACAGGCGATTTAAAAAGGTATTGCAAGTGACGAAACGAGAAATGTTAAAATCTGGTATTTTTATCAACGTATAAATTGCAATAACTCTCAAACTATTGGACATGTCAAAGTGATTTTTTCAGTGTTTATTCTCCTTTCAATTGTGCATCTTTTGATACCCGTATCATTGGTTTAAAACAATGTTGATCTTTTTTGAAAAACTTTTAAGCTGCAATTACTCGTAAACCCTTTGAGATTTTAAAGTGTCTTTTTCAGGGTTTACTCTCCTTTCAATTCTGCATCTATTTATGTGCATATCATTGGTATTGGTACATGTTAAAATTTTTACCAAAAAATAGATAAAAATGAAAAAAATATTAAAATTTTTGAAATTTCATTAGCACCCCTCGACTCCAAATTTAATTCTGCTTATATTAAGCTTTAGAAACATTCAAAAATCAAAAACTCACTTTTTCGCCTAAAAAAACTGCAATGGGGGTGCCTTAGCATTTTGCAAAGTTGGAAAATTGGCTGTTTTCACGAGTTAATAACTCAGAAACTATAAGAGATATTTTTGAATTGAAAAATCCACAGTAAAATTTCAACTTTCTTCTTTCCTCATGTAAATTTTGATATCATTATGATGTATAGTTATGGAGCTACAGGCGATTTAAAAAGGTATTGCAAGTGACGAAACGAGAAATGTTAAAATCTGGTATTTTTATCAACGTATAAATTGCAATAACTCTCAAACTATTGGACATGTCAAAGTGATTTTTTCAGTGTTTATTCTCCTTTCAATTGTTCATCTTTTGATACCCGTATCATTGGTTTAAAACAATGTTGATCTTTTTTGAAAAACTTTTAAGCTGCAATTACTCGTAAACCCTTTGAGATTTTAAAGTGTCTTTTTCAGGGTTTACTCTCCTTTCAATTCTGCATCTATTTATGTGCATATCATTGGTATTGGTACATGTTAAAATTTTTACCAAAAAATAGATAAAAATGAAAAAAATATTAAAATTTTTGAAATTTCATTAGCACCCCTCGACTCCAAATTTAATTCTGCTTATATTAGGCTTTAGAAACATTCAAAAATCAAAAACTCACTTTTTCGCCTAAAAAAACTGCAACGGGGGTGCCTTAGCATTTTGCAAAGTTGGAAAATTGGCTGTTTTCACGAGTTAATAACTCAGAAACTATAAGAGATATTTTTGAATTGAAAACACCACAGTAAAATTTCAACTTTCTTCTTTCCTCATGTAAATTTTGATATCATTATGATGTATAGTTATGGAGCTACAGGCGATTTAAAAAGGTATTGCAAGTGACGAAACGAGAAATGTTAAAATCTGGTATTTTTATCAACGTATAAATTGCAATAACTCTCAAACTATTGGACATGTCAAAGTGATTTTTTCAGTGTTTATTCTCCTTTCAATTGTGCATCTTTTGATACCCGTATCATTGGTTTAAAACAATGTTGATCTTTTTTGAAAAACTTTTAAGCTGCAATTACTCGTAAACCCTTTGAGATTTTAAAGTGTCTTTTTCAGGGTTTACTCTCCTTTCAATTCTGCATCTATTTATGTGCATATCATTGGTATTGGTACATGTTAAAATTTTTACCAAAAAATAGATAAAAATGAAAAAAATATTAAAATTTTTGAAATTTCATTAGCACCCCTCGACTCCAAATTTAATTCTGCTTATATTAAGCTTTAGAAACATTCAAAAATCAAAAACTCACTTTTTCGCCTAAAAAAACTGCAAGGGGGGTGCCTTAGCATTTTGCAAAGTTGGAAAATTGGCTGTTTTCACGAGTTAATAACTCAGAAACTATAAGAGATATTTTTGAATTGAAAACACCACAGTAAAATTTCAACTTTCTTCTTTCCTCATGTAAATTTTGATATCATTATGATGTATAGTTATGGAGCTACAGGCGATTTAAAAAGGTATTGCAAGTGACGAAACGAGAAATGTTAAAATCTGGTATTTTTATCAACGTATAAATTGCAATAACTCTCAAACTATTGGACATGTCAAAGTGATTTTTTCAGTGTTTATTCTCCTTTCAATTGTGCATCTTTTGATACCCGTATCATTGGTTTAAAACAATGTTGATCTTTTTTGAAGAACTTTTAAGCTGCAATTACTCGTAAACCCTTTGAGATTTTAAAGTGTCTTTTTCAGGGTTTACTCTCCTTTCAATTCTGCATCTATTTATGTGCATATCATTGGTATTGGTACATGTTAAGATTTTTACCAAAAAATAGATAAAAATGAAAAAAATATTAAAATTTTTGAAATTTCATTAGCACCCCTCGACTCCAAATTTAATTCTGCTTATATTAGGCTTTAGAAACATTCAAAAATCAAAAACTCACTTTTTCGCCTAAAAAAACTGCAAGGGGGGTGCCTTAGCATTTTGCAAAGTTGGAAAATTGGCTGTTTTCACGAGTTAATAACTCAGAAACTATAAGAGATATTTTTGAATTGAAAACACCACAGTAAAATTTCAACTTTCTTCTTTCCTCATGTAAATTTTGATATCATTATGATGTATAGTTATGGAGCTACAGGCGATTTAAAAAGGTATTGCAAGTGACGAAACGAGAAATGTTAAAATCTGGTATTTTTATCAACGTATAAATTGCAATAACTCTCAAACTATTGGACATGTCAAAGTGATTTTTTCAGTGTTTATTCTCCTTTCAATTGTGCATCTTTTGATGCCCGTATCATTGGTTTAAAACAATGTTGATCTTTTTTGAAAAACTTTTAAGCTGCAATTACTCGTAAACCCTTTGAGATTTTAAAGTGTCTTTTTCAGGGTTTACTCTCCTTTCAATTCTGCATCTATTTATGTGCATATCATTGGTATTGGTACATGTTAAGATTTTTACCAAAAAATAGATAAAAATGAAAAAAATATTAAAATTTTTGAAATTTCATTAGCACCCCTCGACTCCAAATTTAATTCTGCTTATATTAGGCTTTAGAAACATTCAAAAATCAAAAACTCACTTTTTCGCCTAAAAAAACTGCAAGGGGGGTGCCTTAGCATTTTGCAAAGTTGGAAAATTGGCTGTTTTCACGAGTTAATAACTCAGAAACTATAAGAGATATTTTTGAATTGAAAACACCACAGTAAAATTTCAACTTTCTTCTTTCCTCATGTAAATTTTGATATCATTATGATGTATAGTTATGGAGCTACAGGCGATTTAAAAAGGTATTGCAAGTGACGAAACGAGAAATGTTAAAATCTGGTATTTTTATCAACGTATAAATTGCAATAACTCTCAAACTATTGGACATGTCAAAGTGATTTTTTCAGTGTTTATTCTCCTTTCAATTGTGCATCTTTTGATACCCGTATCATTGGTTTAAAACAATGTTGATCTTTTTTGAAAAACTTTTAAGCTGCAATTACTCGTAAACCCTTTGAGATTTTAAAGTGTCTTTTTCAGGGTTTACTCTCCTTTCAATTCTGCATCTATTTATGTGCATATCATTGGTATTGGTACATGTTAAAATTTTTACCAAAAAATAGATAAAAATGAAAAAAATATTAAAATTTTTGAAATTTCATTAGCAGCCCTCGACTCCAAATTTAATTCTGCTTATATTAGGCTTTAGAAACATTCAAAAATCAAAAACTCACTTTTTCGCCTAAAAAAACTGCAAGGGGGGTGCCTTAGCATTTTGCAAAGTTGGAAAATTGGCTGTTTTCACGAGTTAATAACTCAGAAACTATAAGAGATATTTTTGAATTGAAAACACCACAGTAAAATTTCAACTTTCTTCTTTCCTCATGTAAATTTTGATATCATTATGATGTATAGTTATGGAGCTACAGGCGATTTAAAAAGGTATTGCAAGTGACGAAACGAGAAATGTTAAAATCTGGTATTTTTATCAACGTATAAATTGCAATAACTCTCAAACTATTGGACATGTCAAAGTGATTTTTTCAGTGTTTATTCTCCTTTCAATTGTGCATCTTTTGATACCCGTATCATTGGTTTAAAACAATGTTGATCTTTTTTGAAAAACTTTTAAGCTGCAATTACTCGTAAACCCTTTGAGATTTTAAAGTGTCTTTTTCAGGGTTTACTCTCCTTTCAATTCTGCATCTATTTATGTGCATATCATTGGTATTGGTACATGTTAAAATTTTTACCAAAAAATAGATAAAAATGAAAAAAATATTAAAATTTTTGAAATTTCATTAGCACCCCTCGACTCCAAATTTAATTCTGCTTATATTAAGCTTTAGAAACATTCAAAAATCAAAAACTCACTTTTTCGCCTAAAAAAACTGCAAGGGGGGTGCCTTAGCATTTTGCAAAGTTGGAAAATTGGCTGTTTTCACGAGTTAATAACTCAGAAACTATAAGAGATATTTTTGAATTGAAAACACCACAGTAAAATTTCAACTTTCTTCTTTCCTCATGTAAATTTTGATATCATTATGATGTATAGTTATGGAGCTACAGGCGATTTAAAAAGGTATTGCAAGTGACGAAACGAGAAATGTTAAAATCTGGTATTTTTATCAACGTATAAATTGCAATAACTCTCAAACTATTGGACATGTCAAAGTGATTTTTTCAGTGTTTATTCTCCTTTCAATTGTGCATCTTTTGATACCCGTATCATTGGTTTAAAACAATGTTGATCTTTTTTGAAGAACTTTTAAGCTGCAATTACTCGTAAACCCTTTGAGATTTTAAAGTGTCTTTTTCAGGGTTTACTCTCCTTTCAATTCTGCATCTATTTATGTGCATATCATTGGTATTGGTACATGTTAAAATTTTTACCAAAAAATAGATAAAAATGAAAAAAATATTAAAATTTTTGAAATTTCATTAGCAGCCCTCGACTCCAAATTTAATTCTGCTTATATTAGGCTTTAGAAACATTCAAAAATCAAAAACTCACTTTTTCGCCTAAAAAAACTGCAAGGGGGGTGCCTTAGCATTTTGCAAAGTTGGAAAATTGGCTGTTTTCACGAGTTAATAACTCAGAAACTATAAGAGATATTTTTGAATTGAAAACACCACAGTAAAATTTCAACTTTCTTCTTTCCTCATGTAAATTTTGATATCATTATGATGTATAGTTATGGAGCTACAGGCGATTTAAAAAGGTATTGCAAGTGACGAAACGAGAAATGTTAAAATCTGGTATTTTTATCAACGTATAAATTGCAATAACTCTCAAACTATTGGACATGTCAAAGTGATTTTTTCAGTGTTTATTCTCCTTTCAATTGTGCATCTTTTGATGCCCGTATCATTGGTTTAAAACAATGTTGATCTTTTTTGAAAAACTTTTAAGCTGCAATTACTCGTAAACCCTTTGAGATTTTAAAGTGTCTTTTTCAGGGTTTACTCTCCTTTCAATTCTGCATCTATTTATGTGCATATCATTGGTATTGGTACATGTTAAGATTTTTACCAAAAAATAGATAAAAATGAAAAAAATATTAAAATTTTTGAAATTTCATTAGCACCCCTCGACTCCAAATTTAATTCTGCTTATATTAGGCTTTAGAAACATTCAAAAATCAAAAACTCACTTTTTCGCCTAAAAAAACTGCAAGGGGGGTGCCTTAGCATTTTGCAAAGTTGGAAAATTGGCTGTTTTCACGAGTTAATAACTCAGAAACTATAAGAGATATTTTTGAATTGAAAACACCACAGTAAAATTTCAACTTTCTTCTTTCCTCATGTAAATTTTGATATCATTATGATGTATAGTTATGGAGCTACAGGCGATTTAAAAAGGTATTGCAAGTGACGAAACGAGAAATGTTAAAATCTGGTATTTTTATCAACGTATAAATTGCAATAACTCTCAAACTATTGGACATGTCAAAGTGATTTTTTCAGTGTTTATTCTCCTTTCAATTGTGCATCTTTTGATACCCGTATCATTGGTTTAAAACAATGTTGATCTTTTTTGAAAAACTTTTAAGCTGCAATTACTCGTAAACCCTTTGAGATTTTAAAGTGTCTTTTTCAGGGTTTACTCTCCTTTCAATTCTGCATCTATTTATGTGCATATCATTGGTATTGGTACATGTTAAAATTTTTACCAAAAAATAGATAAAAATGAAAAAAATATTAAAATTTTTGAAATTTCATTAGCAGCCCTCGACTCCAAATTTAATTCTGCTTATATTAGGCTTTAGAAACATTCAAAAATCAAAAACTCACTTTTTCGCCTAAAAAAACTGCAAGGGGGGTGCCTTAGCATTTTGCAAAGTTGGAAAATTGGCTGTTTTCACGAGTTAATAACTCAGAAACTATAAGAGATATTTTTGAATTGAAAACACCACAGTAAAATTTCAACTTTCTTCTTTCCTCATGTAAATTTTGATATCATTATGATGTATAGTTATGGAGCTACAGGCGATTTAAAAAGGTATTGCAAGTGACGAAACGAGAAATGTTAAAATCTGGTATTTTTATCAACGTATAAATTGCAATAACTCTCAAACTATTGGACATGTCAAAGTGATTTTTTCAGTGTTTATTCTCCTTTCAATTGTGCATCTTTTGATACCCGTATCATTGGTTTAAAACAATGTTGATCTTTTTTGAAAAACTTTTAAGCTGCAATTACTCGTAAACCCTTTGAGATTTTAAAGTGTCTTTTTCAGGGTTTACTCTCCTTTCAATTCTGCATCTATTTATGTGCATATCATTGGTATTGGTACATGTTAAAATTTTTACCAAAAAATAGATAAAAATGAAAAAAATATTAAAATTTTTGAAATGTCATTAGCACCCCTCGACTCCAAATTTAATTCTGCTTATATTAAGCTTTAGAAACATTCAAAAATCAAAAACTCACTTTTTCGCCTAAAAAAACTGCAAGGGGGGTGCCTTAGCATTTTGCAAAGTTGGAAAATTGGCTGTTTTCACGAGTTAATAACTCAGAAACTATAAGAGATATTTTTGAATTGAAAACACCACAGTAAAATTTCAACTTTCTTCTTTCCTCATGTAAATTTTGATATCATTATGATGTATAGTTATGGAGCTACAGGCGATTTAAAAAGGTATTGCAAGTGACGAAACGAGAAATGTTAAAATCTGGTATTTTTATCAACGTATAAATTGCAATAACTCTCAAACTATTGGACATGTCAAAGTGATTTTTTCAGTGTTTATTCTCCTTTCAATTGTGCATCTTTTGATACCCGTATCATTGGTTTAAAACAATGTTGATCTTTTTTGAAGAACTTTTAAGCTGCAATTACTCGTAAACCCTTTGAGATTTTAAAGTGTCTTTTTCAGGGTTTACTCTCCTTTCAATTCTGCATCTATTTATGTGCATATCATTGGTATTGGTACATGTTAAAATTTTTACCAAAAAATAGATAAAAATGAAAAAAATATTAAAATTTTTGAAATTTCATTAGCAGCCCTCGACTCCAAATTTAATTCTGCTTATATTAGGCTTTAGAAACATTCAAAAATCAAAAACTCACTTTTTCGCCTAAAAAAACTGCAAGGGGGGTGCCTTAGCATTTTGCAAAGTTGGAAAATTGGCTGTTTTCACGAGTTAATAACTCAGAAACTATAAGAGATATTTTTGAATTGAAAACACCACAGTAAAATTTCAACTTTCTTCTTTCCTCATGTAAATTTTGATATCATTATGATGTATAGTTATGGAGCTACAGGCGATTTAAAAAGGTATTGCAAGTGACGAAACGAGAAATGTTAAAATCTGGTATTTTTATCAACGTATAAATTGCAATAACTCTCAAACTATTGGACATGTCAAAGTGATTTTTTCAGTGTTTATTCTCCTTTCAATTGTGCATCTTTTGATACCCGTATCATTGGTTTAAAACAATGTTGATCTTTTTTGAAAAACTTTTAAGCTGCAATTACTCGTAAACCCTTTGAGATTTTAAAGTGTCTTTTTCAGGGTTTACTCTCCTTTCAATTCTGCATCTATTTATGTGCATATCATTGGTATTGGTACATGTTAAAATTTTTACCAAAAAATAGATAAAAATGAAAAAAATATTAAAATTTTTGAAATTTCATTAGCATCCCTCGACTCCAAATTTAATTCTGCTTATATTAGGCTTTAGAAACATTCAAAAATCAAAAACTCACTTTTTCGCCTAAAAAAACTGCAAGGGGGGTGCCTTAGCATTTTGCAAAGTTGGAAAATTGGCTGTTTTCACGAGTTAATAACTCAGAAACTATAAGAGATATTTTTGAATTGAAAACACCACAGTAAAATTTCAACTTTCTTCTTTCCTCATGTAAATTTTGATATCATTATGATGTATAGTTATGGAGCTACAGGCGATTTAAAAAGGTATTGCAAGTGACGAAACGAGAAATGTTAAAATCTGGTATTTTTATCAACGTATAAATTGCAATAACTCTCAAACTATTGGACATGTCAAAGTGATTTTTTCAGTGTTTATTCTCCTTTCAATTGTGCATCTTTTGATGCCCGTATCATTGGTTTAAAACAATGTTGATCTTTTTTGAAAAACTTTTAAGCTGCAATTACTCGTAAACCCTTTGAGATTTTAAAGTGTCTTTTTCAGGGTTTACTCTCCTTTCAATTCTGCATCTATTTATGTGCATATCATTGGTATTGGTACATGTTAAGATTTTTACCAAAAAATAGATAAAAATGAAAAAAATATTAAAATTTTTGAAATTTCATTAGCACCCCTCGACTCCAAATTTAATTCTGCTTATATTAGGCTTTAGAAACATTCAAAAATCAAAAACTCACTTTTTCGCCTAAAAAAACTGCAAGGGGGGTGCCTTAGCATTTTGCAAAGTTGGAAAATTGGCTGTTTTCACGAGTTAATAACTCAGAAACTATAAGAGATATTTTTGAATTGAAAACACCACAGTAAAATTTCAACTTTCTTCTTTCCTCATGTAAATTTTGATATCATTATGATGTATAGTTATGGAGCTACAGGCGATTTAAAAAGGTATTGCAAGTGACGAAACGAGAAATGTTAAAATCTGGTATTTTTATCAACGTATAAATTGCAATAACTCTCAAACTATTGGACATGTCAAAGTGATTTTTTCAGTGTTTATTCTCCTTTCAATTGTGCATCTTTTGATACCCGTATCATTGGTTTAAAACAATGTTGATCTTTTTTGAAGAACTTTTAAGCTGCAATTACTCGTAAACCCTTTGAGATTTTAAAGTGTCTTTTTCAGGGTTTACTCTCCTTTCAATTCTGCATCTATTTATGTGCATATCATTGGTATTGGTACATGTTAAGATTTTTACCAAAAAATAGATAAAAATGAAAAAAATATTAAAATTTTTGAAATTTCATTAGCACCCCTCGACTCCAAATTTAATTCTGCTTATATTAGGCTTTAGAAACATTCAAAAATCAAAAACTCACTTTTTCGCCTAAAAAAACTGCAAGGGGGGTGCCTTAGCATTTTGCAAAGTTGGAAAATTGGCTGTTTTCACGAGTTAATAACTCAGAAACTATAAGAGATATTTTTGAATTGAAAACACCACAGTAAAATTTCAACTTTCTTCTTTCCTCATGTAAATTTTGATATCATTATGATGTATAGTTATGGAGCTACAGGCGATTTAAAAAGGTATTGCAAGTGACGAAACGAGAAATGTTAAAATCTGGTATTTTTATCAACGTATAAATTGCAATAACTCTCAAACTATTGGACATGTCAAAGTGATTTTTTCAGTGTTTATTCTCCTTTCAATTGTGCATCTTTTGATGCCCGTATCATTGGTTTAAAACAATGTTGATCTTTTTTGAAAAACTTTTAAGCTGCAATTACTCGTAAACCCTTTGAGATTTTAAAGTGTCTTTTTCAGGGTTTACTCTCCTTTCAATTCTGCATCTATTTATGTGCATATCATTGGTATTGGTACATGTTAAGATTTTTACCAAAAAATAGATAAAAATGAAAAAAATATTAAAATTTTTGAAATTTCATTAGCACCCCTCGACTCCAAATTTAATTCTGCTTATATTAGGCTTTAGAAACATTCAAAAATCAAAAACTCACTTTTTCGCCTAAAAAAACTGCAACGGGGGTGCCTTAGCATTTTGCAAAGTTGGAAAATTGGCTGTTTTCACGAGTTAATAACTCAGAAACTATAAGAGATATTTTTAAATTGAAAACACCACAGTAAAATTTCAACTTTCTTCTTTCCTCATGTAAATTTTGATATCATTATGATGTATAGTTATGGAGCTACAGGCGATTTAAAAAGGTATTGCAAGTGACGAAACGAGAAATGTTAAAATCTGGTATTTTTATCAACGTATAAATTGCAATAACTCTCAAACTATTGGACATGTCAAAGTGATTTTTTCAGTGTTTATTCTCCTTTCAATTGTGCATCTTTTGATACCCGTATCATTGGTTTAAAACAATGTTGATCTTTTTTGAAAAACTTTTAAGCTGCAATTACTCGTAAACCCTTTGAGATTTTAAAGTGTCTTTTTCAGGGTTTACTCTCCTTTCAATTCTGCATCTATTTATGTGCATATCATTGGTATTGGTACATGTTAAAATTTTTACCAAAAAATAGATAAAAATGAAAAAAATATTAAAATTTTTGAAATTTCATTAGCACCCCTCGACTCCAAATTTAATTCTGCTTATATTAGGCTTTAGAAACATTCAAAAATCAAAAACTCACTTTTTCGCCTAAAAAAACTGCAACGGGGGTGCCTTAGCATTTTGCAAAGTTGGAAAATTGGCTGTTTTCACGAGTTAATAACTCAGAAACTATAAGAGATATTTTTGAATTGAAAACACCACAGTAAAATTTCAACTTTCTTCTTTCCTCATGTAAATTTTGATATCATTATGATGTATAGTTATGGAGCTACAGGCGATTTAAAAAGGTATTGCAAGTGACGAAACGAGAAATGTTAAAATCTGGTATTTTTATCAACGTATAAATTGCAATAACTCTCAAACTATTGGACATGTCAAAGTGATTTTTTCAGTGTTTATTCTCCTTTCAATTGTTCATCTTTTGATACCCGTATCATTGCTTTAAAACAATGTTGATCTTTTTTGAAAAACTTTTAAGCTGCAATTACTCGTAAACCCTTTGAGATTTTAAAGTGTCTTTTTCAGGGTTTACTCTCCTTTCAATTCTGCATCTATTTATGTGCATATCATTGGTATTGGTACATGTTAAAATTTTTACCAAAAAATAGATAAAAATGAAAAAAATATTAAAATTTTTGAAATTTCATTAGCACCCCTCGACTCCAAATTTAATTCTGCTTATATTAAGCTTTAGAAACATTCAAAAATCAAAAACTCACTTTTTCGCCTAAAAAAACTGCAAGGGGGGTGCCTTAGCATTTTGAAAAGTTGGAAAATTGGCTGTTTTCACGAGTTAATAACTCAGAAACTATAAGAGATATTTTTGAATTGAAAACACCACAGTAAAATTTCAACTTTCTTCTTTCCTCATGTAAATTTTGATATCATTATGATGTATAGTTATGGAGCTACAGGCGATTTAAAAAGGTATTGCAAGTGACGAAACGAGAAATGTTAAAATCTGGTATTTTTATCAACGTATAAATTGCAATAACTCTCAAACTATTGGACATGTCAAAGTGATTTTTTCAGTGTTTATTCTCCTTTCAATTGTGCATCTATTTATGTGCATATCATTGGTATTGGTACATGTTAAGATTTTTACCAAAAAATAGATAAAAATGAAAAAAATATTAAAATTTTTGAAATTTCATTAGCACCCCTCGACTCCAAATTTAATTCTGCTTATATTAGGCTTTAGAAACATTCAAAAATCAAAAACTCACTTTTTCGCCTAAAAAAACTGCAAGGGGGGTGCCTTAGCATTTTGCAAAGTTGGAAAATTGGCTGTTTTCACGAGTTAATAACTCAGAAACTATAAGAGATATTTTTGAATTGAAAACACCACAGTAAAATTTCAACTTTCTTCTTTCCTCATGTAAATTTTGATATCATTATGATGTATAGTTATGGAGCTACAGGCGATTTAAAAAGGTATTGCAAGTGACGAAACGAGAAATGTTAAAATCTGGTATTTTTATCAACGTATAAATTGCAATAACTCTCAAACTATTGGACATGTCAAAGTGATTTTTTCAGTGTTTATTCTCCTTTCAATTGTGCATCTTTTGATGCCCGTATCATTGGTTTAAAACAATGTTGATCTTTTTTGAAAAACTTTTAAGCTGCAATTACTCGTAAACCCTTTGAGATTTTAAAGTGTCTTTTTCAGGGTTTACTCTCCTTTCAATTCTGCATCTATTTATGTGCATATCATTGGTATTGGTACATGTTAAAATTTTTACCAAAAAATAGATAAAAATGAAAAAAATATTAAAATTTTTGAAATTTCATTAGCACCCCTCGACTCCAAATTTAATTCTGCTTATATTAAGCTTTAGAAACATTCAAAAATCAAAAACTCACTTTTTCGCCTAAAAAAACTGCAAGGGGGGTGCCTTAGCATTTTGCAAAGTTGGAAAATTGGCTGTTTTCACGAGTTAATAACTCAGAAACTATAAGAGATATTTTTGAATTGAAAACACCACAGTAAAATTTCAACTTTCTTCTTTCCTCATGTAAATTTTGATATCATTATGATGTATAGTTATGGAGCTACAGGCGATTTAAAAAGGTATTGCAAGTGACGAAACGAGAAATGTTAAAATCTGGTATTTTTATCAACGTATAAATTGCAATAACTCTCAAACTATTGGACATGTCAAAGTGATTTTTTCAGTGTTTATTCTCCTTTCAATTGTGCATCTTTTGATACCCGTATCATTGGTTTAAAACAATGTTGATCTTTTTTGAAGAACTTTTAAGCTGCAATTACTCGTAAACCCTTTGAGATTTTAAAGTGTCTTTTTCAGGGTTTACTCTCCTTTCAATTCTGCATCTATTTATGTGCATATCATTGGTATTGGTACATGTTAAGATTTTTACCAAAAAATAGATAAAAATGAAAAAAATATTAAAATTTTTGAAATTTCATTAGCACCCCTCGACTCCAAATTTAATTCTGCTTATATTAGGCTTTAGAAACATTCAAAAATCAAAAACTCACTTTTTCGCCTAAAAAAACTGCAAGGGGGGTGCCTTAGCATTTTGCAAAGTTGGAAAATTGGCTGTTTTCACGAGTTAATAACTCAGAAACTATAAGAGATATTTTTGAATTGAAAACACCACAGTAAAATTTCAACTTTCTTCTTTCCTCATGTAAATTTGATATCATTATAATGTATAGTTATGGAGCTACAGGCGATTTAAAAAGGTATTGCAAGTGACGAAACGAGAAATGTTAAAATCTGGTATTTTTATCAACGTATAAATTGCAATAACTCTCAAACTATTGGACATGTCAAAGTGATTTTTTCAGTGTTTATTCTCCTTTCAATTGTGCATCTTTTGATACCCGTATCATTGGTTTAAAACAATGTTGATCTTTTTTGAAGAACTTTTAAGCTGCAATTACTCGTAAACCCTTTGAGATTTTAAAGTGTCTTTTTCAGGGTTTACTCTCCTTTCAATTCTGCATCTATTTATGTGCATATCATTGGTATTGGTACATGTTAAGATTTTTACCAAAAAATAGATAAAAATGAAAAAAATATTAAAATTTTTGAAATTTCATTAGCACCCCTCGACTCCAAATTTAATTCTGCTTATATTAGGCTTTAGAAACATTCAAAAATCAAAAACTCACTTTTTCGCCTAAAAAAACTGCAAGGGGGGTGCCTTAGCATTTTGCAAAGTTGGAAAATTGGCTGTTTTCACGAGTTAATAACTCAGAAACTATAAGAGATATTTTTGAATTGAAAACACCACAGTAAAATTTCAATTTTCTTCTTTCCTCATGTAAATTTTGATATCATTATGATGTATAGTTATGGAGCTACAGGCGATTTAAAAAGGTATTGCAAGTGACGAAACGAGAAATGTTAAAATCTGGTATTTTTATCAACGTATAAATTGCAATAACTCTCAAACTATTGGACATGTCAAAGTGATTTTTTCAGTGTTTATTCTCCTTTCAATTGTGCATCTTTTGATACCCGTATCATTGGTTTAAAACAATGTTGATCTTTTTTGAAAAACTTTTAAGCTGCAATTACTCGTAAACCCTTTGAGATTTTAAAGTGTCTTTTTCAGGGTTTACTCTCCTTTCAATTCTGCATCTATTTATGTGCATATCATTGGTATTGGTACATGTTAAAATTTTTACCAAAAAATAGATAAAAATGAAAAAAATATTAAAATTTTTGAAATTTCATTAGCACCCCTCGACTCCAAATTTAATTCTGCTTATATTAAGCTTTAGAAACATTCAAAAATCAAAAACTCACTTTTTCGCCTAAAAAAACTGCAAGGGGGGTGCCTTAGCATTTTGCAAAGTTGGAAAATTGGCTGTTTTCACGAGTTAATAACTCAGAAACTATAAGAGATATTTTTGAATTGAAAACACCACAGTAAAATTTCAACTTTCTTCTTTCCTCATGTAAATTTTGATATCATTATGATGTATAGTTATGGAGCTACAGGCGATTTAAAAAGGTATTGCAAGTGACGAAACGAGAAATGTTAAAATCTGGTATTTTTATCAACGTATAAATTGCAATAACTCTCAAACTATTGGACATGTCAAAGTGTTTTTTTCAGTGTTTATTCTCCTTTCAATTGTGCATCTTTTGATGCCCGTATCATTGGTTTAAAACAATGTTGATCTTTTTTGAAAAACTTTTAAGCTGCAATTACTCGTAAACCCTTTGAGATTTTAAAGTGTCTTTTTCAGGGTTTACTCTCCTTTCAATTCTGCATCTATTTATGTGCATATCATTGGTATTGGTACATGTTAAAATTTTTACCAAAAAATAGATAAAAATGAAAAAAATATTAAAATTTTTGAAATTTCATTAGCACCCCTCGACTCCAAATTTAATTCTGCTTATATTAAGCTTTAGAAACATTCAAAAATCAAAAACTCACTTTTTCGCCTAAAAAAACTGCAAGGGGGGTGGGTGCCTTAGCATTTTGAAAAGTTGGAAAATTGGCTGTTTTCACGAGTTAATAACTCAGAAACTATAAGAGATATTTTTGAATTGAAAACACCACAGTAAAATTTCAACTTTCTTCTTTCCTCATGTAAATTTTGATATCATTATGATGTATAGTTATGGAGCTACAGGCGATTTAAAAAGGTATTGCAAGTGACGAAACGAGAAATGTTAAAATCTGGTATTTTTATCAACGTATAAATTGCAATAACTCTCAAACTATTGGACATGTCAAAGTGATTTTTTCAGTGTTTATTCTCCTTTCAATTGTGCATCTTTTGATACCCGTATCATTGGTTTAAAACAATGTTGATCTTTTTTGAAGAACTTTTAAGCTGCAATTACTCGTAAACCCTTTGAGATTTTAAAGTGTCTTTTTCAGGGTTTACTCTCCTTTCAATTCTGCATCTATTTATGTGCATATCATTGGTATTGGTACATGTTAAGATTTTTACCAAAAAATAGATAAAAATGAAAAAAATATTAAAATTTTTGAAATTTCATTAGCACCCCTCGACTCCAAATTTAATTCTGCTTATATTAGGCTTTAGAAACATTCAAAAATCAAAAACTCACTTTTTCGCCTAAAAAAACTGCAAGGGGGGTGCCTTAGCATTTTGCAAAGTTGGAAAATTGGCTGTTTTCACGAGTTAATAACTCAGAAACTATAAGAGATATTTTTGAATTGAAAACACCACAGTAAAATTTCAACTTTCTTCTTTCCTCATGTAAATTTTGATATCATTATGATGTATAGTTATGGAGCTACAGGCGATTTAAAAAGGTATTGCAAGTGACGAAACGAGAAATGTTAAAATCTGGTATTTTTATCAACGTATAAATTGCAATAACTCTCAAACTATTGGACATGTCAAAGTGATTTTTTCAGTGTTTATTCTCCTTTCAATTGTGCATCTTTTGATGCCCGTATCATTGGTTTAAAACAATGTTGATCTTTTTTGAAAAACTTTTAAGCTGCAATTACTCGTAAACCCTTTGAGATTTTAAAGTGTCTTTTTCAGGGTTTACTCTCCTTTCAATTCTGCATCTATTTATGTGCATATCATTGGTATTGGTACATGTTAAAATTTTTACCAAAAAATAGATAAAAATGAAAAAAATATTAAAATTTTTGAAATTTCATTAGCACCCCTCGACTCCAAATTTAATTCTGCTTATATTAAGCTTTAGAAACATTCAAAAATCAAAAACTCACTTTTTCGCCTAAAAAAACTGCAAGGGGGGTGCCTTAGCATTTTGCAAAGTTGGAAAATTGGCTGTTTTCACGAGTTAATAACTCAGAAACTATAAGAGATATTTTTGAATTGAAAACACCACAGTAAAATTTCAACTTTCTTCTTTCCTCATGTAAATTTTGATATCATTATGATGTATAGTTATGGAGCTACAGGCGATTTAAAAAGGTATTGCAAGTGACGAAACGAGAAATGTTAAAATCTGGTATTTTTATCAACGTATAAATTGCAATAACTCTCAAACTATTGGACATGTCAAAGTGATTTTTTCAGTGTTTATTCTCCTTTCAATTGTGCATCTTTTGATACCCGTATCATTGGTTTAAAACAATGTTGATCTTTTTTGAAGAACTTTTAAGCTGCAATTACTCGTAAACCCTTTGAGATTTTAAAGTGTCTTTTTCAGGGTTTACTCTCCTTTCAATTCTGCATCTATTTATGTGCATATCATTGGTATTGGTACATGTTAAGATTTTTACCAAAAAATAGATAAAAATGAAAAAAATATTAAAATTTTTGAAATTTCATTAGCACCCCTCGACTCCAAATTTAATTCTGCTTATATTAGGCTTTAGAAACATTCAAAAATCAAAAACTCACTTTTTCGCCTAAAAAAACTGCAAGGGGGGTGCCTTAGCATTTTGCAAAGTTGGAAAATTGGCTGTTTTCACGAGTTAATAACTCAGAAACTATAAGAGATATTTTTGAATTGAAAACACCACAGTAAAATTTCAACTTTCTTCTTTCCTCATGTAAATTTGATATCATTATAATGTATAGTTATGGAGCTACAGGCGATTTAAAAAGGTATTGCAAGTGACGAAACGAGAAATGTTAAAATCTGGTATTTTTATCAACGTATAAATTGCAATAACTCTCAAACTATTGGACATGTCAAAGTGATTTTTTCAGTGTTTATTCTCCTTTCAATTGTGCATCTTTTGATACCCGTATCATTGGTTTAAAACAATGTTGATCTTTTTTGAAGAACTTTTAAGCTGCAATTACTCGTAAACCCTTTGAGATTTTAAAGTGTCTTTTTCAGGGTTTACTCTCCTTTCAATTCTGCATCTATTTATGTGCATATCATTGGTATTGGTACATGTTAAGATTTTTACCAAAAAATAGATAAAAATGAAAAAAATATTAAAATTTTTGAAATTTCATTAGCACCCCTCGACTCCAAATTTAATTCTGCTTATATTAGGCTTTAGAAACATTCAAAAATCAAAAACTCACTTTTTCGCCTAAAAAAACTGCAAGGGGGGTGCCTTAGCATTTTGCAAAGTTGGAAAATTGGCTGTTTTCACGAGTTAATAACTCAGAAACTATAAGAGATATTTTTGAATTGAAAACACCACAGTAAAATTTCAATTTTCTTCTTTCCTCATGTAAATTTTGATATCATTATGATGTATAGTTATGGAGCTACAGGCGATTTAAAAAGGTATTGCAAGTGACGAAACGAGAAATGTTAAAATCTGGTATTTTTATCAACGTATAAATTGCAATAACTCTCAAACTATTGGACATGTCAAAGTGATTTTTTCAGTGTTTATTCTCCTTTCAATTGTGCATCTTTTGATACCCGTATCATTGGTTTAAAACAATGTTGATCTTTTTTGAAAAACTTTTAAGCTGCAATTACTCGTAAACCCTTTGAGATTTTAAAGTGTCTTTTTCAGGGTTTACTCTCCTTTCAATTCTGCATCTATTTATGTGCATATCATTGGTATTGGTACATGTTAAAATTTTTACCAAAAAATAGATAAAAATGAAAAAAATATTAAAATTTTTGAAATTTCATTAGCACCCCTCGACTCCAAATTTAATTCTGCTTATATTAAGCTTTAGAAACATTCAAAAATCAAAAACTCACTTTTTCGCCTAAAAAAACTGCAAGGGGGGTGCCTTAGCATTTTGCAAAGTTGGAAAATTGGCTGTTTTCACGAGTTAATAACTCAGAAACTATAAGAGATATTTTTGAATTGAAAACACCACAGTAAAATTTCAACTTTCTTCTTTCCTCATGTAAATTTTGATATCATTATGATGTATAGTTATGGAGCTACAGGCGATTTAAAAAGGTATTGCAAGTGACGAAACGAGAAATGTTAAAATCTGGTATTTTTATCAACGTATAAATTGCAATAACTCTCAAACTATTGGACATGTCAAAGTGTTTTTTTCAGTGTTTATTCTCCTTTCAATTGTGCATCTTTTGATGCCCGTATCATTGGTTTAAAACAATGTTGATCTTTTTTGAAAAACTTTTAAGCTGCAATTACTCGTAAACCCTTTGAGATTTTAAAGTGTCTTTTTCAGGGTTTACTCTCCTTTCAATTCTGCATCTATTTATGTGCATATCATTGGTATTGGTACATGTTAAAATTTTTACCAAAAAATAGATAAAAATGAAAAAAATATTAAAATTTTTGAAATTTCATTAGCACCCCTCGACTCCAAATTTAATTCTGCTTATATTAAGCTTTAGAAACATTCAAAAATCAAAAACTCACTTTTTCGCCTAAAAAAACTGCAAGGGGGGTGGGTGCCTTAGCATTTTGAAAAGTTGGAAAATTGGCTGTTTTCACGAGTTAATAACTCAGAAACTATAAGAGATATTTTTGAATTGAAAACACCACAGTAAAATTTCAACTTTCTTCTTTCCTCATGTAAATTTTGATATCATTATGATGTATAGTTATGGAGCTACAGGCGATTTAAAAAGGTATTGCAAGTGACGAAACGAGAAATGTTAAAATCTGGTATTTTTATCAACGTATAAATTGCAATAACTCTCAAACTATTGGACATGTCAAAGTGATTTTTTCAGTGTTTATTCTCCTTTCAATTGTGCATCTTTTGATACCCGTATCATTGGTTTAAAACAATGTTGATCTTTTTTGAAGAACTTTTAAGCTGCAATTACTCGTAAACCCTTTGAGATTTTAAAGTGTCTTTTTCAGGGTTTACTCTCCTTTCAATTCTGCATCTATTTATGTGCATATCATTGGTATTGGTACATGTTAAGATTTTTACCAAAAAATAGATAAAAATGAAAAAAATATTAAAATTTTTGAAATTTCATTAGCACCCCTCGACTCCAAATTTAATTCTGCTTATATTAGGCTTTAGAAACATTCAAAAATCAAAAACTCACTTTTTCGCCTAAAAAAACTGCAAGGGGGGTGCCTTAGCATTTTGCAAAGTTGGAAAATTGGCTGTTTTCACGAGTTAATAACTCAGAAACTATAAGAGATATTTTTGAATTGAAAACACCACAGTAAAATTTCAACTTTCTTCTTTCCTCATGTAAATTTTGATATCATTATGATGTATAGTTATGGAGCTACAGGCGATTTAAAAAGGTATTGCAAGTGACGAAACGAGAAATGTTAAAATCTGGTATTTTTATCAACGTATAAATTGCAATAACTCTCAAACTATTGGACATGTCAAAGTGATTTTTTCAGTGTTTATTCTCCTTTCAATTGTGCATCTTTTGATACCCGTATCATTGGTTTAAAACAATGTTGATCTTTTTTGAAGAACTTTTAAGCTGCAATTACTCGTAAACCCTTTGACATTTTAAAGTGTCTTTTTCAGGGTTTACTCTCCTTTCAATTCTGCATCTATTTATGTGCATATCATTGGTATTGGTACATGTTAAGATTTTTACCAAAAAATAGATAAAAATGAAAAAAATATTAAAATTTTTGAAATTTCATTAGCACCCCTCGACTCCAAATTTAATTCTGCTTATATTAGGCTTTAGAAACATTCAAAAATCAAAAACTCACTTTTTCGCCTAAAAAAACTGCAAGGGGGGTGCCTTAGCATTTTGCAAAGTTGGAAAATTGGCTGTTTTCACGAGTTAATAACTCAGAAACTATAAGAGATATTTTTGAATTGAAAACACCACAGTAAAATTTCAACTTTCTTCTTTCCTCATGTAAATTTTGATATCATTATGATGTATAGTTATGGAGCTACAGGCGATTTAAAAAGGTATTGCAAGTGACGAAACGAGAAATGTTAAAATCTGGTATTTTTATCAACGTATAAATTGCAATAACTCTCAAACTATTGGACATGTCAAAGTGATTTTTTCAGTGTTTATTCTCCTTTCAATTGTGCATCTTTTGATACCCGTATCATTGGTTTAAAACAATGTTGATCTTTTTTGAAGAACTTTTAAGCTGCAATTACTCGTAAACCCTTTGAGATTTTAAAGTGTCTTTTTCAGGGTTTACTCTCCTTTCAATTCTGCATCTATTTATGTGCATATCATTGGTATTGGTACATGTTAAGATTTTTACCAAAAAATAGATAAAAATGAAAAAAATATTAAAATTTTTGAAATTTCATTAGCACCCCTCGACTCCAAATTTAATTCTGCTTATATTAGGCTTTAGAAACATTCAAAAATCAAAAACTCACTTTTTCGCCTAAAAAAACTGCAAGGGGGGTGCCTTAGCATTTTGCAAAGTTGGAAAATTGGCTGTTTTCACGAGTTAATAACTCAGAAACTATAAGAGATATTTTTGAATTGAAAACACCACAGTAAAATTTCAACTTTCTTCTTTCCTCATGTAAATTTTGATATCATTATGATGTATAGTTATGGAGCTACAGGCGATTTAAAAAGGTATTGCAAGTGACGAAACGAGAAATGTTAAAATCTGGTATTTTTATCAACGTATAAATTGCAATAACTCTCAAACTATTGGACATGTCAAAGTGATTTTTTCAGTGTTTATTCTCCTTTCAATTGTGCATCTTTTGATACCCGTATCATTGGTTTAAAACAATGTTGATCTTTTTTGAAAAACTTTTAAGCTGCAATTACTCGTAAACCCTTTGAGATTTTAAAGTGTCTTTTTCAGGGTTTACTCTCCTTTCAATTCTGCATCTATTTATGTGCATATCATTGGTATTGGTACATGTTAAAATTTTTACCAAAAAATAGATAAAAATGAAAAAAATATTAAAATTTTTGAAATTTCATTAGCACCCCTCGACTCCAAATTTAATTCTGCTTATATTAGGCTTTAGAAACATTCAAAAATCAAAAACTCACTTTTTCGCCTAAAAAAACTGCAAGGGGGGTGCCTTAGCATTTTGCAAAGTTGGAAAATTGGCTGTTTTCACGAGTTAATAACTCAGAAACTATAAGAGATATTTTTGAATTGAAAACACCACAGTAAAATTTCAACTTTCTTCTTTCCTCATGTAAATTTTGATATCATTATGATGTATAGTTATGGAGCTACAGGCGATTTAAAAAGGTATTGCAAGTGACGAAACGAGAAATGTTAAAATCTGGTATTTTTATCAACGTATAAATTGCAATAACTCTCAAACTATTGGACATGTCAAAGTGATTTTTTCAGTGTTTATTCTCCTTTCAATTGTGCATCTTTTGATACCCGTATCATTGGTTTAAAACAATGTTGATCTTTTTTGAAAAACTTTTAAGCTGCAATTACTCGTAAACCCTTTGAGATTTTAAAGTGTCTTTTTCAGGGTTTACTCTCCTTTCAATTCTGCATCTATTTATGTGCATATCATTGGTATTGGTACATGTTAAAATTTTTACCAAAAAATAGATAAAAATGAAAAAAATATTAAAATTTTTGAAATTTCATTAGCACCCCTCGACTCCAAATTTAATTCTGCTTATATTAGGCTTTAGAAACATTCAAAAATCAAAAACTCACTTTTTCGCCTAAAAAAACTGCAACGGGGGTGCCTTAGCATTTTGCAAAGTTGGAAAATTGGCTGTTTTCACGAGTTAATAACTCAGAAACTATAAGAGATATTTTTGAATTGAAAACACCACAGTAAAATTTCAACTTTCTTCTTTCCTCATGTAAATTTTGATATCATTATGATCTATAGTTATGGAGCTACAGGCGATTTAAAAAGGTATTGCAAGTGACGAAACGAGAAATGTTAAAATCTGGTATTTTTATCAACGTATAAATTGCAATAACTCTCAAACTATTGGACATGTCAAAGTGATTTTTTCAGTGTTTATTCTCCTTTCAATTGTTCATCTTTTGATACCCGTATCATTGCTTTAAAACAATGTTGATCTTTTTTGAAAAACTTTTAAGCTGCAATTACTCGTAAACCCTTTGAGATTTTAAAGTGTCTTTTTCAGGGTTTACTCTCCTTTCAATTCTGCATCTATTTATGTGCATATCATTGGTATTGGTACATGTTAAAATTTTTACCAAAAAATAGATAAAAATGAAAAAAATATTAAAATTTTTGAAATTTCATTAGCACCCCTCGACTCCAAATTTAATTCTGCTTATATTAGGCTTTAGAAACATTCAAAAATCAAAAACTCACTTTTTCGCCTAAAAAAACTGCAACGGGGGTGCCTTAGCATTTTGCAAAGTTGGAAAATTGGCTGTTTTCACGAGTTAATAACTCAGAAACTATAAGAGATATTTTTAAATTGAAAACACCACAGTAAAATTTCAACTTTCTTCTTTCCTCATGTAAATTTTGATATCATTATGATGTATAGTTATGGAGCTACAGGCGATTTAAAAAGGTATTGCAAGTGACGAAACGAGAAATGTTAAAATCTGGTATTTTTATCAACGTATAAATTGCAATAACTCTCAAACTATTGGACATGTCAAAGTGATTTTTTCAGTGTTTATTCTCCTTTCAATTGTGCATCTTTTGATACCCGTATCATTGGTTTAAAACAATGTTGATCTTTTTTGAAAAACTTTTAAGCTGCAATTACTCGTAAACCCTTTGAGATTTTAAAGTGTCTTTTTCAGGGTTTACTCTCCTTTCAATTCTGCATCTATTTATGTGCATATCATTGGTATTGGTACATGTTAAAATTTTTACCAAAAAATAGATAAAAATGAAAAAAATATTAAAATTTTTGAAATTTCATTAGCACCCCTCGACTCCAAATTTAATTCTGCTTATATTAGGCTTTAGAAACATTCAAAAATCAAAAACTCACTTTTTCGCCTAAAAAAACTGCAACGGGGGTGCCTTAGCATTTTGCAAAGTTGGAAAATTGGCTGTTTTCACGAGTTAATAACTCAGAAACTATAAGAGATATTTTTGAATTGAAAACACCACAGTAAAATTTCAACTTTCTTCTTTCCTCATGTAAATTTTGATATCATTATGATGTATAGTTATGGAGCTACAGGCGATTTAAAAAGGTATTGCAAGTGACGAAACGAGAAATGTTAAAATCTGGTATTTTTATCAACGTATAAATTGCAATAACTCTCAAACTATTGGACATGTCAAAGTGATTTTTTCAGTGTTTATTCTCCTTTCAATTGTTCATCTTTTGATACCCGTATCATTGCTTTAAAACAATGTTGATCTTTTTTGAAAAACTTTTAAGCTGCAATTACTCGTAAACCCTTTGAGATTTTAAAGTGTCTTTTTCAGGGTTTACTCTCCTTTCAATTCTGCATCTATTTATGTGCATATCATTGGTATTGGTACATGTTAAAATTTTTACCAAAAAATAGATAAAAATGAAAAAAATATTAAAAAATTTTTGAAATTTCATTAGCACCCCTCGACTCCAAATTTAATTCTCCTTATATTAGGCTTTAGAAACATTCAAAAATCAAAAACTCACTTTTTCGCCTAAAAAAACTGCAACGGGGGTGCCTTAGCATTTTGCAAAGTTGGAAAATTGGCTGTTTTCACGAGTTAATAACTCAGAAACTATAAGAGATATTTTTGAATTGAAAACACCACAGTAAAATTTCAACTTTCTTCTTTCCTCATGTAAATTTTGATATCATTATGATGTATAGTTATGGAGCTACAGGCGATTTAAAAAGGTATTGCAAGTGACGAAACGAGAAATGTTAAAATCTGGTATTTTTATCAACGTATAAATTGCAATAACTCTCAAACTATTGGACATGTCAAAGTGATTTTTTCAGTGTTTATTCTCCTTTCAATTGTGCATCTTTTGATACCCGTATCATTGGTTTAAAACAATGTTGATCTTTTTTGAAAAACTTTTAAGCTGCAATTACTCGTAAACCCTTTGAGATTTTAAAGTGTCTTTTTCAGGGTTTACTCTCCTTTCAATTCTGCATCTATTTATGTGCATATCATTGGTATTGGTACATGTTAAAATTTTTACCAAAAAATAGATAAAAATGAAAAAAATATTAAAATTTTTGAAATTTCATTAGCACCCCTCGACTCCAAATTTAATTCTGCTTATATTAAGCTTTAGAAACATTCAAAAATCAAAAACTCACTTTTTCGCCTAAAAAAACTGCAAGGGGGGTGCCTTAGCATTTTGCAAAGTTGGAAAATTGGCTGTTTTCACGAGTTAATAACTCAGAAACTATAAGAGATATTTTTGAATTGAAAAATCCACAGTAAAATTTCAACTTTCTTCTTTCCTCATGTAAATTTTGATATCATTATGATGTATAGTTATGGAGCTACAGGCGATTTAAAAAGGTATTGCAAGTGACGAAACGAGAAATGTTAAAATCTGGTATTTTTATCAACGTATAAATTGCAATAACTCTCAAACTATTGGACATGTCAAAAAGATTTTTTCAGTGTTTATTCTCCTTTCAATTGTTCATCTTTTGATACCCGTATCATTGGTTTAAAACAATGTTGATCTTTTTTGAAAAACTTTTAAGCTGCAATTACTCGTAAACCCTTTGAGATTTTAAAGTGTCTTTTTCAGGGTTTACTCTCCTTTCAATTCTGCATCTATTTATGTGCATATCATTGGTATTGGTACATGTTAAAATTTTTACCAAAAAATAGATAAAAATGAAAAAAATATTAAAATTTTTGAAATTTCATTAGCACCCCTCGACTCCAAATTTAATTCTGCTTATATTAGGGTTTAGAAACATTCAAAAATCAAAAACTCACTTTTTCGCCTAAAAAAACTGCAAGGGGGGTGCCTTAGCATTTTGCAAAGTTGGAAAATTGGCTGTTTTCACGAGTTAATAACTCAGAAACTATAAGAGATATTTTTGAATTGAAAACACCACAGTAAAATTTCAACTTTCTTCTTTCCTCATGTAAATTTTGATATCATTATGATGTATAGTTATGGAGCTACAGGCGATTTAAAAAGGTATTGCAAGTGACGAAACGAGAAATGTTAAAATCTGGTATTTTTATCAACGTATAAATTGCAATAACTCTCAAACTATTGGACATGTCAAAGTGATTTTTTCAGTGTTTATTCTCCTTTCAATTGTGCATCTTTTGATACCCGTATCATTGGTTTAAAACAATGTTGATCTTTTTTGAAAAACTTTTAAGCTGCAATTACTCGTAAACCCTTTGACATTTTAAAGTGTCTTTTTCAGGGTTTACTCTCCTTTCAATTCTGCATCTATTTATGTGCATATCATTGGTATTGGTACATGTTAAAATTTTTACCAAAAAAAAAATAAAAATGAAAAAAATATTAAAATTTTTGAAATTTCATTAGCACCCCTCGACTCCAAATTTAATTCTGCTTATATTAAGCTTTAGAAACATTCAAAAATCAAAAACTCACTTTTTCGCCTAAAAAAACTGCAAGGGGGGTGCCTTAGCATTTTGCAAAGTTGGAAAATTGGCTGTTTTCACGAGTTAATAACTCAGAAACTATAAGAGATATTTTTGAATTGAAAACACCACAGTAAAATTTCAACTTTCTTCTTTCCTCATGTAAATTTTGATATCATTATGATGTATAGTTATGGAGCTACAGGCGATTTAAAAAGGTATTGCAAGTGACGAAACGAGAAATGTTAAAATCTGGTATTTTTATCAACGTATAAATTGCAATAACTCTCAAACTATTGGACATGTCAAAGTGATTTTTTCAGTGTTTATTCTCCTTTCAATTGTGCATCTTTTGATACCCCTATGATTGGTTTAAAACAATGTTGATCTTTTTAGAAAAACTTTTAAGCTGCAATTACTCGTAAACCCTTTGAGATTTTAAAGTGTCTTTTTCAGGGTTTACTCTCCTTTCAATTCTGCATCTATTTATGTGCATATCATTGGTATTGGTACATGTTAAAATTTTTACCAAAAAATAGATAAAAATGAAAAAAATATTAAAATTTTTGAAATTTCATTAGCACCCCTCGACTCCAAATTTAATTCTGCTTATATTAGGCTTTAGAAACATTCAAAAATCAAAAACTCACTTTTTCGCCTAAAAAAACTGCAAGGGGGGTGCCTTAGCATTTTGCAAAGTTGGAAAATTGGCTGTTTTCACGAGTTAATAACTCAGAAACTATAAGAGATATTTTTGAATTGAAAACACCACAGTAAAATTTCAACTTTCTTCTTTCCTCATGTAAATTTTGATATCATTATGATGTATAGTTATGGAGCTACAGGCGATTTAAAAAGGTATTGCAAGTGACGAAACGAGAAATGTTAAAATCTGGTATTTTTATCAACGTATAAATTGCAATAACTCTCAAACTATTGGACATGTCAAAGTGATTTTTTCAGTGTTTATTCTCCTTTCAATTGTGCATCTTTTGATACCCGTATCATTGGTTTAAAACAATGTTGATCTTTTTTGAAAAACTTTTAAGCTGCAATTACTCGTAAACCCTTTGACATTTTAAAGTGTCTTTTTCAGGGTTTACTCTCCTTTCAATTCTGCATCTATTTATGTGCATATCATTGGTATTGGTACATGTTAAAATTTTTACCAAAAAAAAGATAAAAATGAAAAAAATATTAAAATTTTTGAAATTTCATTAGCACCCCTCGACTCCAAATTTAATTCTGCTTATATTAAGCTTTAGAAACATTCAAAAATCAAAAACTCACTTTTTCGCCTAAAAAAACTGCAAGGGGGGTGCCTTAGCATTTTGCAAAGTTGGAAAATTGGCTGTTTTCACGAGTTAATAACTCAGAAACTATAAGAGATATTTTTGAATTGAAAACACCACAGTAAAATTTCAACTTTCTTCTTTCCTCATGTAAATTTTGATATCATTATGATGTATAGTTATGGAGCTACAGGCGATTTAAAAAGGTATTGCAAGTGACGAAACGAGAAATGTTAAAATCTGGTATTTTTATCAACGTATAAATTGCAATAACTCTCAAACTATTGGACATGTCAAAGTGATTTTTTCAGTGTTTATTCTCCTTTCAATTGTGCATCTTTTGATACCCCTATGATTGGTTTAAAACAATGTTGATCTTTTTTGAAAAACTTTTAAGCTGCAATTACTCGTAAACCCTTTGAGATTTTAAAGTGTCTTTTTCAGGGTTTACTCTCCTTTCAATTCTGCATCTATTTATGTGCATATCATTGGTATTGGTACATGTTAAAATTTTTACCAAAAAAAAGATAAAAATGAAAAAAAAAAAATAAATTTTTGATATTTCATTAGCACCCCTCGACTCCTAATTTAATTTTGCTTATATTAAGCTTTAGAAATATTCAAAAATCAAAAACTCACTTTTTCGCCTAAAAAAACTGCAAGGGCTGCATTACTCGTAAACCCTTTGAGATTTTAAAGTGTCTTTTTCAGGGTTTACTCTCCTTTCAATTCTGCATCTATTTATGTGCATATCATTGGTATTGGTACATGTTAAAATTTTTACCAAAAAATAGATAAAAATGAAAAAAATATTAAAATTTTTGAAATTTCATTAGCACCCCTCGACTCCAAATTTAATTCTGCTTATATTAAGCTTTAGAAACATTCAAAAATCAAAAACTCACTTTTTCGCCTAAAAAAACTGCAAGGGGGGGCCTTAGCATTTTGCAAAGTTGGAAAATTGGCTGTTTTCACGAGTTAATAACTCAGAAACTATAAGAGATATTTTTGAATTGAAAACACCACAGTAAAATTTCAACTTTCTTCTTTCCTCATGTAAATTTTGATATCATTATGATGTATAGTTATGGAGCTACAGGCGATTTAAAAAGGTATTGCAAGTGACGAAACGAGAAATGTTAAAATCTGGTATTTTTATCAACGTATAAATTGCAATAACTCTCAAACTATTGGACATGTCAAAGTGATTTTTTCAGTGTTTATTCTCCTTTCAATTGTGCATCTTTTGATACCCGTATCATTGGTTTAAAACAATGTTGATCTTTTTTGAAAAACTTTTAAGCTGCAATTACTCGTAAACCCTTTGAGATTTTAAAGTGTCTTTTTCAGGGTTTACTCTCCTTTCAATTCTGCATCTATTTATGTGCATATCATTGGTAATTGTACATGTTAAAATTTTTACCAAAAAATAGATAAAAATGAAAAAAATATTAAAATTTTTGAAATTTCATTAGCACCCCTCGACTCCAAATTTAATTCTGCTTATATTAAGCTTTAGAAACATTCAAAAATCAAAAACTCACTTTTTCGCCTAAAAAAACAGCAAGGGGGGTGCCTTAGCATTTTGCAAAGTTGGAAAATTGGCTGTTTTCACGAGTTAATAACTCAGAAACTATAAGAGATATTTTTGAATTGAAAACACCACAGTAAAATTTCAACTTTCTTCTTTCCTCATGTAAATTTTGATATCATTATGATGTATAGTTATGGAGCTACAGGCGATTTAAAAAGGTATTGCAAGTGACGAAACGAGAAATGTTAAAATCTGGTATTTTTATCAACGTATAAATTGCAATAACTCTCAAACTATTGGACATGTCAAAGTGATTTTTTCAGTGTTTATTCTCCTTTCAATTGTGCATCTTTTGATACCCGTATCATTGGTTTAAAACAATGTTGATCTTTTTTGAAAAACTTTTAAGCTGCAATTACTCGTAAACCCTTTGACATTTTAAAGTGTCTTTTTCAGGGTTTACTCTCCTTTCAATTCTGCATCTATTTATGTGCATATCATTGGTATTGGTACATGTTAAAATTTTTACCAAAAAAAAGATAAAAATGAAAAAAATATTAAAATTTTTGAAATTTCATTAGCACCCCTCGACTCCAAATTTAATTCTGCTTATATTAAGCTTTAGAAACATTCAAAAATCAAAAACTCACTTTTTCGCCTAAAAAAACTGCAAGGGGGGTGCCTTAGCATTTTGCAAAGTTGGAAAATTGGCTGTTTTCACGAGTTAATAACTCAGAAACTATAAGAGATATTTTTGAATTGAAAACACCACAGTAAAATTTCAACTTTCTTCTTTCCTCATGTAAATTTTGATATCATTATGATGTATAGTTATGGAGCTACAGGCGATTTAAAAAGGTATTGCAAGTGACGAAACGAGAAATGTTAAAATCTGGTATTTTTATCAACGTATAAATTGCAATAACTCTCAAACTATTGGACATGTCAAAGTGATTTTTTCAGTGTTTATTCTCCTTTCAATTGTGCATCTTTTGATACCCCTATGATTGGTTTAAAACAATGTTGATCTTTTTTGAAAAACTTTTAAGCTGCAATTACTCGTAAACCCTTTGAGATTTTAAAGTGTCTTTTTCAGGGTTTACTCTCCTTTCAATTCTGCATCTATTTATGTGCATATCATTGGTATTGGTACATGTTAAAATTTTTACCAAAAAAAAGATAAAAATGAAAAAAAAAAAATAAATTTTTGATATTTCATTAGCACCCCTCGACTCCTAATTTAATTTTGCTTATATTAAGCTTTAGAAATATTCAAAAATCAAAAACTCACTTTTTCGCCTAAAAAAACTGCAAGGGCTGCATTACTCGTAAACCCTTTGAGATTTTAAAGTGTCTTTTTCAGGGTTTACTCTCCTTTCAATTCTGCATCTATTTATGTGCATATCATTGGTATTGGTACATGTTAAAATTTTTACCAAAAAATAGATAAAAATGAAAAAAATATTAAAATTTTTGAAATTTCATTAGCACCCCTCGACTCCAAATTTAATTCTGCTTATATTAAGCTTTAGAAACATTCAAAAATCAAAAACTCACTTTTTCGCCTAAAAAAACTGCAAGGGGGGGCCTTAGCATTTTGCAAAGTTGGAAAATTGGCTGTTTTCACGAGTTAATAACTCAGAAACTATAAGAGATATTTTTGAATTGAAAACACCACAGTAAAATTTCAACTTTCTTCTTTCCTCATGTAAATTTTGATATCATTATGATGTATAGTTATGGAGCTACAGGCGATTTAAAAAGGTATTGCAAGTGACGAAACGAGAAATGTTAAAATCTGGTATTTTTATCAACGTATAAATTGCAATAACTCTCAAACTATTGGACATGTCAAAGTGATTTTTTCAGTGTTTATTCTCCTTTCAATTGTGCATCTTTTGATACCCGTATCATTGGTTTAAAACAATGTTGATCTTTTTTGAAAAACTTTTAAGCTGCAATTACTCGTAAACCCTTTGAGATTTTAAAGTGTCTTTTTCAGGGTTTACTCTCCTTTCAATTCTGCATCTATTTATGTGCATATCATTGGTAATTGTACATGTTAAAATTTTTACCAAAAAATAGATAAAAATGAAAAAAATATTAAAATTTTTGAAATTTCATTAGCACCCCTCGACTCCAAATTTAATTCTGCTTATATTAAGCTTTAGAAACATTCAAAAATCAAAAACTCACTTTTTCGCCTAAAAAAACAGCAAGGGGGGTGCCTTAGCATTTTGCAAAGTTGGAAAATTGGCTGTTTTCACGAGTTAATAACTCAGAAACTATAAGAGATATTTTTGAATTGAAAACACCACAGTAAAATTTCAACTTTCTTCTTTCCTCATGTAAATTTTGATATCATTATGATGTATAGTTATGGAGCTACAGGCGATTTAAAAAGGTATTGCAAGTGACGAAACGAGAAATGTTAAAATCTGGTATTTTTATCAACGTATAAATTGCAATAACTCTCAAACTATTGGACATGTCAAAGTGATTTTTTCAGTGTTTATTCTCCTTTCAATTGTGCATCTTTTGATACCCGTATCATTGGTTTAAAACAATGTTGATCTTTTTTGAAAAACTTTTAAGCTGCAATTACTCGTAAACCCTTTGAGATTTTAAAGTGTCTTTTTCAGGGTTTACTCTCCTTTCAATTCTGCATCTATTTATGTGCATATCATTGGTATTTGTACATGTTAAAATTTTTACCAAAAAATAGATAAAAATGAAAAAAATATTAAAATTTTTGAAATTTCATTAGCACCCCTCGACTCCAAATTTAATTCTGCTTATATTAAGCTTTAGAAACATTCAAAAATCAAAAACTCACTTTTTCGCCTAAAAAAACAGCAAGGGGGGTGCCTTAGCATTTTGCAAAGTTGGAAAATTGGCTGTTTTCACGATTTAATAACTCAGAAACTATAAGAGATATTTTTGAATTGAAAACACCACAGTAAAATTTCAACTTTCTTCTTTCCTCATGTAAATTTTGATATCATTATGATGTATAGTTATGGAGCAGCAGGCGATTTAAAAAGGTATTGCAAGTGACGAAACGGGAAATGTTAAAATCTGGTATTTTTATTAACGTATAAATTGCAATAACTCTCAAACCATTTGAGATGTCAAAGTGATTATTTCAGGGTTTATTCTCCTTTCAATTGTGCATCTTTTGATAGCCATATCATTGGTTTAAAACAATTTTTATCTTTTTTGAAAAACTTTTAAGCTGCAATTACTCGTAAACCCTTTGAGATTTTAAAGTGTCTTTTTCAGGGTTTACTCTCCTTTCAATTCTGCATCTATTTATGTGCATATCATTGGTATTGGTACATGTTAAAATTTTTACCAAAAAATAGATAAAAATGAAAAAAATATTAAATTTTTTGAAATTTCATTAGCACCCCTCGACTCCAAATTTAATTCTGCTTATATTAAGCTTTAGAAACATTCAAAAATCAAAAACTCACTTTTTCGCCTAAAAAAACTGCAAGGGGGGTGCCTTAGCATTTTGCAAAGTTGGAAAATTGGCTGTTTTCACGAGTTAATAACTCAGAAACTATAAGAGATATTTTTGAATTGAAAAATCCACAGTAAAATTTCAACTTTCTTCTTTCCTCATGTAAATTTTGATATCATTATGATGTATAGTTATGGAGCTACAGGCGATTTAAAAAGGTATTGCAAGTGACGAAACGAGAAATGTTAAAATCTGGTATTTTTATCAACGTATAAATTGCAATAACTCTCAAACTATTGGACATGTCAAAGTGATTTTTTCAGTGTTTATTCTCCTTTCAATTGTTCATCTTTTGATACCCGTATCATTGGTTTAAAACAATGTTGATCTTTTTTGAAAAACTTTTAAGCTGCAATTACTCGTAAACCCTTTGAGATTTTAAAGTGTCTTTTTCAGGGTTTACTCTCCTTTCAATTCTGCATCTATTTATGTGCATATCATTGGTATTGGTACATGTTAAAATTTTTACCAAAAAATAGATAAAAATGAAAAAAATATTAAAATTTTTGAAATTTCATTAGCACCCCTCGACTCCAAATTTAATTCTGCTTATATTAGGGTTTAGAAACATTCAAAAATCAAAAACTCACTTTTTCGCCTAAAAAAACTGCAAGGGGGGTGCCTTAGCATTTTGCAAAGTTGGAAAATTGGCTGTTTTCACGAGTTAATAACTCAGAAACTATAAGAGATATTTTTGAATTGAAAATACCACAGTAAAATTTCAACTTTCTTCTTTCCTCATGTAAATTTTGATATCATTATGATGTATAGTTATGGAGCTACAGGCGATTTAAAAAGGTATTGCAAGTGACGAAACGAGAAATGTTAAAATCTGGTATTTTTATCAACGTATAAATTGCAATAACTCTCAAACTATTGGACATGTCAAAGTGATTTTTTCAGTGTTTATTCTCCTTTCAATTGTGCATCTTTTGATACCCGTATCATTGGTTTAAAACAATGTTGATCTTTTTTGAAAAACTTTTAAGCTGCAATTACTCGTAAACCCTTTGACATTTTAAAGTGTCTTTTTCAGGGTTTACTCTCCTTTCAATTCTGCATCTATTTATGTGCATATCATTGGTATTGGTACATGTTAAAATTTTTACCAAAAAATAGATAAAAATGAAAAAAATATTAAAATTTTTGAAATTTCATTAGCACCCCTCGACTCCAAATTTAATTCTGCTTATATTTAGCTTTAGAAACATTCAAAAATCAAAAACTCATTTTTTCGCCTAAAAAAACTGCAAGGGGGGTGCCTTAGCATTTTGCAAAGTTGGAAAATTGGCTGTTTTCACGAGTTAATAACTCAGAAACTATAAGAGATATTTTTGAATTGAAAACACCACAGTAAAATTTCAACTTTCTTCTTTCCTCATGTAAATTTTGATATCATTATGATGTATAGTTATGGAGCTACAGGCGATTTAAAAAGGTATTGCAAGTGACGAAACGAGAAATGTTAAAATCTGGTATTTTTATCAACGTATAAATTGCAATAACTCTCAAACTATTGGACATGTCAAAGTGATTTTTTCAGTGTTTATTCTCCTTTCAATTGTGCATCTTTTGATACCCCTATGATTGGTTTAAAACAATGTTGATCTTTTTTGAAAAACTTTTAAGCTGCAATTACTCGTAAACCCTTTGAGATTTTAAAGTGTCTTTTTCAGGGTTTACTCTCCTTTCAATTCTGCATCTATTTATGTGCATATCATTGGTATTGGTACATGTTAAAATTTTTACCAAAAAAAAGATAAAAATGAAAAAAAAAAATAAATTTTTGAAATTTCATTAGCACCCCTCGACTCCTAATTTAATTTTGCTTATATTAAGCTTTAGAAATATTCAAAAATCAAAAACTCACTTTTTCGCCTAAAAAAACTGCAAGGGCTGCAATTACTCGTAAACCCTTTGAGATTTTAAAGTGTCTTTTTCAGGGTTTACTCTCCTTTCAATTCTGCATCTATTTATGTGCATATCATTGGTATTGGTACATGTTAAAATTTTTACCAAAAAATAGATAAAAATGAAAAAAATATTAAAATTTTTGAAATTTCATTAGCACCCCTCGACTCCAAATTTAATTCTGCTTATATTAGGGTTTAGAAACATTCAAAAATCAAAAACTCACTTTTTCGCCTAAAAAAACTGCAAGGGGGGTGCCTTAGCATTTTGCAAAGTTGGAAAATTGGCTGTTTTCACGAGTTAATAACTCAGAAACTATAAGAGATATTTTTGAATTGAAAACACCACAGTAAAATTTCAACTTTCTTCTTTCCTCATGTAAATTTTGATATCATTATGATGTATAGTTATGGAGCTACAGGCGATTTAAAAAGGTATTGCAAGTGACGAAACGAGAAATGTTAAAATCTGGTATTTTTATCAACGTATAAATTGCAATAACTCTCAAACTATTGGACATGTCAAAGTGATTTTTTCAGTGTTTATTCTCCTTTCAATTGTGCATCTTTTGATACCCGTATCATTGGTTTAAAACAATGTTGATCTTTTTTGAAAAACTTTTAAGCTGCAATTACTCGTAAACCCTTTGACATTTTAAAGTGTCTTTTTCAGGGTTTACTCTCCTTTCAATTCTGCATCTATTTATGTGCATATCATTGGTATTGGTACATGTTAAGATTTTTACCAAAAAATAGATAAAAATGAAAAAAATATTAAAATTTTTGAAATTTCATTAGCACCCCTCGACTCCAAATTTAATTCTGCTTATATTAAGCTTTAGAAACACTCTAAAATCAAAAACTCACTTTTTCGCCTAAAAAAACTGCAAGGGGGGTGCCTTAGCATTTTGCAAAGTTGGAAAATTGGCTGTTTTCACGAGTTAATAACTCAGAAACTATAAGAGATATTTTTGAATTGAAAACACCACAGTAAAATTTCAACTTTCTTCTTTCCTCATGTAAATTTTGATATCATTATGATGTATAGTTATGGAGCTACAGGCGATTTAAAAAGGTATTGCAAGTGACGAAACGAGAAATGTTAAAATCTGGTATTTTTATCAACGTATAAATTGCAATAACTCTCAAACTATTGGACATGTCAAAGTGATTTTTTCAGTGTTTATTCTCCTTTCAATTGTGCATCTTTTGATACCCCTATGATTGGTTTAAAACAATGTTGATCTTTTTTGAAAAACTTTTAAGCTGCAATTACTCGTAAACCCTTTGAGATTTTAAAGTGTCTTTTTCAGGGTTTACTCTCCTTTCAATTCTGCATCTATTTATGTGCATATCATTGGTATTGGTACATGTTAAAATTTTTACCAAAAAATAGATAAAAATGAAAAAAATATTAAATTTTTTGAAATTTCATTAGCACCCCTCGACTCCAAATTTAATTCTGCTTATATTAAGCTTTAGAAACATTCAAAAATCAAAAACTCACTTTTTCGCCTAAAAAAACTGCAAGGGGGGTGCCTTAGCATTTTGCAAAGTTGGAAAATTGGCTGTTTTCACGAGTTAATAACTCAGAAACTATAAGAGATATTTTTGAATTGAAAAATCCACAGTAAAATTTCAACTTTCTTCTTTCCTCATGTAAATTTTGATATCATTATGATGTATAGTTATGGAGCTACAGGCGATTTAAAAAGGTATTGCAAGTGACGAAACGAGAAATGTTAAAATCTGGTATTTTTATCAACGTATAAATTGCAATAACTCTCAAACTATTGGACATGTCAAAGTGATTTTTTCAGTGTTTATTCTCCTTTCAATTGTTCATCTTTTGATACCCGTATCATTGGTTTAAAACAATGTTGATCTTTTTTGAAAAACTTTTAAGCTGCAATTACTCGTAAACCCTTTGAGATTTTAAAGTGTCTTTTTCAGGGTTTACTCTCCTTTCAATTCTGCATCTATTTATGTGCATATCATTGGTATTGGTACATGTTAAAATTTTTACCAAAAAATAGATAAAAATGAAAAAAATATTAAAATTTTTGAAATTTCATTAGCACCCCTCGACTCCAAATTTAATTCTGCTTATATTAGGGTTTAGAAACATTCAAAAATCAAAAACTCACTTTTTCGCCTAAAAAAACTGCAAGGGGGGTGCCTTAGCATTTTGCAAAGTTGGAAAATTGGCTGTTTTCACGAGTTAATAACTCAGAAACTATAAGAGATATTTTTGAATTGAAAATACCACAGTAAAATTTCAACTTTCTTCTTTCCTCATGTAAATTTTGATATCATTATGATGTATAGTTATGGAGCTACAGGCGATTTAAAAAGGTATTGCAAGTGACGAAACGAGAAATGTTAAAATCTGGTATTTTTATCAACGTATAAATTGCAATAACTCTCAAACTATTGGACATGTCAAAGTGATTTTTTCAGTGTTTATTCTCCTTTCAATTGTGCATCTTTTGATACCCGTATCATTGGTTTAAAACAATGTTGATCTTTTTTGAAAAACTTTTAAGCTGCAATTACTCGTAAACCCTTTGACATTTTAAAGTGTCTTTTTCAGGGTTTACTCTCCTTTCAATTCTGCATCTATTTATGTGCATATCATTGGTATTGGTACATGTTAAAATTTTTACCAAAAAATAGATAAAAATGAAAAAAATATTAAAATTTTTGAAATTTCATTAGCACCCCTCGACTCCAAATTTAATTCTGCTTATATTTAGCTTTAGAAACATTCAAAAATCAAAAACTCATTTTTTCGCCTAAAAAAACTGCAAGGGGGGTGCCTTAGCATTTTGCAAAGTTGGAAAATTGGCTGTTTTCACGAGTTAATAACTCAGAAACTATAAGAGATATTTTTGAATTGAAAACACCACAGTAAAATTTCAACTTTCTTCTTTCCTCATGTAAATTTTGATATCATTATGATGTATAGTTATGGAGCTACAGGCGATTAAAAAAGGTATTGCAAGTGACGAAACGAGAAATGTTAAAATCTGGTATTTTTATCAACGTATAAATTGCAATAACTCTCAAACTATTGGACATGTCAAAGTGATTTTTTCAGTGTTTATTCTCCTTTCAATTGTGCATCTTTTGATACCCGTATCATTGGTTTAAAACAATGTTGATCTTTTTTGAAAAACGTTTAAGCTGCAATTACTCGTAAACCCTTTGAGATTTTAAAGTGTCTTTTTCAGGGTTTACTCTCCTTTCAATTCTGCATCTATTTATGTGCATATCATTGGTATTGGAACATGTTAAAATTTTTACCAAAAAATAGATAAAAATGAAAAAAATATTAAAATTTTTGAAATTTCATTAGCACCCCTCGACTCCAAATTTAATTCTGCTTATATTAAGCTTTAGAAACATTCAAAAATCAAAAACTCACTTTTTCGCCTAAAAAAACTGCAAGGGGTGTCTTAGCATTTTGCAAAGTTGGAAAATTGGCTGTTTTCACGAGTTAATAACTCAGAAACTATAAGAGATATTTTTGAATTGAAAAATCCACAGTAAAATTTCAACTTTCTTCTTTCCTCATGTAAATTTTGATATCATTATGATGTATCGTTATGGAGCTACAGGCGATTTAAAAAGGTATTGCAAGTGACGAAACGAGAAATGTTAAAATCTGGTATTTTTATCAACGTATAAATTGCAATAACTCTCAAACTATTGGACATGTCAAAGTGATTTTTTCAGTGTTTATTCTCCTTTCAATTGTGCATCTTTTGATACCCGTATCATTGGTTTAAAACAATGTTGATCTTTTTTGAAAAACTTTTAAGCTGCAATTACTCGTAAACCCTTTGAGATTTTAAAGTGTCTTTTTCAGGGTTTACTCTCCTTTCAATTCTGCATCTATTTATGTGCATATCATTGGTATTGGTACATGTTAAAATTTTTACCAAAAAATAGATAAAAATGAAAAAAATATTAAAATTTTTGAAATTTCATTAGCACCCCTCGACTCCAAATTTAATTCTGCTTATATTAGGCTTTAGAAACATTCAAAAATCAAAAACTCACTTTTTCGCCTAAAAAAACTGCAACGGGGGTGCCTTAGCATTTTGCAAAGTTGGAAAATTGGCTGTTTTCACGAGTTAATAACTCAGAAACTATAAGAGATATTTTTGAATTGAAAACACCACAGTAAAATTTCAACTTTCTTCTTTCCTCATGTAAATTTTGATATCATTATGATGTATAGTTATGGAGCTACAGGCGATTTAAAAAGGTATTGCAAGTGACGAAACGAGAAATGTTAAAATCTGGTATTTTTATCAACGTATAAATTGCAATAACTCTCAAACTATTGGACATGTCAAAGTGATTTTTTCAGTGTTTATTCTCCTTTCAATTGTGCATCTTTTGATACCCCTATGATTGGTTTAAAACAATGTTGATCTTTTTTGAAAAACTTTTAAGCTGCAATTACTCGTAAACCCTTTGAGATTTTAAAGTGTCTTTTTCAGGGTTTACTCTCCTTTCAATTCTGCATCTATTTATGTGCATATCATTGGTATTGGTACATGTTAAAATTTTTACCAAAAAAAAGATAAAAATGAAAAAAAAAAATAAATTTTTGAAATTTCATTAGCACCCCTCGACTCCTAATTTAATTTTGCTTATATTAAGCTTTAGAAATATTCAAAAATCAAAAACTCACTTTTTCGCCTAAAAAAACTGCAAGGGCTGCAATTACTCGTAAACCCTTTGAGATTTTAAAGTGTCTTTTTCAGGGTTTACTCTCCTTTCAATTCTGCATCTATTTATGTGCATATCATTGGTATTGGTACATGTTAAAATTTTTACCAAAAAATAGATAAAAATGAAAAAAATATTAAAATTTTTGAAATTTCATTAGCACCCCTCGACTCCAAATTTAATTCTGCTTATATTAGGGTTTAGAAACATTCAAAAATCAAAAACTCACTTTTTCGCCTAAAAAAACTGCAAGGGGGGTGCCTTAGCATTTTGCAAAGTTGGAAAATTGGCTGTTTTCACGAGTTAATAACTCAGAAACTATAAGAGATATTTTTGAATTGAAAACACCACAGTAAAATTTCAACTTTCTTCTTTCCTCATGTAAATTTTGATATCATTATGATGTATAGTTATGGAGCTACAGGCGATTTAAAAAGGTATTGCAAGTGACGAAACGAGAAATGTTAAAATCTGGTATTTTTATCAACGTATAAATTGCAATAACTCTCAAACTATTGGACATGTCAAAGTGATTTTTTCAGTGTTTATTCTCCTTTCAATTGTGCATCTTTTGATACCCGTATCATTGGTTTAAAACAATGTTGATCTTTTTTGAAAAACTTTTAAGCTGCAATTACTCGTAAACCCTTTGACATTTTAAAGTGTCTTTTTCAGGGTTTACTCTCCTTTCAATTCTGCATCTATTTATGTGCATATCATTGGTATTGGTACATGTTAAGATTTTTACCAAAAAATAGATAAAAATGAAAAAAATATTAAAATTTTTGAAATTTCATTAGCACCCCTCGACTCCAAATTTAATTCTGCTTATATTAAGCTTTAGAAACACTCTAAAATCAAAAACTCACTTTTTCGCCTAAAAAAACTGCAAGGGGGGTGCCTTAGCATTTTGCAAAGTTGGAAAATTGGCTGTTTTCACGAGTTAATAACTCAGAAACTATAAGAGATATTTTTGAATTGAAAACACCACAGTAAAATTTCAACTTTCTTCTTTCCTCATGTAAATTTTGATATCATTATGATGTATAGTTATGGAGCTACAGGCGATTTAAAAAGGTATTGCAAGTGACGAAACGAGAAATGTTAAAATCTGGTATTTTTATCAACGTATAAATTGCAATAACTCTCAAACTATTGGACATGTCAAAGTGATTTTTTCAGTGTTTATTCTCCTTTCAATTGTGCATCTTTTGATACCCCTATGATTGGTTTAAAACAATGTTGATCTTTTTTGAAAAACTTTTAAGCTGCAATTACTCGTAAACCCTTTGAGATTTTAAAGTGTCTTTTTCAGGGTTTACTCTCCTTTCAATTCTGCATCTATTTATGTGCATATCATTGGTATTGGTACATGTTAAAATTTTTACCAAAAAATAGATAAAAATGAAAAAAATATTAAATTTTTTGAAATTTCATTAGCACCCCTCGACTCCAAATTTAATTCTGCTTATATTAAGCTTTAGAAACATTCAAAAATCAAAAACTCACTTTTTCGCCTAAAAAAACTGCAAGGGGGGTGCCTTAGCATTTTGCAAAGTTGGAAAATTGGCTGTTTTCACGAGTTAATAACTCAGAAACTATAAGAGATATTTTTGAATTGAAAAATCCACAGTAAAATTTCAACTTTCTTCTTTCCTCATGTAAATTTTGATATCATTATGATGTATAGTTATGGAGCTACAGGCGATTTAAAAAGGTATTGCAAGTGACGAAACGAGAAATGTTAAAATCTGGTATTTTTATCAACGTATAAATTGCAATAACTCTCAAACTATTGGACATGTCAAAGTGATTTTTTCAGTGTTTATTCTCCTTTCAATTGTTCATCTTTTGATACCCGTATCATTGGTTTAAAACAATGTTGATCTTTTTTGAAAAACTTTTAAGCTGCAATTACTCGTAAACCCTTTGAGATTTTAAAGTGTCTTTTTCAGGGTTTACTCTCCTTTCAATTCTGCATCTATTTATGTGCATATCATTGGTATTGGTACATGTTAAAATTTTTACCAAAAAATAGATAAAAATGAAAAAAATATTAAAATTTTTGAAATTTCATTAGCACCCCTCGACTCCAAATTTAATTCTGCTTATATTAGGGTTTAGAAACATTCAAAAATCAAAAACTCACTTTTTCGCCTAAAAAAACTGCAAGGGGGGTGCCTTAGCATTTTGCAAAGTTGGAAAATTGGCTGTTTTCACGAGTTAATAACTCAGAAACTATAAGAGATATTTTTGAATTGAAAATACCACAGTAAAATTTCAACTTTCTTCTTTCCTCATGTAAATTTTGATATCATTATGATGTATAGTTATGGAGCTACAGGCGATTTAAAAAGGTATTGCAAGTGACGAAACGAGAAATGTTAAAATCTGGTATTTTTATCAACGTATAAATTGCAATAACTCTCAAACTATTGGACATGTCAAAGTGATTTTTTCAGTGTTTATTCTCCTTTCAATTGTGCATCTTTTGATACCCGTATCATTGGTTTAAAACAATGTTGATCTTTTTTGAAAAACTTTTAAGCTGCAATTACTCGTAAACCCTTTGACATTTTAAAGTGTCTTTTTCAGGGTTTACTCTCCTTTCAATTCTGCATCTATTTATGTGCATATCATTGGTATTGGTACATGTTAAAATTTTTACCAAAAAATAGATAAAAATGAAAAAAATATTAAAATTTTTGAAATTTCATTAGCACCCCTCGACTCCAAATTTAATTCTGCTTATATTTAGCTTTAGAAACATTCAAAAATCAAAAACTCATTTTTTCGCCTAAAAAAACTGCAAGGGGGGTGCCTTAGCATTTTGCAAAGTTGGAAAATTGGCTGTTTTCACGAGTTAATAACTCAGAAACTATAAGAGATATTTTTGAATTGAAAACACCACAGTAAAATTTCAACTTTCTTCTTTCCTCATGTAAATTTTGATATCATTATGATGTATAGTTATGGAGCTACAGGCGATTTAAAAAGGTATTGCAAGTGACGAAACGAGAAATGTTAAAATCTGGTATTTTTATCAACGTATAAATTGCAATAACTCTCAAACTATTGGACATGTCAAAGTGATTTTTTCAGTGTTTATTCTCCTTTCAATTGTGCATCTTTTGATACCCCTATGATTGGTTTAAAACAATGTTGATCTTTTTTGAAAAACTTTTAAGCTGCAATTACTCGTAAACCCTTTGAGATTTTAAAGTGTCTTTTTCAGGGTTTACTCTCCTTTCAATTCTGCATCTATTTATGTGCATATCATTGGTATTGGTACATGTTAAAATTTTTACCAAAAAAAAGATAAAAATGAAAAAAAAAAATAAATTTTTGAAATTTCATTAGCACCCCTCGACTCCTAATTTAATTTTGCTTATATTAAGCTTTAGAAATATTCAAAAATCAAAAACTCACTTTTTCGCCTAAAAAAACTGCAAGGGCTGCAATTACTCGTAAACCCTTTGAGATTTTAAAGTGTCTTTTTCAGGGTTTACTCTCCTTTCAATTCTGCATCTATTTATGTGCATATCATTGGTATTGGTACATGTTAAAATTTTTACCAAAAAATAGATAAAAATGAAAAAAATATTAAATTTTTTGAAATTTCATTAGCACCCCTCGACTCCAAATTTAATTCTGCTTATATTAAGCTTTAGAAACATTCAAAAATCAAAAACTCACTTTTTCGCCTAAAAAAACTGCAAGGGGGGTGCCTTAGCATTTTGCAAAGTTGGAAAATTGGCTGTTTTCACGAGTTAATAACTCAGAAACTATAAGAGATATTTTTGAATTGAAAAATCCACAGTAAAATTTCAACTTTCTTCTTTCCTCATGTAAATTTTGATATCATTATGATGTATAGTTATGGAGCTACAGGCGATTTAAAAAGGTATTGCAAGTGACGAAACGAGAAATGTTAAAATCTGGTATTTTTATCAACGTATAAATTGCAATAACTCTCAAACTATTGGACATGTCAAAGTGATTTTTTCAGTGTTTATTCTCCTTTCAATTGTTCATCTTTTGATACCCGTATCATTGGTTTAAAACAATGTTGATCTTTTTTGAAAAACTTTTAAGCTGCAATTACTCGTAAACCCTTTGAGATTTTAAAGTGTCTTTTTCAGGGTTTACTCTCCTTTCAATTCTGCATCTATTTATGTGCATATCATTGGTATTGGTACATGTTAAAATTTTTACCAAAAAATAGATAAAAATGAAAAAAATATTAAAATTTTTGAAATTTCATTAGCACCCCTCGACTCCAAATTTAATTCTGCTTATATTAGGGTTTAGAAACATTCAAAAATCAAAAACTCACTTTTTCGCCTAAAAAAACTGCAAGGGGGGTGCCTTAGCATTTTGCAAAGTTGGAAAATTGGCTGTTTTCACGAGTTAATAACTCAGAAACTATAAGAGATATTTTTGAATTGAAAATACCACAGTAAAATTTCAACTTTCTTCTTTCCTCATGTAAATTTTGATATCATTATGATGTATAGTTATGGAGCTACAGGCGATTTAAAAAGGTATTGCAAGTGACGAAACGAGAAATGTTAAAATCTGGTATTTTTATCAACGTATAAATTGCAATAACTCTCAAACTATTGGACATGTCAAAGTGATTTTTTCAGTGTTTATTCTCCTTTCAATTGTGCATCTTTTGATACCCGTATCATTGGTTTAAAACAATGTTGATCTTTTTTGAAAAACTTTTAAGCTGCAATTACTCGTAAACCCTTTGACATTTTAAAGTGTCTTTTTCAGGGTTTACTCTCCTTTCAATTCTGCATCTATTTATGTGCATATCATTGGTATTGGTACATGTTAAAATTTTTACCAAAAAATAGATAAAAATGAAAAAAATATTAAAATTTTTGAAATTTCATTAGCACCCCTCGACTCCAAATTTAATTCTGCTTATATTTAGCTTTAGAAACATTCAAAAATCAAAAACTCATTTTTTCGCCTAAAAAAACTGCAAGGGGGGTGCCTTAGCATTTTGCAAAGTTGGAAAATTGGCTGTTTTCACGAGTTAATAACTCAGAAACTATAAGAGATATTTTTGAATTGAAAACACCACAGTAAAATTTCAACTTTCTTCTTTCCTCATGTAAATTTTGATATCATTATGATGTATAGTTATGGAGCTACAGGCGATTTAAAAAGGTATTGCAAGTGACGAAACGAGAAATGTTAAAATCTGGTATTTTTATCAACGTATAAATTGCAATAACTCTCAAACTATTGGACATGTCAAAGTGATTTTTTCAGTGTTTATTCTCCTTTCAATTGTGCATCTTTTGATACCCCTATGATTGGTTTAAAACAATGTTGATCTTTTTTGAAAAACTTTTAAGCTGCAATTACTCGTAAACCCTTTGAGATTTTAAAGTGTCTTTTTCAGGGTTTACTCTCCTTTCAATTCTGCATCTATTTATGTGCATATCATTGGTATTGGTACATGTTAAAATTTTTACCAAAAAAAAGATAAAAATGAAAAAAAAAAATAAATTTTTGAAATTTCATTAGCACCCCTCGACTCCTAATTTAATTTTGCTTATATTAAGCTTTAGAAATATTCAAAAATCAAAAACTCACTTTTTCGCCTAAAAAAACTGCAAGGGCTGCAATTACTCGTAAACCCTTTGAGATTTTAAAGTGTCTTTTTCAGGGTTTACTCTCCTTTCAATTCTGCATCTATTTATGTGCATATCATTGGTATTGGTACATGTTAAAATTTTTACCAAAAAATAGATAAAAATGAAAAAAATATTAAAATTTTTGAAATTTCATTAGCACCCCTCGACTCCAAATTTAATTCTGCTTATATTAGGCTTTAGAAACATTCAAAAATCAAAAACTCACTTTTTCGCCTAAAAAAACTGCAAGGGGGGGCCTTAGCATTTTGCAAAGTTGGAAAATTGGCTGTTTTCACGAGTTAATAACTCAGAAACTATAAGAGATATTTTTGAATTGAAAACACCACAGTAAAATTTCAACTTTCTTCTTTCCTCATGTAAATTTTGATATCATTATGATGTATAGTTATGGAGCTACAGGCGATTTAAAAAGGTATTGCAAGTGACGAAACGAGAAATGTTAAAATCTGGTATTTTTATCAACGTATAAATTGCAATAACTCTCAAACTATTGGACATGTCAAAGTGATTTTTTCAGTGTTTATTCTCCTTTCAATTGTGCATCTTTTGATACCCGTATCATTGGTTTAAAACAATGTTGATCTTTTTTGAAAAACTTTTAAGCTGCAATTACTCGTAAACCCTTTGAGATTTTAAAGTGTCTTTTTCAGGGTTTACTCTCCTTTCAATTCTGCATCTATTTATGTGCATATCATTGGTATTGGTACATGTTAAAATTTTTACCAAAAAATAGATAAAAATGAAAAAAATATTAAAATTTTGAAATTTCATTAGCACCCCTCGACTCCAAATTTAATTCTGCTTATATTAAGCTTTAGAAACATTCAAAAATCAAAAACTCACTTTTTCGCCTAAAAAAACTGCAAGGGGGGTGCCTTAGCATTTTGCAAAGTTGGAAAATTGGCTGTTTTCACGAGTTAATAACTCAGAAACTATAAGAGATATTTTTGAATTGAAAACACCACAGTAAAATTTCAACTTTCTTCTTTCCTCATGTAAATTTTGATATCATTATGATGTATAGTTATGGAGCTACAGGCGATTTAAAAAGGTATTGCAAGTGACGAAATGGGAAATGTTAAAATCTGGTATTTTTATTAACGTATAAATTGCAATAACTCTCAAACCATTTGAGATGTCAAAGTGATTATTTCAGGGTTTATTCTCCTTTCAATTGTGCATCTTTTGATAGCCATATCATTGGTTTAAAACAATTTTTATCTTTTTTGAAAAACTTTTAAGCTGCAATTACTCGTAAACCCTTTGAGATTTTAAAGTGTCTTTTTCAGGGTTTACTCTCCTTTCAATTCTGCATCTATTTATGTGCATATCGTTGGTATTGGTACATGTTAAAATTTTTACCAAAAAATAGATAAAAATGAAAAAAATATTAAAATTTTTGAAATTTCATTAGCACCCCTCGACTCCAAATTTAATTCTGCTTATATTAAGCTTTAGAAACATTCAAAAATCAAAAACTCATTTTTTCGCCTAAAAAAACTGCAAGGGGGGGTGCCTTAGCATTTTGCAAAGTTGGAAAATTGGCTGTTTTCACGAGTTAATAACTCAGAAACTATAAGAGATATTTTTGAATTGAAAATACCACAGTAAAATTTCAACTTTCTTCTTTCCTCATGTAAATTTTGATATCATTATGATGTATAGTTATGGAGCTACAGGCGATTTAAAAAGGTATTGCAAGTGACGAAACGAGAAATGTTAAAATCTGGTATTTTTATCAACGTATAAATTGCAATAACTCTCAAACTATTGGACATGTCAAAGTGATTTTTTCAGTGTTTATTCTCCTTTCAATTGTGCATCTTTTGATACCCGTATCATTGGTTTAAAACAATGTTGATCTTTTTTGAAAAACTTTTAAGCTGCAATTACTCGTAAACCCTTTGACATTTTAAAGTGTCTTTTTCAGGGTTTACTCTCCTTTCAATTCTGCATCTATTTATGTGCATATCATTGGTATTGGTACATGTTAAAATTTTTACCAAAAAATAGATAAAAATGAAAAAAATATTAAAATTTTTGAAATTTCATTAGCACCCCTCGACTCCAAATTTAATTCTGCTTATATTAAGCTTTAGAAACATTCAAAAATCAAAAACTCACTTTTTCGCCTAAAAAAACTGCAAGGGGGGGCCTTAGCATTTTGCAAAGTTGGAAAATTGGCTGTTTTCACGAGTTAATAACTCAGAAACTATAAGAGATATTTTTGAATTGAAAACACCACAGTAAAATTTCAACTTTCTTCTTTCCTCATGTAAATTTTGATATCATTATGATGTATAGTTATGGAGCTACAGGCGATTTAAAAAGGTATTGCAAGTGACGAAACGAGAAATGTTAAAATCTGGTATTTTTATCAACGTATAAATTGCAATAACTCTCAAACTATTGGACATGTCAAAGTGATTTTTTCAGTGTTTATTCTCCTTTCAATTGTGCATCTTTTGATACCCGTATCATTGGTTTAAAACAATGTTGATCTTTTTTGAAAAACTTTTAAGCTGCAATTACTCGTAAACCCTTTGAGATTTTAAAGTGTCTTTTTCAGGGTTTACTCTCCTTTCAATTCTGCATCTATTTATGTGCATATCATTGGTATTGGTACATGTTAAAATTTTTACCAAAAAATAGATAAAAATGAAAAAAATATTAAAATTTTTGAAATTTCATTAGCACCCCTCGACTCCAAATTTAATTCTGCTTATATTAAGCTTTAGAAACATTCAAAAATCAAAAACTCACTTTTTCGCCTAAAAAAACTGCAAGGGGGGTGCCTTAGCATTTTGCAAAGTTGGAAAATTGGCTGTTTTCACGAGTTAATAACTCAGAAACTATAAGAGATATTTTTGAATTGAAAACACCACAGTAAAATTTCAACTTTCTTCTTTCCTCATGTAAATTTTGATATCATTATGATGTATAGTTATGGAGCTACAGGCGATTTAAAAAGGTATTGCAAGTGACGAAATGGGAAATGTTAAAATCTGGTATTTTTATTAACGTATAAATTGCAATAACTCTCAAACCATTTGAGATGTCAAAGTGATTATTTCAGGGTTTATTCTCCTTTCAATTGTGCATCTTTTGATAGCCATATCATTGGTTTAAAACAATTTTTATCTTTTTTGAAAAACTTTTAAGCTGCAATTACTCGTAAACCCTTTGAGATTTTAAAGTGTCTTTTTCAGGGTTTACTCTCCTTTCAATTCTGCATCTATTTATGTGCATATCGTTGGTATTGGTACATGTTAAAATTTTTACCAAAAAATAGATAAAAATGAAAAAAATATTAAAATTTTTGAAATTTCATTAGCACCCCTCGACTCCAAATTTAATTCTGCTTATATTAAGCTTTAGAAACATTCAAAAATCAAAAACTCATTTTTTCGCCTAAAAAAACTGCAAGGGGGGGTGCCTTAGCATTTTGCAAAGTTGGAAAATTGGCTGTTTTCACGAGTTAATAACTCAGAAACTATAAGAGATATTTTTGAATTGAAAATACCACAGTAAAATTTCAACTTTCTTCTTTCCTCATGTAAATTTTGATATCATTATGATGTATAGTTATGGAGCTACAGGCGATTTAAAAAGGTATTGCAAGTGACGAAACGAGAAATGTTAAAATCTGGTATTTTTATCAACGTATAAATTGCAATAACTCTCAAACTATTGGACATGTCAAAGTGATTTTTTCAGTGTTTATTCTCCTTTCAATTGTGCATCTTTTGATACCCGTATCATTGGTTTAAAACAATGTTGATCTTTTTTGAAAAACTTTTAAGCTGCAATTACTCGTAAACCCTTTGACATTTTAAAGTGTCTTTTTCAGGGTTTACTCTCCTTTCAATTCTGCATCTATTTATGTGCATATCATTGGTATTGGTACATGTTAAAATTTTTACCAAAAAATAGATAAAAATGAAAAAAATATTAAAATTTTTGAAATTTCATTAGCACCCCTCGACTCCAAATTTAATTCTGCTTATATTTAGCTTTAGAAACATTCAAAAATCAAAAACTCATTTTTTCGCCTAAAAAAACTGCAAGGGGGGTGCCTTAGCATTTTGCAAAGTTGGAAAATTGGCTGTTTTCACGAGTTAATAACTCAGAAACTATAAGAGATATTTTTGAATTGAAAACACCACAGTAAAATTTCAACTTTCTTCTTTCCTCATGTAAATTTTGATATCATTATGATGTATAGTTATGGAGCTACAGGCGATTTAAAAAGGTATTGCAAGTGACGAAACGAGAAATGTTAAAATCTGGTATTTTTATCAACGTATAAATTGCAATAACTCTCAAACTATTGGACATGTCAAAGTGATTTTTTCAGTGTTTATTCTCCTTTCAATTGTGCATCTTTTGATACCCCTATGATTGGTTTAAAACAATGTTGATCTTTTTTGAAAAACTTTTAAGCTGCAATTACTCGTAAACCCTTTGAGATTTTAAAGTGTCTTTTTCAGGGTTTACTCTCCTTTCAATTCTGCATCTATTTATGTGCATATCATTGGTATGGGTACATGTTAAAATTTTTACCAAAAAAAAGATAAAAATGAAAAAAAAAAATAAATTTTTGAAATTTCATTAGCACCCCTCGACTCCTAATTTAATTTTGCTTATATTAAGCTTTAGAAATATTCAAAAATCAAAAACTCACTTTTTCGCCTAAAAAAACTGCAAGGGCTGCAATTACTCGTAAACCCTTTGAGATTTTAAAGTGTCTTTTTCAGGGTTTACTCTCCTTTCAATTCTGCATCTATTTATGTGCATATCATTGGTATTGGTACATGTTAAAATTTTTACCAAAAAATAGATAAAAATGAAAAAAATATTAAAATTTTTGAAATTTCATTAGCACCCCTCGACTCCAAATTTAATTCTGCTTATATTAGGCTTTAGAAACATTCAAAAATCAAAAACTCACTTTTTCGCCTAAAAAAACTGCAAGGGGGGTGCCTTAGCATTTTGCAAAGTTGGAAAATTGGCTGTTTTCACGAGTTAATAACTCAGAAACTATAAGAGATATTTTTGAATTGAAAACACCACAGTAAAATTTCAACTTTCTTCTTTCCTCATGTAAATTTTGATATCATTATGATGTATAGTTATGGAGCTACAGGCGATTTAAAAAGGTATTGCAAGTGACGAAACGAGAAATGTTAAAATCTGGTATTTTTATCAACGTATAAATTGCAATAACTCTCAAACTATTGGACATGTCAAAGTGATTTTTTCAGTGTTTATTCTCCTTTCAATTGTGCATCTTTTGATACCCGTATCATTGGTTTAAAACAATGTTGATCTTTTTTGAAAAACTTTTAAGCTGCAATTACTCGTAAACCCTTTGAGATTTTAAAGTGTCTTTTTCAGGGTTTACTCTCCTTTCAATTCTGCATCTATTTATGTGCATATCATTGGTATTGGTACATGTTAAAATTTTTACCAAAAAATAGATAAAAATGAAAAAAATATTAAAATTTTTGAAATTTCATTAGCACCCCTCGACTCCAAATTTAATTCTGCTTATATTAAGCTTTAGAAACATTCAAAAATCAAAAACTCACTTTTTCGCCTAAAAAAACTGCAAGGGGGGGCCTTAGCATTTTGCAAAGTTGGAAAATTGGCTGTTTTCACGAGTTAATAACTCAGAAACTATAAGAGATATTTTTGAATTGAAAACACCACAGTAAAATTTCAACTTTCTTCTTTCCTCATGTAAATTTTGATATCATTATGATGTATAGTTATGGAGCTACAGGCGATTTAAAAAGGTATTGCAAGTGACGAAACGAGAAATGTTAAAATCTGGTATTTTTATCAACGTATAAATTGCAATAACTCTCAAACTATTGGACATGTCAAAGTGATTTTTTCAGTGTTTATTCTCCTTTCAATTGTGCATCTTTTGATACCCGTATCATTGGTTTAAAACAATGTTGATCTTTTTTGAAAAACTTTTAAGCTGCAATTACTCGTAAACCCTTTGAGATTTTAAAGTGTCTTTTTCAGGGTTTACTCTCCTTTCAATTCTGCATCTATTTATGTGCATATCATTGGTATTGGTACATGTTAAAATTTTTACCAAAAAATAGATAAAAATGAAAAAAATATTAAAATTTTTGAAATTTCATTAGCACCCCTCGACTCCAAATTTAATTCTGCTTATATTAAGCTTTAGAAACATTCAAAAATCAAAAACTCACTTTTTCGCCTAAAAAAACTGCAAGGGGGGGCCTTAGCATTTTGCAAAGTTGGAAAATTGGCTGTTTTCACGAGTTAATAACTCAGAAACTATAAGAGATATTTTTGAATTGAAAACACCACAGTAAAATTTCAACTTTCTTCTTTCCTCATGTAAATTTTGATATCATTATGATGTATAGTTATGGAGCAGCAGGCGATTTAAAAAGGTATTGCAAGTGACGAAATGGGAAATGTTAAAATCTGGTATTTTTATTAACGTATAAATTGCAATAACTCTCAAACCATTTGAGATGTCAAAGTGATTATTTCAGGGTTTATTCTCCTTTCAATTGTGCATCTTTTGATAGCCATATCATTGGTTTAAAACAATTTTTATCTTTTTTGAAAAACTTTTAAGCTGCAATTACTCGTAAACCCTTTGAGATTTTAAAGTGTCTTTTTCAGGGTTTACTCTCCTTTCAATTCTGCATCTATTTATGTGCATATCGTTGGTATTGGTACATGTTAAAATTTTTACCAAAAAATAGATAAAAATGAAAAAAATATTAAAATTTTTGAAATTTCATTAGCACCCCTCGACTCCAAATTTAATTCTGCTTATATTAAGCTTTAGAAACATTCAAAAATCAAAAACTCATTTTTTCGCCTAAAAAAACTGCAAGGGGGGGTGCCTTAGCATTTTGCAAAGTTGGAAAATTGGCTGTTTTCACGAGTTAATAACTCAGAAACTATAAGAGATATTTTTGAATTGAAAACACCACAGTAAAATTTCAACTTTCTTCTTTCCTCATGTAAATTTTGATATCATTATGATGTATAGTTATGGAGCTACAGGCGATTTAAAAAGGTATTGCAAGTGACGAAACGAGAAATGTTAAAATCTGGTATTTTTATCAACGTATAAATTGCAATAACTCTCAAACTATTGGACATGTCAAAGTGATTTTTTCAGTGTTTATTCTCCTTTCAATTGTGCATCTTTTGATACCCGTATCATTGGTTTAAAACAATGTTGATCTTTTTTGAAAAACTTTTAAGCTGCAATTACTCGTAAACCCTTTGAGATTTTAAAGTGTCTTTTTCAGGGTTTACTCTCCTTTCAATTCTGCATCTATTTATGTGCATATCATTGGTATTTGTACATGTTAAAATTTTTACCAAAAAATAGATAAAAATGAAAAAAATATTAAAATTTTTGAAATTTCATTAGCACCCCTCGACTCCAAATTTAATTCTGCTTATATTAAGCTTTAGAAACATTCAAAAATCAAAAACTCACTTTTTCGCCTAAAAAAACTGCAAGGGGGGTGCCTTAGCATTTTGCAAAGTTGGAAAATTGGCTGTTTTCACGATTTAATAACTCAGAAACTATAAGAGATATTTTTGAATTGAAAACACCACAGTAAAATTTCAACTTTCTTCTTTCCTCATGTAAATTTTGATATCATTATGATGTATAGTTATGGAGCAGCAGGCGATTTAAAAAGGTATTGCAAGTGACGAAACGGGAAATGTTAAAATCTGGTATTTTTATTAACGTATAAATTGCAATAACTCTCAAACTATTGGACATGTCAAAGTGATTTTTTCAGTGTTTATTCTCCTTTCAATTGTGCATCTTTTGATACCCGTATCATTGGTTTAAAACAATGTTGATCTTTTTTGAAAAACTTTTAAGCTGCAATTACTCGTAAACCCTTTGAGATTTTAAAGTGTCTTTTTCAGGGTTTACTCTCCTTTCAATTCTGCATCTATTTATGTGCATATCGTTGGTATTGGTACATGTTAAAATTTTTACCAAAAAATAGATAAAAATGAAAAAAATATTAAAATTTTTGAAATTTCATTAGCACCCCTCGACTCCAAATTTAATTCTGCATATATTAAGCTTTAGAAACATTCAAAAATCAAAAACTCATTTTTTCGCCTAAAAAAACTGCAAGGGGGGTGCCTTAGCATTTTGCAAAGTTGGAAAATTGGCTGTTTTCACGAGTTAATAACTCAGAAACTATAAGAGATATTTTTGAATTGAAAACACCACAGTAAAATTTCAACTTTCTCCTTTCCTCATGTAAATTTTGATATCATTATGATGTATAGTTATGGAGCTACAGGCGATTTAAAAAGGTATTGCAAGTGACGAAACGGGAAATGTTAAAATCTGGTATTTTTATTAACGTATAAATTGCAATAACTCTCAAACCATTTGAGATGTCAAAGTGATTATTTCAGGGTTTATTCTCCTTTCAATTGTGCATCTTTTGATAGCCATATCATTGGTTTAAAACAATTTTTATCTTTTTTGAAAAACTTTTAAGCTGCAATTACTCGTAAACCCTTTGAGATTTTAAAGTGTCTTTTTCAGGGTTTACTCTCCTTTCAATTCTGCATCTATTTATGTGCATATCGTTGGTATTGGTACATGTTAAAATTTTTACCAAAAAATAGATAAAAATGAAAAAAATATTAAAATTTTTGAAATTTCATTAGCACCCCTCGACTCCAAATTTAATTCTGCTTATATTAAGCTTTAGAAACATTCAAAAATCAAAAACTCATTTTTTCGCCTAAAAAACTGCAAGGGGTGTGCCTTAGCATTTTGCAAAGTTGGAAAATTGGCTGTTTTCACGAGTTAATAACTCAGAAACTATAAGAGATATTTTTGAATTGAAAACACCACAGTAAAATTTCAACTTTCTTCTTTCCTCATGTAAATTTTGATATCATTATGATGTATAGTTATGGAGCTACAGGCGATTTAAAAAGGTATTGCAAGTGACGAAACGAGAAATGTTAAAATCTGGTATTTTTATCAACGTATAAATTGCAATAACTCTCAAACTATTGGACATGTCAAAGTGATTTTTTCAGTGTTTATTCTCCTTTCAATTGTGCATCTTTTGATACCCCTATGATTGGTTTAAAACAATGTTGATCTTTTTTTGAAAAACTTTTAAGCTGCAATTACTCGTAAACCCTTTGAGATTTTAAAGTGTCTTTTTCAGGGTTTACTCTCCTTTCAATTCTGCATCTATTTATGTGCATATCATTGGTATTGGTACATGTTAAAATTTTTACCAAAAAATAGATAAAAATGAAAAAAAAAATTAAATTTTTGAAATTTCATTAGCACCCCTCGACTCCTAATTTAATTTTGCTTATATTAAGCTTTAGAAATATTCAAAAATCAAAAACTCACTTTTTCGCCTAAAAAAACTGCAAGGGCTGCAATTACTCGTAAACCCTTTGAGATTTTAAAGTGTCTTTTTCAGGGTTTACTCTCCTTTCAATTCTGCATCTATTTATGTGCATATCATTGGTATTGGTACATGTTAAAATTTTTACCAAAAAATAGATAAAAATGAAAAAAATATTAAAATTTTTGAAATTTCATTAGCACCCCTCGACTCCAAATTTAATTCTGCTTATATTAAGCTTTAGAAACATTCAAAAATCAAAAACTCACTTTTTCGCCTAAAAAAACTGCAAGGGGGGGGCCTTAGCATTTTGCAAAGTTGGAAAATTGGCTGTTTTCACGAGTTAATAACTCAGAAACTATAAGAGATATTTTTGAATTGAAAACACCACAGTAAAATTTCAACTTTCTTCTTTCCTCATGTAAATTTTGATATCATTATGATGTATAGTTATGGAGCTACAGGCGATTTAAAAAGGTATTGCAAGTGACGAAACGAGAAATGTTAAAATCTGGTATTTTTATCAACGTATAAATTGCAATAACTCTCAAACTATTGGACATGTCAAAGTGATTTTTTCAGTGTTTATTCTCCTTTCAATTGTGCATCTTTTGATACCCGTATCATTGGTTTAAAACAATGTTGATCTTTTTTGAAAAACTTTTAAGCTGCAATTACTCGTAAACCCTTTGAGATTTTAAAGTGTCTTTTTCAGGGTTTACTCTCCTTTCAATTCTGCATCTATTTATGTGCATATCATTGGTATTTGTACATGTTAAAATTTTTACCAAAAAATAGATAAAAATGAAAAAAATATTAAAATTTTTGAAATTTCATTAGCACCCCTCGACTCCAAATTTAATTCTGCTTATATTAAGCTTTAGAAACATTCAAAAATCAAAAACTCACTTTTTCGCCTAAAAAAACTGCAAGGGGGGGTGCCTTAGCATTTTGCAAAGTTGGAAAATTGGCTGTTTTCACGATTTAATAACTCAGAAACTATAAGAGATATTTTTGAATTGAAAACACCACAGTAAAATTTCAACTTTCTTCTTTCCTCATGTAAATTTTGATATCATTATGATGTATAGTTATGGAGCAGCAGGCGATTTAAAAAGGTATTGCAAGTGACGAAACGGGAAATGTTAAAATCTGGTATTTTTATTAACGTATAAATTGCAATAACTCTCAAACCATTTGAGGTGTCAAAGTGATTATTTCAGGGTTTATTCTCCTTTCAATTGTGCATCTTTTGATAGCCATATCATTGGTTTAAAACAATTTTTATCTTTTTTGAAAAACTTTTAAGCTGCAATTACTCGTAAACTCTTTGAGATTTTAAAGTGTCTTTTTCAGGGTTTACTCTCCTTTCAATTCTGCATCTATTTATGTGCATATCGTTGGTATTGGTACATGTTAAAATTTTTACCAAAAAATAGATAAAAATGAAAAAAATATTAAAATTTTTGAAATTTCATTAGCACCCCTCGACTCCAAATTTAATTCTGCATATATTAAGCTTTAGAAACATTCAAAAATCAAAAACTCATTTTTTCGCCTAAAAAAACTGCAAGGGGGGTGCCTTAGCATTTTGCAAAGTTGGAAAATTGGCTGTTTTCACGAGTTAATAACTCAGAAACTATAAGAGATATTTTTGAATTGAAAACACCACAGTAAAATTTCAACTTTCTTCTTTCCTCATGTAAATTTTGATATCATTATGATGTATAGTTATGGAGCTACAGGCGATTTAAAAAGGTATTGCAAGTGACGAAACGAGAAATGTTAAAATCTGGTATTTTTATCAACGTATAAATTGCAATAACTCTCAAACTATTGGACATGTCAAAGTGATTTTTTCAGTGTTTATTCTCCTTTCAATTGTGCATCTTTTGATACCCCTATGATTGGTTTAAAACAATGTTGATCTTTTTTGAAAAACTTTTAAGCTGCAATTACTCGTAAACCCTTTGAGATTTTAAAGTGTCTTTTTCAGGGTTTACTCTCCTTTCAATTCTGCATCTATTTATGTGCATATCATTGGTATTGGTACATGTTAAAATTTTTACCAAAAAATAGATAAAAATGAAAAAAAAAATTAAATTTTTGAAATTTCATTAGCACCCCTCGACTCCTAATTTAATTTTGCTTATATTAAGCTTTAGAAATATTCAAAAATCAAAAACTCACTTTTTCGCCTAAAAAAACTGCAAGGGCTGCAATTACTCGTAAACCCTTTGAGATTTTAAAGTGTCTTTTTCAGGGTTTACTCTCCTTTCAATTCTGCATCTATTTATGTGCATATCATTGGTATTGGTACATGTTAAAATTTTTACCAAAAAATAGATAAAAATGAAAAAAATATTAAAATTTTTGAAATTTCATTAGCACCCCTCGACTCCAAATTTAATTCTGCTTATATTAAGCTTTAGAAACATTCAAAAATCAAAAACTCACTTTTTCGCCTAAAAAAACTGCAAGGGGGGGGCCTTAGCATTTTGCAAAGTTGGAAAATTGGCTGTTTTCACGAGTTAATAACTCAGAAACTATAAGAGATATTTTTGAATTGAAAACACCACAGTAAAATTTCAACTTTCTTCTTTCCTCATGTAAATTTTGATATCATTATGATGTATAGTTATGGAGCTACAGGCGATTTAAAAAGGTATTGCAAGTGACGAAACGAGAAATGTTAAAATCTGGTATTTTTATCAACGTATAAATTGCAATAACTCTCAAACTATTGGACATGTCAAAGTGATTTTTTCAGTGTTTATTCTCCTTTCAATTGTGCATCTTTTGATACCCGTATCATTGGTTTAAAACAATGTTGATCTTTTTTGAAAAACTTTTAAGCTGCAATTACTCGTAAACCCTTTGAGATTTTAAAGTGTCTTTTTCAGGGTTTACTCTCCTTTCAATTCTGCATCTATTTATGTGCATATCATTGGTATTTGTACATGTTAAAATTTTTACCAAAAAATAGATAAAAATGAAAAAAATATTAAAATTTTTGAAATTTCATTAGCACCCCTCGACTCCAAATTTAATTCTGCTTATATTAAGCTTTAGAAACATTCAAAAATCAAAAACTCACTTTTTCGCCTAAAAAAACTGCAAGGGGGGTGGGTGCCTTAGCATTTTGCAAAGTTGGAAAATTGGCTGTTTTCACGATTTAATAACTCAGAAACTATAAGAGATATTTTTGAATTGAAAACACCACAGTAAAATTTCAACTTTCTTCTTTCCTCATGTAAATTTTGATATCATTATGATGTATAGTTATGGAGCTACAGGCGATTTAAAAAGGTATTGCAAGTGACGAAACGGGAAATGTTAAAATCTGGTATTTTTATTAACGTATAAATTGCAATAACTCTCAAACCATTTGAGATGTCAAAGTGATTATTTCAGGGTTTATTCTCCTTTCAATTGTGCATCTTTTGATAGCCCTATCATTGGTTTAAAACAATTTATATCTTTTTTGAAAAACTTTTAAGCTGCAATTACTCGTAAACCCTTTGAGATTTTAAAGTGTCTTTTTCAGGGTTTACTCTCCTTTCAATTCTGCATCTATTTATGTGCATATCGTTGGTATTGGTACATGTTAAAATTTTTACCAAAAAATAGATAAAAATGAAAAAAATATTAAAATTTTTGAAATTTCATTAGCACCCCTCGACTCCAAATTTAATTCTGCTTATATTAAGCTTTAGAAACATTCAAAAATCAAAAACTCACTTTTTCGCCTAAAAAAACTGCGTGCCTTAGCATTTTGCAAAGTAGGAAAATTGGCTGTTTTCACGAGTTAATAACTCAGAAACTATAAGAGATATTTTTGAATTGAAAACACCACAGTAAAATTTCAACTTTCTTCTTTCCTCATGTAAATTTTGATATCATTATGATGTATAGTTATGGAGCTACAGGCGATTTAAAAAGGTATTGCAAGTGATGAAACGAGAAATGTTAAAATCTGGTATTTTTATCAACGTATAAATTGCAATAACTCTCAAACTATTGGACATGTCAAAATGATTTTTTCAGTGTTTATTCTCCTTTCAATTATGCATCTTTTGATACCCATATCATTGGTTTAAAACAATGTTGATCTTTTTTGAAAAACTTTTAAGCTGCAATTACTCGTAAACCCTTTGAGATTTTAAAGTGTCTTTTTCAGGGTTTACTCTCCTTTCAATTCTGCATCTATTTATGTGCATATCATTGGTATTGGTACATGTTAAAATTTTTACCAAAAAATAGATAAAAATGAAAAAAAATTTAAATTTTTGAAATTTCATTAGCACCCCTCGACTCCAAATTTAATTCTGTTTCTATTAAGCTTTAGAAACATTCAAAAATCAAAAACTCACTTTTTCGCCTAAAAAAACTGCAAGGGGGGTGCCTTAGCATTTTGCAAAGTTGGAAAATTGGCTGTTTTCACGAGTTAATAACTCAAAAACTATAAGAGATATTTTTGAATTGAAAACACCACAGTAAAATTTCAACTTTCTTCTTTCCTCATGTAAATTTTGAAATCATTATGATGTATAGTTATGGAGCTACAGGCGATTTAAAAAGGTATTGCAAGTGACGAAACGGGAAATGTTAAAATCTGGTATTTTTATTAACGTAGAAATTGCAATAACTCTCAAACCATTTGAGATGTCAAAGTGATTTTTTCAGGGTTTATTCTCCTTTCAATTGTGCATCTTTTGATACCCGTATCATTGGTTTAAAACAATTTTGATCTTTTTTGAAAAACTTTTAAGCTGCAATTACTCGTAAACCCTTTGAGATTTTAAAGTGTCTTTTTCAGGGTTTACTCTCCTTTCAATTCTGCATCTATTGATAAACATATCATTGGTTTAAAATATTTTTGATTTTGTTTGGAAAGACTTTAAACTACAATTACTCGTAAACCCTTTGAATTTAGAAGTGTCTTTTTCAGGGTTTACTCTCTATTCTGATTCTTTGCTTCCGAGAATAGAATATTAAGGTTCAATGTTTTTACAAAAAAACTTTTTTTTAAAAGAATGATAATGGGGAGCAAAGGATGCAGAATTGAAATGAGAGTAAATCTGAAAAATCATGTTGATTTGTCAAACAGTTTACGAAAAATTACATTTTATTTGTGGAAAATATGTCAGGTTTTAATATTTCTCGTTTCACCAATGCAAGCCTTTTTTTAAACGTTAGCTCATAAACATCAATATGAAGTTTTTTTATTATAAAAAAGAACAAGGCCATATTTTTCCGCGATTTCTGGTAATAATTTTGCCTTTTTATACTCGTATGATTTGTAATGTTATATGTTTGACAAATCCTGAAACCGTTGTAAAACGTGTAACACACTGGAAATGTTTGGCGGTAAGAAAATACTATTATTATTTGAACAAATTAAATAAAGTACCCAACATAAACTCTGTTTTTTATCCATGTAATGATACCAAAGAAATATTACATCACTGTAGACAATAAATAAATAAATAATAGAAAACAATATTTTAAATACAAAAGGTACATTTTATCCTGTCCTTGTTTTGTTTTAAAATAATTTTCACATTGTTTGATTAGACATTTTATCATTGAAGCACAATTTGTGTATACATATTATATAAATAGATTTATACAGGTATTAATACAAAATAAATACATTAAATCCTTGCACATAGGACACTAACAAATCTCCAAAATATAATGAATATTATACAAGCTGATGAGTGATTTATAGTGTGTAATGATCAGTGATACATATGCATAGCACTGAAGTGTAACACTGTCATAATTTAAGTATTGCTTGTAGTTTTTATCTCAACTTTGTCATACTACAATTTTTTACACTTTTTTAACTTTACCACCGTTATTTTAGTTATAAATTAAATAAAGTCGTCTTTTTCATCATCTCCCGATGAACTGGCGCAGCTGACTTGAGTATTCTGGGCCTGACTAGTCCAGAATACTCAAGTCACTCAAAGCTGGGCAGAATCAAATAGAGATTTGTATCAATAGTTTGTTTTAAAAAGGTTTAAGGGAACAAAACCCAAAATGAACAGTGCCTTGCCACTGTGGGGCAAATTCTCAGAGACCTGGAAATATCTACAGCTGTTGGTAAATTTCTTATGGTAACAGGGCATGACTGCCCACATTCACTGTATTGGCCTAGCCACCAATGACATCTGCTCTCTGTACCGGACCGCCAGGAAGGATGGAGAGTAGCCCAAACTCTGTCCTAATCTCAGCACTATACCAGACAATATCACGTGCCGCTATTGGACGTCGAATGGCTGGACCACTAGTGTTGTAAATAAGTAGTTTTATAATAATGGCTTGAAGTGGATTTAAAAAAATTAATATATATATATATATATATAAAGTACATGACTATGTTAAGTATAGAGCTGGAGCATTCAGAATTTAGCATAAAGTGGGCGTAATTAAGAGTTTTGAAAATAGAAAAGATGCCGGATAGCTAGGACATCAGATTACCCTAGCTTTTCCCTTTACGATTGCAATAATAATTGTAAAATATAAAGTTTAAACATTAGAGAATATTAAAGCCCAAAATCATAAGTCATTTTAAAATAAATGAACAATTATAAAAATTGTACTTTAATACAATTTGTTTTTAATAAATTATATATATAAAAAACTGCGTTGATATTAATTCAACTTGTGGACTTTTTTTTTTTTAGTTACAAACACTTCCAAACACATTAAGTTCGTAACTTGAGAACACTCTATTTACAAGAGAAATTATGAGTTGCACGATATACGATACGGACATTAAATTATATCTTAATACAGTTTATTTGTTCATCTTCAAAAGTTTATTAAATTTTAAATTAAATAGTGATGCAGTACAAAATTTATAATTATTTAAAAAACTTACAGCTAGAAATTACAACCTTTACTAATTATGAAAAACTCTTTTTATCACTTTGTGCCTATACTGAATTACTTCAGTTCTTTTTAAATATCAATAGCTCAATAAATATATATCTTTCTGTTTAAGGATTTATTCTAAACTAATATTCTTTTCAACTGATAGAGATTTTTTTGTCATTTTATTTTTGTCACTACTTGAGATAGTTTGCAAATATAGCAAACAAATAAAAGTTTTTAAAATTTTATTTAAATACAATTGTTGATTACTATTGCAACCAAGTATACTAATTAAATAAACAAAAATATGCATAGCAACTTATATTGATTAATAATTCACTGTTCTTCTAACATCTAGACTTTTTTAGAAGATGTTTAACTCTATTTATCCAGGTTACAAATTAAAAGATATTTAAAAAATGAATACATGTTACAATGTTGCCACATTTCATACTAACTTGTATAATTAAAATACTAACAGTACACAGCTGGTACATTAATATGTACCATTACAATGCAAATTTCTTTTGTTTTTTTATAGATTTGCTCGTTTGCCATCTGTTACTTGTAAATTGGTACTCTAATTTAAACCTTTGTCTTTAATTATTATCTTTAAGCTGTTTGGCAAGTAAGTGTAATGATCCTAAAAGAAAAGAGTATGTACGGTAATTGCTGTAAGTTCCCAAACGAGTACATACAGCATTTGCCGTTTTCAACATTACTCAGCCTATTTTATTTTGTCTATGCCCTGACATCTAGCAGCAGTAGCTTGAACTAAATAAATTTCCTAAATATTTATTTACCGCAACACATCTGATGGTAACAGTATCAGTGCCACCTGACATGTAAAACAATTACTTGTTTTACCGCCTTTATTACACATGTTTAATGTTTAATATTATAATGTTTGGCATACGATCGATACAAGATCAAAACAAAAATTTTTAAGTCAACATATGTCATAAATTATAATTAAAATATGTAAACATACTGTCCGATCACAACCAAAGAAACAAGCTGCGGGTGTTCCCATATGAGGTCTCCCTATGTATATACTGTTACCAAGAATATCACACATTAAAATGATTCTAAAAGTAAATAAAAAAAACATTTTTTTTTTTTTAAGAATATGTTTTTATGTTATTTTGAGTTAAAATAAATGAGTTTTCACATTAAAAAAAAACAAAAAACAAAAAATAAAACACTCCTTTGTGGTTTGTTGGTAAAATGCATACTCTCTTGTAGCAACCATCAAAACACAGGTCAATTATGTGAACAAGATAGTAAAATAACAAACTTATTACTAAGACTAAATTTAACTTTTAAGTGTTAACCATAAAAGAACAAAAATCACGAAGACAACAGGTTATACAGTAGACTTCTAATAGTCCGGAATACCCAATGCATCATGGGTCATTTTCTCGTGGGTTTGTGAAGAAATAAAGGAAAAGGAACGGATCAGCTGGGTTGAAGCAGCAGACACATAAAACAAATTTATAACTTTTACTGAAGCAAACTCAAGTTATAACTATTCAGAAATCATTGATTTGCATGTGAGAAATAACTATTTTTTTAAAAGAAAAATGATTCTAAAAAACAAAAGGATATTAGAGATTTTTTTTTTAATGAGGCTTAAAATTTACATTGTAAACTCTAATATAATGTATTTCAATTAAAATTTCACTGTAGTCCTTCTGTAGTTATGTCAATGTATTGCTGTAGTTCTACATAATACTGTATTTAAAATGTAGTGTACAATAAAAAATAAGTTTTGTCCTATACACAGTATTTTTTTGAGTTGAAACTTTTACCCTTTTGTTCCTGATAAAAGATACAGTATTTGCTTTCTAACATCATGTTGTAGCTGTATTCACGGTATGAATTATGATTCAGCTATCACGTACGATACCACCCTATAATCCGGTACCCGAAAACTCCCGAACGTACCGAATTATCAGAAGTCTACTGTATATAATTTTAGTAGTCTAGCCTAGAATTTTTCTAACCTAACCTTTCTAATCCAAGCATGTTTTTTTGTACGAAATAGTGACATTTGTCAAATTAACCATTTTGAGAGAGAAAATTTGTCTTAATAAATTAGATATCCTTTAGTCGAGTTTTTTTATTCTTCCGATATTACTTAAAACTGAGTTTGTGAAATTCTCATAGTGGCTAAATGATAAAAGAACGTTTTAGTAGCCATTATAAATATAACTTGATTAAAATAAAATTGATGTGGAACCTCCTTGTATTAAATGTTAACTATAACTTAGCAATAACTTTTTATTACAGTCAAAAAATCAAGACAATCTATGGTTAAAACCTACATAATTAATATTTTTCTTACTAAAGAGGTTAGGTTAAGTTTTCTTTGTTTTTATTTCATATTAAAAGTGTCAGTGACAGAAGATTTTCTCTTATTCCAAATTATTACTAGTTCACACTTTGGACAAAAAGACAAATCTTCTGTTCTGACTGATTGACAACATACGTGGTGTTTAGAACAGGTTAGGTTATGTTTAATATTCAAACTTTTAATAATCAAAATTGTTTTTTCATTAATTTGTATTCCTTAGTTAAACTTAGTCGTCATTCCTAGTTGAGAATGAAACTGTCAATTTAAAAATCACAATTAAATTGAAAGAATAAAACAGCATTGATATCAGCTGTTTTATATTTTCAGTTTACACGCTACATTGGCCATGAAATCACTCGTTACACAAACAACTAGACAAATAAAATAAACAAAAAATCACTATTTTTTACCAATCCTGAAAAACAATTTCAATTCATAGAAGTGTATTTAAAAGATAGTTGAATGTAGATTAAAGAACAAAACATGTTATGTAGTATAAAGAAATAATGTTCAATATGACATAAAGTGACAAAGAGGGAACGGTAATGACATCTAGCAATAACAAAACATAAAATGATAAGCCAGAATAAACAAAAATGAAACTATGCTAAGATATATATCACCTTATATTTCAGGATCACAATATTAACTAAATGGATAATAAATGATGCACTCTCTATACCTTTAAACCATAACCTATTAATTGGAGAAAATTTTTAAAAAAGCTACAATAAAGATAAGGCTGGTTTGATAACATTTTCACAGAGCCTATACAATTAAGAAATATATTAATTTTACTTTAAATGTAAACACAATTTTCGCACTGGGTAAACAAAAATAAACTTATAACAATCGACATAATACTCTGAAATAGTTCATAGGTACACTACAGCGTCTTAGAAGACTTCTTCTTTTTTTAATTCACTAAGTTTTATAAATTTAGAAATCAGTTCAGTAACACTGAGTTCTCCGTGCACTTGGTTATCTCTGGTGCGAACGTTAACTGTCGAACCACTTAATTCCTTCTCACCAACCACTTAAAAATAAAGAGAATGGTCATCAATACATGGACTATTTATTAGTGACAAATTTGAAATTAGTACAGTACAACCTCGTTAAGTCGGCCCCCTTTAAGTTGGACCTCCGGGTAACCCTGACCGGTTTGCAATAAACAATAATATAAAATATGCATTTTGGTAGCGCTATTGCTTTAGAGCACATAATCGTAGCGTATTGCACGGTGATCGTGTTTTCGCCGAGTTCACGCAACCGAGTTTGTTTGCCGTGACTGTACATCTGATGCCTAACTGTAGCGCTACATGCCTGCGTGGTGAGTCATTGTCACCCAGGTGATTGCCGCGCTTTGCCGGTTGAGACGGATGCACGACCATGCAGCATGTAAACGTTACTCGAAGCTGACACAACAGAAACTTACAAGCTTATTATCCAAAAAGTAGACATACCTGTACAGTCCACGGATGTGTTTGTTGTTTTATTGTGATGAGTAAATATTTTTAAAGTGTTTTTCTCCGTAATAAAGGAAATTATTATAAGTACAGTAAGTATATTTTCATTTTTTTGTGTGTGTTTTCTGCTCTTTCTCCGGCTAACACGGATTTTCGTTGTGTCGGATCGGCCGCGGTCCCGACTGATCCGACTTAACGAGGTTCTACTGTACTTTAAAAAATGTAAGTAAGTGTTATAGATTTTTTACCAAAATTGTTAATTAAGTTTAAAATTTTAGGTAAATTTTGAATGACCCATGGATTCAAGTAAGAACAAACTAATGTCAAATTCTAACTAAACATAATAACAAATTCTATTCTAATTAAAACATACATAAACATTATAATTTTCATTAAACAGCTGATTAATACCAATCTTCATGAATATAAGATTACCCCAATTTTTACCCTCTGTCTAAAGCTTATGAGTGTGGAGACATGCACAAGAATTAAGTCTAAAAACTTTTACGATTTGATCCAAAGTCTAATAATCCTATAGCATGAACACACTCTATATTAAATCTTATTCAATTAAACTTACTGTTCTTGAGAAGCAAAAATAACAGAAATGACAATTAAAAAAAAAAAGAAGTTTTATCATGTTTTTGTTTGATCACATAATTAAATTTTACAAAAATTGCAACACTATATTATTGTAAAATAAAAATCTTAATTTCCAATTCAAAGTAGATTAATAGAAAATAAGTTACTACAAGCTTTAAAGATTTGTGCAAGTTTCCCCCCCCCCCCTTCCCATAATAAAGAGATAATTATTTGTCCTATTTCAGAAACAATACTTTGGTTAAAATTGTTTTGAATATAAATATCATAGAGAGAAATGGGTGTCAAGAAGTTAATGAGAGCAATGGATTGCCTTCACATTCTGGTGCAAAATGACCCCTTTAGCTTTCTGTGCTATCTAATAGTGCTGTATCTAATAGCTTTCTGTGGATGGTTTAAAAGATAACTGAGAAACATGGTTCGGTTGTGTAGGTTCGGTCTGGTTCGGTCTGGGTGTAGACCCAGAGCTTAAAGAGACGAAGAAATTTTTCCTGTAGCAGTACAGTATCTCTCAATAAGTTCTCTAACTGTCTAGTATGATACCACCTAAACATAATGGGGCTTCTATAGGAATGACAGGAGAACTTCTTCTGTGCGAATTTGGAATATTCGCTCAATGGAGATGCATCATATTTTAGGTAAATGTTTGTAGAGCCTCATCTATAGGGGAGTGCTGATGTCGAAGTCCAATGGGATCAAAGGAGGATCTGTGAGTAATTCTATAACAATTTATACACATTTCACCTGCAGGCCACAATAACAGGAGGTAAATGTCATAAATGAGAGGAGCACTAAAAAATTTGGATGCCGGTAATTATCAAGAGATAATAATTTCATCTTTTTTTAAACAATAGGCATATTGTATTATAATAAAATATTGCAAGACAGGTTCAGACAGCAGCTTAAACTTTTTATTTTATGGGTCCTTAGAAAAAATCAAATCGAGGATTCTAAGTTTTGTCATTAGGGAGATTATAATTATATTTCTATATGTATATAATTGTGATTAACTGCAAAACAATTATAAAACTAATAAGGCAAGGATCTTGAAGAGAGTAGACGTGTTCAACTACCGAGGAAACCAGATCACCACCAATTCAAGAGCAAATAGAATATATGGAAGAGTGGCAAGTATATAGGGCGATGGAACATAAGAAAAGAAGCTAAAACAATAATATATAAATTGTACTATACACAGATTTTAACATATAGGTTAGATGTGGACAAAGCAATATCTGAGCAGAATGCAGGCAAGAGAGATGAGTTTTGAGAGGAATAGGAAAGAATAAACATGAAGATTTTCTTGACAGATTCAAGAATCATTGAAAGAGACACATTTGCAATGGTTTAGTCGTGTAACGAGGATGCAACATTCAAATTAAGGAGGATATCCAGACCAAGCGAGTCTATGGAGAGAGACAGTCAGAAATGGAAAAGTTTGGTCAGACGATCTGCTGAATAGGATATGTCAAAGATATTGATGATGACAAACAATTTTAAAACCTTTCAATAAAGAATTTTAAAACTTATATTTTCCTAACTTTTAACAAACAAAAAATATCAAAAAAACTTTATGACTGTGCTTTGAACAAGACTCAAAGCTCTAAAATTTGTTTGGTAATATTTAACAGTAGTTACTTACCTAAGATAAAATTATACTGAGCAATTTGAGCATTGCGGATCTTCTTGTTCATAGTGTCACCAGGATCAATATCTACATCACACATGAAGCCAGCTTCATAGATTTGTTGCTTCACCTAAACATTACATAAAATCATTTATTAGTGAATTTCATGGGACTCTTAGCTTTTGAAGTGACAAATTGGAACCTGGGATCTAGAAATGAGCATTGATTATAATACTCCAGAACATGTTATTAGAGTGTTTGTCAAATTAATTTATTTTATAAATACACACATATCAGTTATTTTTAGCATCTAAAATTCTGTCTGATTGTCTTCAAATGTAACTCAAACATATATCCCCCCCCCCTATTATGACTATTGTTTTCCCCACTGATGAGGTTGAGTTGTCGCTGAAAATTAACAAATTTATTGTGGAAACTTTTGTAGTTGATTTCTCTTGTGTTATGTTAGTATAAAACACAAACGCTATCAACTTGTTTCTCTAACTGGTGGTCTTCTAGAACTTTTCCTTTAATACAAAAACATCCCATGTGCTGAAAGTTTTTTGTCCAATCATGGACGGACTGCCTCAAGGTGAAGTTTTAACATATATATAGTATTTTAAAATACTGCTAGACAACAAAACAGAATTTCTTTTCACTATTTCAAATAAAAAAAAAAAAGGTTTCTTCAAAGAATTCAATATTTTATCAGGTTTATGTCGAACAGTAAATCCAGATCAAACAATAAATTAGAATCATACCAACTTTAATCCTTACTATTATGTAATTTCATAAACTGAGTATCTGCCCAACTAACAACAACAGTACTGTATAATGTTAAAAGTGAAATTTAATTTATAGTAACTCTGTATTAATTTATGTTCTAACAATGCTGTACGATTGTTTGTCAACCAACATTTAAAATAACCTTACCTTGAAAGCGTAGTCATCGAAAGGTGGACCAACAGGAATGACCATGCACTGCCTGGGAGACAACCAAAAAGGCCATTTTCCAGCAAAGTTCTCGGTGAGGATAGCAATCATCCTTTCAACAGAACCTAATATTGCTCGGTGGATGATCACAGGTCGAGTCTTTTCTCCACTCTCACTGCAACCATTACAATTCATTACTCAACTAAAGAATCACAATTTAATATTTCAAACGACATTTTTTTTAAGCGTTACACATTTTATAAATCTTTGTTACACTTAAAATATTTATCAAAACAAATATATTCATCTAGTTATTATAAAAAATATGCACTTTGTAATAGAGGATGACTTAAAATTTAGAATGGGAAATGTATTGGATAAGAGTGAAATGTCATTTTAAGGTAGTTTTTGTTGTTTAAATTATTGTTAAAACTTAATGTTTGATTACATATGAGTTAAAGCAGTGAGCTGTTAAACTTTAATAATGATTTATTAGATTTATTATTTCAGCACAATAATTTATATCACCACTAAAATTTAGTTTAACCTTTTTCCATTTTTCAGCTTTCCCAGTCCATATTAAATTAGTAATCCCGATTCTAATGTATATACTTTGTCGATTTAACTACATTAAATGTATTCCTGTGTAAAAACCTAATGTGTTATAAAGGATAGCTGAAAAGTAATTTAACACCACTCCTTAAATTTTGAGTTATTTGCGAAATTTCAATGCGGTTTGCACCAACGACTTTTTGAGTAAGACTACTTTATTTTTCCATAAAATTTTCCGAATTTGAAACCAATGGGTTGTGGGGGTAGGCCCTTTAAAAAATTAAAATAACAGAGACATGTGATAGATTATTCTTTTTTTTTCTTGAAAAATATAGCAAATCTTTGTAATGGAAAATGTTTTTCAGTTATGCTAAACAAAATGGCGGTTGAAAATTAAATGGTTGAAAAGTAGTTTAGACTTCCTTCCCTAAAATATTTGTTATTAATTTTGTTGAAAGCGGATTGTGGTGAGTGGTATACTTTTTAAAATATTTTATAATAATAAAAAAATATCTATATTTGCAACAATTATTTTAGTGTGGTAATAAAAATTCGTTAGATGAGGAATCTAGAAAAAAGATATACTTCAAAATTATTTCACTTTACATCAATTGCTCAAATTATTCTCCTTGTCTTTTTCCATACAATAGTATAGTCAGCTTTCAAATCTGTCTCTCATATTCTAAAAAAAAAGTTTGAAGAGAATTTCTTTGTCACTCTTCAAAAATTCTTTCAATGATTGTTGTTTGGTTGCATACACTGTACCACAGGTTTTTAAGTGACTCCAAAGAAAAAATACAATGGATTTAAATCAACAGACCTACCAGGCCATTCAATCTCACCCATGCGACCTATACACGAATTTGTAAACTGTTGGTTTAAGCAATTCGAACATAATGAGGTGTTATATCTAGCTGAAACGTTATTTGGTTTTCGGTTAAATGTTGCAGTTCCAACAAGACTGAATGTTGCCACAACATTATTAAGTGCTGGTTTTATTTGGTTTTACAGCATACCAAGATAAGGTCACCATTTAAATTTCCATTTATGGCAAACGGTCCTACAACTGTGTTACCCAGTATCTCGGTCCACTGATTCAACTCAGGGGCTCACCATAGTGAATGAGAAATAGCTGGCTCTACATCTATTTTATGTCTCTCTTGACCAACTCTTGTTGACTTCTGATCCATATGCTATGGAGTATTCGAGGGCTAGGGGGTCTTTATTTTATATTCTTTTCTTTCTTAGGTGATGATGACCGAGAGATTTTCCGTCTTTAAACAATAACAACAACAAAATCTTATTGTTATGTTACATTACTTAAGCCAAATACTCTACGGAATGTAAGTTCCAGGTTATCAAGCCTATAATACATGCGTAAGCCATACTAACCTAATATAAGCCAAGTTGAAACGAATAGGTAATTGGAAATCAAGCTGAATGGTAGCACACTGGTGTGATCTACGAAGTGCATCCATTATAGTGATGTCAATCTTTGGACCATAGAATGCTCCATCTCCAGGATTTTCTCGCCACGGCTCACCAAACTCATTTAAACTTGTAGCTAATTGCTTAATTACAAAGATGTTTAAATTAGACATAAATTACAAAAATTAAAAATTCTTCTTTTAGTTGTGGAAAAATAAATTGAAACAGATTATTAATGAAAAATTAGTTATAAATTAAAGTTATGAGTACAATCTCTTCTGAAAGTAACTAATTTCCGTTATTTCTTGTTGAATCTCCAAAACAAACACATTTTCTTTAATATCACAGGAATTGTGAAATCTATGAATTTGTAAAATGAAACAAAATTTGGTATCTCTACAACCTAAAATTGGTTAAAGTATGCTACAAACCCAACTTCAGATTGTTATTACTACTAGACTTGAGCAAACCATTTTAAACACCAATAATTGCACCAAATTTAATAACCTGTTAAAACCAAGTTCTATGGACTATAATCGGTGCATATGTCAATTATCCAAGTCTAGTCTCACAATGACCTACAACAGCCATATGTGACATTTTTTAAATGAAATAATTGTTTCAGTTCTTAAATAATTTACAAATTATATCTGGAAATAAAGCTTTTCAAATGAATATAATTGAAACCATTGTTTTGAGTCTATAAATTGATCCGTTCTAAAATTTAACATTGGATATCTAAAATTGTACGTTACCTTCTCAGCTTGGTCCCAGACTGCTATCTCCCCTAGAAAATTGTCTGGACGAGTGGACAGACACAACTGGAACGTAAAGCCAAACACGGAGTAGACATGTCTTAAGAAATCCAAAGCTCCAGTTATCTCTGATCCTATCTGAAAAATTTATATACGAAATATTATTACATTCTTGGCAGAACACAATTAAGAATTAATACCCTAAAACAGTATTCGGTTGATCTCTAAGAATTTGAAATAATCAAAGTTCAAATATTTCTATTGCATTGTCAACAAATTTTAAACAATTATGAAACTTAAGGACATAATAATTAATGAATTATATGTTACGGTGAATGAACTTGAATAGTTACTATAGGGTAAAGCGTCGGAAAAGCAGAAGATGTGTAAAGGGTTCTATAAAAACCAAATACATAGAGCTCTCAGAGCAGTGTCTGCATACTGTACAGTATTGGAGAGCACAATATTAGTGTCGACTGATATCCTGCCTATCGATTTATTAGCAACGGAAAGGCAAGAAGTTCACATCTGGATGAAAGAGCTCCAACCCAGCCAACAGAATGATGCTAAAATTGTATGATAATATGTTAAAGCACAGATAAAAAAAGATGCAAGAACTCTCTCAAAAGTGGCAAAATATATGAGGAAACAATCAATCAGGAACATGGACAAGCTGATTTCGAATCTGGAAAGGTGAATACATAAAGGCATGTTTCTACCTTGGGTAGGTGCTTGGAGGACACAGATGCTTTAGACAGTATCTTCATAATATCTTCAGAAGAGCAGCGGATTATGCTAGATGTATCAACTACAGAATAGAGGAGGAGGATGCCCTCTATACTCTCTTGTATTGTCAGACGTGGAAACCTTGTAAGGACGTTCTTTAGGAAGAAATTAGAACAGAGCTAAGCGTGACAAGCATAATTTTCGCTATGCGAGAGAGTAACAAAAAGTGGAATTTGGTAGAGGAGTATGTCATGAAAATTATGAAGTCTCTGGAAGATCAACTAAGACAAATCGAAACAGCAAAGGGAAAAAATAAAGAAGACAAATTTTGTTATCAGAGAACTCAACTTGACAATAAGTAACATCGAAAGGTGATAACTTGTTCAGCTAGTGATGACTACAATCACATAGGACAAAAAAAAATGGAGGTGGGTTTAATGGGTATATCTAAGGGAGAGCACATACAGCTCTTTTATGGTGAAGTAAAGCCATTCCTGACCTTAACGGGAAAAAAAAAATTTAGAATTTTAAAAACTTTGATGAAGACATAAATCCAATCTCTTAGTGAAAGTAGATGATTTGGTAGAAAGCGACAGACAAGATACCATTCAATATAAATAAAAATGAATTATAAATCCTACTTCTTGGATAACAATTTTATAAACTAAAATAATGTAATGTAATAATAAAATGTAAATAAGTTAAATCCTAATATATTAGCAGCAGTTTCAATCCTAATATATTAATGATTTTTTTTTTTTTTTTAATGACGATGACCGAGGTTTTTTACCTTTAAACAAGAAAAAATAGTTTGTGGGGGGGGGGGTTGCCATATTGTAGATCCGTGAATTAAGTTTATTATTTTATTACATAATGAATGTAACTTTGTCACACAATAGAAATTGAATTTTATATTTAATAGGTCAGAGGAATCATATTCAAAGCATTTCGCTATATGAATTCATGACACATTAATTTCTTTACTTCTTACTTAACAACTCCATATTGTCTTCAATAAATGAGTAAAAGTGTTTAGGAATTACCAGATATTCTGTGAACGATAAATTTGATTTAATTGTGTTTTTTGACATATTCGCCTTGTATCTTTGTAGGAAAGACCTGTCTTTTTGTTCTATATACAATTTTGAGTAATTTCTACACTTCCCGTTCATCACATTTTTAATTTATACACACCACATATTTGGTATACATTACGCTCCATTATTATCTATAAGATTGAAACCACGCTTGTTGAAAAAAGATGACAAAAATAAACATTACATACTTGTATATAGTAAATGTAGACCTTCCTTACCATTGGTGAAAATGGAAACAAATTTGTATGATCCTACTATAAAAATTTACAATGATCTCCAAACACTAAAACATAACCCTCCAGCATAAAATCCACAACAAAACTGTCGGCAAAGTGCTGATGAAACCTGAGTGGAAAATACAGATCTATAGGGCTTACTATCAGCAGTTCTACATCCGTTGTTTAAATTAATCAGTGTATACAGTAATTAGCAATTATTCATAACCACTATCTTTCTACTATCACTCTAACATACAGTGTGTCCCATGAAGGTATTCCAATGTTTGACTTGTCGTGGAAAGGTTGTTGATCTGATTTGGTTGAAATTTTGTATGAAAGTATATATACAGGGTGATTCACATAAGGTTCCGAACACTTTCTGAGCTGATTCCACTAGCAAAAATAATGAAAAAAGTTAATAAAGGTGGAAATGCTTTGTTTTCGAGTTATCCACCATTATGTTCTTTTTTAAACAAAATACTTAATTTTTTTTTTAAATAAAAAATATATCGAGTTCAAACTTTGTATACCTATTTGGTGTGTAACTGTTTATAACTATATAAAAAACCAGAACGTGCTTTTCAATATTTTCAAAATGGCGGTTGTTTAAACTTTTTAATGTCAAATATCTCAAAACTGCTAACTTTACAAAAAAATTACAGGAGACCAAAAAATTTACTTTATTAATGATAAATATAACAGTTTTTTGTATTTTGTCTGTAGCTCAACGGATAACAGAGATATTGACAAAAAAACCAAAAATATATCAAGGCTGCTCAACTCAGTCCAGGTGTTAATATAAGACGCCTATCCCGGCGGTTAGGAGTTTCCCAGTCTATGGTGTGGAGGACTCTCACATAGCAACATGTTTCCTTACCATCATCAAAAAGTGCAAAATCTTCAACCAAGAGATCCTCCTCTTGATTTGGAATATTGCAATTGGTTGAATATGAACCACCGAATGCTAAGATTAATTTTATTTACGGATGAAGCTCAATTTACTCGGGATGGCATCAATACCCTTTGTAACCAACACACTTGGACAGAAGTCAATCCACACAACACAATCGAATGTAATTTTCAATACCGATTTAGTATAAATGTAGGATGTGCTCTAATTTATGATCAACTAATAGGATAGTTCATTTTCGCAGGACATTTAAACTCAAACATTTAGAATTTCTGAGCGAACAATTTCCAATGTTATTACAAGATGTTCCATTAGCAACAAGGTACTGCATATACTTTCAGCACAACAGAACGCCTGCCCACTTCTCAAGTGCTGTATCAGCATATTTAAACGAGCAATTACCCAAGCGATGGATTAGCCACGGCGGACCTCACTCCTGGCCGCTAGATTTTTGTATGTGGGGTTGGCTGAAAAGTATTGTGTACAAGAAAAAAGTTAATACACGAGAAGAGTTAATGGCTCGTATTATAGATGCCACCACAGTAATCAAGGATAGATGTGCAGGATTGAGGAGAGCAAAGATAACAATTCGAAGGTGAGCTGCAAAATGTATTGAAGTAGGACATATTTTCTAACATTTACTTATTAAATTAGGAAATGATTGTTATTTATTTTATTGCTGTATTAATCGAATGTTAGATTTATTTTGTTTGATAAACAAATATTTTGTTTCTGGAGTAATTCTGGGTATTGTTGACAATTACATTTTTCATTCTTTGCCAATATCTCGTTATGTATTGAGTTAGACAAAAAAAAAAACTTATGTTTATCATTTAACAAATTACATTTTTTATAAGGTTAGCGAATTTTGAACTATATGACATAAATTTTAAACGGCCGCCATTTTGAAAATATTCAAAAGAAGGTTCTGGTTTATAGTAGAGTGATAAAAGGTTACGCAAAAAATATGTATACAAAGTTTGAGCTCAATATCTTTTTTACTTTAAAAAATATTAGTTATTTTAAAGAAAAAAAAGTGTCGGATAACTCGAAAACAAATCGTTTCCGGACTAATGTTTATATGAACTTTTTTTCATTATTTTTGCTAGTGGAATCAGCTCAGAATACCACACAATATTCAAGTAAATATCTTAAATGGAGGCTCTTTTCATAGAACTTCATAAAACACAGTTTTTGAGCTATTACATTATTTTATTTTAACAGCTAATTTGTTAATTTGAAAAACAGCTGTTATGTTTGTTATGATGAATTGTTGAGTAGTTTTTTAAAATGTACTACATGAAACAGATGTGTTCATTTCTAACCTCTTTTTGTTGTTTTAATCATGGCTTTTTTAATAGAGTTTAAAGTAAAATGCCGTCCATGGCTATTACATTTAATAATGACCTTTAAGCAAGAAGAAGATTCCATACTATCAATACAAATGAACTAAAGAGAATTTATTATTGAAAATTAAATTCTCAAGATCCCACAACACTTTAATTCAACGGTATCATCATGGTAGATGGTTTTCAATTTGAATAGCGATCACTGTTTCTTATTTGATATTGTTGATTATTGTTACTAACTTAAAAGTCAATAAAATTAGTAAAATTTTTTATGTAATAATATATAGTTAATAAAGGTAAAATAATCTAATTGCCACAAAACCGTGTTTTATTTTAAACAGCCGCCATATTGTTTGCAAGCAAGATATATATTTGAACCTTCTGTGGTATACTTTTATACATATCTGCAACGTTCATGTAAAACCTTTCATGGAATGTATTGTGTATTCCATGTACCAACTGATTCTGTAAATTACACAGAAGATAAATACCAGATAATACTATACTTTATATTGAAGATTACTATCAACTAATAATTACAAAACATTTACCTGTGTTACAGCACAAAATATGTGAGCATCATCTTGCTGGAAGCGTCGTACACGAGTCAGACCTGTGAGTGCTCCTGAGAGTTCATTACGATGCAAGACACCAAAATCTGCCATCCTTAATGGAAGTTCTCGCCATGAACGAGGCCGATGGTCAAATATTAAACTGCAATTGTTATAAAAACTGCTTTACATATCATTTAAAAACAGTATATACAGTCCTGTAACAAAGGCAACTAAAAAAATTAAGACTTTGAGATATAATTAAAATTTAGATAGTTTCAACACACTTTCTACCTATACACAATATATTATTTTTTACAATTTAAATTATAGTTAGCTTACCAATGACCAGGGCAATTCATGGGTTTCAGCGCAAACATTTCTTTCTCAACATCAAAGGAAAACATGTTGTCCTGTACAAAACAAGATAGATTCATTAAAAGAATAATTGCATACAAATTAATAAAATTACTGATACAACATTCAATATTTACAGGGTGATTCAATAAATATTTCACTACTTTTGTTTATCCCTATCTGTTGATTTCCATTTTCTAGGCCTAGGCTTTTTCAACATGAAAGGGTGGAACACTTGTCATCATTTTCACTCACTTTCTTCCATAGGGTAATCTTTGTCATTGTTTACACTAAATATATCACTTACATTGTCATCTGACAACAAATTAAATTAAGAGAATGCAGAGTAGACATCATTTTATGTAACAACTGAGAGTTAATAATAAACAGTTGGAACAACACAAAAATAATAGATCTATAAAAATCGTGTGTTTCTTCTAAGGATGCACAAATAGTTCCGTTTGTTACTAACAGATGTCATGCAAATACTCTCAAAGTTATTCAAAAAGATATGACTTCATTCGTTTGGAGTACACAGCAGATAAAGAATGAAATTATATTAATTTTAGTTTTGGCCCGCGGCTCATTTGAGCCGTAGAAGGCATTAACGGTTGACAGACAACTGTAAAAAACTCTGATATTGCAACTCGACATTAGGGTTACTTAAAATCATCCTACCGAAATAAATGTTATACCATTGTAAAGCTGATGTTTCGTAGATGTGTATACATGTAATCAAAAGTTCATAAAACGCTATAAAAATATTTAATTAATTGGTAAAGTTTGGTGTGTTTTACTCGTAAAAATGGTGACTCGCCAACTCGCATTATAATATAAGCGTCCTACTTTGTGTAAAGGTCAGGAACTGTAAATTATTTCAAATAAATGTGCAATTGTACTGTTTTTAGTACAAATCTTTACCTATCCAACAGAGTTCGCCACATGTATATAACTTTTATAGTATTCAATCTATTAATTAATTACGACAAAAACTCATTTTACAGATATATTCAACAAAAAAAAAGTTGTTTTCTTCAACTCAACCTTTAGCCTAGTAAATGGAGTCGTAGAGAAATGATATATACACCATTGAAAAGCTCGTGTTTCAATCTTTCAAAGCTGTCTAACCTGAATTTCATAGAGAGAACAGAAAAGACAGAAATATTTCTTGTAGTTCGACAATTTCGCGAAAGGGGGCACCATGTTACGGCAAAAGTTAATGCCAATTCCAGGGTTAATTGTGAGTAGTACCGTGTGAGGGCGCAGTGAATACGATTAATTTTTTACAGCAATCTAAGGGGTAAAATTGATTGTGGGCCATCGTGTATAAAACCATAATACTAATTTATTAATTAAAAACATATCCTACCAACTTACAGCATAATGGTCCCAATGTCCAGAAGTTTGCCACAGCTTAGCATTATAAATATTAGGTGTGACCACTTCTTGGAAACCTCTCTTCCTATATTCTGATCTTATAAATTCTATCAACTTGTTATACACATAAGCACCCTTAGGTTGGAAGAAGCAGGACCCTGGACTCAGCTCATGGAAGAAGTACAACTCTTGTTCCTGTACAAAGGACGATAAAACATCAAGATTATGTACCATTTCAATTGTATAATTTACATAGTCCGTCAGCTAATAATCTACACTGGCTATATTTGGGACTATAATATACACATAACATGCAACTAAAATACACATAACAAGTAAAAAGCTATTTTTATCATTACTAACAGTCTGTTTGAGCTTAGTGCATTTTATTACTTTGAAATCAAGTGTTTCTTGTGTCAACCTCAGCTGTAAGTTCCTATTGGCTAAATACGAAGAAGTTTCTGTGTTCTACACAGTGTTATTGTTGTGTTTTAGAATGATAAAAGTGAATTGTTCCGTTTAAATTGTGTAAAGATTTTTCTGTTATTTTGTTGGTATGTTTTAGTTTTTGAAAGATAAGTGAATATGTGTTTTATCAGCTAATATTTTTGTAGGTTAGTTTTGTGATTACTTTTATTTATTATTACTTGTAAATACTTTTAATACTTTTTTAATAAGCGTTTTTAGTGGCTCATGTTAAAATTGTAATATAAATATTTAAATGAACAGTTGCAAGCGCTTACTAAAACACTTCTAAAAGTAGCTCAGCAGACATTATTCCTTACTAAAATCTCCAGTGTTTACTAAAATTCATAAACTTGTCAGTTTTACTTTACTCTTCATTCTACAAATACTTTGTATTGATTAAAGGCTTGTTTAAAGGCAATATATAAACACTACTCAGTAAAATCCATAATCAGTAAATCCATGAAACAAAGATGCACAATGCAAATAATAAGATGATTATTTAATTCCACAAAACAGCTTTAATTGCGACATATGTTATAAAATGTATATAAAATAAACATATGTCGCAATTTAAGCTGTTTTGTGAAATTAAATAATCATCTCATTATTTCCATTATCGTGGAATTCCATCATGTACCGACTGTTGTAACATTAAATTATATTAAAGATGCACAATGCAAATATGTATTTTTGAAGTAGAAATATTATTCAAATATAATATTGGTTAAATAGAAAACCTACACATAAATATACAATTATTTTATTGATTTTCATTTGCCAAAAAACAAGACCCATTGAAGATCAAATATATTTATTCCATATAAACAATGTTCAGCATAAAACATAAATAATCTGAATTTTTTTAATTATTCTCTCTTTAAATAAGTTAAAAAAAAAAAAAAATTTCAAATTAGATAAATCTAAGCCTATTTAAAAATTATGACAAAAAAAATCTAATAAAATTTAAAATCAACATTTGGATTATTAGAAACATGTTGATTTAGTTTCTCGTTTACTATGTGCACGTAAGAGTCACCTTTGTGCTAGATTTTTTAGAAATTCTATCACAAAAATACTGTAACTCCAACAACACCCTTGCTAAAATCTGGCCTTTGAATAATACTCAGATTCAAACTGTATTTAAAAATTTTATAACAGGGTTAATATAAGAAATGTTTATTGCTTAACATTAATAAAATAATATGGCCTATGATATTGCAGTAATTCGTGTAATTTGAAATAAAAATTTGTAAAAACCTTTAGGAAATCTAAGGTGGCAACTTTTAACTATTTATTTGATTAAATATTATTAAAACTCAAAATTTTTATAAAAATGTAAAATGAATTAATAAAATAAGTGATTTATACAAATTTTTAATATGTGCAATTTGTGTATTTTATATATTAAAACTAAAATATTAAATAATCACAAAGATATTTGATTGATTTTCAGTTGTCGCAAAACAAGACCCTTTGAATAAAAACTAAAACTTCACAGACTCAGCACATGAAGATAACAACTTAAAAGTACGAAATTTAGATTTTTTTATGACTTTGATTTTAGTTTTCTTTACGGAATAAAATTATAAAATTACGACAATCAACATACCTTTCCAATTTTTCGATGATCCCTTTTCGCAGCTTCTTCTTGGAACTTTTCCCATTCTTTCATCTGTTTGTTATCAGGAAATGAAATACCATACACTCTTTGCAAGGACTCGGCATCTGCCTTGCCTTCCCAGTAAGTAGCAGAGTTCTGTTAAGACACAAAATATGTATTACACTGGTAAAGATTTAGTTAATCACGAAATTTACATAAATAACTTTGTCATCATAATGCCTTTACCATTAGCTCTAAAAACCTGAATGAAAAGCTTAAAACTGGTTTTAAAAGCATAAATGAAATAAAATTATTTGACTGATATCTATCACATATCCTGGTTTCTCTTATTTTTCTCTGTGTGTGGTAGGAATTTGTAGTAAAATTGTTGAAACATGAACATTTTGATCCAACATGTACGAAAAATAGGAAGTACTTTTAATTTTCCATGTTCCAAAATAAACGTAAATATTTTTTTAAAAAAATTGAAGGGTATCAAATGAAACGTTTTCATTTTAGAATACAATAACAAGCTTGGAAGGAATGTAGGGTTTAGAGAATATATGTTTGAAAACTCTAAAACTTTACCTTTTCAAGTGGAGAAACGCTAAACTGACATAATATTAAATACCAGAAGGCCTTTAAAATGCATCTACAACAACTCTAAGTGTTTGGCTTATATTACTCAGTATTTTTAATTTTACCACTAGTTGATTATTTAAAAATTAAATTAAGGTTACAGTTAATATAAAATGTGGTTAGGTGGTTTCTAAACATAAAATACATGAATGCTATATTAATTTCACAACTGTAAATTTATACAACAGATAATTAAAAAATAAATGCATTAGTGTTTTAATAAATTTACAGATTATACTCTAAATCCTTATTTTCAACAGTTTTAAACAATTTAAATTTCAAAATTATTTTATAAATACCTTTGTAACTTTAATAGCTTTAACTTTGCCAGTATGTCGGATGTGAGGCCCTCGGCACAGATCTATTAACGGTCCACATCTGTAAACAGTGGTTGTAGGTGTGGTCACCTTATGGTTCAATATTCTCTGCTTAAACTCATTGTACTGCAAATATTACGAGCATAGTATTAAAATAAGTTAGGTGTGATAATAGTGCACAATTTTGTTGTATACTTCTATATAATGATACTTAAACAAATGTTAAGATTTAACTACAAAACTACACACCACTACTGAGAGATATATTTTTATTTTGTTATATTTCTTTTACAAGACTATATACACTAATTAAATACAAAAATAAAATAAAATAATTAACTCTTAAAATAACTAATAAATTAAGAGATAAATAAAAAAAAAAACAATTAAGAGAAAAAGGAAAAATACAATATTTTGAAACACTGTCCCCCTTAAAAAGTTCTGAAAAATTAGGCATTCTAGAGGTAACACTTTTTTACAGTTCTTAGTTACAGTCACTAAAATAAGCAAAATTACATGGTTAACAAAAAAATTTTTTTTTAAATAAAAAGTATAAAAATTTAAATGTGCACTTCAATTTTCCTTATTCCCCACAACTTCACACACTCATTTAATCCCTAAACAAAAACCCTCAATACATGCTAAACATCCTGCAACCCTAGCAACTAAATCTGAAATTTTATATGAAATTCCTTTAGTAAATTGAGTGATTTTAGATAATCAGGCAACTGATTAAAGAAAAAAAAATGAAACAATTTGAAATATTTCTTGAAAATTTCTAATTTAGACCTTGGAATTAGATAATTTGGATTTTACTAGTACATAAATAGTGTTTATAATAATTTATTTCTGCTTTTTAAATAATCTCAAGATCTTATATAAAATATATTTGAAACTTTAAAAAAAATATAAATATTTTAGAGATGTATAGAATGATCACAAAATTGGAGAGTCTGTAAATAAGATACAGACCATTTAAATATTATGTATATACAGTAATTCTTTTCTGAGAAACTATTATTAATTTTAAGTTAGTATACCTCTACGCCAACAAAAAATGCTCTAGACAGACTACAACAAACTAAAATAAAATGAAGTTAATACAAATATGAAGTAAAGCATACAATTTTCAAAAGCTCTTTCCAACTAAGATTTTTATCAATTTTAATACCTTAATATTTGATATTAACTTGATCTGTTAAGATACAATTTTGTAAGCAAATGTTATTAGAACCTACAATAATCATATTTTTAGAACAACTTATTTGTGAACGTATAATCATTTTTCAATTTATAAACAATATATTTAATTTTAACGCTTAAAAAAAAAAAAAAAACTATTTTGAAACCAAAAGACCAATCTAGGCTAATTCAAATTTTCTTGCATATCAGAATGTGATTGCAAATAATTATCAGAAACATAGTTTATAACGATATCAACAGAAAAAGCTGTCAAACTTTACTCCTAAAGAGACCATAATAGAAATTATTTGTATAAATTAAAAATAAAATTGACACAAGAAGAGACCCTTGAAGAGCATTACAGGTGATAAAATCTGGGTCACTAAATGTATCAGACTGTATTACACACTGAACTCTTCTATGTAAGTATTCGTTAGCAATTCCGTGTAGAAGTCTACCCAATTAATAATAGTATTAAAAGTTTTAGTAATATATAAAAACAAAGATAACATACCATTCACATCATCCAACAAAATCTAATCGAGGCTCTTCAGTAAATTTACCTTTTGGGAATCCAAATTTAATTATTTGTACAATTGTTAATTATAAATTGTGTACAAAATTTATATGAAAATGTGGCCCAGCCAAGGAGCCCACCAAACCAAAATTATAATAATTATAAATTAGGATGTAAAGGAATTCTAAATAATAAAATATGAATTGGCACTTGCGATTTTGTTGAGCAGTGCAAGATTACGTAGAAGGGGGGAGAGACGAGGAGTGGAGGGCTTGAACCAGCGAGCCGAGCGAGAGTCTGTTCCGAGAGCCGCGAGAAGGAAGACCGCTACGGGACGAGGTCAGTCCATTTTTCGGCCACGTGCTAGCTAAATTAAACAGTATGCTTTTCGGCCACTATTAAGGCTTTATCTTGCCGCTATGTCTATTTTATAAATTATAAATATTTCTGTAATATAATTTGGCGCTCAAATAAAATATAACATTTAATTTCACTTGCGTTGCGTGCGTTCATTAGCGCCCTAACCCGACTCCTTGGCCCATCCTGACAAGATTCGGCTAAAGTGTACGTGGTCTCCAGCCAGCCGGAGCTTCCAGCTGGTCAAAAGAAGTGGAGATGGTCACAAAAACTACAATTTATAATGTTTAAGAAAGTAAAATTCTTTATGACGGTTGTCTGTTATCAACTACATCAGCTTAAAGTAATGTTTTCCTTACTAAAAACATGATAATAAAAAATTAGTGTTTTCTACAAGCGATAGTCTGGATGTTTTTAAGCAAATCTATTACATCAGTTTATCTTCATATTTCGATAAGAAATTGTTAATATTACCAATGGTGGTATTGGTTAGTTTCATCTTGCTATTATACATAATTAAGACTAATAAGAAATTCCGGTATCTCACCTTAAACATTTCTAGTAAGTCTTCTTTCTTCACTTCCAGTCTTTCAAAGTTTTGTTTTTCTTTAACAATATTCTTTACTAAACCTTCCAATACTGGGAAGTCCAAGTTTGACACCTACAAAGAATAAATACATTTTAAATACAAAATTTAGTACATTAAACAAAACTTATACATGTCAATTCATTGAATAATACGCTATTAATAACATTTATTTTATTTCAAAGGTAAATTTACAAATATTTGCAAGTAAACTAGACAAAACGCACAGACAGAATAGAATTTTATTTAAAATGGTGACCAATGTTTTATTTGGGTCCTTTAAAGATCAACCATACATGCATTTTCACCTTACATTTTACAAATCAGCTAATGAATATCTGTGGGTCTAACATTCTTCTGTTTAAAAATCATAGAACAGACCAGACCATATTACAGAATCGAAAGGATTTTGAATAGAGTTGAACATTTTATGTGATCAAAACAAATTGACAACACACTCTGGTCTAGCTATAATGATATCTGTGAAAAGTTGATAAATCAGGGAGAGTACGATCCATGAGCAGAGATCTCGTGATATTTTGTTATTTAAGTTAATTATTATCTATTGTATTTTAAATTATTACTTAATGTCAAACAGGGTGTCGAAGTCGGACGGTACTCTTCCACGCAGTGTCACCTGGAAACTGCACTCTTCTAGTCTTGACTAGGAGGGTGCAGGCTAATGTACCGACGCCGCACAGCCTGGGTGGAGGTAATTAAATCTCTCTCTGTCCCAAGCAAGTACCTACACAGAGATGATAGGGAAGTGCGACCAGTGCAGGACATACATAGGCCTGGATAGGGGGATCCTCCCCCTTGCTGGGAAAGTGGGGCGCCCAGGTATACCCTGCTTGGGCGATACGGTGACCCTTGATGAAGGGGTGGCTGGTGATTGAGGTGAAGGCTCTTTGTGGAGGGTTGGATCCAACACATCACTTTGCGCTCTGGAGGCTTGGGTGAGCCGCGATCGGGTCTGGCAAGCCCAGATCAGGGGTTCTCACTATGCGAATGCGTAGTGGGGCAAGTGCAGTTGCTGTGAGTAGGCTTATTGAAGGAGGAACAACCCAGTTTCCATGGTCGGTTCTGGGAAGGTCCTCTGGATAGACAGCCGAGGGGCAGTGGCTGGGCTACGGAGAGCCTGAGTCGCGGGAGGACTTTGTCTGGCGAATGCCTCACCGAGGATGGTGAGAACGTTGCTCAGGACCCTAGATGGGGCAAAAACCCAATATACAACTTCATGGAAAATTCAAATAGACCAGAAGTGAACAGGCGGTCAGGTGCAGAGAGGGAATCTCCAGTTGAGAATGTCCTCAGTCTGCGCCTTGACGATGAAGAAATGCCACTGGAAGTCCCAATGGGTCAGGCCAGAAACATGGCAGAACAAGAGATGGTTGAAGCTCCAGTTGAGCAGGCTACCACTTCCTCAAGGGACAGTGGCGACAGGTCTGCTACGGCAGAAAGTCGATCCACTGTACCACCCTCTGAGGCAAGTACATCAGATGCAGATCTGAGTCAAACGGCATCCAGGATTAACCGGATGCACGTTGATAATCCAGCTAAGAAAGGCGCCGCCTTCTATCGTGAGAAGAAGAGGCGTCAAAAGGAGGAGAAGATGGCCGCGGGCACTTGGGTGGAACACCCGAAAGCTACTCCGATGAGCAGGGGAGCGGCTGCTGATGTAGGAACGCCAAAAAGGCAAAGGTCCGATGTCAGCAGTCCTTCAAGCTCTGGAGTCAACCAGGCACCGAAGAGACCCAGGAGGGGGTTGGAAATCTCATATGCAGATAGGCTAACTTCTTTCGGGGTTGCGGTGGTGCCTAAAGACTTTCCGGAAAGGTCACTCACTGAGGAGGACATCCTGGAGCTCTCGTCTGCTCTCATTGCGCAGATGAAGCCCCTCTCAGATGGATGTCTACCAGGCTTCAATGAGTCGCCTAGGCTGGAAAGCGGAGCTATGATACTGCAGTGCTGCAATCTAGAAACCAAGGGGTGGCTAGAGCAGGCTGTAGCCATATGCAATCCCTGGAAAGGGAACATCTTGGAGGTGGTGGACGCGAAAAAGGTGATTAACATTACCAAGGTTATCACCAGGTTTCCGCCCCCATTCGACAAGATGAAGGTGGAGGACGGACTGTCCAGGATCCAGCAACATGATCTCTCGATCTTGACAAAAGATTGGAGGATCATCAATGCTAGAACCACGGGCCCTCAGGGGAGAACAGTGGTTCTTGGTCTCAATGAGAAGGATTTGGAGATGCTCAAGAGGAGAAACCTCAGGGTTAAGCTCGAGCTTGGGCAGATCCAGTTCCAGATCATTGGTAAAAGAACTAGGGATGGTGCAGCCAATGAAGGTGCTGAAGGTGGTCCAGGCCAATCTTCAGCATAAAAAGGCGGCCAGCCTTAACCTAGCCAGCAGATTCAAGGCCGAAGGCATCGATGTGGCTCTGATCCAGGAGCCATGGGCGGTGAAAGGTAAGGTTCTGGGGCTGGGAGACTCTGGGGGCAGGCTGATGTACGATACTTCATCGGACGCTCCCAGAACATGCATATTAGTGAATAAGAATTTAAGTGTCTTTTTGCTAAATGAGTTCTGTTCCAGGGATCTGGTGGCAGCTAAGGTGAGATTGGAGGACCAAGAGGTGTGTGGAGAAATTACCATAGGCTCTGCATACTTCCCGTTCGACTTGGCCAATCCACCTCCAACTTACGAGTTTACACGCATTGTGGGAGAAGCGAAGAGGAAAGGTGAACACCTAGTCCTTGGAGTGGATTCCAATGCGCATAACCTTGCATGGGGCAGCTCCAACTGCAATGTAAGAGGTAAGTCTCTATTTGACTATTTGTCTAGTTCTAATTTAGATATAGTTAATGTAGGTAACAAACCGACCTTCATCAACAGAGTGAGGAGGGAGGTCATTGACATCACAGTCTGTACTGAACGTACTGCCCAACTCATCAAGGGTTGGAGGGTCTCGGTGGAGCCATCATTGGCAGATCACCAGCACATTCAATTCGAGATGAGGTGGAAGCAGAAGAGTGTCATCTGGTTCAGAAACCCCAAAAGGACGAACTGGGAAAAGTACAGGGAAGACTTGGGGCAGGCTGTTCAGGATATAGTGCCTGAAGTGAGGGGGATAGAGGAGTTGGAAGAAGTATCGGTGCAGCTGCAGGCTGCGGTGCAGGGTGCTTTTCAGGCCAACTGCCCCCTCACACAAAGGAAAAAACACGACACGGTAAGGTGGTGGAACAAGGACCTAGCAAAAATGAAGAGGGAGGTTAGAACTCTGTTCAAGGCCTCTAAACATCAAGGTTGCTGGGAACCCTATCACAAAAAACTTACTGAGTATAACTCAGCAATTCGGAAAGCCAAGCGGGATTCCTGGAGAAAGTACTGTGAAAGAGTGGAAGAGTGCTCTGAAACGGCTAGACTCCAGAAGATCCTGAGGGCTGAACATACCAATATGGTGGGCTCTCTGGAAAAACCAGATGGCTCGTATACGCAGTCCGGAAGGGAGACTCTGGAAGTACTCCTGGGATGTCACTTCCCGGATTGTGAGATAGAGGGAGGAAGTGATCCCTCCCTGTACACTAGGGCAAGTCCGCGTAGAGCGGACTGGAACTGCTCGAGGAGACTCATTAATGAGGATAAGGTGGACTGGGCCATTAGATCGTTCGAGACGCATAGGGCCCCGGGGCCGGACGGGATCACTCCCTTACTCCTCAAGGAGGGTTTGGAGGTGCTCAGGCCGGTTATCACGGGGGCTTTTCGAGCGAGCTTGGCGCTGCGCCATTTTCCAAGGAATTGGTCTGTGGCGAGGGTTGTCTTCGCTCCAAAGCCTGGAAGAGCGGGATATGCTCAGGCCAAGGCCTACAGACCAATTTGCCTAAACTCTTTCCTGCTAAAGGCTATGGAGAGAATTCTGGATGTTAACATCAGAGATAGCGTGCTTAGGAGTTCAGGCTTGCACGATAATCAATTTGCTTATAGACCAGGCAGGTCCACTGATGCTGCTCTACATCATATAGTAAGCAGAATAGAGGAAAGACTGGAAGCAAAGGAAATAGCTCTGGGGGCGTTTCTGGACATAGAGGGAGCCTTCAGTAACACTTCAATACAAAAAATGATTAGGGCTTTGGAGGATTGTGAAGTGAACAAGACTGTTGTAGGATGGGTATCTGCCATGCTGAACAACAGGTCAATCCAGGCTACTCTGTATGATGAAATCATCACGGTCAGAGCTAGACGTGGATGTGCTCAGGGAGGAGTCTTATCCCCCCTGTTATGGAACCTGGTAGTGGATAAGATCCTTAGGCGTTTAAACGAACAAGGATTCTACTCACAGGGATACGCTGATGATGTGGCCATCGTGGTTAGAGGTAGAGACATGAGTGTTGTTTGTGACCTTATGCAGGCTGCCTTTAACCAGGTGGAAAGGTGGTGTCTGGAGGAACAGTTATCTGTGAATCCTGTAAAAACTTCTCTCATTCCCTTCACAAGAAAAAGGAATCTGGGAGTGAGGTCGCTACCTAAGCTCTTTGGGCAGGAGGTAGCGTTGGAGAACCAGGTGAAGTACCTAGGTACTGTGTTAGATAAAAGGCTCACCTGGAACCCACAGATAGAACGGGTAGTAACCAGAGCCAAGTGTCTTATGTTTGCATGTAAGAGGGCTGTTGGTAAACAATGGGGTCTGCAACCCAAGGTGGTTATGTGGATTTACACCATGATTATTAGACCACTAATCTCCTATGCTGCGGTGGTTTGGTGGATTAAGACGCTACAAGGTGGGGTTGGAAGTAGAATGGATGGTCTCCAAAGGGTGGCCTGTTTGGCTATCACGGGGGCCATGGGGTCTACACCAACTGTTACCTTGAATGCACTTCTGGATCTCCCTCCCCTAGGGGTATATATTCAGGGACAGGCCAGGATGAGTGCATATAGACTACAGCAAACGGGGTGCTGGAGAAAGAGGTGGCCTGCAATTGGGCATTGCAGGATAAATCAAGTGGTCAACAGGGAAGTGTTAGACATGCCCTCAGATCACATGATACCTAAGGTTTCATTAGACAAGCCTTTTAAGACGAAGATCTTCTCTAGGGAAGAATGGGAGTCTGGAAGGAGGTTATACAACGAGCAAGATATAGTCTGGTTCACAGATGGCTCGAAAACAGAGATGGGTACAGGCGGTGGCATTAATGGGCTCAACCCAGAGAGGTCCATCGTACTGAGCCTAGGTAAGCATGCTACTGTTTTCCAAGCAGAAGTAGGTGCTATCTCTGAATGCATCAAGGAGAATCAAAGAATGAAATACATTGGTAAGAACATTCTGATTTTCACAGATAGTCAAGCTGCCATTAAGGCACTTAACACGACTAAGGTAAAGTCGAAGCAGGTATGGGACTGCATCTCATCATTGATAAAGCTTAGTCAGATGAACACGGTCACTGTTGGCTGGGTTCCTGGCCACTCAGGTATTGATGGTAATGAGAGAGCAGACGAACTAGCCAGGTCAGGCTCTGAATCCCCTTTCGTGGGCCCGGAACCGGTGCTCGGAATCTCTTATGGACATGCCAGGGCAGCGGTTGATACGTGGATGCGGGAGGGGATGAACAGGGTCTGGACGAATTCAACCACTAGTAGACTTGCTAAAAGGTTAATTAGACCAAGCAAGAAACATGCAGAACAACTCATCTCTCTCAGAAGGGATAACTTGAGGTGGGTGGTTGGTCTCTTAACGAGCCACTGTCACTTCAGAAAACACCTACACAGGATAGGAATTGCTGCAGATAATAAATGCAGGAAATGTGGTTCGGCTGAAGAGTCTGCAGAACACATTCTTTTAGAGTGTGAGGCGCTAGGACGAGCCAGGCTGTACTCTCTAGGCCCTCCGGGGAAAGAGATGGAAACCATCCTAGACAACCCTATCGGTAGTATCGGTTCCTTCATAAGGATGACGGGTATTACTGAATGGGTGTAGGAAGGAAATTGGGGCGGCAAAAGACCTTTAGGTTGACGCCGGCGAGGCCTCTGATGGAGGTTATCACAGCCCAGTTAAAAAAAAAAAAAAAAAAAAAAAAAAAAAAAAAAAAAAAAAAAAATGTCAAACAACACCAATATACTAAGTGGTTACCTGTTTATCAGAGATATGCATATCATAATAGAAACCAGAATCAATAGGTGGTCCATAGCATAGACATCCTCCATATACACGTTCTAAGGCTTCGCCTAGGATATGAGCTGAAGAGTGCCAGAATACCTGTTCAGCTGAAAATATAAACAAAAGCAATTTTTAAAAACTAATATTAAATAACACCACAGTTTTCATTACATTAGTTTCCTAAAGCGTAAGTTATAGCAAGTAAGCCCAGTTTAATATGAATGATTAAATTGTGTGTCAAATCCTGAGGGAAAAATATTTATTAAGTTGGACGTAGCACATGTATAGTGTACCAATCAATAAGAACGAGCTTCAGTTGTTTTAATTATCAAAATCAATAGTAGAGTTAAGGTAATGTGATTTTTCCTGAGTAAAGCAAATAGTATTTATTGTCCGATAAGTGCTCAATCCGGAATATCAAATCTTTTTGATTCTCATTTGAGAGATTAAGACAAGTATACAGTCTCATAATATAGAGTAGATAATGTCAGGAAAATAATTTAAACAATTAATAAAAGTTACAAAAATAAGAGTTTTGTGTTTTTTTAATATCTCTGGATTCAGTAAATGGATTTTACTGAAACTCGTGACAAAATGTTTATTACAAGTTTTCCTGGTTGTTAAAGGCAAAAGACCTCTCGGTTATCATCAACTTATAAAAAAAGGAAGAAAAAAAACTTTAAAATAAACTCCTAGCAATCAAATACTCTATTAGCATCATGGTTGGAAAATAACAAAAATTGGTCAAGAGACACCTAATAGGGAAGATGAAAGAGAAGGATCTTACCCAAGACTATTAAAGAATATTTGTCAATATGATAATCATATATCTTAAATTTGAAACTAAAATCAAACATGCATTTGTGCTCACATGTTTTATGGATACCTACCGTTTGCATACCATATAAATTATGAGGTATATTTTACCAAAATCCCTACTTAAAAAAAAGTCTTTATAATAGGAACCTCTAAACTTAGATCTACTACCAGTATTCGTCAAAATAAACAGTACTGAAATTGTAAGATATTATTTACATACTTTTACCAACATATACAAGTAAGAGGAAGCAAAATCAGTTAGACTCGGGTAAATAACATATTCAATATGACCTCCTTTCAGTTTTAGGCAACACTCGTACCGTTTTGAAGGTTTTGCATCATTTTGGTGAAAAGGGGTAGTTCATGCTACTTATACACATGGTTATTTTTTCCTGGAGTTGGGCGATGGTAGCTGGTGGGTCTTTATGGAAAATCTTCCCCTTCAACATTCCCCAGACGTAGGCGTCAGGTGGTGTAAGATCGGGGGTGTTATTTTGCTGCATACCATATATCAATTATATTTTTACATGGAAAATTAGGAGTAAAAAAATATTCACTACCAGTTTTGACCAATCAATCCGTTTAAACAGTAAGAAATTACTACTGACAGGCATAAGGCAGGCAGGTATTTTGCAATAAACAAATAAGAAAATACTTTTGAACGATAAAAACTCGATCTCAATTTCTTCCGTTCACTATAATACTTTCTTCCTAGTAAAAATTTATATAATAAATCAAATTTGTTACATATAATTTTATGTATCTAATTAAAAAAAAAAAGTTTAGTAATAGTTAATGAGTTAAGAGCAAACATCAAGGAAGTAGATAAAATTCATAGAGAAAGAGTATCAATTAAGCATCTAAATGTAACACAAACACCTTAATGATTTTCACACGAATAATACTCTAATTAACACCACTTGGATTGGAATCAACTGTACACACAGATGTATATTATTATAGAACAAGGTATAGCTTTGCGACCTGCTTTATGAAAGAGTAACAGTTGAAATGTACTTTTGAAAATCTTTCTTTAAAAACAATGTTGTAATAATTAGAAACAATCGCATTTCCTAATGTTCACTCGAGTTTTTTAAAACTCACCCTTATTAAATTATTTTATTATTGAAATAACAATACTGTTTTAAATGAAATGGACGTAACCCTTTCTATTTGGATGGCCTATATGCTACATTTGAATGAAATCTGACTACAATTATGACTACAAAAAAGGTTTACAAGTTATTTTGTTCTAATTTTAAAGTTACATGGTTAAAATTCCTCCCTGGTCCAGAATATAATGTAGAAGGCCCAAGGGCTATCTCAGAAACGAAGTGTATAGAGGAAATTTACTGGGATTAAACAAGCCCATCTGATTTTTCCAAGTTGAAAGCCATACAATATTTATTACTGGGACTTACTAGTGATAGGTCCTGTTGACTTGATCATTGCTCAGCAAGATATTACCTCAAGAAAATGAGATTGGTAGAACAAAATACTTATCGCTTCTGCTCCAATGGTAAAGTCGACTGAACACATTCTGTATAAGTATGAAGTGTTTAATGAATTTGGTGTGGCATTGTGCAAGATTTGATAAATACTGATCCCAAGCTCCTCAGGATTTCATGAGAAGCTGGGGTAACTTTCCAAAGATTCATAAAGATTATAGTGGAGAGAGAACTGTGAGGATCCTTCAACCCTAATTTTTTAAATGAATATTGTTGTATCATACAACGAGTGAGGTAGCAGCCACAAAGACCTTACAATGACTTATTGAATGAATTAAAATATCCAAGTAGTAAGTTATACTGTTCATATAATTATTAGTAATACAAATAGAATCACATACCTTCAGGATCATCAAATTTAAGAAGCTGAAGTTGACAAGAAGACTCCAATGGTCTGTCCAAGTCCCAAAGCTCTCCATTTATTTTGGCTATCACAGTGCTATCTGCCAAGCCTTGACTGTAACAAATCAAACCCAACATGATTACACAACCATACTTGCCAAGTTTGAATTTTTTTAAATACTGAGATTTATAATGATGCACTTTACTTTTAGTTGTTTTGAAATTTACACTTAAAATTGTATCAACATTTTTTAATGATACTTCCTGAACTCTAGCAGTTGTTTTTGTTTGAGCACAAACATATTTTTTAGCGATTTCATTATCTGGAAACATTTTGCAAAAAAGTGGGCCACTAAGAGGAATGTTATGTTCTAAAAGAAAATTTGTTAAGTAGTATTCTGCTTTTATAACATTGTTCTTTTCTTTTCCAACACTAAAATTAAGTTTCATATCTTTCTCAAAAGAATTAACATAAGACTAGTGTTTTTCTGTATCAATATGTTTCATTACGTCCCATCGACATCCATCTGAAACAGTAAAATCATGCTGACAAACACTTCAAAAGGCAAATGTATTGTCTTTTCTTGACTCTAAAATTGATGGAAATTCTTCCACAAAAGATTTTTCTTTTTTTAAAACACGATCGTATTTTCTATTAGCTATGATAATACACTACACAACACATTAACAATCCTATTATAATTAAACTTTCATTACACCAAAACTTTAACCAGAAAACATAACATTTTGTAATTGAAATTGTATAGTAGACATATCCATATTAAATGTTGAGCTTGACTTATGAGAAAAACTATACAGTATAACAAACACACAGAACACAATTCTCATAAAAAAATACGCCTAAGTATCAGACGCATTTCAACGACAAGGTCGTCCTCTTCAGTGATAAACCACAGTTGTGGTTTGGTTGGTGTAGCTAGTGTATCACTGAAGAGGACGACCTTGTCGTTAAAACGCGTCTGATACTTAGGCGTATTTTTTTATGAGAATTGTGTTCTGTGTGTTTGTTATACTGTATTGTATAGTAGGTTTCTTGGTTTTTTTTTGTTCACAGATCGGTGTTTAGATGTTAAAAATAGTCAACCGAGTTTATCTTTCTACAAATAGACACGACAGCAAACGAATCCATACAACAGTAAGTGGTCGACCTTGAGTCTACGTCCACTTCTGTGTACAATAACTAAGCTAATATGATAAAATAAACACAAAGTGTTTACTTAACCCAAAAAATACTTACTGAGTGCATCCAGCCTCGGCGCCGATTGCACGATGTTACGATGATTTCAAGGGCGGATTTGTGGTGCACAGGGGACTGGTTCTTCCATCATGACAACGCACCTGCCCATACCGTCCTGACTGTGAAGCATTTTTTGAGGAAAAATGGTATGACACCAATTGCTCACCCCCCCCCCCCTATTCACCAGATCTCGCTTCCTGCGACTTTTTTTTGTTCCCCCAACTCAAAAGGGATATGAAAGGTAAACGTTTTGAGAATGTGGAAGAGATGAAACAAAAATCGCTGGATGGACTAAAGAAAATTCCATTAAGTGAATATCAACAATGTTTTGAACAATGGAAGAAATGATTAGAGAAGTGCATTGCAGTTAATAATTACTTTGATGGTGACCAAAATTTGGTATAAAAATAAAGGAGTTATGACCAAATTCCTGTTTTTTTTGGGTCCCCTCGTACATTGAATTTATCTGTCATTAAACATTTTTTATCTGGTATGGTTTTGGAGTAAGTATGTTAGGAATCAAAAATGAAGTTAACATTTTTCTGAAAAATCCCTAAAAAAATTATTTTTGTTTTAAGATATACAAAAGTTTTGGAATGTATAAGAATAAATGTTGATAAAAAATAAAATTATTTTTGAAATGTTAATATGTAAAAAAATTGCTTTTACAATGATATATATTATACTTTTCAACAAAATAATATCTACTAAGATAAAAGTTGAAATGAAAAAAAAAAAATGTGATTTTTAGCTTGTAAAAACGTGTTAAAATTCTTAATTATGTTTAATTTTTATATATTAAAAACTAACACATAGAAAGATTTGGAAAGCACTGATCTAAAGAGAAAGATATGATCTATAGAATGTGTTATGGTAGATATGTTTGACAGAATTATAGATTTGGAAATATTAGAGAAATAAAGACGTTATTTCTGCTCAGTTCAAATCTTTGATGTTACACATCAAAAAATTCAACTTTACCAATTTTAAAAATATCATTTATAATGTTTTATGATTTTTTTTGTGTGATTGTGCATCTATGGAACATTAGCTTTCCAAAGGTATTTTATTTATTGCAATAGGACCATTATAAGTTGGCAAAATGATAAATTGCAAAAGTGTTGATTTACAACACTGTCCACTGCCGCTACTGTTCGGAACACTAAGTGTTCAGGAGGCCACTGCTGCTACTGTTCAGGAGGCGGTTTGAGGGTTAAGAAACAAAACAATTGACTAAATATTTTACTGGGAAAAATATCTAACTGCAACTAACTAAAATGCTTTTATTCTTTTTCTTACTGAAATTTTTTGTTATAAGTTAAATTTGGTTAAAATACAGAGAAATTGATTGCAAATACAGAACGCCGGAGATTGCTTTCAAAATACGGAGTTCCGTCCTAAATACGGAGAACTGGCAAGATTGGTCATTATGTCTACTGAACTATTGCAAACAAAATTTCTTTAATAATTCTATGATGCTTTGTAAATTAACCATACATTATCTGAAAACTCTAGTGAAATATAATGGTATTGATTTGATTACATTCTTCCACTACTCCTAGCATTGTCTTAATTTTTGCTGAAGCATTTCGGAAGAACTTTTGTTGTTTTCATATGCTTCGTCCCGTAAAGTATGTAAGTACAGTGGAGTCCCAGTTATCTGCCATAAACGGGCCGGCGGAAGGGTGGATAAGCTAAAATGGCGGATAATAGGGAGGGTTGAGTAAAACACAAATGGATTACACAATTAACGTTTGTTATTTATTTAGTAAACAAAAATAATGTATAGATGTAATACATTAGAAAAATCACACATTATTATGGCATAAAATTACGAAAGAGTAACTTAAGAAACATGAAGAAGAAATGCAGTATAGGCACTAAACATTATAAAACGTAGGCTTACAATTACTGTACCGTACAATAATGAGAAGATATATAGGCCTGTTGTAGTAATATCATTGTACAGTATTAAACTTACAGTATATTTACAAGTATTTTTTTAAATCCCGATTGTTTGGCGGATAAAACGGAATGGCGGATAACTGAAGGGCGGATGGCCGAGATTAGACTGTACACCAAGGAGACTTCGCTTCAATAAATCTAACTACAGTCATGTCGGTTACTCATCCTCAAGGATCCTAATAGAGTTCTTTGATATGACCTCTCTCATAGACAAAAAAAAAGTGTTTATAAGACTTTGACAAAAAGCTACTGCTACCATTCGGTTCAATGTCGTCACTGCTATCAAGGGACAAAACGAAGACCAACCAGCTCACCCTCACCTTTCAAGCTTTAGTATAGCCTCAGCCTAAAGATTACTTACACCGAATTAGCAAGTTGAGAATCTTATTGAAACATCTGGAAGGTATAGAAAAGTAACTGGTGTTTCAATGAATACCTGCTCATTGCAGTTTAGAAGATAATGAAATAGATCACATAGGAAAATTGGTGTACCGGATATTATTAGTACAAACCTAACTATATTCTTTATACCACTGCAAAATTTTAGTTACAAGAGGAATCCAGAAGGAATAGACAGAACAAACAACAGGAGAAGATAATTATCATAAATTCATTCTACGCCATCAGATCCAGCCATTTATCATGGGGTGCTGTGCCCAATAGTTAGTAAAAGAACCGAGCATATTGTAACACAACATTATTTACATTGTTTCAACATCAGTAACTTTCCTAGCTGCCAGGTTTGAAAAACACGAGCTCAACATACTGTTGCCCAACATTAAGCTCGGCGGACAAATCCTTGAGAGGATTTGGTGGCCAATGGATAAATGTATAACATTTTGCCAAGGAGAAAATTTTGGGCATGCGCATTGGCAACATACATTGGACATAAGGTCATCGATGTTGTTTAATTCTGGAAGCCTGAAGTAAGAAATAAATTATATAGCCTCCACTCATTTCGCTCGTGTCTTTGACAACTCTAATAGGACATAGGTGATTCACATTTAAATCTGTATATACTTGAAACACATAGACATATTTAAATGAAGTAGTTATTACCTTATCCCCTTCGCAACATCATAGGGTGTAGTCCTCCACGATTGGCCAGAAATTTCCTTTCCATCAGGCAGTGTAACAGTTATTGCTTCAGGAACTTTACTTGCAATGGTAGCATCGTATTCTGCTTTTAGTTTGTCCCACATGGATATACGTTCCTAAACAAAAGTTATTTCTAATCATCTTTAACAAAACTAGTTTTAAGATATTTAATATAGTTGTCTTTTGACTTGTGTAATTATTATGGCTTGATGGATCTGATAATTGAGCTTTATATTTGTACAAAGATTATAAATGTCATAAATAAAATTAAAACAATTACAGTACTATAAATAATTTGATGCAATATCAAATTAATGTCAAAACTAGTTTTAAAAATTATAAATTAATTATAAAAAATACTAAATTATAATATAAATAACAAACCAGTCCACATTGTTGGATTCAAATTGTCATTTTTAGCATAAACAATATTTCGTGTTGTAAAGTTATATTTTAAAACACTTTTGTTCTTGTAAATTTTATATTTTTGCCTCCTTTATGCCTTGTGAACCCCTATTTTCCCAATTACTTTTCAATATAACAGATATAATATTGAAATCATTTTATTTTTTCACCTTGTTGTTTTACTGCTAAATATTTGGGTATGACCCTGGATGTAAAGCTCAAGTGGAAGGAGCATGTGAAAAAGAAAAAAGAGGAACTGAACATCAAGTATCGAAACCTTTACTGGCTGCTCGGACGTAACTCCGGACTGTCGATTGGAAACAAAATCTTGCTTTATAAACAAATTTTGAAGCCAGTGTGGAAGTATGGCATTCAATTATGGGGCTGTACAAAGAACACAAATGCTCAGATGATTCAAAAATTTTAGAACAAAGTACTGCGAGGAATGGTCAATGCGCCATGGTACGTAAGAAATAAAGATCTCCATCGTGACCTGCGAATTGGCCTGGTAACGGAGGAGATGAAGAGGTATGCATGTGGACATGACATGCGATTGCGGAAGCATGTAAATCCTGCCATGCTAAGTGTACTAAACGTAGGCGGTGACATCCGTCGCCTTAGCAGAAAGAAGCCTCATGATCTAATGGCTTAATGTAGCGGAGAGTATTTAGCTATTAATTCTCTCATACACAGCGACTCTTTGTAAGAAAATAAAATCGTTTGTCGGTCTGGTGGACTGGTTATGATAACCGGGGGTGTTTTTAGTGGGTGAAAATCCCACACTACCATTGCGTGCAATGGTGTCTTTTTGAAGATTTTCACCTCCACAAAAAAAAAACCTTGTTGTTTTAAGACAAAATAATCTCTCAGTCATCATCGTCTTTAAAAGAAGGAAGAAACAAACATAAAATAAAGACCCCCCCCCCAGCCATTGAATACTCTAATATCGTAGGGGTCACAAGAAAACAAGGGGAACCTGATAGGAAAGATGAAAGAGAAGGATCTAACGCAAGACTACAGAAAAAAAGGTGTAGAACCAGCTAGGACCTCGGGATTGCTAAGCTCGTACCCTACTTAAGTGAGCCTCTGAGGAGCTGAAACATTTTTATATTTTTACAATGTATGTCATCTAAATTTTCGATTAAAATTGAATTACACAATAAAAATCATCATTTAAAAAACAAATTTATCCCTCGACCCTTAGGGATGAACCATGTTCTGTCCATATTTAGATCTAAAATTTTGGTAAACCCAGATCCACGAATTTAACAAGATTTAACTATTTACAATTGAAGTACAAGTGGCAAAACAAGTCAATGACTTAGAACTTGTCAAAAATCATTTCTTAAGATGATATAAAACTTAATGATTTAATATATCTTTTTAACCTTGGTGTGAGTATGTTTTGTAAAACACCAAATATGTACAAAAATATAAGCGACTTATTTATGTAGATACGGGAGTACCAAAATTGTAAAAAGCCCGAGCTTATATCTTACCATACTTTCATTGCAAAAGTCCATTCTAATTTTTAAATGAAATTTTTTAGATACAATAATAGTTTTTATTGTTTATTTTAAAGTTTTAATTTTTATATAAAACTGATGTTGGCACGAAAGATAATTATTTGAACATGTTAACTAACCTTAATATAGGATGGCCAGGGATTTAATTCTGCTATCCCACTTTTATCACCTGAAGGAGCATTCTTCTTCTCCTTCTTTTCTTTCATTTTTGGTGCCTAAAAAAATAAAAAATGTGATTAGTCTACACAAAATCATTCAATATATAAGTAAATAAGAAATAGTTGGCAAAATATTACATTGTCTTACAGAAAATCTATAAAGTGTTGTTAAAATATAATAAAACTAGATTACTTCTATTTCCACCTTATAATAATCCATTGACAAATTTGTGACGTTTGTGGAGAACATGCAATGAGGGATTCAATGTTACGTTGATGAATGTGACTTAATTTTCAAAAAAAAATTCATATTCACTATTTCATGAAATGTTTCAAAACTGCAGTATTGGAAATTGTGTGCACGTTGGGTGCTGAGGATGGCTACGGACAAGGCAGTCTATTGGTCTTTCAGACAAGATACAGAGAATAAATTGACAATTTCTTGAGTTGAATAGTCCCTGGGGACATGATATGGGTATCTCACACAACCCTTGAATTGAAGTGATAGACCATGGAGTGGATACACACTTATTCACCATCAAGGATATTTAATTTTAATTCAAGCAGACGTTTACCACTTGAAACCTATTATGTGCAAAAGTGTTTGAAACAATCAAGTACCGGTAGTTTTATTTGTGGACTTTTCCTCAAAGCTCCACAATCAATGCAGGGATCGATTACGAAACACTTAAAAAATTGTATCATGCAATCCAAAATAACCAATGTGATAAGCTTACTCGGGAGAGTTTACTCATTTATAACAATGCCTGCCCACATACTGCTGATAAAAACAATTTGATCTCCTCCCCCCCTCCCTTCTATAGGTGAAACCTCATACCAAGTGATTTTTATATGTTACAAACATCCAAAACCATTCATTACTGGCTACACACTTTGCACAAAAACAACAAGGTGAAACAAACCATTGTCATCACAGATAGCATTTTTCTAAAATGAAGGATACAATAAGGTGCCTTGCTATGACAAATGTTGCAACAATGGCGGAAACTATATCTGAAAAAGAACTATGTCAGAGAAGGATAATGATGGGAAACAGACTATATTTTGCAAATCTAGAGCCGTTAAAGTCTCAGCTGATGTCTCACGCAACAAAAATGAAAATTAACAAGACCAGTCACTATATATGAGTCAGAGGCATGGTATTTGTAAGTGAATGACGTTATTGTTGGAAACTAAGAATTGTTGAGAAAAAAATTGTCCAAAGAATCTATGGTATTGTTTTCAGGGAAAATGTTTGATGTATATGCAGTAACAGTGAAATTTAAGAGATACTGAATCAGTGAGACATTGTCTGATTTATTAAGGCTCAAAAACTATGTTGGATAGACATGTCGTAAGAATGGTTGATGAACAAAGAAACGTTATAGGACCAGAAACGAAAATAAGATAGAAACATGGAAGGAAGAGAAATAGATGAACCCGCGTAGAATGGGAATGAATACATGGAGACATGTTGTGGGAGAACGGAACTGACAGAAAGTTGTCATTGTAGAAAGCAGGACTCACCTCAAGTTGTAGTGCCGAATAGTAAGTATGTCTGAAAATAGTGCATGGTGAGTATACAACAAGGAGCAATAAAATGGTTTAAAAGTAACTGTTGTTTATCCTTAGACTTCAGAACTTATTTTCTGGTTATCTCTCGTAATTTTAATAAAGTTAGTGATTTAAAAATGGTAAAAAATATAGGTTTTATAAGTTATTTTTCCATATTAGCCTATAATCAAAACAATTTCAAATTTAGTCTTGAATATTTTACTAAAAAACTGAAAGTGTGATTTGAGTTGAAATGTTTTTAACTCAATTTGTTTCATAAGGACAACCACGATATAAATGTCATAGTTGTATTACTAAATATATAAAAAAGACCATTCATTCGTAATTAATTACTCACAGAAGAAAAATCACAGGCCAACTGATACATTAAAATTACTATATAACCAGCTGTTAGGCACAGAATTTGATAAACTGAATAACTACCATATTGGTATTAAATAAACATATTTGTCATCATCTATAAAAAAAAAAGATTTAAGAGTTAGTCTAAAAGAGAAAGTGAACCATAAACGATAAATGGTTAATATATTAAAATCATTCAAAGCGATTTTAGGAACAAATTTTGGTGAAAAATGAAGGTTTATATACTAACCTAAACCTATGTTTCAAACTGCATGTAAAAGAAAATTACGGTTAACGAGTAAATTAGATAATAACCTAAATTAATACTGATTGTTATTGGACTGATTTAGATTTTATCTCAAATTACTCGTGAACTGAATTTTTCTTTTGTCAGATTTATCACTGATCATAGATCTTTATATTTTACCACAACTTGATAATAATAATTTGAGACAATTTCGAAATACTCAACCTTTTTGGAAATTGCCCTTAAATCATTTTTACTTTTTTTAACAACTAATTTGGGGGAAATAGTGATAAATACTTCTTAAGTAGGGATGTGTGATTAAGTTAGTAGGTTATAATGTGTGTGTGCCATTTATTATTGATGTGTGTGTAGAATAATACAAATCATTATTACTATGAGCTAACAGAGAGAAAAATAAAAGAGAGATATTTGTCAATAATCCTCCAATAAAGCATCTAAATTTCAGTTCAAAAGAATAAACACACATCCACGATATTCACTCTATGGCAACATTTAGATTTTTATTGTGATGGTTCAAAAAATTGATATTTAGTTTTTCATAGAAGTATCTGTGTGGTACCTTCAGAGCAACAAAGTGTTATTTGAAATTATGTCTGTGCAGTGCTAACACCCCAAATAAATAAACTGATTTGATTAAATTTGATATATGATCATATTATGGTCATCATATTTCTTGGATTTGTTCTTCATGACTCAAAATTTAAGGTAGTTAGAAACAAACATAGCAGTCTACGTCTTCCCAAAAATGCCAACAAAACATAAAACACTCTATTAATTTCATCAAAATTTTGTTGAATGACACAAACGAGTGTTCCAAATCGCATGTAAAAGAAAATTATGGTACATGAATAATTGAAAGCAAATAATTGACCACTTTAAAAACTCAATTTCAATCAAATATAATTTATACATTATTCATGTAGCCGCCAGGATTGCTGATTTGACTAAAGTTATGTAATTATTATAAATTAATTACCTTATTTTCTCTGTCTAAACAATCCTTATTATAATTAAGTTCCTTTTTGTAATTAAAAGGTTTAAAGGTATTTTTAATAGGCGAGTAATGAAACTATTATATGCTGCTAGTTTTTTGAGAAAAAGGGTGATATGAAGATGCGTGTAACGTTAAATCTGTCATTATAGGTTTTATGTATACTTTAAAGTTGTGGGTTTCGCCATGTTTGCCCGTGTGTGTGAAGTTTAAAGTTTTAATAATGTGTAGTGTTTGTTATTCATGTCTTGACAAGTAAAACATTTTTATGCTTGGAATGTCAAAAAGAATTAAAAGAATTTTTGTGATGATGGTGGTTTAATCTCACTGGAACCGATAATCTGGATAATAATAATAAGGATTGTTTAGACGGAGAAAATAAACTAATTAATTGATAACTTAAGTATAATTTATACTTATAATGAGTTTATGGCACAAGCAAAACAAAACTTAGGGCTCTATTTAAAATATAAAAACCAATATTTTTTTTTTGTTTAAATTTCAGAAGTTAATAAAGGCTGATCCTTCTCTACACCAACATATCTCACATACAAAGTATTTGGGCAAAAACTCACTGGTTATGTAAATGGGCCTGTTAGAAAATAGAGTAATTTTTTTGTTTTTGCTATATTTATATTCCTATATACTATTACTCTATTAGTAAATAATTTTCTGTATAACATATAATGGAAATCGTGTTTTATGCTTAGGTTTTGTACTTGTAACCTAAACAACTCCCAACACCCCGTATGAATTAAAACTAACCTTAAAAAAACGCTTTAGAAACATTTCACAAGATGATGATCACAATCTTAAAATTATACTAAAATTAAATACATACTATCCTATTACCTACATACTAGTTGACTCATTAGTTCTATATATTATTAGTCATAGAAGACACGCAACCTAAGCTATTGTTATCATTATTTCTAGAAAGAAAGATAAAGTCATAAATTTTTGGAATTATCAAAAGATAAAATGTTCTAGATTCACCTGAACTAATGTGCACATCTTAATAATTGTTATAATTGGACCAATCTATAACACAGAGAGAACCAAAAGTAACACAGATTAAATTGTTTCATTATATATATATGTTTGGACAGCATTGTTTCAATGGAGAGGAAAGACACATACTGTTTATAGACCGTCACTTGGAAGAACTAATACAAAATATATTTGGATATGTCTTCTTCAAGTTCCAGTTGTAGGCCAATGGAAATAAAAAATTAGAAATACGGTGATCCATTCATTGTTGTTTGTGAATGATCGTTTTATCCGGATGGAGGCTTAAATTTGAAGTTTCACTAAAGAAAATATCTAGCTTAGGAGAAGCAGGAAACGCAGAGGTGGTGGATTATTTTAAACCCTGTCAGTAGGGTTTGTGTGGATGTAGCAACTGAGGATGATGACACATTGAAACATAGTCTTAAATTTGTGTTGCACAAGTAAAGTGATTTTTTGTGGAAAGTTGTTTTAATTCATTTGGTTATGTTTTACAATTACAGTAAATTAGAGTGTTTTTATCTGTTCTACAAATTAGTTATTCTAATTTTAATATTTACACTTCCTAGACTATACCTAATTAAATTTTAAACTTGATACAACAACAGGTAGTACAAAAAATTGCCTCCCATAAATGCACCAAACTTCAAATTTTTGGAATTTCAAGTGCCTTATTTCAACTCCTAAACGGCTGGCTTTATCTAAAAATACCAAAGTATACAAATATTTTAAAATAACATAATCCATCCAAAACTACAATAAAAAAAATGGTGTTATTTGAAACAAGTTATTTGGCTCCCATATTGGAAAATTTTGATAACATATATATCCCATGGAAAAGGAAGGATTCAAAAAAGATTCCTCATTTAAAGTTTTTTGAATCTCTTGGAGTTTCAGAAATCCTAATCTTGAGTTGACCACACTCTATAATGTGTGTATAATATATATTATACAGGATGATCATTTTATTGTAGGTACCGGTACTTTGATATCTCGTAAACTATTGATCTTACGAAAAACTTTAAATGGGGGATTTACTTTTTCATAGAATTAAAAACTCATTTTGCAAACTTTGAAAATAGCCGCTTTTTACCAATATGGTAGCTAACTTTATTTTTTACTTCTTGTTTAAAGGCGAAAAACAATTCGGTTATCATCACCTTATAAAAAAAAGAACATAAAATAAAGCCCTGGAATACTCTAATAGCGTCCAGAAGAGAATAAGAGTTTGTCAAGAGATAGCTAATAGGAAAGATGAAAGAGAGGGATTTAAACCAAAACTACATGAAAAAAGGTATAGTTCAAGTTAAGTCTTCGGGTATGCCACACTCTCAATTAATATGATGAATAAGCCCCTGAGGGTATTATAAAATTCCTTAAGGAAACCCCCATTTTTTATGGTATTTTCAGATTTGACGGAATTTTGATTTTTTTTATTCTAGGTTATTTTTTTGATAAACCCTCTAAGGAGTTACAGGCATTTGATTTTACAACAATTTTAAGTTTGGTGCATTTTTGAGAGGTGATTTTCCTTATTTTTGATTGCTACGACAGACATAGTCAAGGAAGTGAACATACCAATGTAGGACTAAAATTAAAATAAATAACTTGTGAAACTTACAATAACTAGAGCTAAAATCTACTCTATAAGGATGTTTTTATCTGTTCCAAATATTAGTTATATTTTAATTTTAGTCCTACATTGGTATTTACACTTGCTGGAATATAACCTAATTAAATTTTTAGCTAGATATAACTAAGGAAAATACCAAAAATCCACCAAACTTCACTATTTTCGAAAGTTCAACCTCATTTAATTTCAAAACGAATCAGTTTATAAAAAACTTTTCAATAATTAAATCATTCTTAAAATTTGGTATAAAATCTAAAAACACCATTCCAAATAGAGGTTTATGTAAGGAATTTTAAAGCTAGCTGTCATATTATGTGATAGCAGGCATTTTCAAAATTGTTTAAAATTCCATGAAAAAAGAGATCTCCCATTCATAGTTTGTTATAGGATCAATAGTTTATGAGATAACGATAGTCCACACAATACAATGCTCTGTATACCAATTATCAAGGTAGAAATTGCCAATTAAAAAAAATCAATGATTCATAGGCCTAATCGGTGTACAGTTTATGCTATCTGTTATTAGATAAGATAAACTATTTTTATAAGAAGCTTATTTTTTCAATGTCTTGTTTACAAGTTTTAACAAAATAATATTTTACTTAGTTTCCGTATTTGAGCTAATTTATTTTCAAATTAATAACTTAATCAACTTAATAAGTTACACAAATTTATCATTTTTGTTCTTACAACTGTGATATTTTTAAAAATTATACATTTAAGATAAAAGCAATATATAGAGTATAAAGTACAGAATACTCCTAATATCTAGAGAATGGTAACCTTAAAGTTGGTTTATGGTTGGTAAATTACCTTTTAATTGTATTTTTTAAATTATAGACGGCCATCTTGAAACAGTCATTGTGAAACTAACATTAAAATTTAAATAGGGTAGGGATCATGTGATACATCATTCACTTCCGTTTTTATTTTCTAAAAACATTGCTACAATCCATTTTTTAATACTCATTTTCTTTCTAAAGATATCATTCATTGATCGAGGTGTTTGGACTTGGAGATAACCATTGTTCAGATACATGTACAGATGTAACAATGAATGGATACTGGCTTTCATTCATTATCAATGTTTGGTGCTGTTATCAATAGAATAGAGGGTGGTTTCTCCAGTATTTACTTTGTTCAAATTTACTTAATAAGATAAAATCAGGCCAGGCCACTTCGTTCTCAAAACTTATCAATAAGGCCAGGCTTAGAAAACTTATCAATAATAAAATGTATCAACAAACAAAAACATTATCAATAATAAAATGTATCAACAAACAAAAACATTATCAATAATAATTTTTATTATAAAATTTTTATTTTAAATTGCACTATTTCATTCTAAATTTTTTGTTATTGTCTTCCAAGTGCAAACACTCTTTAAATAGATAATATCTTGGAAATGAAATGGGGTGATAAAAAACCGATTGTAACAATGTTTTTAGATTATGAAACAATGTTAAACGATGAATCACATGACCGATTTCCTATTTCAATTTTTTTGTAAAGTTATTTTCACAATAGTTTCAAGATAACCACCAAATAATTCAAAAGTACAAGTGAAAGCTAATGTACTCTAACAAACCATACACCAACTTTAAAATTTTAATTTCTTACCGTTCTTGAGATATTAGGAGTATTCTAAACTTTATTTACATACTGTATATATAAATAATATAAACAAGAATTTCGTTCCCTTGTCTATATAACCTAAATTTAATTGTGTGAAAGTTATACAATATATTATACGCTAACGTGTTTCGACTTGCACCTTATATTAATCTGTCTCCAACTCACTATAATATGTTTCATGTATAGTAGGTATTACATATTTAATTCTTACGCCTAAAAACATTGCCTAAAATACACATTACCTTTATAAAAGTTTTGCTCTTTTGTATTTAGTTGTTTAATTTATTCAGTTATTGTTTGTGTGCATGTTAGAATGACAGGTTTTATATTATCATTATTGACAAATTTCATACCTCAAATTGTGAGGCCAATGTAATATATGTGTATAAATAAAAAACTAAACCAAAGAACTGCATCTATTAAGAGGAAAAAACAAGACACAAATACATTAAAATAAAACGGTAAGTTTATATGGTGAAATTACAATTTCACTAGGATAGTCGTGTTGAAAATTTCATTTGATTTACTTAGTCAATGCCAACTTAATATGAACAGGGTATAGTTAATTGCAATCAAGCTATTAGATGAAGGAGTATACACAGCATATAATTATCAAGTTTTATGAAGGTTTTTTCCTTCTACAATTTAACTAATCATTTTCAATCCTTTCATTACAGAAATTCAATCCGCAATAAGATTCATTACAGCGGCAGTAAAAACTACACCAGTAACAGCCATACAACTGTACACCAACAATCTGCTCATAGAAATATAAATTTAAAAACATACTGTTCCTAGCCTCCATGGACTACCATGGTCTTCATGTATGAATAGAGTTAAAACCAACAATTTGAAAACAAACAAATCCTCTTTCCCTCATCTATGAATTTCATGCTGAAAATCAACTTCCAACTGTTACATCAGTCCATTAGACACAAGGTATCCTGAAATAAGCAATAGAATTTCTCTTCTGGAAATGTAGATCTTAAAAAATTACTGGTTTCAAACAGCTCTTTTGAAACTTGCATTGGACACAATATAAAATTGGTATCCAGAAAGAACTGGGTGAGAATATATTTGGACAGATCGAAGGATGAAGAATAAAACTCTGGAGTAGGAATTTACTTCATACACTTCCTAGTAGACTGGAACAAAACTAGAAACAATCTCAAACACCCTCTTAAAATCAATTAATTAGAGCCACAAATTATTATTTTTAATGTTTTTTCTCACATTCTAAAGCACTAATCCATGCCATTCTGTCATACACAACAAACACAAACAAGACTTTTTTTTACGAGGGGGCGGATTAAGGTCAAAAACCATTGCAGTCATCATCGCCTTCACATACAAAGACACTCATGGGCATCCATCACATGATGTTCCGATAAACACACTCCAAAAATTGAACAGGTAACTTTACAGTGAACCCCACCACACATTGGAATTATTGGAAATGAAACAGACAACTCGACAAAGAAAAGTACAACACTCCATCAAACTATCCTTAAAAAAACTCTAAATAGAAACTACTCAATAACAGTCAAGAAAAGCAATGTAGACAAACTCTGGATAAATATATACATCAATTGGAAACAAACAAAAAACAAACCATGTAAGGTCCTCTGTAGCCTCCTTCCACTTCAGTACTGAACACGATTGCCTTACTGCATCACCTTAAACAAATAAATATCACCACCTCGGAAGAATGTACAATCTGCCATAAACCAAACACACGAATAGACAGGGAACATCTCCTACATTGCCAGGAACTCAACGTCGACCTAAAGAAGAAGAGGAATCTAAACCAACTCTACTAATAGCAGAAAGCTATCAGAAAGCTAATAACAGAAAGCTAAAAATCAGAGAGCCCAAACTTGACAAAGCAACAACTTTTTAATCTACTTGATGATAAATATTTGTCAAAGGGGAGTGTCTTTAATTGTGATAAATCATTTTGAGAAGGAATGGACATGTTGAAAATTAACTACCAACTTGGCGGCTAAGAACTGTGACCGTCTCCACTTCTTTTGACCAGCAGGAAGCTCCGGCTGGCTGGAGACCGCGTACACTTTAGCCGAATCTTGTCAGGATTGGCCAAGGAGTCGGGTTAGGGCGCTAATGAACGCACGCAACACAAGTGAAATTAAATGTTATATTTTATTTACTGCCGAATTAAAAGATTACAGAATTATTATAAGTTATAAAAAAGACATAACGGCAAGATAAAGCCTTAATAGTGGCCGAAAAGCAAACCGTTTAATTTAGCTAGCACGTGGCCGAAAATGGACTGACCTCGTCTCGTAGTGGTCGGAACAGACTCCCGCTCGGCTCGCTGGTTCAAACTCGTCACTCCCCCCCTTCTACGTCATATTGCTCTGCTCAACAAAATCGCAAGTGCCAATTCATATTTTATTATTTAAAATCCCTTTCCATTACATCCTAATTTATGCTTATTATAGTTTTGGTTTGGTGGGCTCCTTGGCTGGGCCACAGAACTTCTGTCGCATCTGAAAGGTTTTAAAATTGATGCTCATTATCTGTGCTAGTCATTGAATAACTGTTCTTAAACTGACAAATAGAATAGTTATACTGAAATGTAGGGCGGATTAAATAAATGACAGATATGTAGTTTTAAAAAGAATTAAGTCTATGTAAGATTGGAGCCATATCTCTTTGACTTTGGAGTACCTCTTGAAAGGTGTTACGAATCCTTACTCAACTTTTGAAACAAAGTAAAAATATTTGACAAATTTTATAACAAAATGTGATATGATATGGTTGTACTATTTCACTTCTGAATTTAAAAGAGCAAGTATTCATTGGGAACAAAGCAATTCTCCACTTCTAAGAAAAACAGAAACTAGTTCAAATTACTATAAAATGTTCTGTTTTTCCGGAATTTAGGAAGGTATTTTTGGCAAACAAATGACCCACCTATGTCAATTATTATCGCTGCTACTATTACATGGAGGAGATGTCAAAAATAACTTTTTCAGATTCCTTATAAAATGATAAAATCAATAAAAAACTAAAACAAAAACATATTAATTTCCATGATTAGGCTAACCATATTTATTGTACATTGGTAAAGTAAACTATATTATTATTTTTTAATTTTTTATTTAAACTAGCCCACTTTGTATCCTAAATTTTTCTCATAGATTTGAAAAATGTCACAATATTTTTTTTCTTTTATATAGGCTACGCAAGTTATGAGCTACAAATAATCTTCAATTTTATTATTAGAAACAAAATATTACTGTTAAACTATAAGTTAACTTGACTGTTTGGTAAAGGACTAATAAAAATAATTGTTTGGTTTTAGTGGGTTTTATAACAAAATTAGCAGAGTAACTGAATCTTTTTCATACCTCAATAACAGGCAAGATCTCAACTATATTAGGATTAAATGTAACAGATTTCTTGCTAAAATACTGATTGCAGTAAAACAAATTAGTTTTTAAATCAGACATGTCTCTTTTAAGCGATGAACAAATACTTTTAACTTCTTTAACGTCCCGACTACAGCTACGTATTTGAAGGCATTTGTTATGAAACATGGATGCAATATCGTCAATTTTATTTTTATTGTGCACAACAGCCCTTTCTAGTTCAACTTGATGATCTGCAAGCGAATCTAGACCTGATAAAATCATATCTAACTTCCAATCAATTCTTTTTCCTGCAGAATTTTCACAATCGTCCTTTGCGTCGGACATAACTTGAAGTACAAAATAATTTTACTACACTTCCACTTAACATTCACAACACTTTTTCTAACCACAATAAGAACACTGTAACTAAAACATTGAGTCTGATTAATTAGTAAGTGGATACGACAATCTTTTAACTCAACAATTTAATCTGCTATCAAAAATGTGATAGACATGCATTCATTTAGGATAACAAACTTAACAAATGACCCTTCTTCCCACTCTCAAATACACATAGATAATTTAATTTGAATCAAAAGGTCAAAAGAATTAACTATTACACTAACTTCTAAAAGGATCCTTTGTATTAACCGCTTTGATGTTTTGTTACTGAAAGGTTTTTCAGACAATAATATTTCTGTTTACATTTCATAGAATGTTTATTTATATTTTATATAGGCCAATATTTCTGTCTTCATATTTATGAGGACTAGCTGAATCTTATTATTTCAACAATAAATATTATTAAAAGATCAAAATATTAATAACATTAATAATTACTAGGTCAGACTAGTTTTTTTTTCTTTTTCTTAAAATGAACCTAAATGTAGATTAATTAAATATTATCAAATTACTGGGGGAGAGAGGTTATCTAAAACTTAAGAGACTATATATTTGGCACTCTACAAATTTAACTGAGGTCTAATCTAGTACTTACAAAATTGTCTTGCACGAAGGATGGGATTCAAAGAAACTATTTTACAATTTTTAAAAGTACACATTTTAGTTCCTTGCATTTCGGAGAAGTATAAGAAAAAACTGGTGATGCTTTCTGGGAGCCAATAATTTTTTTCCTTCAGATTTAATCATTTTTTCTGAAACTGTTTCAGTTATCCTTCATGAATATTTTACCGGATTTCATCATATTATATGGAACTACATATAAAATCAAAATTATTTAAGAAGTTTCATCAAAATTCGTTCAGTTATTCTTAAGTTAATGTGACAGATTAGAAGACATACAAAGAATTATACCCTCAGGTGCTCACTACAAGTGTGGACGTGACAATCCCGAGCAATCTTAGTTCCATCTACACCTTTTTTCGTGAAGTCTTGGATTGGATTCCTCTCCATCATCCGACCTTTATGTTATTAAATTATTCGAGGGCTAGGAATCTTTATTTTATATTCTTTTGTTCGATTTTTATAAAACAATGATGAGTGAAAGCTTATTTGTGCCTTTAAAAAAGCAACGGCCAAAACATACACGGAACTATAAGTATTGTTCTTTTTCTTTAAAAAAATATAGATCTATATTTTATAACAAAATTTATAATAAATGAATTTTCTATAAATAATTTACAAAAAAATGTTTTCTATTATTATTTTTTAACAAACTAAATCCACAGTAATTGAAATAATACACGTCTAATTCTTTTCTTTTTTCAATGTAGGTTTATGTGTAAGAAAGGTGATGATCATTTTCTTTTTGTAGATCATGAACCAATCTTACAAGATACACCAGTAAAAACATGTTTAGGAACTGGTCTGGTAAGAAACATTTATGCAAGCGATAAGATATAAAAGACTTTATACACTCCAAGATCTTCCTAAACGGGTCAGATGAAGGAAAAGTCAGGGGTTTATAGGGTTAGGGAAACAGGATCTAAATGTGATGGTAAGTATTATAGCAGGGTATTGTACGTTAACATCGCTCAATCATGAAAAGAAAGGTGATGATCATTTTCTTTTTGTAGATCATGAACCAATCTTACAAGATACACCAGTAAAAACATGTTTAGGAACTGGTCTGGTTATTTTAGGTTAGGTTATTGTACGTTAGATAACATCGCTCAATCATGACAAAGAAAGATCTTTTTGTTGGTGATTGGTGTGAGTTAAGGAAAATTTGAGATTTTTGTTAGGAAATCAATTCGTAAGGAAATCAACAGCATGATATAAGAAAAGCTTAGTATAGACATGTTGGTTGTTAAGGACTTATACGATATCACCACCCTTATCTTATAAGATATACAGAAAAAAAGAACAAAAAACAGATAAGTTTGATAGAGGGTAATAAATTGTTCATGAGGCGATAGGTAGAAAATGCTCATGAAATGTTATTAAAGTGACATAATGTTCTCTCTGCTATAGAATGGAATAGAATAGGTGGAAAGAAATGTCCAATTTCTTCTCAGACATAAATGGTGTGAATGAAGTGAACATTTTATAACAAATTTTGTTTAGATATAGGATATAGGATTACTGAAATCTTAAGAAACGTTCTTTAGTTTTTATTTTTAAATTAAGAGTTTTATAAAATTTTCGTTTTCTTGTTGTTTAAAGGCAAGAAACTTCTCATTCATCATCACCGTATTAAATAAGAAGAAAAGAACATAAAATAAAAACCCCTAGCTCTCAAAGACAGAAAAGAACAGAGAGGCTGAAGAGAAAGATGAAAGAACGAGATCTAACCCAAGACTACACGAAAAAAGATGTAGGATCCAACTAGGGTCATTCAGAATATCCATACACGCTATAACGAAGCCAATGAGGGTTTATACTAAACAATTTCACCTTTAAAAAAATCCAAATACTAATCTTGCATCAAGTTAATCAGCCAAATGTTTTGATAACTACTCTAAAGTTTATAAGGCAACATCAAAATTTATAACTCTTAGATATAAAACAAAATAAGCCTTTATATGCACAACATCTCTACAAATCCATATACATAGAAATGTTTAAATATGAAACTAGTCTTAAATTACTGAAACCAATCAAGTAGGTTATCATGTACTACAAATTTTAATATATGCATACTGTAAAAGACAAGTGCATGGACATAAAAAAACACATGCTTGAAAGATACAAAATAACTGCCAAATCAAGCTCTTGTTATTTATGAAGAAGCTCCCTAACAAATTAATATACATTTAGGAAAATAAAACTCTTTTAACATAGCCTGAGAAAAGTTATTATTTTCTGGAAACTTTTCTTTGGAATTTTGGAATTGTGGATACGGTAATAATTTTAATATGTATTGTTGTATATTTGTTTATTGTTTGATGTCTTGTTTCACTCACTAGGTGCAGTTTATTTTAAATATTATAAAAATGAATTGTTCTATCACAATATTAATATTAGTTTTAGAATTCGTAAAGGTTGAGTAATTACTTACATTTCATCGATCAAAATTTTTATTTTTACTTATTTATTATTTCTATTGTATTGTTTTATATGTGTTGACTAATTGCACACTTTATCATTTTATTATTATTGTATAATTAATTCATTGTATCATATAATAATGTAATTATTAATATTTGTATTATTTAAACCTTCAAACAATCACTTATTTTCAGATACTTCTGACTGCAGTTTCGACATTTCACGTTGGAGTCAGGCCGACAGTGGACGTATTATGCGACTCAACATGCTTATACATTTCAATGACGCAGAAATTGTGATTATTTTAAAGTTATGTATAAAGTTGTATAAATGAAAAGTTATGTGGTTTTGTTTACATATAGTGTGATTTAGTTTGTGTAATGTAAAAAACTTCATTTTTTACGTTAAAATGACAATGAAACTGCAGTCAGACGTATCTGAAAGTAAGTGATTGTTTGATGGTTAATGATGGTAAATAATACAAACATTAATAAATTAACAATCCAGGAAGTAGGAATCAAAAAAACATGAACAATGTAATTATGACCAAATCAATAACTACAACTAAAATCAATAAATTTTTAAAAAACTTCACATTTTTATTATTAAGCTCTTAAGTTAATGTGTAAGTGTATTTTACTGCCTTTCTTATCAAAATTAATTTTTCCAATTCGTATATGTTGGAATAACTCCATTCTCGAAAGTTTTATTTATATAATATGAAGAATATTTTACAAAAGAGTTATTCTGTGGCTTGATAAAACAAATAAAAACAATCATATTCCAACAAAAAACAGATTTTAGAAAAAATTCTAATAAAAATAATTAGAACAATGTTTTTTTAGTTATTGCATGCAATAGCCCAAATAAACAGAATCCCAATCACCTCAGATTTTTGAGTTGGAAATGTAGAGATGTCAAATGAAGTACACAAAGTTTTATTATCAACTGACGGAAACTTCATACGCTCATGGCCATAACTTTCTATGTGTCTATACCAACGGGAAATGTGTATAAATTTGTTAATATTTTGTTGCTTCAATTTATCAAATAAATCACAATCACTTTTAGAAGGTTGAAACCCATTTACATAACTGTGCTCTGACAAATATTCATCTAACTCTTGTAATAACTGTTCATTTCCCATTGTAAGTTTTATTTAGGCTATTTAAATTTGTACTTTTTTTGTGCATATTATATCTGGAACACAAAAAAGTAACATAATGTAAGGCAGAGATAAAATATTTTAATACATTTGGTTTCCATAATTGTTTAGATTAAATAACCTATTCTAATATGTAATGAGTTTATCCTAACAGCTTTTACTAATAAGATATATGAAGTTGTATTAGTAAAAACTAGGTTATTTATTCAAATTGAATGAAAACGGCATAAAAAACATGTTATAATTTTTATATTACGCTAGGTAAAATAAATGAAGAATATTAGAAACAAAATAAAAGACTACACAACTAATCTAATCAAAAAAGCGATTAGTGCACAGACTGATTATTACTACCGTTTTCAATAGATGTCATGCCGCCACAATATGCCGAAACAGTATAACCCCACTTAATCCAAATGTAACCCTAACATTTTTCAGAGTCATGCATATTTTCCTATGTAACTCAGTTTCAGCACAATTACATTTATCTTAATTTTCTGTTCAATATGGAATGAAATGGTGTCATTGTAGGGAATTACCAATCCCAATGACATATGCTCTTGGATCAGTCAATCGGTATCACCTGACTTCCATTACAGATCATAAAATAACTTGCCATCTTTCTGTATTTATTTAAACTAAGTGACCATGACTCGTATAAATGTCCATGAGCTCTATTAGGAATTTAATCTAACAGATATTCTTCTAATCAATATTAAAGGTGTCTACCTATGATATATAGATACCTATAAAAATCATTTTGGAAAATTGTAATATTTGTTTTGTGGAAAAAAAACTATAACATTTACTACACTAGATAATTTTTAAACGCTATTGAAATGTTTACAATTTTTTTTTACCTCCGTATAAGAACGTCCAAGTATTATCTAACATTTTTGGTATCCGAAATGAGTCTACCCTCATTGTTTGTTTAACCCTCCGATACTACCGCTTTTTTTATACCAATGCTCGCTCAGGCTACAGTCGTAGCCCAGCGTGTATTTTTTTTTTAGGTATGTACAAGGTACAACAATACCATAAATTTTACTATACTTCTTTGCAACTTTTTATGGACTATTATATTTGTTTCTGATTTAAAAAAAAAGTTTTAAATGAAAGTAAAAATATTATTTTCAAGAGACCTTTTTTTGCTCGTATCACTGTACTAAAACTATGCAACGTTTAAACTGTGATAATTTAATAAAACGTTCAGGACAACAATAAGACCAACTGTTACAATTTGTTAAAAGGCATTTATTAGAAATATATTAAATATATTAAATACACCAAAACTATCACTAAACAAATGCAAAAATATAATCTGCAAATTAATAACAGATGAATGGACACAGAGATGGAGCACCGACACTGTCGGAAGATCGTTATTCGAAATTCAAAAAGCTCCGACACCTGCAAACTGGTACAGAGGTGTCAGTCGCCACATTGCGACCTTCATTACGAGAGCTAGAGTCGGCCATATCATTACGAACAGCTATCTGAAAAGATTCCGACTAGTCGATTCCGAAACCTGCAATAATTGTGGAATGGAGGAGGAAACGCTGAAGCATATACTACTCGAGTGCTCAAACGAAAACACAGCCAGGACGGCCCTTCTGGCAGCACTAAAAGACATTCCAAACCCCATGAAAATTAAGTTGCAAAAGAAAGAGTACTGGGCATTGGCAGCTGCGGTTTACCACGGACACCGAGTCGTCGGCATTACCTGAAGCCGGAAGCTTGAAAGAAGAAGTAAGAAGTAAGTAGAAATATATTAAAGTAAAAAATTATTGTTTATAAGGAAGAGTCAAAAAACAAGGGCAATGTCATTTTTTGATTGAAATCTGTTGAAACAGCATCGGCAGGCCAAACAAGAATGTTCTAGGCAGAGGCTTACACGAATTCTTTGATTCCCAAAAGCTTCTTGGCTTGGTTTTTCAAATCTACTGGGAGAAAAGGAGACTCTATATGCTTCCTTACTGTTCCCATGAGAGATGATGCAGGAATCTTCGTCTTGGCAAGCTTCAATATTGGTGAACCTATGAATGTGAGATCCATTTATGGGAGCAATATTTATTAGGTCAAAGAATACTACTATAGGCCATCTTTTAGAGTTCCTACATCATATATGCACACATTTGGTCCAAATAAAAACTCCCACCTTTTTTTGTTTTAAAATATGACGAGGTTTTTTCAAGCCGACACTGTCATAAATCAATTCTTTGTGCAAAATTACTGCATTGGGCAATATGATACAAGTGCCTTCTTTTTGTTGTGAGCAAATATTGATGAACAAACTTCACGTTCCTGGTCAGCCTTAAAATCCTTAGACACACCAATTCTGTTGGCTTTTATTGTTCCGACGAATGTCAATTTCTTTTCTTTAAGCAGTGCCTCAGCTAAAGGAATAGACGTGAACCAATTGTCAGTGGTTATGTTACGACAAACAATTGGTTTGTACCACCAATTGGTTCACATATCCTAATTGAAACATCTGCTGACGATGATGAAAGATTGAAAGCATTACGTTGCTGTAAAGGGTAGGCTACAGCATATATTGTCTTAGCATAACACTTTGACACCATACTTTGTGGTTTATCCGGGATATACATTCTAAATTACATTCCCCTAAATTTCACCAACTATTCGTTAATAGTGCAATATACAGTATAGAGAACCTCTGAAAGTTCTGCACCACAAGCACAAACATCTCTCTAATAGTAGCTAGATGGTCAATCTCCTTTCTTTGAGGGTGATCAAGGATGACATCGAATCTGAGGCATCTAAGAAGAAAATGAAATCAGTTTTCACTCATTGTCAAGTACCAAGACTCAACTATCCCACATATTTTTGATAATACTCCTTCCACTGCATAGAGACCCTGACAGAAGTAATATGCCTATCAGGGCACGAATTTCATTATCATCTGTGTCTTTGGCATCTATATCTCTAGCAAAAGAATGTCTTATTTTTAAAATATAAATATTGGTTTTTAAATCATTCAAATCACCATGTTGTCGATAAAAAGGTTAAAACAATCAAGTTCAGTTTATATATTCCTGGCTTCACCTTTTGATCCCCCATATGTAACACGATATTCCTTTCTCTAGTACCAACATTTGGTGGTCACGAGGAAGCTTCCTCCACTTCATGAAATTCTTGTGTTGGTCTCTAGAGAAATATAGATTTCCCAATGGAGTTTCGTCGCAGTTCCTGTCAAGTAACGATACACCTTTATTTGAGTTATCATTAGCTGCACTTTAGACCTCTTCTTCATCCGGGAATGCACTTCTACTTCTAAGTTATCCTCTTCATCATCATAGTTATCACTGTCTCTAAAGTCCTCCTCATCAGAACTAATGGGATGTTAGAATTGTTTCAAAATATCCGTATCAATCAAACGCTCACTTTTAGAATCAATCTTTGCAACAACACTCACATGGGCTAAAGTTGTAACTCAAAAAACTTTGAACATAAACGGAATGCAAATCCACTTTGCTAGACTTGCCAACACACACTGTTAGGATAGAACAAAGATTGTTTTGAAGATACTGAGGCCTCATCCTTTCTCCCATCATGGCAAGCTGAGCTGTGCACAAAACAACACAGCTGGGCTACACATGTAGCCCATGCGAGTAACGGAGGGTTATGCAAGACTTTACTGTACTTTAAAATTCGTACTAGAGAAATCCGCCAGAGTTCTAACCATACTGTTAATAATTACTAACAACATCAAAAAGACAATATTTGTTATGGCGCTATTGGGCTTACATATATCGGTAATTATTTATTTACTATTTTCCCCCCACTCGAAGCTGCTTTCAGGTAGGTAAAGGTTAAACATTGTATGTTGGTTGATTATTGTTGATACTCGTTTCTTGGAACCCGCTGAAAGAAATAGAACCGGATCATTGTCAGTAAGCATCTTATCCATAAGCGCCCGTCAGACTATCGTCGACTATGGGGGTAGTACATCCAACACTACTGCTTTTTCTAGCATGGGTGCGAGTAAACTCTGGGTATATTATAGCCACTTAGCCAGGCCTATTTATTTGTCAGTGAGAATAATAAATTCACTCAGAGTTAGCTTGCACCCACTGAAAGAAATAGCATTAGATGTACTACAAGCCATAGTCGACGGTAAACTGACGGCCACTTACTAATAAGATGTTCACTGACAAAGTAGGACAGTAATCCGACTCTATATCTTTCAGCATGTTCCAAGAAACCGGTATCAACAATAACCAACCAAAATACAATGTTAAACCTTCGCTTGAAAGTAGTTACGAGTAAGGGGAGAAATAGTAAATAATTACCCATATACCTACGGTACCAATATAAATTTATAGAGGCATACAATTTTATATTATTTATTTTATAACCGGAATATCAGGAAATGTATGCTACCTTCATAAAGATCCCAGTTGATAAAAAGTTATAACAAAAAAGTTATAACAGTTGATTTTCCAATTTCAGTTATAACAAAATTTCAATACATGTATATATGTATTAATTATTTATACACATATGTATTGTTGTTTTCTGCGAAGAATAAAATCAAACATCCTTTTACTCTATACAGAGGGGGGGGGGATTTGAATTTCATAAAATTTAAAAAATACAGTTTTTATTTAGGGTATTACATTAAACAATAAACAACATTTTACAATCTAAGCAAAACAATAATATCACCATGTTTTTAAGAATTTACTATTTCCTTATGGTTTATTTGGACCAAGTATGATGAACAGTTAAGGTCAGACCGTGACATTTTTTATAGAAAAGGATTTGTAACCAATTTTGACTAAAATTAGTAAAGGCAATTTTTTTAATATGTTTTTTTAATAAATAACTTTTATTAAAATTAGCATAATAAAGATAATTTGTAACAAATTCTTGTTTCATAAGCCTAAATGATAAAAATCCAACTGAAATTGCATTGGGAGGTCCCACTTCCAATTGCATAAATGTTATTTTAAAATCTAGCTTTTGATGTTTATAGATTATTCCTGAACAAAAATTTTGTTTAAAAAACACTTTTTATCTAATCGAAAAAATTAAGTTTCTTATTTTTTATATCATTACATTCTACCATAACAAACTCTACTGTATGAATGCAATATATACAGTAAAACAAACTAACCACAGAATAAACTAGACGCTGTACATTCCAAATTATTCATTGTCATAGTTTTTTAACAACAGAGTATAAACTAATGTTGAGGAGATGGCAGCTATGACAAAAACTATTCATGAAGATCCTAGAACATGACAATAGAAGGTTTTTAACTTGCAAAACAAATATTTGGCATTTAGGACAGGTTAGGTTAGCTTGGTCATATTGAAACAATTTACATATTATGTAACTTTCATGATAAAATCTAAAAGCTAGAATCAGGCTAGATATATATACTGGTATTTGATGGCACTGGACTTTAATTTTTAATAGAATATGAATAGACTATTATGAAAAGTTAGTTCTATAATATAAATTTTTTCAATGCTATACAACCTATCCAAATATTTGTTATGTCAATTACAAACCCCATAATATGATCTTTTAACAATTCATGACTTCCCCCAATAGTTTAATGTCACAGGTGCCAAGTTGTTAACCATCACTTAATTTGTTGGTAAAAAAACTCTGTTGTAATTTATTTTAGTGACACAAAGGGAAAGACAGTACAAGTGGTAAACAAATTGTAAACTTTATTAGTCAATTTTTTGAAATGACAAAAAGCCAAAAGTGTGAGAGAAAAAATTGATTTAGGGTCTACCCTAAAAAAAACGAATAATTATAAAAACTATTTATAGGTTATAAATATTGCAGATTTAAAAAAGTTTACGACAACTAGAAAATTGAAGCCTTTTTGTAACCTCCAATTTTTTTAAAAAAGTATTAGAATATTATAAAGAAAATATTAGAAAGGGTTACTAACGATATTTCAATCTATATATCACTGATCACAGATCACATAATATACTTTGAATCCTCCATATTAATAATGTAATTTCAAATTATTACCTTAAATATTCATACAAAAAGGTTCGGCCAGGTGTGTGTGTGTGTGTGTATAGGCCTACTGTGTCCCAAAAGTCCCACCCACCCCTATACACATAGTGTATATATAACCTATAGCTACCCTACCTGGCCAAACCTGTCAAGATATATAATTATATCGCAAAGTAAGCAAATTATTAACTTCAATAAATTTAACCTGGACAAACCTAGTTGTGATATGAAATAGCGAGACAAAATTGTGTAATGCCCATAGACAAACCATAATATATGCTATTCTCATTGTTATTGTCTTACCATTATGATGTGTAACCTAAAAACCTTTCAATTTGATTGTTTTTAGATTGTGATTTTTCAGTGAACACCTTTAAGTAAAAAGCACAATTACCTGCTTAAGGAAATGATGCAATCGATAGTAATTTAATACTTTTCAGTTTTCATAGACAAGTCCTAGTGATCCTACAAAATTATTTACTAATTATAACAAGTTTCTGTTTAATTCTATAGTATCTAAAATCGCTGGCAATTGTAATTACTTATAGAATAATTATTAAAATCATGAAACCATACACGGCCAGCTTTACAATAATCTTATTGCAATTAGGAACAAAACATACATGCACAACGTGTCTTCTAACATAACCTACAAACCGAGGCAAAGTTCCTGGTCAGCCCAACAAAAGAAGATCTGATAATACTCCGAGTTAGAGTAAACCTCATTGCATTATTGTAGACTTAAAAATTACATTAAAATTAAATATCATGCCTTTTCGGTGCTCATTTCTAGATTTTTAACTTCAGCAACAAGAGAATCACCCATCTTGAAAAGTTTAATACACCCGACACCCGACCCGACAGATCGACCACTGCTTCTATGATTCCATTGCTAGTTGTAAATGTAAACTGGAGTGATACAAGCAGTTAACAAAAAATATGCCTGCTATAGTATTCATTTTATAAGGTATATTATTGATGTTTATATTTCACAATATTCAATACCTAAAATAAAACTCCATGCAAGCTTTACACATTCATACATATACACTGATACACATAAAAAATAAATTTGACAAAAAGTTTAAAAATATAAAATAATAATAATTATTATTACGGTATTTTTTAATAAAGAATTAGTTAATCAAAATTAGTAGGTAACCGAAAAATATACCAAGAAATAATCATCATAATAAGATCATAAAAGTAAAATTATATTATTATAACTCATTGACTGAATCAAAGCCTCAATAAATTCCTGGAGGCTTTGGTTTTTTACAAAGGGGAATTTGTTGCTTAGCAACCAACACTTGTTAACAAAACCCAAAGCATGTGTTTTATTTAAATTTAGAATAATTTTGATTTGACTGGATTGAGGACTATCAGTAAAGTTTCAGCATTTTAATTTAACTCTTGTTTTAAAATTAGTCAAAGTTATACCTTTATTCACCAGTGTATTAAAATATGTTTTATATTAAGTAGTGAAGATAAGTCTTGTGAAGTTAAAATACTACCACCTACATATTTTTAACTTTTAGTGGTACTTTGTAACATGTCTGAAAAAAATTATTCTTCTAATGTGAGAATGGGCAACTGGAATGAGGAACTGTTTTTGGAGGAGGTAAGATGTTATCCCATGATTGGTCTAAATAATTTATATTGTATAACAACAATTTTTCCTGAGATAGGCAAATTATTTGTTGAAACAGCTTCTCAGCTGGTTTAAATTTTTGATACGGACATTAGATTTTGTGGGCAAAATGTCTGATTAATATATATATATATATATATATATATATATATATATATTATATATTCTTTTCAAAACTAAAGAAAATAAGTTTTTTCTTTAAGAAATACTTTACAATATTGATTCTTACATACAATACTTCAACTTTTCTTAGTAATTATGTCGTTATCTGGTGTGGTGACATTCAATCAAACACCACCTCAGCACTTAATTCCGTATTGCAATCTTAAGTGTACAATAGTGTGATGAAGTATTTTTAATATACTGATGTTTCTCGAGTAATATAATTTAGAAATTTAAAAAGCTACGTAATGAATTCCCTTGCACTCATTTTACTAATTTTATTGCTTTGCCAAATTTTCTTACTGAAAATTTTGTAAAATATTCCTAATTAATATAAATTCATGTAATTATTTTTCAGGACAAAATTAAAATGTTTATGAAGAAACGTGAAAGAGGTGAACTACTTGTTCAGAAAACTCGTATCTTGTTTAACAACATGCTAAAGGAGGTACTGTTACCATTTTTGTTGTTGTCTAATTGTTATGTTATCTGATTAAAAGTTATTGGTTGTAACAAGATGGCAGATAGAATGTCCTTCCTATTCTTGTCCGTTGAGTTAAAAAAAAAAATCCAGACAGACATTGACTTTCAAGGCATCGACCTATATCACTCTGTTGGTATGAATCGTCATAGTGAAACGACCACAGAACTTTGATAGTATAGAATTTGGATTGGTAATTGTTTGTTCGATCATAGGAGTTATTTCAATATGTTGTAGCAGCAGAGTATTATTATCTGATCAGATCATTTCACTCATCCAAATTATTATCAGTAAACCATACCAAAACAAATATAATGTAAAAACCTTGATAAAATCTGACATTACAAGTCAATAGGAGTATGTTTGGTAATCAAACAATTCATAAATATATATATAAATATAGATCAAAATTTAAATTGGAGAACATATGTTGATATCATTTGCTTCAAATTAAAAAGTGTGTAGTTTATATTAAAAATTCTAAAGAGGACTTTTGATTTACACACTTTCTTGTCTATTTATTTTACTCATGCTTTATGCACACATACAATCTATAATATTTTTTTTGTAAGGAAACTGTTATGCCTAAAATGTACTACATATACTGTTATTTCCAAAATGGACATTATTGTGGGCTATACAATACTTTACCAAAAAAGAATGTTTTCCTATAGAAAGACATTTGCTGAATTGCATTTCTTAATAGATTTATGATAAGCTAAAGAAACTACTTTGTCTTACTAACTTGAAAAGTGCAGAATACCAATGCAAGTTTCATACATAAATAGTATTTAAATTAGGTCTATATATTTACTCATTCAAACTTTGAAATCTGTTATGTTGGATATAGGCCTAGTGTTCCCATAAAGTCATTTTCTTTCCACCATTTTTTGTTCATGAAATTTTTAAAATGAGATTTTACATGGTGGATGTTACTAATTTTTTTGAGCTTCCCTTTTCACCCCCCCCCCCCAAATAAGGGACAACAATACAGAGAGTGGTTTTAAATTTTCCTTTTAGTTATAAATAACCAACTTCAGTTTTATTCTACCCTAATATGCATCAAAAAACATGTTCTACATTAAAATTTACGAAACTGCTGAAAGAAACATTGTCTGTAATTTAATTTTTTAATGATAAACAAATATTTAAGCTTATATTAAACACATAATTTCTCAGAAATTTAATTTGTATTTTTGTAATATAATAACTGTGTTTTCCCCCAGGGAATTCGAATATTTTTCAAAACACTTGGTATTACCACATAGTCATATTTATGCAATAATATATATGGTAATAACATCTATAAATGAACCATCAACTTTGACTTCCATCCATATATATCTATGAAGCTCGTATGTTTCTTATTTTATTACACAGTCCACAATTCACGATTACCCACTCACGATAAAACTAAAATTGTCTGTACAGGCTACAACTCTTGAGAAAATCACTAAATAAGCTAGTACTATCCTGTACAATAACCTCCGAATAAATAGTGCAAAGATGTCATTAAACATATTTAAAATATTATTAAACATTTTGATAGTAAAAATATTTAAATGGAACACAAACACAATATTTATTAAATAATACAATTTATTGAGTCTTCCCAACCATTGTTTTGCAAGTTACGGCATTTACGAGGCATCTTAACAGAGACTAAGGAATAATATTAGAAAGATTAAGAAGGAGTGGAAGGAACTTTGGTCATAGGGCCTAGACAAAAGTTGAAGGAGCGAGGAATTTGGAAAAAATTCTACTTGATCGTTCACAACTAAACTATAGTTTTTTTTTATAGATCTTTGCAAAATAATCTATGAGATTAACAAAAAATGTTAAAAAATAAATTAAAAGCATTGTTACATCTCTTCTGTTCCCAAAAGTTAGTTCTAATAAAACTACACAAAACTGGAGTAGAATTAATTACATTGGTAAAGTTAGCCATGCGGTTGGGACTATATTAGAAAAGAGAAATCACTATAAACTAGTATTTTATTATAAGAACAATTTAGATGAAATGTTAGCAATTGTAAGGATAAAATTGAAAATATACACAACAAAAGTGGTGTTTATAAACTGACGTGTAATATTGTAACGCATCTTATGTAGGGCAAAGAGACCGTAATTTCAATTATAGGTTAAAAAAAACTGAAAGGAGTTGGCGATTCAGTTTAATGACTCTAGTTTTCTTATCATTTAAAAAATCATGTGGTACCAGATTTTTATTCTAAAATTTATTTAAAAATTCTTCAATGCAATTTTAATGTCAATGCAAAAAGTAGGAAATTAAATGCTTTGGAATTTTTGCTAATGAAGAGATTATTTTGTAAATACGCTAGTTTAGTTTTGAATGATCAAAAAACAAAATAGATGACAGCACATGGATTCAGGAATTACTTTTATTGAGGGTTGAGGTGAAGTGGAGAAATTTGTATACATTTGGAGCGTGGTTACAAGATAGGGAGAAACAACAGATGATGTTAAAAGTTGAATTTAAAATTGCAAATGAAACCTTTATCCAGCTGACTGTTTCCTGTGTGGAGAAATAAACATTTGTCAAAAAAGATAATGGTGAGGCTTTTATATTTAAACTCTATGTTGCTGTATGGGTACAATACCTGGAAAATATCAGCACCAATTGACGAGGTTCTTGCAGGTTTTTGTGAACTTGAGAAGGATCATTGAGAAGAACTTGTGAATGTCAGTATCCTATTGAGCTGGAAATGAAGAGGGAAAAAATGGAAGTAGAAAAGATACACCCTAAAATAGGATAAGAGTACGGTAAGGGTGCCATAGAGAGGATGGTTTTGATTGGAATCCCAGGGAGTGAATACAAGAGGAAGGCCAAGGAAGACATAAAGAAGATATGTTGAGAGAGAACTGGGGCACACAGGTAAAATGTGGATGTACATGAAAAATGCTGCTAACAAACACGAATGGAAGGCACTTGTGGAAGCCCTATGCTTCAGTTGAAGTTAATGGAATTAAGTTAAGTCGAATCTTTGTATATATTTAACAATTTTGTGGCTTACTTTTTTATTTAAAAATTGGTAGGAGATTGTAAAACTAGTTGGGTTAGTACATCAATTCTTGTCGCTATTGTTTCTAGCATTCTCAATTAGAATTTGCTATCAATCACAGCTTTGCAATTAATCCTCACAATGCTGGATCAACAATGTAAATTATTGAGCCCCCTCAGTGATTGAACCTGGAACTTCTCATTCATGTTCTAGAACAGTAACCACTAGAATATCAAGGGGTTCTGAAAATCATCCCATCTCTATTCATTCCATTGACCTAGAAGGTATCGCTCATGTCAAATTTATGAAACTTTTATATAAAAACATAACATATAAAATATAAACATAACACATCAAATAAATACAATTGAATCTTACTATAAATACATTAGGTGTATTGGCATAGATTAAGAAACTTTCCAACAAAGTAAAAAGCTTTCCCAACTAAAGCTCTTTCAAACTTTGTTTTAAATGCTTTAAATCATAAAAATTTAAAACCTCTGGAAAACAATTAAAATACTATATGCCATAATAATTATATGAGTTGGGTAGTGGTACGATGTAGTGTTGCTTGTATCTGTTATTGTAATGATGTTTGTCAGATTGTTTTAATATTGTTAAAGTTTTCGGGAAGATTTAATATTTTTAGATTTTTAAAAAGGTTCTAGATGATTGTAAAGGTGGATATTTAGTTAATATTATTGCTTTTTTTAAATTAAAAATACTCGTCTAAGGTAAGGAGAACCCCTCTCCCCATCAGACCTGAATATCATAATGAGCAACGAACTGAAAAAGTGCAAAGTATGGCTACAATCAGTCTCTGCTAGATCACACATTTTCTTCAACACAAAACTAACTGCCTTAGTTTTAAATATATATTATATAATAAATGTAAAATTTCCATTTAAAATTGTAATCCATAAAAACATCCAAAAACCTAGTATTAGTTACTGATTGAAATCTTTTATATTTGCATTACCTAGTTAAATTTTTGCTATGAATGTTTTAAAAACGTACTAAATTTGTTTTAAGTACTGTACATTAGTTCTTAATATGTTTGCTCCTGTCTAATTTCTAAAATCAGTTATATTAAATCAGTTGTAATAAACAATTTTTATGGTAATTCAAGTTGATTAAATGACTTTATAAGGGCGCATCATTAGCAAACATTACAAGTTTTCTCTCATAAAAAAAGAATAAGTCATTAATATAAAGTAAAAGCAACAAAGACCCAAAACAGAACCCTGAAGTACTCCAGCTTGTATTGTATTAGTGGTAGATTTAATTTGTTTAGCAGTACCATTCAGTGATTTATTTCCATAAATTGCTGATTATTCAACAAGTGATATGTACCATTCCTCGAATACCTAAAACACTATTTTATTTAAAAGTATACTGTAGTCAACACAATCAAACACCTTTTGTGAGTAAATAAAAAAAACAAAGGAACAGTAAAATTTCTGTTATCCACCGAGTTTAGAAAGAACTCTGTAGCTTCTATCATAACTTCTGCCATCGACTTATTAGTACAAAAATCAAACTGAGATTTACATTTGATATCATGAGGATCAATAAAGTTTGATAACTAATTTTTCATTAACAATTCAAGAATTTTGGAATGTATAAAATGAAATTGATCAGTAATTATTTATTTCATTTATACGGATTTTCTTAAACAACGGTATTACTTTAGATATCTTAAGAATATTAGGAAAAATCCACTAGAAAAAGAATTTTAAAATGTACAATGGCTTCGAAATAAAAGGTAATTATTTTTTTTATTACTTTTATGGTAAACCCATACCATAAATTGTAATGTATGGTAAACATATCTGGCTCACTTACCTCCTAAGTTTCATTGAGTAAACAATAGAGAATATTTCTTTCTCATTCAAAGGAGTCAGAAAAAGTGAAGAGCAGAGAAATAGATGTCCACACAGTTGTTGCATATTTAGAGTTGTATGTATTAATAAGAAAGTTATTCAATTCTTCTGCTACCAAGAGAAGAATAGTAACGATATTCTTGAACAAGAATAATTACCTTGAACAAGCAATTCAAAATCATTTTATTGGTATGTGTTGGAACCTTGCTGTTCTTATGAATTATATCCAAGCTACTTTAGATGTATTTTTAGAGTGTTATTTTTTGTTGCATTTTCAATTTTCTTTGGCTGGTTTACAACCTTCTTATAAATATGCTTATAATAATTATAATAATTAATGAACTCATTTACTTATATTATACATATTTAGTCTTATAGAAAAGCTTTCTTAATCTTAGACTAGTGGTGGTCAATATACCTTTGATCATCCAAGTTTTGTTTTTAGATGTATTAAATTTGACTTTTTTTATAAGAAAGTGATAGCTAAAATGCCTACAAAATATTTCATGAAACATAGTAAATATTTCATTAACATCCGTTTTTGAACTAAAAATCTTCTTCCAACTTTTATTGCTTAGGGCCATGTTAAAACTTAAATTATTACACTATAGGCCTATTTTATTTATTTACAAATTTCTTATTTACATTTTTTTAGTGCTATTATTTGTGAATCATAGTTAGACAAAGCAGATGTAATAGTCACTGATGTGTGAAGTGTGTTGATTTTTTTTTTTAAGATTGACAATAAGAGAATCTGAAGAACCAGTAGCTAAAAGATAATGTTGTAGCTTTATTACAATCCGAGATATTAATGAAAATTTAAATTTTAACATTAAAATTCATGTTAGCAATGAAACTCTATGACATAAATTATTTTTTGTATTTTGTTTGCTCTATGGATACTCTAACCATATATTATGATTGTGAGTGGGAAGGGTGCCATAAAAGAATGAGCGAAATTATGTGAGAAAACGTGGCACCCCAAATTTTGGATCAACGCACGCTTTTAACATTTACCAATAAAAGCAGGCAATACTCAATTATTAATTAATCTAACTAATAAATGTGAACTGACATGTAATATTTTTTCACTTTCATGATCTTTTGGGGTTTAACTATCTTTGTATTTTTGACTTCAGGTATCCTTAGATTTACCCGAAGATTTTATCAACTTTGGTCACGTAGTGCAGGTAATTGCTCCTGAGGTTTGCCGTGAAGGTAATGCTCCAGGAATCGCTCTCTCAGGATTAGTTAGCGAGAAGGAAGTTGATGAAATTCAACACTTTGTAGAAGGCTGCCTCGTTACTGGCTCTACATTATTGGAACCTTGTGTTAGGAATTCTTTTACAATTTGCAGGTAATTTTACAACATCAATCGTATCTTGTCCAAATTGATATTTTTGTAGAGTATACATAGTATTTGTTTTCTTTTTTAGCAGGAAATAAAAAAGTCCTATACATTCTATAGAAAAATGTTCGTACATATCATTCCCATTCAAAGCAAGACTAATTCATAAAACACTTTTTAATTTTTTAATGCAACCACAAAGTACAATTAGAATTTCAATTGAATAGTGAAAACCACTTTCAAATTGGTTCAGCTATTTAGGATGTGAAGATGACTTTAAAATTGTAAAAAAATATTCAAACATCCGGGTGGAGTTTTATATTAAAGAACTTTTTTAATTTCAAATACAAAAGACGATTACAACTACAAAAATCAATGAACATGTTACATTTCAGTGGATACCTTTACATGTTGGGGTTCGTGGAAGTGAAGAGGTGGACTACCTAGCAAAGAAAGAGTTCACAATTCATCAAAGTGACAATAATTCATAAAAGCACAGAAAGACCCAAAGATCTACCAGCAAACAAAAATTACTAAAAAAGATCAGCTACCACAAATCCTATCATTCAGTCATAGCTAATACTCTTGGCAAAATATGGAGAGACAAAAGAAATGGTTGAGATAATAACAAGGGTAAATCAAAAAAATATTATGTAGCTTCGTTTCAACTCGATAGGTGTCATGACTGTCTTGCCTAAAGAGAATTTTGGAATAACAATTCTGAAATGTATACATGCTGCTGTGACCCAATTTCAAGAATGGAAGAGGAACACCTTCTGCACTGTGAAAAATGGGATGAAAATTAGAAAAATTCAAGAAATTAAGATCTATTGGAATGACGAAGGCTTATGGACTATATTTCAGCCATTATAGCCATAAGATAAATATTGTTTTAATTTATTGTCATAATTTAAAATGAAAAATACAGTATTTTGTCTAAATTATAATGGTATAACCTAAAGCAAAAATATAACAATCAAATTTACTCATAATTTTGAATGATAGTAATTTCGTTGATTAAATTTTAGAAAAAAAATTCGAAGATAATGTATTTTTCAAAATTGTAAAATACAGTTTTTGAATGAAAATACAGAAGGGTTTTAATGAGCGTTTAATTGTATACACTACCCCAAAGGAAAAAAAAGATACTGCTCTCAAAATACAGTACCTTGAAAGTTGTTTGCAAGCATTTAATAGCTTTACTTCTAGCTCATACTTTAAATTCAGATTCATTTTTGCTATGGAAAATGTTGAATAAAACTCCAATTTAAAATTAATAGAAATCATAAAATCATTATAACAATAATTGTGTAGTTTGAACTACATAACTTATAGTAACGTTTTCTCCTTTGTGTGTGTATAAATACCATATGCAATAATAACAATTTAAAATTTGTGTTTTCTACATATGATAATTTCGATCTTTAAGAACAAATTTTTGTCTATTGGATCAGTATGTGTTTACATTTCTATAAAAAGAAAAAAATGCAGGTGGCTGATGGACCGTTTTCATACTTACCTGAAAATATAACATTGAAGAAAATTCATTCACAAAAAAGAAGATAATAGTAATTTTTTTCCCAGAGGAGGTGAGGAGTGCATTACTGCATCATAAGACAAACAAATCATGTGTCAGAGGGCTCGCTCTGAAGATATACCCCACCTCCAATTCTTCTCGCCCTATGTGTTGGTGGTTGAGACAAGGGATCATCCAATATTACTTCTCATCTAACTGGGTGCTCTTGATAACAATTTGTCTTCTTTAAGTACATCCTTATACTGTTTAGATTTGTCTCACTTGACCTTCCTTAGACTTCGTAATTTCTACGACATACCAAATTTCACTTTTTGCTGCTCTCTAGCAAAATGGAGATGCTTGTCGGGTTTAGCTCTGTTCTGATTTCTCCTCAAGAGCATCCTTGTGAGTTTTTATCTCTCTCAATATGAAGGGCATCATCTTTCTCTGCTCCATAGTTGATACATCTAGTATCATCTGCTCTGCTGAATCTATGAAGATACTATCTAAAGTACCCAAAGATAGAAGTTCATCTTCCCATGTCCTCTCTATGCATCCACCTTTACAGATTTGGAATCAGCTTTTGCGTCCATCTTCCAGATGGATTGTTTTTTTTTCACCTATTTTGCCACTTTTGCAGGAGATTTGCTCTCATTTCTTTTTTAATCTCTGCTTTATTATGTCATATGAGTTAGACATATTTCCTCTGGGTATGAACTTCTTGCCTTTACATAGCTACTCTGAGAGCTTGTGTGTTATTGAACTTTAACATCACTTCTTTTATCCTCCTTCAGTCTTCTTTATTTGGCTATATGTGTTCTTATTTATATGTGTTGTTATTTTTTCAGTGCTGACAAATTCCAAGATGGACAACCCCTGAAATATGGCCAACATTTTTGTCTGTGTACGATGGGACCAGATGAGTGCCAGGTATGATAACATAACCTGCCAAATTAAATAGTGATTGTACTTATGCAACATCTTGTTATAAAGCTTACGTGCCAAATTAGACTACAATAATTGTCAATAATATAAAGTTTACAACTTATTTTCGTCTAATTTGTTGGTTTACGATTCAAATTTAGTTTTATAATGATAAATCACATATTTCTTGTTATGGTAAATAGTAGTATTATTTAAATAAATATAAAATGATAACCTATATAAAATTTAAAATGGTAGTCATTTTGCTAGCACTATGTGTAAAAAGTCATTTGCCAAAAAATAATTTGTAATGTTTGTTATTTTTAAACTGATTGAAGGATTTTAAATTTTTTAACTCAAATTTGTACTACTGATTATAGAAATATATGCACCGAGTTTTATTGATGTTATTTCAGTAGTTACAATGAAAAATGAACTATATAAAAATATTGGCACCAAGTGTTAAAAAAATTAATGTATACGATTTGCTCGGATAAATTTTTTAGTTTTTTTTTTAAATCAGATTGGTCTTAATCAAATTAAATTTCCTGATCAAGGAATAAAAGGAGGTGTATTTGGAAACTAAGGCTATGCAGGTATATCCAGGAGACAAATTTTAGACCACACTAAGGGTAAAGAAAGAGACAGGAGCTCAACTTCTAAAAAGATGGAAAAATGGGAGTAGGATGAAAAAGTAATCCTCATTTTGAGGATCTAAGTGAATAGGTAGAAAGGAAGTAGGATACTATTTAGCCGAAACCAACTCAAGATATGGATATTGAAGCGATATCTTCACAGATTTTAAAAATGAACAATGTTAGTTGCATTAATTGTGACGCAAGGGAGTATGATGCCTTACTTATTCTTTTTGTTTCGAGTGATGGTGACAATGTAAGAATATATGCTCTGGAGAGAGACGAGAAGTGGAAGATGGTGGAAAGATACATTGTGGATATTCTGAAGGATAAAGGAACCAACTAAGGCAGTCCTAGGAAATAACCGAAAGAGTAGAGATTCAACCTGAAAGTAGCACTAGGTTAGACAAAAATGAAACCTCATCTAGCAGTGATGACAACTATCATGGGGATGAGGTTTGTAGAGTTTATTGGGTGAAAATCCCACACTGCTTAGGACTGTGGACCATTCCTCATAGTTTCCCTGAATTAGAAAAAATTTGACACAAAATTCCTACTACTAGTGGAATAGGTAATTTATAATTTTCCAGTTTTTAAGATTGTATGGTTAAAAAAGAAGTTTATGTGATAATTACTACAGTATTTTTATAATAAGATCATATTTTGAACATCAATGGATCCAGATATTAAATGAGTAAATTATACCCATTGTATATTATAGGTCTTACAAATGGAAAGTGTTTTCTAAAAAAAAGAAGTTTTTTAAATTTCGAAAAAAGGCCACTATTTTGAAATTTTTTGGTATTGTAATGGTTTATAATACCGAGACTACATACAAAATTTCATCAAAATCGGACCAAAGCTGCCCCCTTCTGAGTGTTTACTAACAAGACACATGTGTGTATTACAAATATGTATACAGTAAGGTGAGGTATAATATTAACTTTAAAAACAAAATTGGAGACTTACTAAATGATTTTCTAGTTTACAAATGTTTATTATGACTTTAAAACCGAGCTTATAATCCAAATATAAGGAAAATAGCACTAAAATTGCGAGCTACCAAAACATACAAATATATACATACAATGAACAAAAACAGGTGGTAAAATGGTTCTATGTTAGGATCGATGGTCGACAATGCCTTTACAAAACGAGACACTTGTGGTAGTCTACACCTTCGCGGAAGTGTCAGTGGTGGTGTAGGTTATGTACTGTTATTAAGGACGTGGGGTCAGTAGGCCTGCCTCTTATCGATTGTTTGCACTTTGCAGAGGCAGAGGCTTTCATTTCCTCAACTAGAAACTAGAATGTAATCCTGTAGTTTATAATTTACTCACCAGATTGCAATGTATCTCTGATCACTAATAGCTTGACCTTTTAGCTGTGTAAACTAATTGTCTGATCTGATCCAATCTTGAGAGAAGCTGGGTAGATGGAAAAGAATTCTTTGCGTGTTGCTTGATAGGATGCCGATTTATTTTGCCGTTTTTTATATTTCCCACAGTTCGGGTCAAAAATCGATGTGGATTTTTTTTGCGCATATATTCATTATGAGGTCCCTTAAGTTAAAAAAAGTTATTTTTGTAAGAAAGTCTGTCCGTCTAACGTTTGTCATATGTGCAGTGCTCTACAGCCCAAACGTGCCGACCGATTTTAATCAATCTTTGTAAAATGCTGATATATTGGCCATAATTCAGGACGTGTTTGGAATTTTTTTCGATAATGTAAATTTTGGAGGGTTGTCATAAGGAAAAAAAACCATACAATTACGATTTTCTTAAATCGGCTTTAACGATTTTCATCAAATTTTGCTCAAGTTTACCCTCTAAAGACACAAACAAAACCTATTGGTCGTCATCTCTCCAAAAATGTCAATTCAGGAGTTATCGATAAAAACTTTATCTCGGCCGAGGGGTTGTTATAAAATACGTAATTTCTCGAAATTGGCTCAACCGATTTCGTTCAACTTTTAGTGAAATGTAAAGGTTAAAGACGCAAACCTGTGTGCAAAATCGCAAGTAATATATATATATATATATATATATATATATATATAACGGTTCAAGAATAATTATTGACCAAAAACAAAAATGAACCTTGACCGCCGTCATTAAAAGATTGATTATAATCACATTGATGATAAGTATGGCACAAGCGAAGCAATTTTAGGCCGTTATATAAACACTTTTTTCCCTTTTTTTTAAACGCCATCCAATGGTTCATTTTCATTTTTTGATAGACAATACCAAAATGACATTTTTGATGATTAGTTTTGGTTTGATTTTATTTGTTTTTGAGGATGGGTAAGTGAGAAAGTTTGTGCAATATTTTTGCACAGTTTATTTGTATGATCATTTTTTAAATATTTTTGCAGATCGCCAGTTATGAAAAGCAATAAACGGTAGCATAAGTGGGTTACCTTATGTTATGTTATGGAGATGCCCATATTTTATTTCCTATTAGAAAAAAATGTCTTTACTTATTAAATAAATATACAGAGTGTTTCAGAAATCTCCTTGCAAACTTTGGGATATTGTTTTCTCCTTCAATTTGTTTACAAAAGGCGGCTCTACAAAATTTGTGTGTATTGTTGCTATTGCTAGTTTCAGTTAGTATTTTAAGTTTCACTATTCAGCCATTCTTTACAAACATACACCTAACAATAAAAAAAATTATTTTCTGAATTTCTCAGTAAAAAGTTTATTAAAGTCTTAAAATACCTTAACCTAATATTACCAACAATATCTTGTAGCAGAATTCTTTATTTTGTGGATATTTTCATCTTTGAAGTTGGTATACATCTAGTCACTTTATATTTATCAGTGACTAATTGTCAGTAAATTACCAAGAATATCAGTGAACTTTATGAACAAGTTATTGTGGCTTACAAACATGATAACTGTTTCATTAATAATGAATACATTTTCCTTACAATTTCACAATAATTCCTCCTGATTCAAACACATATTTAAGATGTTTGTTTGTGTTCTTTTATAGATCAAATAAGTCTTACTTTAACTAAAAAGAATGTAAGAAGATCACTGAAAACTTTTTAAATGTAAAATAAAGTACTTTTAACAGACTGTTTGAGTTTATTGTCACGTCCGTAACGTTTTATCAATTTTTTAATTGAAATATTACAGGTTTTTAAGATTGAACACTAATGTTTCTAAGAAGGTATTTATCTTAAGATAAGCTGACAAAAATTTAATTCATAAATTTCCCAAGAAATTAACAGACTTTTTAACAATTATTGTAACTGTATGTCAAAAGACAAGTGCTTTTCAAGTCACGTCCTTAACTCCAACTTAGTTGAACTATACATCAAAACCAATAATATGATCATTTTCAAATTTAGTGAAAAAATAGTATAAAAAATTACCTACCAGTTGAGCTTTAACAATTTACAAAATAAAATTAACTTTTCTTTTTTTCCAAGTTGTAATGAATGTAACTGTCACGTCCGTAACAAAAGAATGGCTGTATTGTAATCCAACTAGTTTCAAAATAGCGGCCATTCGAAGCTTTTAAATTGAAATTTTATAAAAAAATTTACAAGAACAACTTTATTAGTAAATTTTATGACAAATCCTTATTTGCTTTTGTTTTTTTTTTAAATTGGTTGAAAAATAAACTATGTTTGGAATTTACTCCGAAGTTTGTAATGAGAGTCCGGAAACACTCTGTATGTAGGTAATTCACCTAAAATGCCATTTGTGAACTTGTGCAGCCATTATACGTCGAGTCTGAAGTTCCTCACATACAATCCATCCTTGGAAGTTCCAAACATCCTCTGCTACGACTGACTAATTTCAAGAATATCTACTGCCTTTGGAAAATCCTGCCTGTAAACTGGGAATACCGGGAAGAACTGGAAGGCACTCCTGTTCCTGTAAGTATTCAATAAATTATAAACGTAATCAATTAAGCTGCATCGAAATTATAAATGGCGTTATAATTATTATGATAAACTATATTGTACACACTAAGAAAGAAAGTACACATTAATTTACAAATATAAAACCTCGAAAGGTACTGCTTTTAACTGATTTTCCAATGAGACTAGTCCATTGGGAATAACATGACTTTATATTATGATGCGTAACACCGAATCTTACAGTACCGAAAAGTGAGTTAGGCCCTTACAACTACGAAAAATAAATGTGTCTTATAGGATCGGTAGACTATATTAACAAGATCTTATTTTATAACAGTGACACACCACCGAATATGATAAAATTCCATAGCATCGTAAAGTTTTAGGTTTCATAGGCCTGCAAGTTGCTTATTTTTGTACAGCTTTAAAATCGACATTCAATGACGCCCAAATTAGTTTCCTACGATGAAAAATTTGACAGATATTATAAAAACCTAACCTCAAAGTTAGAAGGAAAACACTAAAATCAGCTCTCGTAATCGGAATTTTAGTTGGATTTAGGAAGTAATCGAGATATTACTATTAAAAAAAGAAGAAAAAATGAATCACAAATTTCAAAATGTCGGCAGTTTTAAACTATTTTACGATCCTTCTTATTCTAGGGCCTACAACTATCCTCCCTCATTTTGTTAATATTTGCGATCTACACACAGTTACAAAATTCATCAACCGCAATTTGTTTGAAATACGTCAGCGTATCAGCAGAGTGCTGAATAATTAATGAATACAAACCGCCTGTACATTCTTTGTTCCTTGCATTCGTTGAACCCTTGTTCTGACAAATGAGTTACTCTGGAGTGTGTGGGAAACAAGAGTTTTGATTGTCTATCTCTTGTATTTCCCACGATACAGTAGTACCTTTCTAAGGAAATGGACTATTAGGGCAGGGAACTTTTTTAAGGCCTGAGAGATCTTTTGTTTTTAGTCAGCACGATTATCCAACTATGGTGAACTATGGAACATTTCAGTCTTATACAATTTACGATTGTTGTTGGTTTTATAATGTTATGTGCGCCTAAAAAAAAGTGCTATTACATTGAATAAAGAGCTATTTGGACTTTAATTTGTCTATTTTTTTAAAATCTGATAGTTTAAAAAAATGCTTGAAACCTAATCTTAGGTGTTGTAAACAACTACCTAGAAATGATGTTTTCTGTTTATTATCAATAACTCAATTATTCTTTACTTTACAGAAAAATAAAAAATAAAATTTTATTTATAATTAAAAGCGGAAAATTTTTTGTCTCTTATAATTTGTTTGTAAAACTAATAGTTTTCGTGATATTCAACATTTTGAAAATAATGCAAATACAGTTTTTATATTGTTCACACGTTACATAAAAAATGTGTATGCTAAATCTGAACTCAATATTGGCTACTAAATAATGTTGTTTTTGTACTCTTGTCAGTGGTTAGCCTCAAAGCTGTACACATGTGAAAGAGCCTCCACTCACTACGCTCGCTTCGGTGACTTTTGACAATAACTTTCTGTAAACGTGAGAAATGAAATGGGTACATGCAGTACTGAAATCGGGACATTTGTATATAATTTAGTATAAGTGAAATAACACTCTCTATAGCCTATAAACAAAAAACTGCTTGAAATGTCCGCCATTTTGAAATTTTCAATTCTATTTTTCTGAATTTAATTTTTGTGGTCGCTATTGCGCTTTTCCAGTTTCCTGAAGCCATGAAACCATTAAAGTTTCCGAAAGTTTTAACGGTCACCAAAAATATTTTACAATTCGTATACTGGGATACGAAATACGTAATACATACTGGGATCTAGTATAAGTAAAATACTAGAATTAGGGTCGCTTCTAGTCCGTATAAAGTAACAAATGGGCAGGATTGATGGCCAAGTCATCTAATGTTAGAAGTTGTCTCTACATTGTATATGAGTAGGAGCCTAAACACAAAGGGAACAAGTTAAAACAGCTGATCCTTTGTTGCTTGCACCTGGGCACTAATTTACACACCTGTGTATGTCTGGCAACTTTAGAAAGATTATATTTGAATAATCGAGTTCCAATTAGCAACATATTGAAATTGTAGAATTTTTTATTTGAATATTGGTGAATTTTACAAAATTCTGGGGTCCTAAAACTTAAAAAAAAAAAAAAAAGGTGGTAAAAAGCTGTTCTAGCACGTACTCTATTGTAAACTTTAAAACCCCTGCATTTTCGATAGGATGAACTTTTTGAGATCCTGTTTGCGGCAATGTGCTCTACTAACAAAGACCTATAGTTTGATGTACATAAGGACATATGCTATCATTTAAGATGTTCTTTTCCCTTCCTGGAGGCCGTCGCCCGTTGGAGTTGGAAAGTCAGTGAGCTCTTTACCACCAATAGGGAACGGCCATCAAGGAGTCAAAGAAAATCCTAAATGTAAGCATAGGTTGATATGTACATCAAATTATTACTCTTTATTAGTAGCGTACAACGCGGTAAATAACAACTACCTAAAGCAAGTATGTTTCCTGTTTGCGGGAATACCCACTATCATTCACAAACAACTTTCTCTTTTAGGCCCATCATGGTTAATCCATTTTCATTGCTTGATTTAATATGAACTTTAAACCCACGCTATTTTAGCTAGGGTGAACCTTTTGCGGCAATGTGATCTACTCATAAAGCACTTTAATTCGTTGTACAACTCGACCTATGCTCTCATTTAAGATTCCCTACTTACTCCTTGTGGGCCGTCCTCCTGGAATGGTAACGGACCACTGAATAGTAGGTACTAAAATAGGTTTTTGTGTCCATTAACAATGTGTAAAGCTTTGTGGCTCTATCTATAATGGTTACAAAAATATTAAGCCTTTCCGGAACTTATTTAACACGCTGTATAGTCAGATTTTCAACAGAATGTTAGAGAGAGAGAGAGAGAGAAAGAGAGAGAGAGAGAGAGAGATAGAGAGAGAGAGAGAGAGAGAGAGAGAGAGAGAGAGAGAGAGAGAGAGAGAGAGAGAGAGAGAGAGAGAGAGAGAGAGAGAGAGAGAGAGAGAGAGAGAGAGAGAGAGAGAATAATATAGACATAAGGAGAGCAACAGAGAAAGTTATTGAATGGTGGAACATCGATTTAACTGAAAGATGAACATTGGAGCTCATTTCACAGATAAGAAGCGAAGTATTAGATAAATCAAGCGTTCACTGGACAGAGGATATTTGGATAAGTTTACGATAACGGACACAGCAACATGTATCAAGAAGAAATCTATGCAAATCACGCATAGTAAGAAGTGAACAGCGGAAAGAGAAAAGATGACATCAAAACATATAGTTCAGCTTATGACAAAACAGAAGTGTAATTTAATATCTTTGAAAACTTCCATTTTAAAAAGTAAAGAAAATATCGTAAAAACAAGAAGAATTTCGGGTGAATACATAACTCTCATACGTTTTAGTATATCTGTGTGAGAGGTATGATTTTAGTGGGTAATCCTGGAGGCACGTGTTTCCTGATGGAGTTAATACATTTCTAACTTCCTCAGAAAAAAATATACTGTGGAGCAACCGCCTGAGGAAGTCTTGTTGTACTACTGCTTGGTCTCATCGAGTACCAGTTGCTGTAGTTCTAACTGTTGCAACCAGAAATATCTAAACGCACTTCCACGATGTTGGGTTAACGCCGTAACTATTTGAGCCCGGAACCTCTCTCACACCAGATTAAACCAATTGGGGGATCTCTATTTTGTTTTTGTACTGTTTGAGAAATCTTACAACTTGCAATAGATACTTCCGCTCGATATCGCAGACCAAAACAAAATCATCAATCACAAAAATAAAAATTTGCTTTACAACATGAAGACCTGTTGTTATTTACGCTGCAGAAACGTAGACTAAGAACAGTCAGGACTGACAGCATTCCGGATCTGTGAGTGACCACAGAAATACAGTTAAAACTAGTCGTTGCGGAGTGAGCATTCGTCTTACATGTACCGCCTAACGGGTAATATCAATTATAGTAGAATGTTACTATTGATAAATAAATGCTACAAAAACCATTGCACAAACTTTCTCAATGAGTCATCATCGACACTAAATAAAAATCAACGGAAATAATCGTCAAAAATGTCAGTTTGGTAAGAGAGTAAAAAAAGTGAAATGATGTTGTATAAAAATGTTTTCTTAAATAGTATTTCATTAAAATTTAGCTTTAATGACAATGGTTTAAGGATCTTTTTTTGGTCAATTATTCCTGAACCATAATATTTTTTTACTTGCTATTTTGTACACGGATTCGCGTTATTAATCTTCACATTTCACTAAAATTTTATCTAAATCGGTTGAGATAATTTTGAGAAATTATACGTTTTATAACAGACCTGTGGTTTTTTTTTATGTTTCGTTTTTTTTTAAAAGAATAATTCAGGAATCGGTATTTTCGTAAAGTTAGCAACCGAATACGTTTTTTGAGGTTCTTAAATGGTAAAATTAGATTAATATCGTGAGGCTCAATTTTGAAGAAATCATAATTCTTTTCTGTATGGCAGCTGAGAAATAAGGGGCTAGGTTTAAACCTACGAACTCTAATAAAGAAAACAATGAAATTGCAATCCATCTTTTAATGCCTATTGAATTGGATTGTCTCGAATTTCACAAAAACTGATTTTATTGTGTGGTTAAATTAAGTTGTATTTGTTAGACAAAAAAATTATAATACAGTAAATGATTTCGCACTGCAATTTAAAATGCAAATATTTTTTTAAAATTTTGTAAGTCATGTCGTGTACAAGTTGAGGGGGGGGGGAGATGATATCTGACACTTTACATTTCGCCTAGCGTCAACATATTATTTTTTTCGTCAAATTAACATAACATATTCGTAATCAGAATAACTTCTAGTTTATTTGATACACCACACATAATATCCCCACTCCAAAATATTTTTCACCTCTGTAGTTTTTGCCCCCTTTTAAGGTCATATTTTTTTGTTACTGTTATATTTTATATAAATTTGGGACAATACTCTTTTAAATACAGATGAAAAGAGATATACCATGTTTCCAAAAAATCCCACCCCCCTCTTAATTTTTTTATTAATGGAAATAGACAGATTTGCTTTGGGGAAAGCTTAGACAACCAAAGGAGGAGTTTTTTGAAGTATCAAAATTTTCAACCCTTACCCCCAAAATGGGTTAGTTTGGGGGTAATACAAAAATTTTAAATAGCAACCCCTATTGAGTGATACCTCATTTTAAAGGTCTTTTCAAAATAAGAATAATGGCGCAAACCAGAGGTCTCTAAGTTCATCCTACCCAACATAGCGACCAATCGAATTGTGAATGTTAACCTACAAACTCCGGTTGTTTTTATTACATTACAAACTGCTCTATGTTGGTAAAATGATGGTAAGAGCCTTACCTTGTTTTTTTAGCTCATATTAAGTTCTTGAAATGGCTACCGTTTACTTCTTGGCAGAAATAGATTCTGGACTCAAAAGCTTGTTGTACATTTCGTAACATTTCCGGTCTAATTATTAACGTAAAATTCACAATTCGATTGGTTGCTATGTTGGGTAGGATGAACTTAGAGACCTCTGGTTTGTGCCATTATTCTTATTTTGAAAAGACCTTTAAAATGAGGTATCACTCAATAGGGGTTGCTATTTAAAATTCTTGACTTAGCCCCAAACTACCTCATTTTGGAGGTAAGGGTTGAAAATGTTGATACTTCGAAAAAATCCTCCTTTGGTTTTCTAAACTTTCCCCAAAGCAAATCTGTCTTTCCATTAATAAAAAAAATAAGAGGGGGTGGGACTTTTTGGACACATGGTATAAGATTTACCGTCTTGTCTGTGTAGACGTGTCGTGACTTACAGACAGACAGATTGTAGGGAAACCGGTATCAAAATGAGTTCTAGAAATGATCCGAGTGTCACTCCGACTGATAAGAAAATTTAAACTGCCAGAAATCTACAAGAATAAATTGTTTTATATTTACAAATAATCGATAAAAATCGTTTTTAGTCGGGAATCTGTTGCTAGTATCGAGTACAAACAAAATATTGAACTAACCTCAAATAAATTCGATTAATGAAACTTTGTGGCTTTACAAAAGTTTGCCATTTTGATTTTTTTTTTTTAAATTATGTACTTTGGGTAGAAAGTTAGTTTAGTGTTTATTAAATATTAAATTTAATAAACGACACTAAGTCGCATTGGAAGGGGGAGGGGAGAAGGATTTGTCCTAGTTGTTTAAAGGCGAAAAATCTCTCAGTCTAGAAACTTCAAACCCTCGAATATTCCAATAGCGTCAGGGTCGTAAAAGAACAAGAGTTGGTCAAGTGGCTGATAGTAAAGATCCAAGGAGGGATCTAGCCCAAGACTACAAGAGAAAGAAGGTTAGGCTCTAGTTGTAACGCCATAAAGATGTTTACTTGGGTCCTGTAGGAAATGTTTAATTGTATTTGAAGGTGTTTTCCAGTAGTGTAAGTTTGTTTAAACAGGTTTTCTGAAGCTCGTAATTGTATATATTATTATTTTATTGACATAGGCTAGGCCCTCGTAGATGTGTATATATTAAAAACCGTCTCTATTAGCTTAGATTTCAACAAAAAAATAAAATTTAATTTTTTGGCGGGGGTAAAATTATTTAGCCTAGTATTAAAGCTATTTTTAGCTTAGTTTGATATTTTCAAATTTTTGAATGTTCAACCAATGTCTCATCTACTCATATTTACTCATAAGGTCTAAAAATAGTATTTAAAAAATGTCAAAATTCGAAAATATTTTGTTTTTAAGTTAATCTTGGGTGTTTTAGACAGTTAGCAAGAAATTACATTTTTACTCTGTTATCCTTTGAGATATTTAAAAAATAAATCATATCAATTTATTTGTCGTTAAGAGAGAAAAATATTTTGTCTCTTAAATATTCTTGTAAAGTTAACGGTTTTCGAGATATTCAAGGTTAAATATTTTAAATATTCCCCATTTTAAAATATACAATATAAAGTCTTTGCGTTCGATACACTTATAAAACGTAACATCAAATCCTAACTCAATATCTTATTTATTTCCAAAGTTATAATATCAAAGTTAAAAAGACAAAATTGCAGACTAACCGTATTCAGATGTAGACTATAAAGTTTGTTATTTATTTTATCTGGTTAGAGTTTCTTCGCGAGTCACCCTGTATATAAACAGTTTAGAGTATCACGACCTACTGCGATGATAAGGTCGATCAACTTAAGAGTCGAACAAACCAAACGAGTTTATCATTTCCAAATATGTAGTACGATACAGGACATTCGTTAAATGAAAACCGATTTTGGTATTGGACAGGTTTTTATGGAACGGGACGGGATGAATATGTCTTTCTTTTGTTCATTTTACAGTTAGCAATTGTATTTTTTTTGTTAGCTATGAGTACTATAAAAACTTTATTAATCACATATTTTCTTCTTCGCGTGAATGCAATCCCGAGGTCATATAGTTGGATCTACAGTGTTTCGTATAATCTTCGGTTCGATCCCTCTTTTCCATCTTTATTATTCTCTCTTAACCAACTCTTGTTCTCTTCCGACCCTGACGAAATTTCATTTTCCTATCTTATTTCTTGTGGCCGCTAAGTACAGAAGACAACGTAAGTATGTCGAAAAACACTTTTTCGATTTCCTGATGCTATGATGCATGAAGACCAATCAAAAAACGGAGGAAGAAATTATTTACGCTTACTCTTAGTTTCATAAAATATAAATGATCTAATAATGTACATTTTGTTGGTAAAAAGATTTTTAATACCCGTATTGAAAATAGTGAATAGTGGGGGTATGCAGAGGAGAATAATAGCGTTTGCGCGTGAAGACTGAAAATGGCAAATAATATAAATTATTTTACAATAGCTTGGCATACAAAGAGATAGGGCGTTGATTTGTAGAGTATAACAGGCCGACAATTTTTAGTTGATTTTATCTCTAACATTGTAGACAAAATTTGTTGTTAAATGCTCGGAAAATTTCATTATGGCCATTTGGAACTGTTGTTTTCTTTATAAAAGTCCCTACAATAGCTCATTTTATCTTCAGGGGTTACTAAATTTAATTAATACCATCAAATTAGCCAATCAGCGGGTCATAAAAATCGTCGCGACTATCGAGTCAGTGTATTTGCTCCACATGACCTTTACATGATGTAAAGTCATATTTTGATTAATTATAGCAGCCCGTAGCCTTGGTGTCCTTGATGGCAACATTATCACCTGTTTAGTGCATGAAAACCGGTATTTAGCAAGTCCAGGTTAGCCAGTCGCTCAGTCGGTGCGCGACCAGCTCGAGTTGCAGGTGAGTGTGGTACTTTCACATTGTTCTCTTAACTTTCTAATCGTCATTAGTCTGTAAATTTTGAGAAAAAAATCCTTTGCTTTGAAGATTTAGTAGGCAGACAATTTATATTCCGTATGCTATAATCTTATAAATACTTGTAGAGATAATTTTGAAGTAGTGTTAACAATTTTTTTTTCATAACGATTGAAATTTTTACTTTACGAGAGAGAGAGAGAGAGAGAGAGAGAGAGAGAGAGAGAGAGAGAGAGAGAGAGAGAGAGAGAGAGAGAGTGTTCAGTATGGAATATATACAAATCTTTAAACAGCTAATCATAAAAAAATCTTTTTTTTGTACATGTTTATAAGTTAACATTTACTTCCAGTTTCGATAGATTTAAATTTTGGCAGCCATCTTGAAATTAAGTTTCATTTTTTTAAAAATATGAATAGGGTAATGTGACATATGATTTTACATTGTTATTTTATTCTGAGTTCAATGGTGGAATCCGTGTTTTTATATCTCATTTCCTTGAAGCGTTATCAACTATTACAACAACAAAACATTTAAACCTCAATTTACAGGTGGACAAATCAGTTGGGTACTCACCTTTAAACACGCCCATGTTGTGATTTTCTAAGATGCTCAAATTGTTGCTCTATCTGACACAGTCTTAAACTATTATAAAATTCACCAACACTTTAGAAATTGCCTGATCAGTAATATGGTTGGGAACTATTTTGTAGTTCATTTAGGTTTTCTGGTTGGGTTGGTTGAAATACATTTTACTTTTAAATATCCAATTAGGAAGTAATCATCAAGAGGAACAAGGTCAGCAAAAACTACGTATGTTTAAATGTAACTAACCCCCCCCCCCCAACTCATTTGTCCACCTGTAAATTACGGTTTTTCAATGTTCTGTAGTTATATTAGTTGATAACATTTTTTTTAAGGAATTGAGATATAAAAATGGATTCCACCATTGAACTCAGGATAAAAACTAAAAAAACAATATAAACAAATGTGTCATATTATTATTTAAAATTAAATCCAATTTTAAGATGGCGGATACAAGATGTCCCACAAGATTTAAAACTATCAAAACTGGAATAAATGTTGTTTTATAAACATGTAACAAAAATAGTAACATAAACACCATATCCCTCGAATACTCTAATAGCGTGTCGGAGTAGGAAAATAACAAGAGTTGGTCAAGAGAGATCTAATAGGAAAGAAAGGGATATAACCCAAGACTACATGAAGATCCAGATAGGTGTGGCCCAAGCCCGTATTCACTGGCTTGGATACTATTGGTATAAAGAAAATTATTTGAAGACTCAAAATTCAATAATGCGTAAGGCCCTCTTAAACTGTGATATTGTTTTTGGAATGATGTTTTATCTGTCTGTCGTCGGTACAGCTAAAGAAAGTACAGGTTTTTATCACATTTGATTTGTGGGTATATTTTCATTTTTCGAGAAAATTTTTCTATAACTCAAAATTTGGGTGTAATAAAAATAAAAATTTTTGACTTTCTTAAAATCAACTCTTGATCAAATTTTGCTGAAATCTGTGGGGTCTAAACAAAACATATCTGTCTGAAAAAATGGGTTTAGTGCATTATCTGTAAACAAACAAATCCTTCATGGAGCTGTTATAAAGAGCTAATTTCTCAAAATTTCTTCCATAGATTTCGTTGAAATTTTGATGATACGTGAAGATTCATGAGCCGAACCAGTGTGATAAATTGCAAGTGAAAGAAAATTACGGTTTAGATTTGGTAAAGGAAAAATAAGAACCTTGACTGCATTTGTATGTTTTACGCTTGTGACAATTTTACAATGATGCAAGTTTACGTTTCCTTTAAAAATATATTATATTATTATTACTACTTTTTATCATTATGATTCGAGTCCATGGTCTTTCAAAAGTAAGTTAAAACTTTAAATGTTTGTGGTTTCGTTATTTGTTGTCCAATCCCCGAGAAAACCTCTTTACTGTATGCAGATATAATTGGAATTTATTAAAACTTTTTTATGACTTTTGGAACTTATATGAAAAACAAAAACAAAAACAAAAAAGATTGTATTTGTAGTTAAAAGAGAAATCTTTATTGTTTCTTGTAATTCTTTTGTAAAAATAATGATTTTCAAGATATTCAACATTAAAACAATTAAATGGCCGTCATTTTGAAAATATTACAATATATATATATATATATATATATATATATATATATTTAACATATTTTTATTGAAATACTGGATTATTACAATCTTAAGCTTCTGCTCATATAAGTAATACATATATAAGAAATCGAGAAACATGTTTTAAAGCCTACGTAAACCTTACTAGGTATCTAAAAACTTAAATATTGAGGTAGATCTTGTGGCTTCAGCCGGCCAAGTCTTCTTATACACAGTTCCGTGTCCAGCAGCATTTTAAAAATATTACAAATATACAGTCTTTATTTTTTACACACTTTTAAAAAATTACATAAAAATGTGTATTCCAAATATGTGAACTCAATATCTTAACTGCTTCAAAAGTTTTATTTTTATTTTGCAAAAATAAAAAATGGTGGCTTGTTTAAATTGAAGCAGTTTCAGTTTTATGTTTATATGAACTATTTATGTATTTATTTTTATGTAAAAATTCCACTTCCGAAGCTTGTCAAAGTATTTCAGAAACACCCTGTATATAAATATTTTTTACACAAAAATATTGTGAACCTCATCAACATCCAGACCAAAACCCCTTGACCTACAAACATAAAATCCACATAATACTAGTTCATAAGGAATTGTTTTTAATCAAGTGACATTTGTAACAGCTCGAAGTGGGCCTAGGCCAGACTACTTATCTATCGGGTGTTGTAAGCACCGTCGCCGTCTAGTTTTCGTAACTTACCTCACGATGCTGTGTCAACACCATAATATTTAGAGCCCCTCCCCCACTCGCTCTATATATTTCGTTTAACAGTATTGATTTTTTAAACAGTTTAACTGTCCAGCAGTAAACTGGGAGCGAATTAATCTGAAAATAAGCTCAGAAGAAACTTAACACACAAGAAACCAAGAGAAAATGACAGCTTTTTAACAAAACATTGGTATAGACAAAGCGTCTCAAAAGTCCCGGACATAAGCCTTTTAACATGAGGGGTCATACGATGGGAGTTTCCATTTAAGATTATTGAGTTGCCCCCCCAAAACCCCCCCCATTTTCGGAGGACAGGTAAAAATGTCTCATTTGCCAAAAAAGTAGTTTTTTTTATCACCAAAAGTGACGTATAATATTTTTATTCTACCTTTTTCTTGGTTTTCAAATGATTGAACCGGTCCAGAACTTTTGTAACACACTGTATACTTTTTCTTGTTATTTAAGTACAAAAAACCTTTTAGTCATGATCGTCTTGTTGGGACAATCATGGTACTTACTCAGTCCTATCATACAATGTAATACTGTACTCCACGTAACGCCTAAAAGTTGGTTTCTGGGGCTTTGCTACATTAAGGAGTCTTCCCTAATAGGTAAAGTTTGTTTAAAACAGTTCTTAACCTCGTAATTACTTGTAAGTTTTATTACTTTCTTAAAGGTGTACATTTTGTATGTAAAGGCGTCTCTACTCGCTACGCTCGTGTGGTTGACGCCGCTCTGCCGGACCTCGTAACTAAGCGGGGTTGGTACCACTGCATGAAGAATTTAAATTTGAAATATGTTTAAAATGGCCGCTATTATGTTTCAATTAGATATGTGTTCACTATAGTATTCTACAACAAATTTTATGTTCTTATCTCAGTTTTTGAGGGCGCTTACGTACAGACGACAACGACGGCGGACTGACTTTTTACATTTCCTGATGACATAGCGTCAGGGTCGCTGAAAGAGAGGAATCTAAACACAAGACCACATGACTAAGGTGTAGATCCAGATAGTTATCTCGGGATTGCCAATAACGTACTCACTAAAGTGAACATACCGAGGCTTTAACTATATATAGGATCTATGAATATAGACCACTTCAAGAAGGTAGTAAAATTACGAGGTTCAGAAAGCTGTTTTAAAACAAACTTGTTCTCCAGGATAAAAACCCATGACAGACCAATAGATTTTAATATTTCCTTCGAGGTCCAAGAAACTAATTACATTTAGAGGATCTGCTTACATTATATAATGGTTAAGTACCATGGTGACCCATCAGATTTTTTATAATACAAATATTGAAACAGCGATATTTTCTGGATCGGATACGCAAGTTTAGACGGTTTTGATTTCCACTACTTCTTAGCAACGTACTTTCTTTGTTTATTGACAAGACTAGTCAGGAAGTGGCAAAAAACCAGTCTTTCACAAGTAAGTGTTACAGCGACTTTCACAAACTTGAACTAAAGGGTCACGCTTCAATAACCAGTAGCGTAGCCTAGAGGCTGAGGAACGAACTAATTAACTCGGTAGCTGAACTCACTAACTGTGTGGGCGGAACGATTTTTGGTGTAAAATAAATATTATTATTAGAAGCAATGAGGTTGACACTTAGTCATCCAGTTTGGTGTTGGTAATATTATTTTTGTAAAACCTTTACGTGAAGCATGTTGTGGTAACATGCTTTCCATATTGTCTGTACAACCCGTTCGATAAATTTGGTAATTACAAAAATATATCAACTTATTTTTTTACCTGATCTCTACATTTCATAGTCTCAGCAAACAGAAAGTGTCATTTTCTGTACGAACGTTTTAAATTTGATAAAAATTTGCAGATTTAGTTCTATATAAACTGATACCAACCCCTCCTCTCTATTATGATAAATTGCAAAATTATTCCCAAAATTGTAATTTCAAATATTGACCTCCCAACAAAATGTGATATAATTACGAAATCCGGTAGGGCCTCACTTTGGTGGGTACGGGCTTGGAAATCCCGGGTCTACAGTTTTTTTCATGTATTCTTGGGTTAGATCCCTCTCTTTCAACTTGGGTTTGACAAGTGGTTAGACCAAAAGCATAATCGACCATTTTGGTATCATTAATACGTATTAATTTAATAATTACGGAGTACGAGGCCCAAAACACCAAAGGGTTGTCCAACCTATCCCCAAAAACAACTAGCTACTCATTTGGATGGAGATAGACACAGGATGAAACACAAAACACTACTGTGTTCTCACAGCTGTTGGCCTTGCTTCAAGGGGAAAATGGTTACGGAGCTTTGCCCATCGGCGGAGCGCCTTACACCCAAAGATAGGCAACTCATCGTACTTTTAAGTAATGTGGGAAGACGCTGATGATAAATATTGGTGTTTCATGGAATATTTCTTCAGCGCAGGTTTATAACGTGGACAAAAATATGTTTCAATAATTAATAAAACACTTCAAATCTACAAGAAGCAAATACTCCAACAATATGAGATTTCAACCCTATGGGGCTCACTTTAGTACGACGATACGGAGGGAAGATGTACTCCTTGGGTTAGATCCCTTTACTATCTAGTCTCTTAACGAAATTTTGTTCTTTTCCGACCCTGACGCTATTAGAGTATTTCGAGAGCTAGAAATCTTTATTTAATGTTTCTCTCCCTTTTTCTATAAAGCCATTGACGAGTTTGTTTTTGCCTTTAAAAAAAATCTGTGACAGCGATTGTCACCCGTATTAAAGTTACTTGTTTCTGAAAAAGAATATTTTGTAGTTACTGGATTTAGAAGGATACATTGAATGCCTTGCATAAAAACTCTGAAACTAGATCAGTTGTCGGGAATAAAATCGATTATATCAGTTATTTTATAAAGAACAATCGAGATGGTCACACGTAGTGTCAGACAATGTGGTGAAGGAATTGAACGATCCGTTACTAGCCAGTTGATAAACGTTGCTTTACGATTGTATGAACGGAATTTATTGAGAAATTTTTTTAAGTATGAAAAGTTATCAGCGAAAAATAAAAATTTTAATTTGAAAATCCACCTCTATTTTGAAATACGTCTTTAAGTTTGCTGGGAATTACAGACAACCATAACGAATCCAAAGAGTATAGTTTTGTGTTGCTCAAAAACTATCGTTTACATAAAAAAAAATCAAATTATACCACGTGGTAGTTAAAGAATCAGTAGGGGCGGAGTGGAGCGTACCGCCATTTTGTGATCGTTTCCCCGCCTCTGGAAACTTTCACGCAGTAAAACTTCTGATACGGTGAAGTCACGACACTCGTTGTAATCTCAATCAACAGTTCCGATTGTAATCTAAAGATTTAGTATATAAAATTATTTTAAAGTTGTTCTGATACAGGGTTGATGTTGGACGTAAACATACTTGTGGAAAATCCAAGGGTTACCCCTTAAACCCCCTAATGAGAGAGTAAAGCAATGTCGGGAACGAAAGAAAGCCTCCGAGGAAGCGGTAATGCGCGTCAACGACGGGTCCATCTACCGCGCGGCGGTCATGCAAGGTGACAATGAAATCTCCTCCACGTTAACCCCACAATGTATTTACTTTAGGAGAGTCATTGGAAAGTAACTAGTGTGTATTTAACAAATACGTGTAACGACTACGCCCGAACATTGTACACGTACTGTACCCGCAACACAGACGAGCTTTGTTTTGTTAACGAACGTCCAATAATTCGTAAAACCGAGCTTTCGTACTCTGACTCTACTCAAGATAGGTAAACATACGACCCATCTGGACTTCAGCTATCTACAGGGTGGTTCAAAAGTTGTTTATTAAATACAGAATGTTCCAAAACGTATAAAACATGTATTTATCTCAATATTTAATGTAATGATTTTGTTATTATTATAATGTTGCAAAGAAAAAATTTTTTTTTTTTGATTTTGCGTCTGTCTTGGAAAATTAAAAAAGTATATGTATTAAAATATTATTTTACCCTCAGGAGTTCACTATAGTGAATACGGGCTTGGCAATCTCGAGCAACCTAGCTGGATCTACACCTATTCTAATGTAGTCTTGGGTTTAATCACTTTCTTTCATCTTTCCTATCTGGTCTTCTTTCGTAACCCTGACGCTATTAGAGTATTTGAGGGCCAGGAGTATTTATTTTATGTTAATTTCTTTCTTTTTTATGATTATGACTGAAAAGTTTTTTGCTTTAGGAACAATAAGATAAAAAGGAAAAAAAACACCGTCTTGATAATATTAGCTTTAACAAGTTTCAGTGACTTATCGGTTGTTAGGTTAGAACTTAAATTAATAACACAAGGTGAAAAAATATAATTTCATGTACAGGATGATCCAAAATGTTATCTTATAAACCTCGTGGTAACAATTAGATCTATATGGATGAGTGGGTGATGTTTTTGCATCCGTAAGTCGAGGCACTTTTAGATTGTCACAGAGTTTCGCTATGTTGAGACTGGTGGTGAAGGATAATTTGCGACTCTATTAATTATATAAAGCCTAACTAAAACAGGTTTTGTTACAGGGCAATACACGCGTTGTCATCGGTCATGTGGCTTCAAACAGAAACTTGGCAGTGGAGAGTGATGTCTGGTTTACTACATTCTTTGGAGTGGTGAGTAGGCCTATCTTTTATTTACCAGGATTTTAGCCGTGTATTTAGTTTTTAATATTTCGTTGTGTATCACTTTTTTCACCGCCCTTCGATAAAGAAAGTTTTTTTTCAGATCCTTTTAAAAAATAAAAAAATAATCAAGTTGTATCGTATATACGTAGTTAAAAAAATCGATACCCAGTTTGTCGAGGATTCATTTTGAATTTCCTTACGTGATTTCTGGAATAATGGTCTGGCGTTTTTTCAGTTATACGACTTCAGTTCACTCCTAAAGTACTCATGACGAAATAAAAACAACACACAAGAAAAAGACAACTAAGGCAGTATTAAACGCAAATAATAACATTTGAAAACAACTGAAATGATGAGCGTTTGTTTCATATGAAATAATCTATCTTTACATTCTATAGTTTGTCAGACAGGTTAAGTAAGGTTAAATCTATTAGGATATTAATATAAATAAACTATTATTTACATGGAAACTGTTTACATAAGATATTGAATGGGTCTTTAACCGTGAGTCATATAACCGGAGAGACCCGATCTCTCTGTTTTATGTGTAGTGCTCTACACCCTAAACGTGTGGACCAATTTTAATCAAATTTTGGATGGTCATATTTTTTCCCATATCTCAGTACATTTTTTTATTTTTTTTAAATTTTATTTTATTTTTTTTTTAATGACTCAAAATATGGGGATTCCTGTCATAAAAATAAAGCACAAAACTAGGATTTTCTCATAGTCTTCAACGATTTTGATCAAATTTGCCCAAATATAGCCTCTAACGACCCAAATAAAACTTATTGGTCGTCTCTAAAAATACAGATCCGTGAATTATCGGTAAAAAATTAAAATAAGGCTATTGGGCTGTTATAAAACATACAATTTCATAGGATATTGGGCTGTTATAAAACATACAATTTCATAAGCTATTGGGCTGTTATAAAACATACAATTTCATAGGATATTGGGCTGTTATAAAACATACAATTTCATAGGCTATTGGGCTGTTATAAAACATACAATTTCATAAGCTATTGGGCTGTTATAAAACATACAATTTCATAGGCTATTGGGCTGTTATAAAACATACAATTTCATAGGCTATTGGGCTGTTATAAAACATACAATTTCATAGGCCATTAGGCTGTTATACAAAATACAATTTCATAGGCTATTGGGTTGTTATAAAACATACAATTTCTCAAAATCAGGTGGACCGATTTCGTTTTAACTTTAGATACAATTTAAGATTAACGACCCAAACTATTGTGTAACATCGCAAGTAAGAAAACAATACAGTTTAGGAATAATTATAAAAAACAAAACAAAAGTAAATCTTTAAAGCCACCATTAAAAGCTCATTTAATCAAATAAGATTTATTTATGGCACAAGCTTAGTAAGTTTAGGATCTTATTTAATTTTTTTTTTCAAAGACGGTGGGTTCATTTACATTTTATAATTAAATGTTACCCAACTGACATTTTTTGACATTAGTTGTGTGGTTGATGTTTTATGATTTTGGAGTTGATTGAGTGAGAAAGTTTGTGCAATGTTTTTGCATCATATGTAAATGTAATTGAGCTGCCATTTTGAAATATGCTTATTGATAAATTTCTTAAGAAATACCCAATTATTGTTATGCAATTATTATAAGCTAAATTTATATCAGTAAAAAAATATTCAAGGATATTTAAAAATTTTATGTACATAACGAAATTATGAAGAATTGAACTTAAATTATGATGCACACGGGCATGCCTATACAGACAATCAGTATGACGACGTATAAATGTGTTTGCAGAGTCATCAGTGGGAAAATGCCGACAATAGTAAAGTTACCAAGAAATAGCTCTAGTGTCTTTGTGTAGAATAACATAAAATTAAAATTAAAATGTACATTGGACGCTTTAAATATTTTAATGGACTCAAAGTTCAAAAATCGGATACTCCTTTGATATAAGAGATACGGGGAGGGGGAGGACATTAATAACCAAATGAAAGAGGATGAAATTCTATCCAAAAATTTCACAAGTGTAATAGTTTTCTAGAAAAAAACGATTGAAAAGTTTAGGCTTACACTGCTATTAGTTCAGCTCTGGGCACTTTGAATAATTCTCGAATTAAAGGAGGTAGGTGCATAAAGGTAGGCATAACTAAGTGAAAAATTATTTTTTACTTCTTCCTTAAAGATAAAAAAAACCTCTTGGTCATCTGCACCTTATAAAAAAAAAAGAAGAAAAGAACATTAAATAAATCTAACCTCTTTAAAGAGTCATGAAATATTCTACTCTAATAGCTCCAGGGTCAGAAAAGAACAAAAGTTGATCAAGAGAGATCTGATAGGAAAGGTGAGAGAGACTACATAAAAAGGTGTAGATTCAGCTAGGTCCCTGGGATTGTCACACCCCATACTCATTTTATGTGAGCCCTTGAGGTTATTAAACAAAATAATCGGATTGGTGTAAATAAAAATAGAAATTTAAAGAGGAAAATTTTAATATTTAAAGAGGAAAATTTTAATATTTAAAGAGGAAAATTTTAATATTTATTTCTTTTTTATGTCATGACATTTGTTTATGTTTTTAATAATTTTATTGTATTCATTAAAATCTGTAACTTGAAATTACTTCCATCTTATTATACAAGTGTGATTCAAAATTTTACGGCAATACTTCAGGAACTTATTCTAAAGGTAAAAAAAAAATAAGAAGAAAAAATTCATATAAACATTTGCCCGGAAACATTCTTTTCTCTAATTACAGTTGGAAAACTATTTTGCTCTGATTTCTGTTCCAAAAGTATAATGGATCCATACTGTAATTCTTGGGACGCAAATTAAGGAACTGATTTGGTGGTTTTATTTGTTTTTGATCTGAAGAAATGACTACTATAAGCCCCCAGAATTGTATCTTAACTAATTTCTAAAAAAAAAACAGGTATAACATTAAAAAACACATTATTTAGGTATGGTGTAAAATAACTTTGTTAAATGTCTAGTAATAAAAACATACAGCTTTTCTAAACAACTTTTAAAGAATTTAATTCTGGGAGGATTTATAAAGCCAATAAAAGGGACAAGTGTGTGCTGAAACTACAAGACTACAAAATTAGTAAGCAAATAGCAACAGTTTGTCAAATAAACATACATGTTCATAATCAGAATAACTTCTAGTTTTATTTCATACCCCACACACAATATTTCAATTTTTTCTTTAAAAACTAGTTAGTTTCTGCTCCTTAACGACCCCAAAGTCATTTTTTCCTTACTGCTATATTTTGCATAAATATGGGACAATACAAAGAATATAAATACAAAGTTTGAAATATATAGGATTTATCGTCTTGTCTGTGTAGACTGGTTGCGACTTACAGATACACAGACGGATTGACACACACATGAAATTATAAGGGTCCTTAGTTTTTTCACCTAACAACAAATACAAGTTACAAAAATTTGAGTTTTATTAATATGAACAAATGAAACATATATGGAGGTTTTTGTTATGTTTAAAAATGTTAACCTGTTTCTAACACATTTTTTCAAAATAAAAGTTAAATTTCTGTAACTCTGGTATTTGACTCAAATTAAATAAAATATTTTGGGCATCTATTTAGTTAATTGAATATAAATATACAAATAAAACATTCAGTTTACGTTTAATATAACATTCATTAGTAACAGACTAATTTTACCACTAAAAAGTTTACAGGATCTTTCCAAAGCTCAGGAGCTTATTCCTCACATCAAAACCAATAAAAAAAACTTTAAATAAACAATAAAGTGCTGAGTTTTCTAACTAGCCTTAATTTTGTGTTTTCAACAAACAAAAAATCATATATTTTTAACAGCAAATGATATGGAGTTAAAATTTTGGATACTACTTAGAGTTATAAAGACCCACTTAAGAAAAATAATCAACCAATTATTTAATCATTTCAAAATGGCGGGTATTTTAATTATTTAACGCTGAACATATGAAAAACAGTTAATTTTACAAAACATTTTCATTTTTATACTCATAAATGGAGGTTTGAATTGCTTGTACCATATATACAATATTTTTGTGATAACCCAACAGCAAACAAGTCTTGTCAGGAGATTCCCATTGGTTATTATTACTTACTTGTTATCAAACTTTTCATTTAGCCATTCTCTACATCAGTATCAGAAGTTTCAGGAAAAGTTTTCATTCAGAATAAAAACACTCTTAACACAAAATTTGCTTCAACTAATGGCTATATTTTACTGGTGTCTGAAGAATTTTGCTACCTGATACGACCCAAGTGGATCTTTTATAACTACTGTACTCCTTACAAAGCTTGTGATTGTTCTGCAGGCTGCTTCCTTAACCTTGGCAACTATGGGAAATGACTTGCCAACCCAAAATATATATATATATTTTTTTTTATGATAGGGACTTTCAATCACACAGCCAGTGTTCAGGTATTTCCTTGCTAAACTAGTCTCTGGAGAAGCAGCACAAATCAGTCTCAGCCTTGCCCGTGTGTTTAAAAGGTAGTAAGCAAGGAACCACTTTGTCTTTATCAAGCTCAACTCAGCTTTTTTGCTAGCACCTGAGTCCAGGATGTTATCCTTTGTATTTTTTATCCTGTATCCAGGCTTTTAAAATACCTCGAGCCCTATAAAGTTGATTTCTGCATCTTTTCTTACAACATGATTTGTTTCTTTGCTTCCCACATATTCTGTTATCCACAGGAAGATAACTTTGTTGTTTTTTGCAAACTTGTTAGGTTTTACAAAGATTCTGAAATAAACCTTGACTCATAAGTGTACAAATTTAGAGCCTCGAGAGATGCCTGAATGTCTGACATAATATAGATCTATACTTAGTTTAGTATAGTATCTCAGCTTAGAATATAGACAGACTTTTACCTAAAGATATGATCAGACTAAAATTAGTTTTTTTTTAATACCACTCCTATCTTTTTATTTTGGATACATCGGTTTAGGAATTAACGGTTCAAGAAATAGCTGTACCTATTCAAGAAGTAAATAATTAAAGTTTATCAAATTTAACTTATCTTCAAGATGACATACTCATAGCTTTATTTCAATGTCAATAAACAATTTTGAAACCAAAAATCAATGGAGTACTGTTTTATTTTAAGCCATCCATTTTCCGTGGACCATCCTGTATATTAAAAATTGATTAACACAATACTGGAGTCTGGTGATAAATGTAGAGTCAACAGAAAATATCAAATATGAATAAAATTTAGGATTTCCTTTGTTTTGCTGCAATGCCCATTTATAAAAGTATAAGTTATGTTGAGGATCACCTTCATTAGGTTTTTATACAAATCCTGCAGTATATGGTAAGTTTTTTTCTACTTTAATATCCTCTGAAACAGCTGTTAAAGACATTCCACCTTCTGTTCCACATTCCTAACGAAATAATTTCAGAAATGTTTTCACACTTGAGGCTACATTTTTTCTACATGTTAGTAGTAACATTTGGTCTTCCATTACATATTCTTACAGCAACATTGTCATTTAAAAAAGGTTAGGTGGAGAATGTGTGACTACAGTTTTATAAGATGGTCGTCATCTGACTACATGATTTTCATGCAACAATACTGCTGCCTGGTTGGAACATTCACCGTTTTGGAACCATGAATTCTTCATTTCTATAAAATAAAGCTTTGAAATTATACCTCATTATAGATAAATGCAACTTCTAGAGAAACCTCTGAAATACTCTTAAATATATTAAATAACGGTAATCCATCCATTTGCAAAGAAAAATCAATAATAAAATGTTGCCTTAAGAAATATTAAAAAACTGTTGTTTTCAGGTAGGAATGTAAATCCCAACTGACAAGATAAAAATATAACTGCTAAACTGGCGAATATTTAGACTAGGGCCATTATTGCAACTATTGTTTATTCATTAGCATCTTGACATGTTATTTATTATTTACACAACCCTATTACCAGATTGGGTTATGTTACGTTAGGTATAGTTGGGTAATAATTGTCCAAAATCAGTTGGATCAACCATTTTTGGTTAGGCTGTAAGGCTATTAGTGCAGTGTAGTAAACCCGGCTGGAGGCTACAGTCATGCGCAATATTTTATTACTAAAAGAAGTGTACAGTATTGGCTAGACATTTTGACGTTAATTTAATTCCGGCTTTTAAGCTCAATGTGAAAATGCTAGCTGTGACTATCGAGTGCTGAGTAAGGGAAAACACTGCATTTATAGTGGGGGTAGAAACTAGGTTTTCATACAATATCCCAAGTGCTAAGAACTAGTGATCCAACTGTACAGTGTTTATCAAATAAACAAAATCATAAAATTCCTCTAAAACTCTTTCCTTTAAAGAAATTATTATTTTCATTCAAGCACATAAAGTGAATAATAATCAAACATTTCAAAAATTAGTTAACCACAAAAGATACATTATAACATGTAATGTCAGAATAAATACTGGGGAAAAAACAATAAAATTTGGGCGTGTCGATTATGTCATTCAGACCTCCATTCACCATCCACACACATTTATTAAAAAGAAGTCAGTATACAACCAGGTTCAAATTTGGTAATAATAATAAATTATAGGCAAGACGTTCCCCTCATATATCATGGTAGTTGGCCGCCTATATTGTGACGAGTATGTCCTGATACTTAAGAGGATAAGTTATATAGTTTGAATGGTTAAAAAATAATGGTATAGGTAGTATCAGTTCTAGATTTGATTACGCACCATCAACGATTGAAAAACCATTTGTAAAAATATTTTTTAATTGATATGTCACTCAGTTATTTTTCCACTTGAAAATTTTTAATACCTCCTCCTTCATCCTTCTAAAAGGCATCTGCCTTTAATCAAAATTAATTCAATTTATAGTATATGTTACTGCAGACCTCCCTTCTCACTTTAGAGATTTTAGTAGTTGTGATTTTAGAGTAATAGTTCTATCACTGCTTGCTAAGACTTAAGATTTTTGTTGTGATTCCAGAGTAACAGTTCTGTCATTGTTACTTACCTTAGGTCTGTGAACTGTGATTTTTGTAATGAAAAGTACAGTAATATTTCTGTTAATACTTAGACCTGAGATTTTAGTTGTGCTTCTGAGTAATAGTTTTGTCACTGCTACCTAAGACCTTTGATTTTTCAAAGTTACAGTTCTGTTACTCATAAGGCTTTAGATTATATAGCTGTGTTAAGACCCTGAGATTTTTAATTGTCATTTTAAAGTAACAGTCACCTACGACCTGTGCTTTTTGTTCCGATTCTAAATAACAGTTCTGTCACTTCTACGACTCTATATTTTTAATCGTGCTTTCAGAGTAACATTTTTGTCACTGCTATCTAAGACCTGAGATTTTTAGTTGCGACTTCAGACTAGAGTTCTGTTACTGCTACAAAAGAGCTGTGATTATCAATAATAATTGTTGTTTTAAATAATTTACTTTTTTTTACTTGAAGACCTTGGAGGGATTAGTAAGTTAGCTGTTACTACAAACAAGTTAAAAAAACCCTGAACAACACTGACATTTTTAAACAACACTAGGTATACAAAGTAATGAATTCATAAAAAAATGATTTTATACTAAGTTTTAAATTCCAATGCTAAACATTTAATTAGATTAGTAATTATAGCAGGTAATGATAGTGACTAATGATATACCCCATAGCCAACTGCAAAGATGTAAATTTCTGAATATACTGTTGTTCTACTTATAACTTGGTGTGTGTGTGTTCAAGAAAAATGATGTACATTTACTTTTGAAATCGAATAAACTTATAAATTTATAACACAACAAGTTTCAGAGGTTAGGTTTGTATGTACTATTACTATAGAAGATGAGAGGGTGCACCTATTGTTCATAAAAAACTTGATGATAATTATACCAGCACACAATCTTTAAGCACAAATGTACTTAACATAATGGTAATAAAATTTTCAAACTAAACACAAAAATGTTACAATAACTACGTTATAATAATTTATTTTTCAGGAATGTGAAGTGACTGTGTATTCATATTTCAACGTCTACAAAAGAGAAACACCAAATAACATCTGGATGTTAGCTACCAAAAAAGGGCCCAACCGTTTGGAAATGGTTAAATCCTGTAATTCATAAATAACAGTGAGTCAAATACAAAATCATTTATTCATAAATAAGTTACATACAAAATGGAATGGATTTGGGACGAAGAATGGACTGTACAAAGAATTGTTTAAAAAACATTCTCAATACACACAGATATAATCCCATACGTAAATATTTTCAATACTTTTTTTTTTTTTAAATTGTTAGTTGTTTGACACATACATTGAGTATTTTATAGTAAATAACAGTAAAAAATCAGTCTATGAATGGTTATTTATACACATAAACAGCAAAAATATTACAAATAAAAACATAATTAAAGATTATAATTTACATACAGAACACATGTTAGTTGATAATATAATAATTAATACTATTTAACTTTTTGGTAGGTTAAACTAAGAAGTGAGCTGAACTAGAAACGTAAGTACAATTATTGTGTACAAGTATCACATGGTGAAAAATCAGCTGTTGTGTTTTTTCCAAACAATCCCTACACATTTTTGTTTACTAAAGAATTAAATTGACGTCATAATTAAGGCCAATGACAAATGGACAGTTCATTTTAATAACAACTGAATTTAAACAAATTTAAGATTTTATGAATTTATATATTTTAAACAGAAAAGTTTTGTTAGGAAAAATTGGCTGTTGCAATTTAAGTGTTGTATTTAATGATTAACTGTATTTTAAATATTTTATCAAAGACTTTTAAATTTACGATAAAACATATATGATAATATAAACACATTTTTGTTTAACTGTGTTTTAAATATTTGATCAAAGACTTTTAAATTTACAATAAAACATATATGATAATATAAACACATTATTGTTTAAAAGAAAGTAAATGGCATAATAAAATTAAAACCTATAACCAAATCTGTATTAATGAGTTTTAATTATTAAAATCTTGTCGATTTAAACAAAATTTGTTTTAACAATTTTATTACTATATGCTAAACTAATCAAACACTTAATCTATTGCATGATTTATAACCGTAAAACCTGTTTAGATAAACAATTAAAACAAAACTTGTTTCAACTATGATTCAAATTTTGATTTCTTACATAATTATGGTAACATGAAAGCAAAAAGTGTAACATAGCTCACAACATTGAATACATAGAATAACACTTGACAACATGATGAGGGTGGAGGGAGAGGGAAGGAGAGAAGGTATGAGATCAAGGTGTTAAAGCAGTTAATCACATTCTTGCAATGCCGATAGCCGAGACTATGAAATGTTCTTATCATATATATATATATATATATATATATATATATATATATATATATATATAGGAGTATTTGGTACCATTTATATACATTATATACGTATATACAAATGAATCAATAATTAATTAGGTCATAATTTAAAAAAATTGCAGTTTTTTTTCAATGTAAATGATTATTTGTTGATGTTTACTTTTCTCAAATATGTCATAATTCTTTCTTATTTAAGACGGATAATAGATGATTTCATATAACCTGGTGATTACGAAGGTTCAAGAGTAGCTAACGATTGGATACAGAGGAAAACTACCAAATTAATGATCTGTCTATATGTTTCGACTATTATTAAAAATTTTAGTTACTACAAAAAATAATAAACTAGAAATTTCAAAATGAAGGAGGTATAAGAGTTTCTGAAAGTTGATTTTTATCTGTAGATCTTATATTACCTTTTAAGCTATTTTGTGAAGTGTGTTCCTGATATCATGATTAGAGTAATCAAACAAAGCTAATCTTCAATTTTAATTCATACAAATTCACATCTTTATATGTTACTGTATCAACTGCATACAGAGTATTTTGTTGTTAAAAAGCTTCTTCTTCCATTAAGAATGAAAGTGATACAATTGCTATAAGTTTCTAAAGATATGATTAACTGCTTTAATTGATAAATAAATGTGAATTAAATTATTTGGGGTGATGATGTTGCTTTGGCACTGCGTGTTGGCTTAGTTTAGAGTTCTGTACTCATCTCGTGTAAGATGCGAGGGTTGTTGTTCACTTCAGTTCGCACAGAATTTGCACTCTGGGTATGACTAATTGGTAAACTCTACACAAACAAACATCAAACACAAATTAACAAACTACTTCCAAACCATAATTACACTAACCAAATTCAAAATAATGCCACGTTTAATTATTAAATACACTATCTCAAAATACCATATTTTAGAATACCCCTAATTAACCCTACTTTAAAATATTCTACAAACACAATAACGAGTAATTACAATCATAATGCTTGAAATAAAATAACAACTTTAGAAAAATTAGTAATGACGAAACACAGAAAATAGGATTTTATTAACAATTAATAATGTTGAAAATAATATTTCTTTACAGCCCCTAGTTGTTCTCGAAACTATTGTTGTTGCATTGTGTGCCCGAGGTTCGAAATTAATATCCTGTAGGGTTCAAAAAGATAGAGTATTGACCTAGCATTGTAAAGCAAAATAGTAAACCGTGATTGGAGTATATTTTTTTGTTATAGTGTTAGAATTACAGTGATGTTACATTAATCCAAACCCTGTGCTAGTTCGAATGGCCTATGTGACATTATTAAGTTTCCATATTGCGAATTTCAATTAACAGCTATTTGCATTGATTCACTAGGTCAGTTCTTAGTTAATTATACTGTTTACTGAGTGAGGAAGTAGTGTGACACTTGTTAGGTGCTTTATTAGTATTTATTATTAAAAAAAGGTGGTATTTGTTACCACTTAAAAAAGTTTAAAGACCAAGAAACTGATTATAATAATATAAAAATATGAGTACACAGTAAATGATTTCCGAGTAACTGTAGGTATCCAACTGGAATGAAACATTAGTGTGGCTATGGCATTGTAGCATGAGATTAACCGTCAACAGCTAACAGTGATATCTTACTTCGGTACAGCTACCCAGCCATACATTTGTTGTTGAATAACTAGTTCCTAACTACTTTAAAAATACTTATTATGGAACAAGGGTTGTTAAAAGATTAAGCGAAATCCAGATTAGCCCCTTCAGAAGTAGATGGTCCCTTCCAAGGTGAGAGCTCCTACTGAGATGTACTGTTTCATGTACTTTATGGATGAATCCTCTTCCACTGAATCTCCCTATTACTTATCTCTATTTGTATTTATTTTATCAAGCCTTGGAGGAACACAATTTGATAACAAAGTAAAACTATAACCAAAACAAATATAAAAGATAATTTTCCACAATGATCATTGTATTTGTTCAAGAGGAAGTTTCAATGACTAAGTCATCTTCTTCAGTTGTTACATCTACATGAAATCTTCTTAGCACTGAAATGTAAAAGGTAAAGCAAATAATTCACCTACAATGAAAATTTGTGTATATGTAACAACAGACAATAACGACTTAGTCATTGAAATATCGTCTTGAACAAATAAAGTATTTGATTTCATTTGGAGACATTTAATTTCGTTGGATTTAAGGTTGGCCAATACCAAGGCAAAAGTCACATTAAAAGGGGCTCTCAAATCAGAAGGGAACATTGCCCTGAAAGGAGCTAACATCTTGGAAGCGACTATCGTCCTGAAAGGGAACATCGGTCTGAAAGGAGTAAATATGGTCTGAATTAATGGTTGTTTACTGTAGATTATATTTTGAATGCTTTGTGAGTGCCAAAATAATGAATGACTGAGGTATCCTTGATAAAATATGTACCTGTAATTATTATATATTTATTATAAGCTTATTAAAGTTAGTATAATTGATTTTAAATCAATTTTCTATGTATTAAAAGTAAGCAGATATACATACAGATAGCTGTTGATGTTCGTTGCCTTTCTGATAATACAAAGGCCCTCTGTCAGTCTCCCTCCAACCATCACTCTTCTCTTCACTTTGGTTATGATTTGGTGAATGCACTGTTTCTTCCACAGGTTTTCCTAAATGGTTTACAATTTTTGGAGAATCAAATAAACTTCCTTGCACTTTATTGTAAGGCCCACTATTGCTAACTTCGCTAGTTCTATTTTGAAAATTATCACTACTTTGTGTCCTGCTTAGGCATGTTTCAGAACTACCACTCGAATGAACACTATTACTCCGTTCTGAGTCTTTGTTCCAGTTAGAACGGTTAGAATTTTGTCGTGTTCCACCATCATAACTCATATTACCATTGGTGTTTTCTATAAATGCTTTAGCATACGATCTTGAGTGAACCGGAGTTCCTGAATATGAATTCAAATAACTGGTTGCTGCATGAACTTGCTGAAGGAAGTCATGACTGGAATTGAGGTTAGGTCGAGTTTGTTCTGGATACTGTTGGTGGTTGTTGATACTAGAATTTGAAGGATATTTTAGGCTGTCGGGAGTGTTATATCTTGATGCGTAGTTTTCTGGTAGAGTGTTGAAGGCCAAATGGGAGTTACTAGGTGACTGAGTGTAGAGGCCATCAACTATAGTTGGCCATGGGAGTCCTACAGCGCCTCGAACTTCTGGGGTAGTCCATGTTTTCCCATGGTTTGTGCTTGAAAAGAAAAAAAAAATGTAACATTAGGATACTGTATGTTAGGTTAGATTAGCCAATGTTTGTAAATATTATTAACTAAAATATATGTGAAGCTGAAAATTAATAATTATAAAAGGCATTGAGTTTAGTTTGGTATTATTTTTCTAAAAAAAATGTATGAGATATCAAAGTTTAACTATCGGTGTTTGAATTTAGTTTTTGTGTACTAACGTTGAGTTATACTAAATTTTTTTTTTGTATAAATTATACATAATTTCAGACCAAAAACAACTGTGAAATTAAAATTTGTCAAAAATTGTACGAGTTTTGAAAAATCAAACTTCTGGATATTGAATAACATCAATTTTCTGAATCTATCCCCAACAATTAACCAGTTCCATTTGGGACATTATGTAAAATATATGAACACTGTGCATATAGTATAGGTAATTTTCAGTTTTTAACATTTTTATTTATCACTAATGAACGATTTTTTAGCAAATATAAAATTAACATCAGTAGATGGATAACTATTGTTAGTACATATATGCATTGTTTTGTACCACCACACGATTATTTGACAGAGGCAACTTAAAAATTCCATAAAAATTTGTAGGTACTGTATAACCAAACTCTATACAATGTTATACAAAAAAAACTCTTTGTTTCAAATTTATTTTTTAAATTTTGTTTGGTTAGTTAATGAAAATTTGTATTGTAGGCAAAAAATCAGAATATACAAAAGTATATATATATATATATATATATATATATATATATATATATATATATCAAAATACTCCAAAAGGATGTCAGCAAACAAGAAAAATACAGTATTTATATATTGTTTTAACAAATATTTCTCAAGTACTTTACTAGAAGTTTAAAAAAATGTTGGTTGTTATCATGGTTTCAGTATCTTTTGAAACACAACTATTGTAACAAAATAGTAACAATTCATTTCTGCAGAATCTAAATATACAATTTAATGTTAAATATAGAAAAATAAAGTCTAAAATACATGGTTTGGGTTTTTACATATAGATTAATGCAATTTTAAATTGAATTTTAACTTTATTTATTTTCGTTAGTTTTAAAATAGCTTTTCCAATATATCATAGTGAGACAGTGTCCCATTCTCTTGCTCTGAGACATTTGCCCTATTGTGGATTTAACAAATAATAATTTTATATAATTTTGCAGCTTTACCTGTGGTTATTCTGAGACACTCTCATGGAGCTAAAAGGAAATGGTCGAGGAGGAAGATCAGATTTACGTGAAGACAATCCAAGAGTCGAGTTGCTTGATATTTTATTATTCTGACTGTATTCTCCATTCAGCCTGAAATTATAAATAAAGTTTAATACATCTTATAAGGGTACAAATTGTATACTGTGTGTAATAAATAATTATTTGCTTTGGTGTTCATTTTTTAAACCACTTTATTGTTATGGGAAATGCATTATATATTAAATCAAAATTAAAACACATTGCTTGCATAGAATTAAAAGTGGGAAAATAGTAAAACCAATAGATTTGTTATGGCTGATTATGGAGTAAATTATGTATTTGTAAATAAAAAGGCCAAGTATGTATTTAGGAACATTTGCCAAATTCAATCATAAAGTACTAAGTACCTATATAAATATTAAGAATTTCATAAAAATTGGATCATAATTAAGTGTTCATGTACCTTAGAAAAACCACATATTTGACTCCTTAGGCCCAAGAAATTTTTGTTTTAAAAAAAGGGCACTTTGCCTTGATAAACAAATTCTTGAATATTTTCACTAGAAAGTAGGTAAAAAAATTGACAATTTAAAAAAAAGTTTAGTCTAAGACCACTCCTCATTAAATTACAATGCTTTCAATTTTTTTTGCCTAATTTGACCACCGATTTCTAGTGTAAATGTACATATTTTGTTCAATTCAAGCGAATATCTGATGATTTTTACCCCATTTGTTGCATTATTAGTGAAAAAAAAAAATCTTAAATCCAGAAATTAAAAATTTTTTGGTTAGGAAGTGCTCTTAATGTGCCCTATCATTTCGATAGTCCCTTCATTTCAGAGTACTTTAATTTTTTTTCTATGACCTGAAATACCGGATTTACAAAATAGTGTAGCGATGCACTCAAAATTGATAAAAAATGCATTTTTATACTTTTCTAAAGCAGTTCCAATTACTATTGAACTATATTCTGATTTTACTATATATATATATATTTTTTTTTAGATTTGCCGGTTAAAAAAAATCAACTTCAGAGTTACATCACTTTTATATTCTTATTTCCCTCTAATAAAAACAATTTGAATATTCTTATTCTCTGCTCTATTGTGGATAAAATAATACATAAAAACATATTTGTTACAAGTAATTTTTAGTGTTTTTTTTTTGAAAAAATGTTAGTTTATCATTACAAAATAAATAATGAGTTTAGTGGTAAAGAATTTTTGACGAAATCTAATCATTCCATGGGAATATCTACCCCATACCAAATTGAAAATTTGTGATATTCGGAGTACCCGCTCTTGGGAGAAAGCATGATATAATCATTTTTCACTCTCGTAATGTGATTGAATTAAAAATCTATTATTTCCATGAGACAACCTACCCCACACAAGTTTTAATCAATCTGATCACATGCTCTAGAGATAATAGACAGAAGGGTGAATAGACAATTATGAAAATTGTTTAAACTTGTTCATAGTGGTTTAAAACATGAAAACAATCAAAAACCTTATATAGAAAAAACTTTGCTACTATCACAATATTTCCTCATTGTGTAATTGGAAAATAAAAATAATTATAACATCTCAATATAATTTGTCTATGACTGAAATATAATATTCTTCTTATTACACTTGTTGGTGGAAGATAATATTAGGTTTATCTGGTGGATTACAAAATAGTTCAACATTAATAATAAACATGACTTCTATGATACTTAAATAAATTGAGAATTTATAGTTAAATATATTTATACTAAGAAAAATTAATTTTGTTCATCACAATTTCCTATAAAAAAGTATAAACTTATTTTTATATTTAAATTACTTAAAATAAAGTAAATAATTGTTCATGGTTAATAAACTTTTCAATCCAATTTAAGCTATGATTATTAAAATAATTAGTCATCAATGAAAAAAATAATCACCATGAAGAATTATCTACGGACTCTCTCCGATGAGGACTTGGGTTGCCGTTGTGTCCAGCTCCAGAAGGTGGTAGGTTAGCATTACCCAATAATGTCGAAGGGTTTCCATACAAAGCCGAGCACATAGTTCTATTAGCAACATTACCAGAGTTGAAGCGAGTTTGTGTGTTACTAACTCTGCAACAAAAATTATAAATGAATGTATTTTAATAAAGATTATTTTGAAAAAAGTAATAGGTTTTCTTGTGAATCCAAAATGTTGAAGAAATTAATTGATTGTTTTTTCATTAATGATTATCTAGAAGGAAAAAATCTGATAAAGAATGTTTATGGAGTCATAAACAATATGTTCATGTGATATAATATGGTTCAAGTTTTGCTTTGTTGTTGCTAACATATGAAAATATGGTACTGTCATAAATTTATTTCAAATAGTTTAAAACAGTTTTTGAACATTAACGGATAATTCAAATGAATGGCACACATTAAGGCACTTTTAATTTGTAGTTATGCTCAGCAACACAAAAATATTTGTAAGTATTGTGATACTTGGCAGAGCAGAGCACTTGTATTAGTCATTCGGATTATTCTCACCATTCAGTTACTCGTGTTTAAATAGTCTATACTTTATAGGTCAGGATTTGGCTGTTTCCCTGTACTTACAACTTAGCCTAATGAACCATGTAGTTAATTACAACATGGAATCATTATTTTATTTTGAATATGTTTGAAAACACAACTTCATAGTTGATTGAAATTTAGTTTTATGATTTGAAACACTGGTTTTGGGTTAATTTTCTTATTTTTGTAAAATTATTAGAAATCTGTAAAGCATTTTATAACAATGCTTTGGTTTATTATTATACCATACTAGAGATTACTAAGAAGTTGGGACCCAACATGTTTTGTTTAGGAGCTTATAAGATACATTTGAGTAAAATTTGATCAAAATCATTAAAACTGAATCACATTGTTTGTTTTTAATACTTTATAACTAGTTTGTTTAAAATTTAGGTTACTCTATCTTGTTTGTCACATTTACTGAATTAAACGCACTAGACCAACCAATATGAATTTTAATTTTAAAAGAATGTTCAAGCATTGCATTTATATCCAACAGAAGTGCCATAGCATATGATAAAACAAACAGTTGTAGTTTTGTGGCTTAAGTTCAGAATGGATTAAAGAGTGGGAGAAGTATAACTTGATATGCAGGGCTGTCATTGAAGTTACTTCCAAGTAGGCCACGGAATGGCCGCACTAATATCTGAACTTTAAAGTATAGCATGGAGTTTGCTGATCTATGTTGTATGTAAAATCAATGGTGTGTAAATCAATTTTATAAAAATATACATCACTTTCTTTTATTTACTGAGTGGTTTAATAAACATCCATTTTAATCAAAACCTAAATAATTATCAAAACAAGATGAAACAAATTTGAAGAAACAGTAAAATCACCAAACATGCGTTACCATTTAATAAGACAGATTTAGAAGGAAAATTTACCAAATTTCTCTTAATACAAGAAAAATCTACTTACCTGACTTGTTCTCAGGAAAACAAAGATCTATAAAATTTGAAAACTTGGTTTACATGCTTAAAACTTTCATTTCATAAGATTCGCATACCCAAGTCTACATAATTGAAATAATATCTGACAAAAATTGTGACTGCCAGAGTATTCACTAAAGTATAGTAAATATAAATATTTCATGTACAATATTGTCGAAGTTTTTTCGATACTCTTTAATTACATTAATAATGTCATAAGGATTATACTTTTGGTGTACAACTCTTTTATCTTGTTCCCATTATTTGCCTACGAGATTTCTTTAGGCCATATCAACATTTATAATATGTTACTTACGAGTAATTCTTAAAATGGCTGACGTACCATTTAGATCAACACAAAGCACCATTTAAAAAATATTTTCTTAGATTGTCTTTAGAAATAGTGAAAACTAAATTTAATATATTTTACAACAAAAAATTGTTTTTTCTGTTATTTTATTACAAAATTATGTATGTAGTTCTATATTTTGTAAATTTATTATTTTTTGTATATAAAACAAAATATAAATCTTTTGTTATATACACATAAAATCAAATTTGTTTATACCAAACATTATGCGATTGGTTACTTTGGCAATACTAACAACAATTTTTTAAATAATGTTATTTTATTTACTTACATAAAACATAAATAGCTATTTCCTGGTCTGTAGTAATCTCGTAGGCAAGATGTTCTATAAAGATGTTCTAGAATATAAGGAGTGACCAACATCTGACAATAAATATACGGCACTAATTTTATTGCAAATATTTACATATGTCACTATATAGAAATTATTGTATGAAAATAGATTTTGAAGATACACACCCAATACTACATAAATTAAAGTTATTTTCGATTAATTAACTTACATTATAAATAATAACCTCGTGTCTACACAAGATAAACTGTCACATAACTTTGTACCATATACTTTTCTACAGTAAATAACATGTGAGTATATTTGCTAGAAGTGAATTAAATTAATGAATTAATAAATGTAAACAGCCTGCTGTGAACGTAGGTCTACTAGATAACTTTTTATCAGACCATGTTCCCATCTCTCTCATTTTAGCTTTCGTGAACAGGATTTGCTACCAATAGTGCCTCAGAACAGAGTTCAAGATTCTTATTTTTTTTATTCTAATAAACCCCGAACTTTCTTCCACATGAAACGAAAGAAAGCACTAGACCAGCAGTAATTTGAGTATTTACACAGCAGTTTGAAACAACAATATAATTTTACAAAATGAAAATGTTTTCTATTTTGTTAAAAAGAAACATCTTTAACAGTGGGTTTAAATCAAACTGGTATCAAATGTTGTAGCTTCATAATGATTTGACCGATCATAACAATTTAATTGCAATAATTAAACCTCAAACTATGTCAGTCTTGAGTGAAACCAGATTTTTTAATGTTGGCCTGAGCCTATAACTCCCAACAAAAATTTTATTGTTCCACATTTACATTTTGTTCTATAATTCATACATAATAAATTTAAATTAAATTTTACATCATTATTATTAATGTATTTACTAGTTTTTCTTCTTTCCAGTCTAATCTCATCTGATGATAAGCTGGTTTTTATGTAAAAATCTTTGGAACAACACATAATTTTAACATAAAACAATTTAAAGAGTTTAAGTTTACTTTTCTTAGAGAACCCGAGAGTTACAAATTATAATTATTCTGAATGAAGGAAAAATACACCCTGCATCATAAAACGCTGATATAGTAGGACATGGTTTAACAAAAGATTGGTCTTATAGGCACATTATGGAGAAGAAAATTTACAATTTTGTGATAATTATGCAGATAATTCCAAATTGAACACTGTACAATTATCTAATGTGTTTTGTAATAAATATTCATATTTTCACTATTCAATAATATTTATTAACATATATTTGGTCCCTGCATTTCAATTTCAGGTTTTATTTTTGGGAACCAATTCACTTATGATCTTTATGTTGGAAACATTTGTTGTGCAATATTTAAAATAGTTTGGAATTGACTTAAAAGGTTTTAATCTAACTTTAGCAGGATAAACAGCTTACACCTCGCAACAAAACATTCTAACTCAAATCGTCTTAGTTATTATATAAAACAAGTGGACTCAGAAGATGTTTCACCATACAGATGGACACGAAGAATTGATGGTTTATTATTTAATAAAATATCTCGGATTATACATTTATTTTCTGTGAAAGGGGTGAGTTATTGACAGTAACTTATTAATGGTTTTACATCCTCCATGACAACTTACAGAAGGGATTGATAATATACAAAATTAAGATGAACTCAAATTTTTATATCTACTTTTAGTTACATTGTATGGCCTTCTTGGTTCCCAATTTTCTGCCCCAGATTTTTTTAATGTTAGTATTTCTAAGAGATCATATTGATTGGAGATGTTTGGTGACCAATAAAGAACTCAAACGGATCGTTGACAATGAAGTTGCAAAAATGTGTAGACTTAATTAGAGGTTAATATATAAAAAGCTCAAATCAAATTAAAATAAATAAGTTTCTTATAATATTAAATGACATAAAGATTCAATTACTGTAGAAACAACATTTTAGTAAATTTCTTGTTCGTAAATATTAAAAAATGTAAGTTGAATAAAACATAAGTGAAAGATATACATCAGTATTGTTATGTCTAATATTTTTATTTTATAACCTATATCAAACTACATTTATTGTTTAAGAAAATAAATAATAAAATAAATCCCACACATTCTGACACTATAGGATGAAAATTTATAAGGCCGGTATTACACTGTAATAGTTCTATATCATATATCTATTATCAAATATATGATGATATAGGTATGATGAAAAAATATTATGTAAAATATTATAAAAATGTTTTGCCATTTACTCTGTCATATTAATTTGATCACATTGTTGTGTCAAAATGGATGAAAAACAGTTATTTGCTTTTGGTACTTGTTTTAAGCTCTATAATGACTATTTGTTTATTGTTACGTAAAAAACAGCTAAATCAAAGAAATAAAAGGAAAAGATTGTGGGTTAGAAAGATTTTGTAGTCACTATTTTTTACATTATACAGCATTTCATTTGCCTCGTATTCCGAAATTAGAAATTTTGTAGCTGTTACTGTCCACTGAAACTTATTAGACGCCATTTTGATTGGAAATATTATAATATGTTCTCTCTAGGAGAACATATGATCATAGACATATGATCATAGTTCAACTATTATAATAGTTGGTCCATTACACTGTAATATTTTTCATCACAGATATTTGATAATAGATATATGACATAGAACTATTATAGTGTAATACCGGCCTAAGAGGTGTTTGGAAAGTAAATACCTTTTCCAAATGTAAACAATTTGTCTCAGTGTGCATGTATGCAGAGATACTGCATATGTTAGCTGAGTACAAATGCCATTATGAGAAAAGCAGTTGTTATACAGTTTGTTTTATATGAATAAAACCCTTAGGATCTTTCTTGATTAAAATTGTTTCAAAATATATTTGTATTTTTTGGGTAGTTATTTTACAAATACAAAAATAACTTATATAGGTACCCTAGAGTTAGGGTATATAAATTTGAATGGTCACTCAAAACATCTATTGGGAAGAGAGGTCATGATAGGAGCTTATTTGATCGTAATGTATTCTAATAGTGTCATAAAAAGAGTTGCAGTACTTTTCACAGTAATTTTGTTAAAATATTGTCAGTAGTTTGTTGTTGAACCATTATAATACCAATGAAATTTAAGTCATTTATTGTATATTAAAGATATGAAGTTAAATCAAGAAAGGTTGATAAGAACTAACATTTATTGAAAAATAGCAACAGAAATTAAATTCAGAACAATTCAATTAATGCAATTCTTTAGAGTAAGAATTTAACATTTTAAAATATACTTTTAAAAATGACTATTCTACCATAAAAGGAAGTGGATATATATATATATATATATATATATATATATATATATATATCACCCTTTTAAAAATATTATCAGTGTAAAAACCATTTTATATGAAACGTAATATCCTCTGAAAAAGTTAACAAAATTTCATCAAAATCTGTTCTTTGTGTTTCTAGACATGATGACTTCAGATCGACATACTACTATAGTGCATTCGGAAAGTAATTATACACCTGTCGCTCATTAAATAGGTTTTAATAGAACTGAAATTTATACTTGTCTTACATTTACAGCCATTGCTCACATATCATGCGATAGTGTCAGCTACTAAAACAACAAGAGGCACTCATCACCAAAATATAGTTCCTTGAAAAGTTTGAATCAGTTCCAATAATGTACTCGTTGTTTATAGTCACTTTTCATAGGGTTTAAATGTTCAACTCTTGTTATTTTATCATGAAAACAATGAGTATTTTCTAGATTGCTTTTTGTACAGTTTTAAACATAAATTTGTCTTCATAAATTTTTGAATTATTTTGGGAAGGCTTCACAGTATAATGTTGGGTACTGTAGGAGGTATTTATCAATTTCTTTGCCAACAAACATATGTCAGAGAGTGGTGTACATGGAAACCATGAAGAAACTGAATTTTCGCTGTCTGTGAATATTCATTATTTTTGTAAAAAATATATTGAACTAGGAATACATGTTGTTATTAACAATGCACCAAACTGAACATAAGTGAGAAGAGGTATAATAATGAAACTCATTTGTCTTTATGTCTCATAACTAACTGTAGCAATGAGTTAGAGATACCAACCTTTTGTAATAACATGGAAATAATGTAGTCTCGAATGTCGTAGATGTATATTAACTTTCTGAACACACAGTGAAGTCACAGGTTTTAGTAACAAAATTTTAAAAGTAAATTCCTACAACATTAAAAACAACAAAATACAATACATATACTAATAGTATCCCAGTTAAGGAGCAAGGAACTCATACTGGACAAACAAAACAATCAGTTTTTACATGCAAACACATAAAACATTTAATAAATTAAATACACGCTAACACATTACATGCATTACATATAATACACAACACATAAAAATCGTAAAATGTATTAATTACAAAACAAATATACATGCAATATAGTACACTCAGTTTGAAATATAATTGGACTCATGCAATGAAAAATTCATTTGCCAAATAAATTCGTCAATTACTTCACGATATGTGCAACTTATTTGTTTACATGTCATTTAAAAGTTCATAAACATGTAAACGTGCATTAATGGCAAGACTGATATTGATAAAAAACAGTTTAAATCAAACAGATTGAATTGATCTGCTTACTAATCTAAGTACAGTAATACCCCGACTTACGCTACCCCGACTTACGCGAATTCCGAGTTACGCGATCGGAAGATCCCCACTCCACCTTCATCCCCACTCCGCCTCTACTAATGTTTAGTCTGCCTGCCTGCACTGCAGTCCATTTCGTTTTATTTAATCATTTTATTCTATTCAATTCAAATTTTATCCAATTTCAACTTGTATATAAAAAAGAAACACTTTATTAGAACTATCTCATTAAATTCAGTCTGGGCCTGAACTTTGTAACAATTATATTATTTCAATACTAATATTTCCTATCTATGTGTTAGGCTCATTCTTAAGACGCATAACAGCTTCCCCTCTGTACAATGACGCAATCGTTATCTTGTTATTGTAAACACTTCTCACCACGAAATGCTTTTAGTCGAAGTCGCTATAGATTCCTTCTCAATTATTGAATCCATTTCAATATTGCTCGCTTAATATTCAATATTAACTCTCTCATATCCAAGTCGCATAATAATTTCCTTTCAACCCAAGAAATTATCATATGCACGTACTGTATTGTAAATGTTGATAACTTGGATATACAAATGCCACACTATCACTGATAAAACCTTCCGTCTTAAACTCTAACAAATATCTGAACGTTCCTATTCTGAATATTCTTTTATAATTCCATCTTAACCTATAAAATTATTAGTACACACAAATATTACAAAACGAGGAATTAAAAAATTATTAGCGTGCTACGAAGAAATATTGAGTGAGAAGAGAAAAACTTTGATCCGTCAGACGACTTTGCTAGATTTTATGAAGCCTTCTACATCAAAATAAACTTTGGTTTACGTTTTTGTAATTCAAAATATGTAATTTGTATAATTTGTATAATTTGTTACGTGTACAGTATTGTATTTAAGACTTTATTACACATTTTTCTTATAAATTATTGTTTTCTTTATTCTCCGATCCCAATTAAACATAATTTGTATGTACAGTACAGTACAGTATTTATATGCAAAATTGTACCCCGACTTACGCGAATTCGACTTACGCGGTTATCGCTCGGTCCCACCTATCGCGTAAGTTCGAGGTATTACTGTAATATAAAATATTTGATTCAATAATGGCAAAGTTTGCACAATGTAGGCAATATTTCTGTAGAGAAATTGAACCAAAGATCTGGTCTTAATATAAAAATTTACAAACACAAAAATGAATAAATAATCTAAATACTAAATCAGATTTTTAATGAGAAATAACACTGGCTTCAAGTCTCTCTGAATGAATAGAACTTAAAACTAAAAACTAAGGAAGAAAGATTTCTACTCATGCAGATGTACATGGTATATGGTGTCATATAAAGAATCCAGAAGGTTGGGAGACGTCTTCATACCTTGGAAGCTGCGTTGTAGAGTTCTTATTGAGAACATCAGTTAGAGCTGCAGAAGGTGTTTCTGAATAAGGAGGTGGTGGACTGTCACCTGTACTAGGCGGCTCTTCCTTCAGCATGCAACTGTTTCAAACAAAAGTATGGCATAAAAATAATAAAAAGAAATCAATGTAGAAAGAACACACGAGTGTAAAAACTAGGTCTTGTAGTTAGTGCAGGAACTATTTGAACATAATATCTATACAGAGTGTTAATAAAGTCCCTCCCCTTACCTTAACTTTTGATGAACTCAAATAGAGCCAAACCCTTTAGGGACTGTTAACTATGTCACCTGAAGTTTCTTTTATGATAGGTTAGAATTTTGACCCTCTCCGTACAATGGGAAAATGTTTGGGAGTACTCACGCACAAACTTTTCAAATGGGAACCCACATCTTGTGACATGTCAAATTAAAGGGCATAGGAAGACAAAATAATTGAAATATTTTTTGGATGACCCCATCCAAAATGGCTGCATAAAATGTATATGAGATTTTTTAAATATAAAATTACCCTATACAGTTTTAAAAATGTTAACTAATCTAATGCCTTCAACTTTCAACTGAATTTTACCTGTCCTTCAAAAGTGTTTAAGGAATGGCTCAGATCCTGAGAGTTTCTCTGCTGATGGTTTGTTACCCAGCACATTCATTATCACTAATTCCAGCATGTCCAGGAACCCAGCAAGTTGCGACATTGTTGAGCCTTACTCCAGGTGTGATGTGATTCTCAAACAATCGAAGACTAACTTAAACTTAATTCCCTACAATCCACGGCTTTCGAAGCTGTTTGATTATAATCCATGTAAATACATGATTGTATCCTCACATAGTATCCAAGTTTAGAGTTTTCTACAATACATTTTCTTATTATTACCACACCATTGGATAAATTTCTATCGAAAGGACACATTCTTACTTCTGTCTGCCTTTTTGGATTCCAACGCACTATGTTTGTTTTAGAGCTGTCTGTGTTCAGCATTGGTAAAGGCTTATCTTCCTTTCAGTTGAGTATTACTACTGTAAATGGTTTTGAGAAGGAATACTGCAGCTTCATAAGGTCACATGTCATATACAAGAGCAATATCTCAATGTTAATTTAATGTGCAGTTTTTTATATTGATTGTGTCAATCCTTCAGATTTTACAAAAATTTAACAATCAATCATCTACACTTCAAATGGACTATCTTAACACGTTAGCTGCCATATCGGTCCGATCGGACCGAAACTAAGGTGAATGTACATGCAGCGTTACGGCACGATCGGACCGATAAAGTCACTAACGTAATGTTTTGTTTTGTGGCTCACAGTTCGATAGTGCAGCAACCTATCGGCATATTTTGGTATTCTCTGGATTGGGTAGACGTGTGTTAGACATAGTATATTGTATGCTTTAATAACCGTTACCATGGTTACTCAATATAATATTAAAATCAGTGAAGATTTTCACTTTTTTGTCGGCACGATCGGACCGATTAAAAATTTTACAAAAACATTTTGGTTTAGTAACGAATAATTCACAAAGAATACAGTTGTAAAATGAATATATGTATTTATAAAATAAATATTAGACAAATAAAATAGTGAGCTTGCCAACATAAAGAAATGAAATAGCCCGTTTAGATTTTTTAATTTTTTTTTAACACGAAAATTACCTCGGTCCGATCGGACCTAAACGTTATACTACGATTAAAATTAAAGCTGAAAAATTGCATTTCGGTCCGATCGGTCTAGGAACTATATATGCATAAATGTAAAGAAAATTAGTAAAAACTATTGCCTTATATTATTTTACATAGGTAGATGCAAAAATAATAATAGAAAAATATTTTGGTAATGGTGGCACTCCAGGCAAGAGTATCGTATTAGGCCTTGGCAGCTAACATGTTAATAATTGATTCTAGCTAGTCTTATGAAGACCAGTAACAGTTTTACTGCTGAAGAAATTATGATCTGCTTCTAGATCAAGATAAACCAGCTTGTACTAATCATACAGATTGTTATAAGGTTTAGAAATTTATTTATAGCTAAAAATGATTGTAAATTAAACAACAACTTCTTGATTGCAATTAAACAAAAAAAAATTTCAAAGAAATAAATTTGTAAAAATAAGTTACAATTGTTTAAAATATTTGACCTACATACAATAAATTAACTCATACCTTTTGGCCCTCCTTGCTGAGTGTGTTCGTCTCTTACTCGTCGGTGAAAGTCGAACTCTTACTGCTTTGGCTGCGGTTGTCTCTACAACTTTATATGGGATCTCTCTAAGTTGAGTGTCAGACATGCCCTCGGTTTCTACCAATTTGAATTCCAGATGTTGTTTCAACTCTTCCGGAAGTCGAGATTTGCCTTCCGAAGGTGAACGTGACCTAGACCTAGTTCAATAGAAAGTGTAGAATGTAATATAATATAGAATTATAAAACTATATTGCAATAACTAAAATTAGTATATTAAAACATAAATCTTTTTTTTTTCTTGTCGGCAAAAAACCTCTTGATCCATCATTGCTTTAGAAAAATAATAAATAAATAAAAATACAATAAAAACCTCTGGTCTTGAATACTCTAACGTTGTCAGGGGTGGAAAAGAACAAGAGTTAGTCAAGAAAGACCTGTTAGAAAAGATCAAAGAGAGGAAACTAACTGAAGACTACATGAAAAAGGTGTAGATATAAACTACGATCCCTCTGGATTGGCAGATCTGTACTCACTATATGTGAGCTTCTGAGAGGAATACACTTGTTTGCACTAACTAACACATAAGAAGTAAGACAAATCCATTACATAGAGACAGGAAATTCCTTACCTATGCTTTCTATGTTTCCTTCTATGATGGTACGAATGTTCACTCTCTGTTTCCATGCCACTATTCATATAACCAGAACGTGGCCGAGACTGTTGTTCCTTGCTACTGCTAATAACCGTTGCTTGTTGTATACCTGTGCTGCCTTCTGCTTGTTTTCTTTGAACTTCTTTCCATTGACTTTCAGAATCTACAAGTTCGTATCTGCAAAGATAAAAATAAGTTGGAAGCTTAAAAAAAAAAAAAAAAAAATAGTACAAAAATGAGTTCCAAAGATGAAAAGCAATAAATTAATAAAGATAAATTGACAAATTTAAAACAGATGGGTTTGCATACTCCCAAAAATATTATTAGAGAACCTAGGAAGAAAAATAACATGTGTAATTATAATTACAGTTAAATAATTAATCATTAAAATAATAAACCAAGCTTAACCTAGATCTAAGCTGTAATTAAAGTAGTTAATTAGCCAATTATTTTTGTATGTTAGGTTTGATTTGTTGATAACAAAACTTTCGAAAGTGTGTGATTTAAATGTAAGAAATGTTGGAAAATGTACAAATAAAATATACTACTAATATTTAAATTTTTTAAAAGATGAATTTTTTAAAATATGGGGTACTCTATAAGTAGTGTGTTTTCATATATTATATATAAGACCTTAAAACCCGTAACTAACCTGTGTTTTGAGCCAGCTGGACGGTGCCTAGTTTCGTGTTCACTGCCTGAGGAACGTCGGCTACGATGCCGATGTCTACGAGATTTACCCCCAGAGCAGCGAGATAAATCGCTTTCATTGTCTGAACCTCTTCTACTTCTGTGATGTCTGTGCCTGAAAAACCATTCAATAATAATTTATCCATTATCTTATTTCAACACCACAGCCAGTTAGGAGGATATTTAGGTATAGTCAAACATTGAAAAAAAAATTATGGTAAAATTAATATGTTAAAAACATTTAATATTTTAACAGTATTAACTTATTTTATGAAAATTTTAAACTATTGATTGAAATTAATCGTTAAAAATAAAACTTATGAATAAAATGTGCAAAGTAAATATGATTTGTAAAAAATGTGAAAGTGGATGTGGACATATAAAAATTGATTTTATCTTAGTTAAAAGCATAGACTTTACAATGAAATTGGAAGTGCCAGAACAATGAAAATTGTCAAAGGACTTCGAGTATGACCCTGACAATATTATATTAATCAAGGGACAGGGGCTTTAAATTTATGCTCTTTTCTTCATTTTTTGAAAGGTGATGATAAGAAGGGAATGAAAAAGTAAACAATCTAGAGGTTGGTGCAATTTTGCTCAAATCTGATTTAAACGTTTGGGTTCTACCAATGGTTTGACAAATTTTTAGAAAAATCAGATGTTAAATTATTTAAATTATGGTTGATTTTAAAATTACAAAATATATTTTCGAAGATAGTAATTTACTTGGCGGTCGTATAACATGATAGTAGCTGTTTTTGTGCAGCTTTAAAATCTGAAACTAATGATCCTGAAAAGAGTTTTCTATGATAAAAAATACGTGTTATTAAAAAGCAAAATTGTTTAAAACATTACCTTAAAATTATTTTTTATATCATCAATAACAGTTCCCGTAGAAGGAATGTTAATCATATTTAGTGTATCAGCTAGATTTTAATATGTTGATCACGAATAAAAAAATGTTTTCAAAATTTTAAAATGAAGACGGTTTCAAATGGCTTTTCTGTAGATTTTTTTAAAAACTATAAAGCCTAAATAAATATATATCATAATTATTATATATTATGATTTTAGCAAAGTAAATATATGTCCTGAACACAAAAGATATTAATTTGTCTATCATAGTGTTTTTTAATGGTTGTCAATGATGGTACAGTAGAACCTCCCATATCCGACCATGACGGGACCGGGCCGTGGTCGGAACGGCCAAAAGGTCGGATATCGGGAGGAGCGTAAAATGCCGTTCCCAGGTACAAAAAATGCCACACAGTACTGTAATACAACTTTATTACACCTTCAAAAATATTGTGTATACATTTCAAACATTTTCTGACATGAAATTAAATACGTAAATATTGTATATTCAACTTGTAAAACTATTGATTATCATTTACAAGTTGTAATGATTTTACATTTCAGTTCTGCTCAAATGTAGACCCATTCTTAAAAATAAACAAAAATGTACGCATATAATATTACAATAGGCGTTATAAATTTAATAATTAAATTCCTCAATTTATTTATTTACAGAACATGCCTAAAACAACTCGCATTTATATGAAACAAAACGCATTTCATTTATGAAAATAAACATATGCAAGCAAACATAAAATATAACTCCCACTTCAATAACAGTACATATTTAATTTACAATAAATGTTGTTTCATAATGATTATCCTACATACATAAGAAGCAATTAAAACAACACGTCTTATTAATTTAAAAACTAAATTTAATTTATGAAAAGAAACACACGCAAGCAAACATTACATATAAACACTTAAATGATATTATTAAATTTACAATAAAAGTGTTTTCAAAATGATTATCCTTCAAAACATAAGAACAATTTTAAAACAACACAACTTGTTAATTTAATATAAAACAAATTTAATGAATGAAAATAAACACACGCAAGTGAAACACTTTTACATGTGAAAGTCCAAATGAATGGGATAAAGGTCCACAAAGCATACCTTTATTTGAAGAATTCAGTGATGGATTTTTGTTTCAATTTTGTCAGCCTTGACTTTGCAGAAGTATCCCTCCACTTCTTTGCCCACAGTACATCCATCGGGGTTGCATTTGGATGTTGCTCGATGTACTTCAGCGCAGTATCGAAGGCGTCCTTGGCAGCAGAATGACTCACTACGTTGTCACTTGGTGTTTCGTCATCATCCGAGTCGATTTGTTCTTCCACGGCTTTGTTTTGGACAGCAGCAATAATTTGGTCATCGTTGAGGTCTTCATTGGTATCTTCCGAAACGTCAGCTTCGACGAACCACTCTTCTACATCCTTCATCTGCAGATCATGCTGAAACGTTTGTAGATTGTGTAATGTTTCACTGTTGTCTGCCTCAGCTTCTGCAGCTTCTGCCAAAGTCAGTTCACGATTTTCTTCTTCAGCTTCCTCTTGTTTTAGTGATGGCCAAACCATTTTCCAGGCCTTCTGAAGGGTGGTTTGCTTGATTTCATCCCAAGCTGTGGCAACAGTGTAGATAGCGTCCTTGATGTTTAAACTTTTCATTGCCTCAAAAAGGTTACATCCTTCTTCTGTTTTGTCCAGTAGAGATCCAACGTATTTTCTTCGGTATCTCCTCTTTAACCACTCAATAACGCCTTGATCCATTGGTTGAATCAGCGGTGTCACATGGGGCGGTAAAAATAAAGCCTTGATATGACCTTTCTTTAGTTCACATTCAGCGGGGTGAGTGGGGGCGTTATCTAAGAGCAAAACAGCACGAGCAGGTAGTTTTTTAGACTTTAAATGTTTTTTTACTGCGGGGACGAATTCGTCAAAAAACCACTCTTTAAACAAAGCAGAATCCATCCAAGCAGATGATTGATTTCGGTAGAATACCGGAAGTGTTGCCATGTTTATATTTTTAAATGCTCTTGGCTTCTTAGATTTTCCTATGACGAATAACGGCATTTTGTGGCTTCCCGAGGCATTGCTACAAGTTGCAATTGTGAGTCTGTCTTTGGCAAGCTTTGTTCCTAACACAGGTTCATTTTTAGCAGCAAGAGTGGTTTTTGGAAGCATTTTGTAATTTAGACCCGTTTCATCTACATTATACACTTGGTCGGGTACAAGATTCTGTTCTGCGATTAACTTTTCAAATTTGTCTACAAATTCTTGAGCAGCATTAACATCAGCTGAGAGTTTTTCCCCCGCAATTATAACATGCCGTATACCATGACGCAACTTCCATTTATGTAGCCAACCTTCACTAGCGCAAAACTTTTCTGCCCCTCCCAACTTTTCAAACAATTTGACGGCTTTTTCCTTGAGAATCGGGCCTGACAATGGGGTTCCCTTACGTCTTTCTTGGCAAAACCAAACCCACAACGCTTCATCGACAAGTTCTAGTTTTGGTTTTTTTAACATTTTTCTACTTTTAAATGCATTGTCGGTCTCGACTGTTGTTAAGTACGATTCCAGATCCTTACGGTTTTTTTTCCAGTCTTTTACAGTTGTCACGCCTACACCCAACTCAGAAGCTAGCTTAATAACAGACTCACCACGGTCCAATCGTTGTAACACATCAAGTTTTTGTTGAAGTGAAACACAAACACGTTTACGTTTTTCAGTTGTCATTGTCACACACGTAACTCGTAACCTCAAACTAAAAAACTTCACACTCCGCAGATTATGGGAAAAATCACGAACAAAACAATATTGACATAAACGCACAAACTGACATTCCACATCAACAACCACGGCTAAACTGACAGTTTTTTACCCAAAAGTAAAGCATAGTATCGATGAGTCACTTTTTCAAGTCTGTACAGGCTCGCGAACGGAAACGGACACCGTGAGAACGGAAACGGACACCGTGAGAGCGCGAGTAAACAATAGACAGACGGACGGTCGGATATCGGGAGGAGTCGGATGTGGGAAGGTCGGATATGGGAGGTTCTACTGTATTACCATTTATTTTGTAACAATTATATTTAACCCTGGAATGTATTTTAGAAGTATAGTCCACCGGGGCAAACAACGAATATTATATTTTTATACATTGATGATAGAAGAAGAATCTATCTTTTAATATTAGTCAACATCATTGGTTATAGTAAAATATTATTCAAGACAAAAACGTTTTACTATTGACGAGTGAGTTCAACTGATACAGTTCACGGCTGAGTGCGATTTGAGTTTGACTCTGTTATACTGTAGTTCCACATTTGCTAGTTTATTTTGGATTTACGGTGTTTTTTGTACAATTAATTTACCTAATTATAACTAATGATATCTAACTTGAGTTTCGTGAACAATTAGAAAAAATAAGTGAGACTACAGTGAACTATTTTAAGCCTAGGCATAACCCGTTGGACTCTGAAATGTCTTCACTTGAAACCATCTCTTTGTTTGATATTATTTTATTTAAGCAAAATAACTTTTATAAACTGTGTATTTTTGAATTAATTATAAACAAATAATTATTTTGTATATGATAGTTTTCTTTTTTGATTGAAATTAGTTTTTGTTAAATTCTGTAAATCTAGGACTTTGTATTTCATTTATTAAATACTTTGGTTTCCCCATCCCTGAAAAATTGTAATAATTACGAAATATTTAATAAATACTCCTCAAAATGTTCTGAACAAAATGATACCCAACATGTCTCACTAGTTGCATATACATTTTTGACTAAATGCTTGTAATGTATTAGAAAACTGCTGATCGTACAGGGTGAAACTAACTGGGTGTTGCAGGGTTAAATTATTTATTTGACCAAAATTTTGTTTACAATAGCTATTACTATTGATTTTAATAAATGTTGAATGTGGATAAAAATTGTATTTTTACAAATACCTCTTATTCGTTACTGTGGAAAACAAGATTGGTAACAATTGAATGCAGACTTTAAAAAAAAAAGAAGTTATTGTGGATATGTAAGACCGACAAAACTTATTCTAGAAATAAGTTTAACATTTTTTATTATTCCTAGGAGTAGAATTTATAGTCTTTTCATACTTTCAACTGATGGCATTCTGTGAAGGAGATTGTACACAATCTCTATAATTTCTAAATAAGAAATGTGATTATATATTAGGCCTAACTACAAATTTAGTCTACAATTAGGATAGTGTAAATTAATTACTAAACATTCCTTTGGTTAGCTTTTTTTAATTTTATAGTTTTGATATAATACTTTATAGTATATATATCTATCAAATATTAAATTAGTATTAGTATCACATTTGTTTGTACTTGTAATAATTGTACTTGTACTAATAATATTTTTTTTTTGAATAAAATAAAATCTAAAAACTTCAGACATAAATTCTTACTTTTTACATGAACGTGAATCATTTGAACTATGACTCTCGACAGAAGAGGAACGACGTGCCGCTAGAGACCGAGTATGCCCAGCAGAACGTAAGGAACGAGGGCTAGATCCTGTATAAAGTCCCCTTGCATGGGGTACACTCCAGGGAGCACTTCTAGTACTCCTTGGAGAATCGCATCTACTGCCCACGCTTACGTTGCCTCTGTATAAACTGCTCACTCTGTATACAATCAGTTTAACAAAATTATTCAGAATATATAACATTAGATGAAGGATTACTATATTTAACATAATGAGTTAAAGTAACAGCAATAACAATTAATAAAAAAATACAATTATATGATGAGAAAATGTTTCAACGACTATGTTATCATCCTTGGTTGTAATCTAAGTTGTTTTATGTGTGATTTCAGTTGCAATCAATTGAGGATGACTAATTTTAGTTGTTGAGGCGTTTCTTATTGCAGATACTGATGTTTTTCAATAATTTAGATTGTCATTTTCCAAAGGTTTGGTTGAATGTATGAGGGCAGTTCTAAAAGTAACCACTGTTTTCATGCATTGTGAGAAATAGAGGTAGCGGTACCGCTCCTGCAGTGACGTGTTCAGTAGCTCAGTATCGAAAGGTTATATTGCAGTTTGTTTATCAATAATAACAGCCATTAAAAATAGAAAACCTCAGTGAAGTGGGTGCTGTAGTAAGATTTCCGATGACAAAAAATTTGATAGCAGCAAGTATCCATTGTGATCTGTGTTGTATATGGCCAAACAATAATGAGTGGACATGCTGTTTAAAAGTGGGAGAACAAGCATTCACAATGGGTAAGGCATTAATGATGAACTCCTTCAGAAAATCCCTTTCAAGAACTACAAAACATAACAAATAGGCTTTATGACACTTATTTCATGTTACGACATAGAAGAAGAATTTCTCAACAGAATTGTGACTGGTGATGAGAGTTGGTTGTTTTATCTAAATGCTTGATGGTATACCCCTGTACCAAGTAAACCAAAAAAGTCTGGCAATCTTTGTCTGCCAGGAAGGTTATGGCAACCGTGTTTTGGGACGCAAAAGGAGTATTGCTTGTGGAGTTTATGGAATGTGGATGACAATCAATTCTAAGTCTATTTTGAGGTTTATAATAAACTGAGAATGGCTATTCAAAACCAACGTGGTAGTGTGCTGACTTCTGGTTTCCTGTTTCTACACAACAGAGCTTATCCTCACATCACTTGGCAAACAAAAGATCTGTTGTGTCAATTCAAATAGGATGTTTCTAATCATCTGTTGTATAGCCCAGATTTGGCTTAAAGTGATGTCCACCTATTCATACACATAAAGAAGTGGCTTGAGTTCCAGCGCTTTGATGATAACATAGAACTTCAGATGCTTTGACAGGATGACTAAAATCCCAGGTGGGAGAATTTTTAAAGAAGGGATTTCCAAACTGGTGCTATGATAAATGTTCAAACTTAAAAGGTGATTATGTAGAAAAATAGTAGAAAGCTCTACTTAAGTTGTAAATAATAGTATCTGTATTTTCTGTCTTTGTTATCCTGAACGATTCATGAATTTAAATAATTATCAGCAGTGAATCGTCATTTAAAATTAAGTACAATTAAGACTTTCCTACTTTGTCATATATATATAGTGTAAAGAAGGTACTATACTTTTTTTATAAATGATAACAAAAATCAATATTCGGTTATCGTAGGTATATTTCTTTTGAATTTTAGAATGAAATCTGTGGTTGCAGTGCTCTATAGCTCAAACCGTTGAATCGATGTTAATCAATTTCAGATTATAGATATATTTTTACTGTATCCAATGGCAATTTTTTTTCTATATTTTTAATAACTCAACATTAACGGATCCACTCTGTATGAACAAAACAAGAAATTTTCTTTTTTCTAAAAATTGGTACTATTAACCATCATTAACTTTAGTTATAAAGGAGGCCCTAAGGATATAAACCAAACATCGTCACCATCTCCCTATAAATATTGGTTCAGGAATTATTTTTCAAAATCTTTAAAAGGATACATAAAAATCGGATCAATACATTTCAATCAAGTTCTGGATATTAAGGTTAACAACAAACACAAAACAAGTTACAAAATTACACATAATTGAAGTTCAGTAGAGTTACACAATTGGAAAATACAAAAATGAACTCTGATCACTGTCAAAGAATTGTGTATTTTTCCGCCATGTGGTTTGACATAGTTTAGATCATTTCACCAAATTTCTTCGATATTTCTTGGGCCAATTTTAGAATATTCAATTTTTTTAATTATTTTCACTTTTTGAGTGTATATTCCCGATTATTCACTTTTGAAGAGATGGCAAACCAATACTATTTGTTTAAATTCTTTGAGGCTATATTTGATCGATATCAATGGAGCATTTTTATTTGTTCTTATGGTAAGTACCCACAAATTTTGAGTAATTCAAATACTCCACAGTCAAAATATGCCCACAAATTAAATTTGATCTGATCAAGTCTCAGCTGTGGGATTGCATGTTTGACAAGCATTATTAATAACTAAACTAAAACTCAAATAATTATAAGTTATAGGTACTTTAGTTGTTGTAGCTCATGTATCACTGAGGATGGTAACTTTGTCGTTGAAATTGGTTTAATTAGGTAAACGTAATTGAAAAAATGTATATCATAAAAAATTGTTAAGTTATTTGAATACATTAGAAAGTTCAAGGTAGTTAACATAAAAGGTATTATCATTATGCAAAACAAGGAAAGGGGGAAAACATTGACAAGAAATCTAGTGAATTATTTATAACTTCCACACTCCATATTTGGGCGACTTGATTGCATACATTATAACTGATTCTTAGACAAACTCATATACAGACCATTAATACCAACTTGTAAAATGAAACAATAATTTGTTACCAAATAATATGCTTGTGGTGAGATACCCTTTTTTATAAGTTATTTCTACTAAAATGAAAACTTGTTTCCTAAACAAGTGTGTGTGTGTGTGTGTGTGTGCGTGTGCGTGCGTGTGTGTGTGTGTGTGTGTGTGTGCGTGTGTGTGTGTAACATTGTAAGAAAAAATCCTCAAAATGATTACCTTCTGTATTTTTTTAATCATTTAGTACCTTTTGTGTATAACTTTAATACATGTTAATTTAAGAAGTTTTGGACATCAGCATTAAAAATTGTATTTTCTAAGCTGTAAGCTGCATTGGTTTATGATGTTAATTGCCAACATTGTAATTGTATTTAAATGATCTTTCTCGATGGTTTCTTGAGGGTCCCGTGCGTTCACTCCAAACATTAAAATATGTCTCGTTTGGACTGGTCAAGAAAACCTTGTGAAGTATGGTTGAAAAGTCGGCAATTAACATAAAACAAGTACAGTGTGCAGTTCAGAAATCTGATTTTAATATTGATGACAACGACTGTAAAAGCCTGAAATGGGGTTTGGGGGTACTCACAATGCCAGTACTTATGGAATAGTTTTTAATATGTGAACCAGACAATAAGCTCTGTACATACTGTAGACTCTACGTGATCATATGTATGTTAAACATAAGTTATCTAAAAATCGTAGAGTATAGTTTTACAAATTAATATTTAATGTCAGGTTAGTAAGCAATGATGCGTTTTTGGATTAATATAGTAAAATGGAAAAAGTATTAAGCGTGAAATTGAAGCGATTTTCTTCAAGACGATTTTATTTAGAGAGAGACAAAAGTAACTTTAGGTTAAAAGTTATAGGTGATTAAATTTCCCATCAAAATGCTCCTTAGTAAATTTTTTGTTAGACACATTGGTGCAGAGATATGAGTGCTCAAAGTTGAAATCTTTTTTGCAATTATTCATATAAGGCATTTTTATAGAAAAAACTTGCTTTTTTTTTTTTTTTTAGTTTAGGCTGATTTTTGTATAGTAAAAAGTGATTTTTCACTTTACATGGAAAAATGTATATCCAAATACTTGGTATTACATGTAAAAACACTTACATACCCATATTTAGCCATTTTTTAGCTTAAACTAAAAAAATGTATCTTTTTTAAAAATGTAAAAATGCCTCATAAGAACAATTGCAAAAAAGTCTCAACTTTAAGTACTCATATCTCAGTGTATCTGACAAAAAAATTACTAAGGATTATTTTGATATGGAATTTAGTCAACTACAACTTTTGTATTAAACTTTTTGATATCTTGCTTAATTTTTGAGATATGTACGAAAAACAGTTTTTACCTACCTTTAAATCCCACCAGGGGGCCAAATGGTGAGCTGTAGTGTCCGATTTTTTTTTGCCATTGAAGTAACGCTAAACCCTAACATTCCAACAAATTTCATGACTGAGGATTTTTGTCCAGTAAAAATCTTTATTCAGTGGTCTAGTAAGTTTGTTTTAATCTTCAGATGGTTACATTTTAGTAAAATTTGTGATGTTTTGAAATTATTTCACCCCAAATATTGATGTATTAAATATTAATTAAAAAAATAAAAGGCTAAAATATACCGACATATCAAATTTAAACAAAATAGGTTAACCTGCTATTCCAGACTACAAGGACAATAAGACAGATACATGATTAAAAAAATGTAAAGTGGAACTCAAAATGGTGTATTTCCATTAGAAATTCAAGAATGATTTTTCTGCGCATCACATATTTTCTCTATGTTACATATATTTGAGGAAGTAAAATGGGAAATGAGTGTAATATGCAAACACAACAGTTTGCTTGAAATCCAATTAAATACACAAATAATAGGGAAAAGATTAAACACTTGAAGTATAAAAGGAATAACTGTTGTTGCAAATATTAAAGTGTGCTTGTATAAAAATGACAATTGTTTCAATATGAGCTGACAAGTGAAACATTACAATATTGCACAAGTGCAGACGAGTCATTACTCACGAGTTGACGGGCTGCGGGATTGAGACTGTTTTCATCTCCTGCGGAGGAATATTCTCATTATTTAGATTCTCTTCTGTTTTTGGTGCTGGAAACAATAAACAATGAAATGACTTGTAGACAGATTTAAACAACAGCTAGTCTATGACATATTGTTTTATTATATAATATCTTATTATGAGTTTACCTTTTGTATTACTAACAACAATTAACAATACATGAGTAAATTAAAACATTAATTAAATTGACTATAATTTATTATTCTTAAAACTTGAACAAATAGCAAGTTAATAAAATTACGCCAATTAATGTTAATTTATTAGTTATTCTGAAGTTAAATGTATTAATAATAAAAATAATACAATTTTGAGTAACAGTTTAATTTTAAAATATGTATAATTAATTTTATATGTTTAAAGTAATTAAGAATAAAAATTAAATTAACTTATTTTGTTAATTATAAATATTGTGATATTACAAAGTATTTGTAGTTGATAAATGAACTCACGAAATTAATTTTTTATAACAGGAGTTGTCTCAAAGTACCTAATTATATGATATATTAAATAATTTAACAAAATTGATTCATAATATTGATAATTGATCATTTTTAACCCATTCTCCAATTTAATATTTTTTCATATTATCTAATATAGTGTAAATTACCCTAACCTAGCTATTCATTGAGGCACAAGTCTTTAACCTTGAAAGTGTAACACTGCCCAGACCATTTTTGCATTTTATAAGTTTATTTTCAATAATTTATAAAAATAGATACTTTATCCAAAATCTATCTTAGGGTGTATCATTTTTAAAGGCAATTAATCTCTGAGAAAAATTGTAAGTGTTAATACTATAAAAGAATTTTTTCTAATGTTAGGTACAAGTCATCTGAAACTATATAAACACACCTATTAATATACACCATTACATTCTTTTTTTTTTTAATCCAAGATATAAAATAGTTTTAGAATTTAGTTGCAAAGAGAAATAAATAAATATTGTGCTTGACTTGCGAGATGATTTAAAATGTTTATTAACTCTTCACTGAAGATGGCAACATTGTCGTTGAATCATGTCGAGTCAATAAACATATTATTTGCAAGAAATTATAATCAAGTTTCATTTTAATTTTGCAAATAGACAAGTATGAGTTGGTGGACAAATATAATGACAATTTTTTAAAAAAATAAAAGAGTTAAATGTGTGCTAAAACCATATGAAAGGCATATAGGGACAGCTATTTTTATAAAATCAAAGTATTTTAAATGACCTGACGCCAATATATTATTTTTTCTTCAAATAAACATATATGTACAGAATCAGAATAAGTTTTAGTTTTATTTGATAGTCCACAGATATTTCCAAAAAAATATAATTTTTCAGCTCAATAGTTTTTGTCCCTTTAACTGTCTGTTAAAGTAATTTTTTGGGACCAATACGAGTTGAAAATATATAGGATTTATCATATTGTCTTTGTAGATGGGTTGCGACTTTCAGGCAGATAAACGGACAGACACATGCATGAAATTAATTATAAGAGCTTAAAAAACCATCATGAAAGTAGTACTAATTAAAAAAAAAGTACTGTATTGAAAACCACTTTTAGAACATGTATATACCAACTACTGAAAACAAAATAAACAACTAACAGTCATCCAGACAACTCCAGCTATCATTTGGTGTAACAAATATTTCCTACGAAAATAATAATTTTTGTTTTAAACATAATATATCACTATTTCACGACAAGTAACATGACACATTGGAAAATCATGCTACGAAGATTGTTTTTATAATTAGAAATTCAGGTAACTGAGTTGGAAAAAATATGAAATCACATGTTCAAAACCTTTTTTAAACTATTATAATATCTATATTTCAGCTAGGCCTTACATAATTGTGTGAATACAATTTTATATAAGTAGTTTTTGAAAATGAAAATACTCTAAAATGTGTCAACTGGAGGTAAGGCTAGGACTGGTTGAAAATTGTACACAACCTCTATTTTTAATTGGAACCAGAAAAAATCAAATATGTTAATCTACATATATTTCTCAGTTGGGACTAAAATGTTAAATAGCAGTGTTCTGTAAAATCCCGTTCATCGTTCGTGTTAGCATCAACAACAACTACACTGTATTACAATTTACTCATTTACATTTGATTAATTGTAAATGTGATGTAATAGTTGATTTATGCATGTATATGAAAGTTTAGAATTAATACCTAAATTATTATGGTTGTAATAATGTCATTGGGCGTAGTATTATTTAAAAAAAATGAAAATTTAAAAAGCTTACAAGTATATGTTTACAAATAGGTAATGACCGTACAAAATAATTTTATAACTAATACTAACCAAATGGTGTTTTATGGGTTAATAATTTTCAATTTGAAGTAATTTCTTTCATATTTCTTTAATACAGTAATAATAATTGTTAAGTGTTTGAAGTACTTATAATTATGTTACATACTTATTATAAAATGGTCAATAATAGTTCCTTTCAATCTTAATATTTGGCTATATGATTCGCTGCCTCATCAGACCAGTTGTGAACACTTATCTATATTACACAATGTACATCATACACATGCACACACAAAAAAACACACACACATTTTAACCCACTGTGAAAGTAATTATTTTAAAGACACATCAGCAGCAGCAATTAAAACTAGTGAAAACGTAAGTGTATGGTTAAACTGTCATAAACAAATAACTGAACTTCATATAACAAAAACTTTAGAACCATTATTTGTGTATTATTCAATCTTTGTTCTAGTTTTATAAAAAAAATGTTGAAAGTAACAATTAATTAATAAAGTAAAAAAAAATTAATAAAGCTAGTTATCTAAACTTTTTAGAAAATAAAATGCTGCTTTTCTTCTATTTATCATAATTTTAACAACTAAAAAAATAAATAAAAATTACAAACGATATCACGCAGTATAGTGGGACTATGCACACCTGTTACTCGAATGTCGAATCGCCGATAATTCTCGGTAAACAATTCTCGGCTACCCATCTTACAAAACAAAATACTCAGTCTAAAAATAAATGGATAATGATTTTAAATTATTTTTAAAATGTAGAGTTTCAGATAATTTAGAAGAAGAGTACTAAAGGTTGTACATGATACTTGGATTATTATTTTCACAATAAATCATATTATTTAATTGTGAATTTTTGATAGCTGAAGACAAATGTCCCACAAAACTAAACAAAGTGTATTTAAGCATGATCTATTGCTTTATGTTGTAAGTTTAAACCAAACAACAGTATACGGAATGGTTTAGTAAGTTGATATTCAGTCCTTGAAATGCCGAATGGAATGGTTCCGTAAATCAACACCAATGGGTTAACACATATACTGTCCACATCTATAATAAAATTACATACCATTAGAGCTAACATTTCGAATGGTTGATAATACGTGTGATGTGCAATGTGTTATAGCTAGTCCGATGATGCTGTCCATGGGAGTGAAACATGTAGCCAAATAATTAGATTGAAAAGAACTATTCTTAACTGTTTTATAAAGGTATGAAATATATTTCTTTAACAATATAATCCAATCATATTTTGAATCTCCCTCATGTTTATCTGCCCCAACCATAACAGATTTGAACTAAATACAATCATTCTGTTTGACACTTGCACCAAATTATTTAAGATTTTAAAATTTGTATTCAATTTTATTAATTAATTTTATCAATATATGTATACCCTACTCTTTTACTTTACTCCTGATGGGTGTTTTAACCAAATTTGTAAATTTGTGTTTTAAGTAAATTTGTACAAAAATTTGAATCAAACCATAAATTTTGAACTTTAACTCAAAATTATTCTTAAGATAAACATTTTGAATGAAATATATGTTTTCAGAGGCGCTTAAAACTATAAAAACCGTCAGAAATGACAAATACTAAAACTTACAATCTTGAGCGCCTTCAACAATACGTCTTTGGTATCGTCTGCTAGGTGTCCTTGTAAACTGCGGGGGACTACGTAAACGCATTTGTGCTTCTCTTTGGGAGATCTTCTCTGCACGGCCACTACTGTTAAAACAAAACAAAATTTTATAAACAGTTAATATAAAGATAGAGGTGGTTTTATAAATTCATAATGTAATAAGTTCCATATTTATGTTTATAAAAGTCATAAACCTCAGAGGTACTCGTTGTGAATGCGGGTTTGGCGTACACGAGGACCCTAGATGGATCCTACACCTTTTTCATGTAGTCTTGAATTAAATCTTTTTCACATGTAGTCTTCTCTTTCATCTTTCCTCTCATAACCAATTATGGTTCTCTTCCGACCCTGCTGCTATTAGGATATTCGAGGGTTGGGTGTATTTATTTTTATGTTCAAAGCATTGATAACTGAAAGTTTTTAGCCTATAAATAACAAGAAGAAAAATATATAAAAGTCATAAAATGGTAGCCTAGAAAGTATATAGAAACTTTTAAAGTATATAGAAATGATTAAAAATTGCATAGCAATAATTCGGGTGCTGATTCTAGGAGCTAGAAATATAAAAAAACGTTTATATGAATATAGTTACAGAAACAAAAGATTTTCCCTTTTTACGGAATTGATTTTTTCTTTTTTTTTTTATAGGCCAAACAACAACTGAGTTATCGACAAAAAACTAAAAGCATAATTTCTTCGTAATGGTCTACACCTAAGATTCACCTAAAAAAAAAAAAATTTAAAAAAAAATTTATGAAATTATGATAATTGTTAATAATAATAATAATAATATTATAATCCTTTACCCAGATGTTTACCAGACTTATTTTTCATAATCAGCTTTACTAATTTTGTTAAAATTTTGATGAAATATGACTAATAATAATCCAAACCACTGGGCCATATTGCAAGTGAAATAAAACTACATTTTTATAATAATTGGCAGACAACTTAAACATTGATCACTATCATTAAAAAATCTATTTCACTCAAATATGTTTTGGACGAGTTTATGGCACAAGCAATCCAAACTCTATTTAAATATAGACATTTTTGTTTAAAAAAAAAATCCACAAAAACTAAAAATAGCAACTTTACTCTCACAAGCTGAAAAACTCAGTAACAAAAAGACGTCCACTTAATTTTTTTCTCTTTTGGAAAAATAGGGTCAAATATTATTTTTGGTTGATGGGTATGTAAGAAAGTTAGTTCATTATTTTTGGAATTTTCATTAAACAAGTTAGCTTACACAATGATTATGATTTTGAAAAAAATGTTTGTAAATAAATTTTAAGTTGTGTAATTATTTCAGTTGAGTGTGACTTAACTTTTTTCCTTTTAGGAGGAGGGCCTAAGAGGGCCCATACAGGCTCCTCTCCACTGTGACCCTTATTGATCAGTGAAACTGAATAGTTTTATTTTTAAAGTTTATAAAAAGAGAACCTTCCATTTGCATAGTTAAACAAGGGTGCATATAAGTAAATAGAGTATACACAAAGTTCACAACTAAATAAATGCATGGAATTTAGTTGTAAAGCTTAGGAATTTTCTGATGACAATTTATAAATTTTATTTGACTTCCGTAGAACCTTAGAACATGATTTTTTTCTCTACAAATTTTTAAGCAATTATTTACTGTCTTCCATATTCTCAAAAATACATTAGAAAGAGTCTTATTTATACTTAACAAAATTTTACTTGCATTTAGAGTAACACCACAAGCTGAAGTATTTCATCAATACAGTCAATTGTCTTAATTATTTTCCTATTTTTATGATTATAAATGGATTAAAGTTAAAAAAAGGTTGCTAGATGATTTTATGTGTTTGCACGTGATTATCAAAACACTGTAATGTCTCCCAAATATTATAATACACGTTTTTTAAATGGTTCTTATATAAATTAATACAAAATTAAATGTTTATATTTAAAAAATATGTGTTTAGAACTCGTTTCATTGGAGTTAAACATATTCATGTATAGCGATGGATTTAGTTATGTAATTCCATTTGCTTGAACGACAAAGTGGATCTATAACAATAAAATACATTTATGATAAACTGTTTTACTGTAATATCTCTTTCCTCGTGTGGATGTCTGCCATTCAATCATGAAGACTGAATAGTAAAGAGAGACATTTTTACGATAGGAAACGTATATCTCCCTCCGAGACTACAGTAGTTACAGTAGATATAATAAATTCATACTAATTGCTTTTTACAATAAGAAAACACCTTCACTGTATCATTGTCGTTCAGGAGTATTTATAAGGCTTTGTTTCGTTATATACCAAACTCTGCATAACCTTTTAAACTTATTAAAACTTTTTAACAAGCTGTATTTCGTTAAACATAATCTCTTCTTCCAGTTCTGTGATTTGTCAGTGACTTCATTTGATATAATTTATTGCAGATAAGGAGTTTTGTAACGTAAGAGATCTTTTATTTATCATGTGTTTCTAATAGATACAGATTTATTTGTATTTTTTTTCAATGAAAACAATGAATTGTCCAATGTCTATACATTTTAAATGAAGATTGATAGTACACCCCTGAAACTTTTTCTGTGCAATATTAAATATTTTTTATTTAAAAAATGAAATAACTTCGTTCTCTTTGTTTATTATTCCATTATTGTCTATGTTTTATGTATAAACAATGAAATAATTTAGAATTCCTTTAGGGAGATAAATTTGTTTAATTAAGAAGGGCAAAAATACTACAGGGCAAAAATACTATCCAAACTTCTTTAAATGTTTCCATAAACATTACACTTTGCACATGTTGTATAGGTAGAAAAATTGTTTTGCTTTTAAAACAATGCATTTTTAGATATTTATCAAAACACACATTTTTAGGGCACCTAATTATTTAAATGGATCATGGTTCTATCTGTCTGCGAGTGAACTAAACCTTAAACGATTTAGGTCAAACTTGGAATAAAGTCTTAATTTACAAATACTCAAGATTTATTTAGACTTGTTTTTATTCATTCAAAAATGGAGGGAGGAGATTTGAAGATTTCCTTAAATTAGGCTAAACAATTTTGAATAATTTTGTTTTGAGCTAGCAAGAAAATGAGATATTTGCATTATGAGGGATATCAAGGCCGAGTTACCAACATTAACAAAAAGACGTGCTCCTTTGGGATCTCATAATCAACTTTAGGCTTTTTCCAATGCAGCCCAAAATGGGTCTATAGTGTAATGGGTCTATGGATCTGTTTAAAATTCCTTCCAGATTGTTAATAGGCTTCTTACCAAACTTATGACAATCGTGGGATTAGAATCACTTAAGATTTCAAGCTAGAGCAAGTATATGCTGAGTCAAAATCGAGCAAATACCTCATAATCGTTAGGTGATCTACTCTCTCTTTATTTCATAGAAGCAGAACCAATAGAAATATTATTTTATCAACTCAATTATTTTAGGTAATGTCTCATTGAGCAATGGCTGATTAGGAGTAAGTTCAGTTTGAACAATGAAAATACTTAAACTTGGAGAAAAAAATGAACCTCTCCATTTATCTAAGCTCTGTAGTCTCCTTCTATTGTAGGAACGAATTTATCAATACACAAATGCACCATATTTCTTAAGTGGCACCAGAAAAATTATAGACTGTAACAGGGTTGGTTTTAAACAGCTCAATATCTGCATTATTGGACAATCATTTCATTGTCTCTTGCTTGTTGAGACTGCTAAAATTATGAACAGCTTTATCAGGACAGAATCATGTTCATGAGAATAGTAATGAATAACTTTTTACTAAACTCAGAAAACCTGTGTAAGGTTAGTTTCCATAACAAGTAAGTATCATGATGAATCTAGTCAATTTATTTATAGAATAAGATCTATTTGTCATTCAACAAACTTAATGTCAATCATCTACTTTGATCGAAATTTGTCAAAACACTCGGAAAAGAATCTGTTCTCTATTTTAATATAATTTGACTGTAGTGTAAATTGTAGGAGCCTACTCAAGATTTTCCACCTCTCCTACGAAATTATAAAAAAAAAGATATAAAATACACTGCTACCTAAAGATGATAAGAAAAGTCATAACATAAACCAGAGTTCAGTACTTCGAAATACATTAGGAGTCCTTGAACAGATAAGGAAAAGAGACTTGTTTGATTGACTGGTTCAATTCAGTGTAGCCAACATAAACAAGATAATATTAACTTTATAGCAAAGGTAAAGTTATACGACAGATGATATAAAAACTTCAATCCTGCCAACATCTGCATCTCAAAGGCAACTTTATTATTTGTACCCGAGATATACAACATCATTTTATGTAGGTTACGCTGACTGTTATCAGTGCAGAGGTTTATTGTACTATTATTTATTTATATTTATGAAAGAGGTTTTTGGAAGGTATTTGTTATTCGTACTTCAATTTTCTGTATATATGACCTTTTGACTTGGGCCAGTAAGTAGAGTGTCAACCTTTGGGAGAAAAATATTATTAATTTACACTACCATAATATGTCCAAAAGTTATGTACGCCAGCAATACTTGGGAACTGACAAAAAAACAAAAAAAGAGTAAGGTATGAATATCTGGGAAATAAAAATTTTGATAAAACTATATGACACATTGTGTGAAAGAGGACGGCGGAGAATCAGAAGAAATGAATAAATCCACACCCTAAGAACCTGGTCTAGTCTTAAATATAAAAAAGTTAGAATAAAATGGCTTAGACCATGTGGAAAGGATGGATCCTGTACATGCACCAAAGAAATTTATGGGGAACTAGGCAGAAAAAGGCCAAGAACGAGAGATCACATCTAGGTTGGATAGAACTTGAGAATGATTATATTTAGAAGATGTGGTCAATTGCGGTTGACAACGGGAAATTGAAAATTTATCTTAGGAGATCAAGTCACTCACAACTAACTAGGTTATCAACAATCATTATGCTTTTCATCTTATCCCTATGGGCTCACTACAGTGAGTATGAGGTCTCAGCTGGATTTACGCTATTTTCATGTAGTCTTGAGTTATATTACTTTCTTTTAAGTAATATTTCTTATCTGATCTCTCTTGACCATTTCTTTTCTCTTCTGACCCTGACACTATTAAAGTATTCAAGGGCAAGGAGTCTTTATTTGATATCTTATTCCATTTTATTATAAAGCGATGATGATAGAGAGGCTTACACCTTTAAACAACAAAAAGGAAAAAAACCTTATCATCTAGTTTTTTTTTTAATTTCCATATATTAATAGCTTATATATACTAATAGATTTAACCATCTAAAATCTAACATTTTTTACAAAACCACAATTTACAACTGGAAATTATGTTGTAATATTTAAAAAATAATATATAATTTAATTTGTATCACAATTATAAATGGCTATGTTTTATTTAGTTTACGACATAACCAAAGCCACAAGAGACAAGAACAGGGGAGGGGGGGAATCCTCTCTAACTGTTTTCATTAAATGTGTATAAGGCTCTTAGAAAATGTACTCAAAGAGCAGAGGCGGGCTAAATAAATCTTGTCCACTCGTCCATTGCGAAAACCTTTCTTTGCTTTAAAATACTTGTAGACAGTTTATAGTCTTTGTACTTGAATTCAGTGTCAATTATAATCCACAAAAGTATTTTATTTAGTAGTGTTGTTTATTTTAATATAATGTGTATTCTATAGCTATAGAAAGGTTTATGGGTAAAATACATAATATAGGGTAAACACAAAAACATGTAATCTCTATTTTTCACTGCGTTTCATATTCTAATTTATAAAGCTAATATTTAGTTTCATTCAAGCCATTGTTGTCTTAACTGTGTACATCCATCAGGAGAAATTATGGTCAGTATGTTTCAATGTAGAAACATCAAAATTTCAGTATGCTACAATGTTTTAGTATACGTTCAGAAAAACATAACATTTTAAAGTTTCTACATATTTAAAAAATAAACATCAATTTTAAAAATTAAAAACAAAAATTGTTTGTTGATAAATTCAAATAGGTAAATGTATGGTGCAAAACCGTGGTGGGAGGACAAAACGCTTTCAATCTTACCACTTTCTTATCAAAATGTAAAGGTAAACTGACATGAGGTAGTTTGTTCATAATATCCAAATTATCATTTGTAGACAATATTATTTTCAACTGAAGAGGATGGAAACAACCAGTTTTTATAATTATTAAATGTAATCTATGAGATAATTTGAAGTTTTCTTCAAACTTTGCTTGCTATGCATACAATATATATACTTAAAATTCAAAGATGTTGCCAGAAGTAAGATCTTATGAAAATTCTAGTTTTGTAGGATCTGTAAAATATAGTGCCTCATCATTCTGTTGTTTTATCCTTGTGATTTTGCGCAGCCTTAAAATTTTTAGTATAGAGTACAAAAATACCACATGAGCTATTAAAGTGTATTTTAAAAATAAAAAATCATGTGTTGCAAAGTTTTTGAAAAATATACTGTTTTGGGAATTTAAAAAAAAGTAAATGAGATTGCTTCACAGTGGACAACTTAACTGCAAAAAGAAAATTGTTCCAGGCGTCTGGACTAGAGACGATATATCTTTATGGGAGGAGTGTCAAATTGTTTTTTTTCAAAATTTTAATAGTATAAATATTTTAAAACTGAAATGTTTTCATTTCGTTATGTAAAAGGTTTATTGAAGAAAACAAAAACCAAGCACAAAATAAACAATGCAATAATTTTCATTCAGACCCATTTACGATTGAAAATCAACCGTGGACATTATATTTTTTTAATATTTATAAAAATCAGATTTAAATTAGATTCACTTCTGTCATAAACAGAAGTATAAATATTGTAATACAACATCAAATTCAAATGATAATAATTAATGGTCAAGGATTGTTTTCATTTTGTGGACGTTATTTCTTAATGGTAATTATCCATTTTTTAAATATTTTAAGGCGAAAGAACCATTGAGGCCCATCATTGCTTTTAATTTTCTATTAAAAGCAATTTTTGTATTAGCAGTTTTGTACACTTGTTTGGGTCTTTAATCATGTTTCACCAAAATTTTAATGAAATCATCTAAATAGCTGATTTATGAATTTTATAGCATCTTGATTGCCGACATTTAGTTTTTACCAATAACTTGGCAAATATTTTGTAGGCATGACAATAAATACATATTTTTGGGATATATTTTAGTAAAAATTGTTCAAAATCGTTAGCCAATTTTCAAAAAATTAACATTTTGTACTTTTGTCTTAAGCAGGTACCTTTAAGATATAAAAAATGAAGAAAAAAGTTGATTAAAACCAAATTACTCATTTGGGCTGTGAAACACTGTACAGATGTTTTCAAAACCACTCAATTTGACTTAGAGTACCTCAAAATGGATAAATCTGTGAAAAACTAGACATAGTTTTTTAACCTATCACATAACTTTCTCATACTATGTATATATGAAAAAATAAAAATAACATGATACTGTAAAACAATCTACAAACTTTGTAACATTTTCTTTAAGATACAATACACTATACTCTTCTAAGTATGTAAGGACGACAACAAAAATATTTCCACCTTAAGCCTACAATATTTGTTTGCTATTCCTGGGGAAGGCATTATATGAGTAAAGCTTACTTTGAATTCATTCTCTTTTCATTTCATGTTATTTACCTGCTACCATATTAAACACACTCAATATAAAACATAAAAGCACAACCCCCCTCCATCTCCCTTCCATCCTTGAAGAGTTATTAAACAAGAAGTTTATTCCAGAGTTGATCACACAAACGTTGCTGCTTTCATCCCTCTAGAGTCTTTAAATAAATCTAGAATGTTTGTAAATTAAATTTATATACACAGAGTGTTCCAGTAGTCTTGTATTTCAGAGAGGCAGATTTAAAAGATAAAATTCAGATTTAAAAAATCATTGTTGAGTATTTTCAACGGGAAGAGTTAGTGAGGTTATTTACTACATGGAATGCCGCTCAAAATGATATATATATATATATATATATATATATATATATATAATATATAGTGATATATATTTTCTATGATAAGAAGTTATTAAAAATCAAAACTTAAAAAAACATAACCTCAAATCTGTACATAATTAGCAATAATATTCTCTATTATCTGCTTGAATTTTAGTTAAATTTAACTTGCGAGTTACGTTTCACTATTTGTGAATGCGTCTGAAAGAGTTGCCATGATATTATTAAATCGTAGCTGTTTGAATCAGGGGCTTTCAATCATTCCTTCTCATTTTGTGCAGTACGGCGATCTACATCTACTAATAATGAGAGACTGGCAAAAACAAATGGATACAGAAAACACAAAAAAACTTCACAATGTCTAAGTTGCATGTGGTATAATATTAATTTTTAGTTATGTATAAAGAAGACTATGTGATGGATCAATCAATGAAAATATCCATTTCAAAGTCTTCTCCGACCAAAAGTGAGTTTTGGTGATATGTGTCATTGGTAATCTTTAGGTCAAATGAGTGGACCAAATAGGGTTTGTAAATATATTATTTAAAAACATAATTTTTTTTTTCTCGATAATTAAAAATTTAAGAGTAGTCTACTTGTCACAATAAGATAAGAAATATTTCTTAATATGGTCTGAAAGGGCTCAGACAAAAATTTGTGGATTCTTCGAAACATTGAAAAATTAAAACCATTGCAACATCTTATGTTTGCTTGGAGTCAAAACTAAATAATATAATACCGGGATTGGGCTAACCCAAGATACTGAAAACATGCTCTTCCATCCCCTTGGACCAATAACCAGTAGGTAACCAGGTCTTAATGAGTTAATATAATAAGTTGATTTGAAGGACATACATTTAATTATAAAAAGTGACTGCACAGAAATTTAACTTAAATGGTTGTTCATAGGTTTAGGCCTCTTTGTATCTCACCTATTTAAATATATATAATTACCATGGTGGGACTTATTCAAATACTGAGAATCATTGGAACCGAATTACCAAAAAACTTATCCCTACATAATCATTTAAATAACTCCACTCAATAAAATTAGACAAATTCAGGAGACTCAACACAAGTCGTGTTCCACAGCATTTCACTCAACTGCACTATGTCACAGGCTTTCCTCTCATCTGGTGCGAAAGAGCTGTGTTGAGTAGTTATGTTGTTAATCACAACTAGACAGTAAGGAGACTATTATTAAAAAGTCTTTGCTACTACATGCTGGTGTATTGAAACCACAATTGGCAATCGAGGTTACTCTCAGACCTGAACTGCCACCAAAGGAACTCAAACCAGTAACTGTTTGACACGTAATTAAACAAACAATGATTTACACTCCATGAATCCAAGCTGTACAGGACTGCTTTGAAGCTGCATTATTCCCCGTTGTTGTTTAAAAATGAAAAAGCTCTAGTCATTATCGCCTTATAAAAAAGGGGAGTAGAGAACATAAATTAACTACAACTAGCATTCAAATGATCTAATAACATCAGGGTCAGAAGAGAACAACAGTTGGTCAAGAGACATGGTAGGGAAGATAAAAGAGGGATATAACCTACGACTACATGAAACAAGGTTAGGATCTCTTGGGATTGCCAAAACCGTACTCACTATAGTGAGTTGTTTAAGTTTGAAAGCTGCAATTTAAGGTACAGTAATAAAACATGACATCACGACTTACTTGAATCTTGTGCCGATGATGTCAGGAGGATTCGGCGAAACTTGAACAAGTCTAAAGAAGGCATGATGTTCCACACAACACTTGTACAAGTGTTTGCATGCTGGCTTGGAAGGTGTTTCAAAACCATAGGTGTTCTCATCATTCTGAAAAAAAACATATAAACAGAGAGTTCATTAATCAATTATTAGTTATTTTATAACAAAACTTATATCAATTGTGAACTCCATCTAGAAAACTCAGTGTCTCCATCAATCCAGTAGAATTGTATACAAAGTACCAAAGAACAAATATCAAGAAACTCTAACTCTAAACACCTTTCAAATTTTGTGTTTTTTCTTAAAAATACAATTTTTAGAGAATATATATAGAGTTCAAATTGGGTATACCGGTTGAAACATGATGATTACAGTAACAATCTTAGGAAAATTACAATTTTTCACAAAACTGTTTCATAATGGTTTACATTCAACATTTTTAATGATGTTGAATGATTGTCATACATTATGACAAAACAAATTGCTGGTATTACTCAAGATTTATGATGGGGAGGTTCAAAGGAATGAAACCAATTGATTTATAAATAGAGGCGGAAATGGAGGTAAACAGATGTTTAAAAATTTGGTTTGATTCTCTGTGTTTTATAAAACTCATAATATCGTACTTAGTTACATTAGTGCTGACTTCTAATTTGATATTGGTTTTGTAAGTACCTACTTTATTCAACCTTACTTTTTTGACTAATCTTCACATTTCATGGCTTTAGAAAACCGAAGAAATTATTTTCATCATGGCGTACATCAATCGTTGTTGTCTGTATGTAAACAAGATACTGGCCATAAGAATTAACCTAAAATTTTTTTTTATAATGTATAGGGGGCATATAGTATTGAAATTCAGAAAAATCTAATTGATAATTTCAAAATGGTGGCCAATTTTACAGTTTTTGTTCATATCTCGTGTGTTATTTAACTTATAACAAATTAAATTTGATACAATTGTAAAGATTTCAATTCTGGATAAAATGGTATCAACCCCATATATACTTACACAATCATTAAATACTTACATTTTTATCACAGACACGGAGCATGAAGTAGCGGCCTTTAAAGTAGATTTTGGTTATTCTTGGCCTGTAAGAAAAACATACAGTTTCTGTTAATTAAAAATAAAAACACTTTACAACATCTGAATATGCATATAATTTAACAGATACTACTCATGTGTATATGCTGCCACGCAATGGTATCAATTAAAATGGTTTTTTTTCTTTCGAAATTTCAGAAAAAGTAGCATATTTTCTATGTATCAAAAAGGAAAAACTAAAATTTTTTAAATAGAATTGAATTTTATCCAACTCCATGAATGATTTTTTTCCCGATAACACTCGTATAGTATTTTTGGGGTGATTGTGATCATTACCTTTTATTTGGTTCTTTAGATTCTATACATTAGCAAAATAAAGGGAATTGTGTTAACTTTATTTAAACAACTTAAAATATTGGATTTTAATAAGTTATATGTTTATAAGATGTTATGAATATTTTATAAAAAGAGTGGTAATATAGATCCAAACTTTAGAAAAAGCGCTAGAACATTAAGGAATAAGTTCGATGATTCTGTAAAAAAAAATTAACCTAATGCAATTTTTTTAAATTACTTACTAAAAACCTTAGCTAACTATACATATTCAGATTTTATAGAGCAAAAAAGTTCAGTAAACTATTTTCTAATTCTCCTTCATTTAGCTGCTATCAGTCATTTTTTTTTTTTTTTTTTTTTTTTTTTTTTTTTTTTTTTTTTTTTACAAAAAAATTATAACTTTGAAAATAAATAAGATGTTAAGTTCATATTTGGTATATGCACTTTAAATGTTACGTTACACAAGTTTCCTAAAAACATACAATTTACTTTTCATATTTTCAAAATGGCGGCCGTTTGAAATTTTCAAAGTCGAATATCTGGAAAGATAATTTGACAAAGCATTTACAAGGTAAAAATATTTCCCTCTTTTAACGACAAACAAAACTGTTTAAAAAAAAAAAAATTCTGTCAAAGAAGTGGTGGTGAAAACGCACTGTTCCAGCGGACATGCTTGACTGCCTTACCAACACTAAGTAGACAATTACCAAGAAAGAATGTTTTAAGATTTTCATCAATAACTCGGTTATTCCTTGATGTACAGCAAAAATTCAAAAAAAAGTTTTGTTTGTTTGTAAAATAGAAAATTATTTTGTGTCTTGTAATTCCAGTTAAACTTCACAGCTTTGGAGGTATTTGACTTTAAAAATTTCAAACAGCCACCATTTTGAAAATATGCAAACTAAAGTATTTGTTCTTAGTAAACATGTGTAAAGTAACATTTTTATATCTTATATGTTTCTAACGGTTTTATTAAATAAAGTTTGAGAAAGTTAGTGAAATATTTTTTATATATGTTCAGTTTAATAGTTATGGGTATGTGAGAAAGTTTGTGCAATATTTTTGCATTATTATTAGTTTGACCATGTATGGGAGTCTGAGAAAGTTAGTGCACTATTTTTCATAGATTTGTAGTGTTAATATGTATGGGTATGTGAGAAAGTTTGTGCAATATGTTTGCATTATTATTAGTTTGACTATGTATGGGAGTCTGAGAAAGTTAGTGCACTTTTTTTCATAGATTTGTAGTGTTAATATGTAAGGATATGTGAGAACGTTTTTAAAATATTTTGCATTATTATTAGTTTGACCATGTATGCGAGTCTGAGAAAGTTAGTGCACTATTTTTTATAGATGTTTAGTTTAACATGTTTGGGTATGTGAGAAAGTTTGTGCAATATTTTTGCACTATTATTAGTTTGACCATGTATGGGAGTCTGAGAAAGTTAGTGCACTATTTTTCATAGATTTGTAGTGTTAAAATGTATGGGTATGTGAGAAAGTTTGTGCAATATGTTTGCATTGATTATTAGTTTGACTATGTATGGGGTCTGAGAAAGATAGTGGAGTTATTTTCATAGATTTGTTGTTTTAATATGTATGGGTATGTGAGAAGGTTTGTGCGATATTTTTGCATTGATTATTAGTTTGACTATGTATTGGAGCCTGAGAAAGTTAGTGCACTATTTTTCATAGATTTGTACGGGTAGGTGAGAAAGTTTGTGCAATATTTTTGCATTATTATAAGTTTGACTATGTATTGGAGTCTGAGAAAGTTAGTGCACTAACTTTCAAATAATAATCAAACGAAATCACAAGATATACACAGCACTAATGTTGCACAATACGTCAGCTGTAAAGCTACAGATAGCACATGGCCGCTGCGCATGCGCCAGTCATGAGCATGTCGGTGACGCGAACCGTTAAGATTTTCTCCTACCAAAAAGTGTCCAACGCGGCTAAAGAAGTTTTCACTTCAACAAAATAGCTTATAACAGCTAAACGAAGAGGAATTAGAAAATATTTTACTGAACATATTTTATTCATTTAGTATGTAGAATATAAAAAAAATGTATAGGGAGCTGCAGTTTTTTGTGACACTGTAGTTTAATTTAATACCAGAAAACGTAGAAACATGTGCAACAAAACAGTGTCTAAGAAACTTAGAATAGGTTTTTGAATGATTGTATTTCACCTCAATTCCATACAAATATTTGAAATTAGCATTACTAAATATCACATTTTATATTCTGCAATTAATTATTAATATTGTTTGTATCGTTCGATTGCTTTGTTTTGCTTTAAACTACACGTTACTTTGGAAGGATTGCTATTGTGGAGAAACTTCCTTTAAAATAATAGTTGTTAAGAATTTGGTTCGCTACAGCAGGCCTACTCTATTCTTTTTACTTTGAGCTGAAGTGTTAATTTCTACTATCAGTAGAGAGTAGAGTAATGTTAATTTTAATTATTGTAAGCTTTGTTTTACTTTGTCTTTATACCAGAAAAAGATATATATATATATATATATATGTCTGTGTAATATTTATAACTGTCTTTAAATTTTGTCAAAGGATTAATTAATTGTTTTATATCATTATTTGTATCTGTTGTTGAGGAACAATGACAAAATATATGAGTCCATTTTGAGAAAATCAGAATTTTACTTATTTATTTTTTTTTGTAATGGCAAGTGTCCCCCAAATATGTTTGAAAAATGAAGCAAAAAAGTCTCGCAATAAACCCAAATTTGATCAATATTGGTTCACTCATTTGAGCTGAACACTGTCAGATGAACACATGGACATCATTCTAAAAATTACTTCTTTGGAGCTTAGAAAACAACCATGAAAACTCAACAACAAATTTGTCATCCAACAGATATACTCTCTCTCTCTCTCTCTCTTTCTCTCTCCCTCCCTCTCTCCCGCCCACTCCCTCTCTCTCCCTCCCTCTCTCTCTCTCTCCCTCCCTCCCTCCCTCCCTCTCTCTCTCCCTCCCTCCCTCTCTCCCTCCCTCCCTCTCCCTCCCTCCCTCTCTCTCTCTCTCTCTCTCTCTCTCTCTCTCTCTCTCTCTCTCTCTCTCTCTCTCTCTCTCTCTCTCTCTCTCTCTCTCTCTCTCTCTCTCTCTCTCTCTCTCTCTCTCTCTCTCTCTCTCTCTCTCTCTCTCTCTCTCTCTCTCCTGTTTTGTTTATATATATTTGTTGTGAGAAAGTAAAAACAAAGTTAATTTAGAAAGACCATAAATAAAACACATTTTTTTTTTTTTTTTTTCACATTTTAAATTACCGTAATAACAACAAACGGGTTTTGAAATATCAAACAACATTTTTTTTCTAGTACTCCAGATACGGCACACGTGGATTAATTGAATGTTGAAATAGTTGTGTATAATTACAGACTCGTTGTTTGATGGCAAATTATTTACGTATGATTTGTCAAAAGAAATTTGCTTTGTTTCAGGTGTTCTGGCAGAGTGTAAAGGCAATACAACCAACAAAGGGTTGATTTCCTAACTTTATACAGGGTGGGGAACAAATTATGTACTGGCAATTGGAAGTGTACGGGTGAATGAACAACATGGCGTGTTAAAGGATCTACGGGTGAAATACAAAGCCTAATTATTGGAAAAAAATAACTTGGAAATTTAAAATAAACTGCACAAATATTCTACTAATTATTTCATACATTCTAACACAAGATGTTGTTATATTACCTTGAAAATTGAAATTTATTTTGAAGAAATGTAAATGAAACAAAGAAGGTCTTTCGAAGGTTGAATATTTACAAATTGATAAAAGCTATTTTGGTGAATGGGAACACTAAACTACTATGAGAAATTGCACATATATAATTATAGTGTTAGTTTAATTTGGAAAATACTATTTTCAACTATTTTTCAATTTATTCATCAAGCGTATTTTAAAAATAAAATATATTGAAATAACTCAAGTTGGTTTGATAAATTAAATATTCTAAATCTAATTAATGGTTCACTTTAACTTTTTTGATCAATATCATCCAATCTGAAGTTTTGGGGATATTGCACCTAATAAATTTAGTTTGGGTCTTCAAGACAAATTTAATGAAAATCATTTGAACCAATTAAATAAAAAGTCTTAGTCTTAAGGTAGGAACTTACAAATTTAGAGTTTTTTTTTTAATAAAGAAATATACTTACAAAACAAATTTGGTCATATTTAGGATTCTTCTTTTAATTTTTAGTCATGTTCAACATTAACAGACACTATTTTTCTTCAGAATTCACCAAACATGATAAAAACATTAAATTAAAATTCTTGTTGGACGTTAATATTGTCCCCCCCCCCCAACTTCAGTTGGTCTTACAATGACCGACGATAGTTTAATATCTACATTCAACGATCAAAAAATGGATTTCCATGATAAAAAATAGATAGTTTAAAAAACTATAACCTACAAATTGGATCAAATCACCAGTAATAACTCTAGTAGCCAGATTTTATTCAAATTTAGCAAGTAAGATAGGTTGTGACATTGGTTGAATGATTGAAATAAATTGTGTAAAGACAATACACAGACTTTTCACTCACCCACCCTCAAAACCAAATTAAAATGATCGTCATTAAAAATCTCAGGTATAGTTATCAATCAAACAGTAAAAATAAATCATGGACTATGTGTTTAAATACTTATATATTTTAAAAAGGACCTAAACTTGCTTCGCTTCTGCCATAAATACTTATCGAGTGTAAATTGTATTTGATTAGGATCTAGTTTTTAATGACGGGCGGTCAAGGTTCATTTTTGTTTTTTTGTCAAGCAATTAATTATAAATTTGTAATATGATTTTAGATATGATTTTTCACTTGGGATTAAGTAATCTTCATATTTCACTAAAATTTGAATGAATAGTAGATTTTGATAAATTACGTGTTTTACAACAATGTCACGTATTTTATTATTATTTTTTACTGATAACTCTCACTAGCATTATTAGAGAGATTGACACCAATGTTTTGTTATGTCTTTGGAGGCTACCCGTAAGCAACATTTAACAAAATCGTTGGAGCCAATTTTGAAAAAATTGTGGCTTTGTGTTTTTTCATAATGCTACCCCCAAATTTTTAGTTATTAAAAAAATGAGAAATAAAAACTAACGAGATATGTCCAAAATATGCCAATATACAAAGTTTAAATCGGTCCACTTGTTTGAGTTGTACAGACAGACATAACTCCAAAAACCACTTTTTTGACTCAGAAGACATAAAATTGAAGTTATAAAGTTTTTAAATGACTAGAAATTTTTCAATCATTTATTTTTATTTAGGCCAATGATATCTCATATTGTGCTTCTTGAACGAATTTGCATTTAAAATATCCATGTAAGCAAATGACTAGACTGAAAATACAAAGAGAAATTTCGTCCTATTGTCAGGTTACATTACATTACTTCACCTTTAGTTAGGCCTATTTACACAATCTAATTTGAAACCATTAATCTACTCACCAATAGTAATTGGCTACTTTGTTTTTATTTCTCAGTACAATCACTCCTGTAGGAGTTAGGCCTAAGAAGTACTCCACGTTGTCTTCTCCCTGGAACAAAACAAACAAAATGTAATATAAGACTTCAGAAAGAAAATACTGTAATTTTCAAAAACATTGCTTTCACCTTCCATGATGGATGGGGGACAATACAATTCCAATAGGCCTACATATTATTACCACTGATTTTGCAGATAGCAATTCAATGCTATTACCAGGAAATCTCAAACACAGACCACATTTTAGGTTATGTAATGTTGTGCCAAATATTATCACTTTCTATATATACACCGTATTGTTTCACTTAAACTGTACTTATATCTAACAAGACATCAGCTGTTGTTCAGATAAGAAAGGTCGACTTTCTAAAACACACGCAGTGTTGTTGCCAATTTTGGAGGTGAGGAAAAGAAGAAGATTTAAACACATGTTGAAGTTCACCCAAAGTGAATAAATTGGGAGTTTTTATCTGTTAAACATGACTAACTCTGGATTCGATCCAAAAAGTTTGCATCAATTTAAAGTTCATTGCCTTAGATATATTTGAGTGTCATGTTCCAAGAATTCATTTTACTTTTAAATCACGTAGTAATGCAAATATTAATGGCGACAGTTTCCTATCTAGTGTCTCAACGTTTTCAGGATTCCCAAAAGGAATATGTCGATTGTCGCCATCATGGTACTTACCCAGCCCTATCATAAAAAGTAATACAACCCTAAATGTAATGTCCAATAGTTGGTTTCTTGGGCTTTGTAGATTATAATTGTAATTGTAGATCAAGGTTTTGACACAGTATAAGTAGTATAGGGTAAGTTTGTTTTTTTACACATGTTTTCTGAACATGTGTACATATTAGGCCAATAAAATTAGCCAAAAATCTTGGAAAATTTATTGTAATTCGTTCCAGGATGCTATATGGAAAAATCTATATATTTAGTGATAAAGTATATGGCATTTCAGTGGATCCACTTTTGAATACCTGGGACATTGTTTAAACAACGGTTTTATGTGCAAAATCGGGGGGGGGGACAGTTTTTTGAGATAGTTTAAAGATTATTTACAATGGGTATATCAAATTTTGTTCATTATTAGAATACTCAAAAACGGTTAAATTGTTTAAATAATTGTAAAAAAAACTGATCATATTTTCAAATATTTTTCATTCTTTGTATCTAAAAAAACGAGCACCTAGACACTTGAAATTTTCAGAAAATAAGCCTTTTATAGCCCTTAAGTTACCATTAAATTTTTATTAAATAAATATTAATTGGTTTAGGTGAAATTTTATTTATTTATTAAAAAAGGTATAATGTTTAATAAAATTTGCCCAGTTGCCGTTGTCGTAAAAGGCTCCTCTGGTGTTTATTATTTCATCGAGAATTATATTTTATGTAGGCCTACTGTTTATGTTTAGAGCAAATCAAATTTTCGTTATTTTAACCTTAAAAATAGATTCTGAAAAAGTGGGATATTTTAAAGTTGTGTATTTTTGCAAATATCTTTGCAACAAATGAAGATATCAGTAAGCAACTTCAATATTATAATAGCTGGCACTTTTACATGATTTTTTTAAAAAACATTGCTCTAGCTCAACTAGAAGCCAAGAATTTTTTTTAAATTCGTAATTAGTTTATTTATAAACATTAATGGTTAAAATCGTCAAACCTGTTAGTTCAATACTTGAACTTTATATTACCACTGAGTTTTAAGTGTAATAATAAATGATGTTAAATTGATTGCAGCTGCTGTAGAGAAGAAGAGAGAGGGGGTAAGAGTCATCACTACTAGGAGTTCAGAAAATTGAAACTTGCATTTCAATATCAATTTCGATGAACAATTCGTTGATTCTCAGTTATTTATGGGCCGATTTCAACTTTTTTGTTTTTAATCTGGGGCAGTGCGATGAACTATTAACAAGTGTGATATTATTGTTGTCAAAAAATTACACATTAATCTGTTATAAACAATTATTATTGCAAAAAAAAGTTTTTGACATTATATGAAAAAATGAGCCTTCTACGATAAAGGCGACTGTGTTAAATTTTATTAAACATTATAGTCTTTTTTAATAAATAAATAAAATATTTCCTAAAGTAATTAATATTTTGTAATGAAATTTTAATGGTAACTTAAGCATCATAAATATCTGAAAGTTTCAAGTGTCTAGCTAGGCGCTTTTCACCAGAAATGACAAAAATTTGAAAATTTGTTTTTTGCAATTATTTACACAAATTATTAATCGATTTAACTTACCAGGTGTAAAATTAACAGTTTTTGAATATTCTATCTGTGAGCAAATATGAAATACCTTTGTAAATAGTCTTTAAAATATCTAAAAAAAGAAGATCCCCCTCCCCTCCGATTTGGCCTCCACACTAAATATATACTTAGATTTATTCAATATGAAATCCGGGTAACTAATTGCAATGCAGTTTGACTAATTTTACTGGGCTAAATGTGTAGAAGTCTCCACTCTGTCTACCGGATCTTGTAACTATATAAATATCAGGTTTTCTTGGAAGGTCAGTGTTGGAAATTTAATATTTGACAATAAGTTCATTATTTGTCGTCATAAAGAGTTGAATTGATACCATTATAACCATAATTGAAATTTACAAACTTTGATCTAGTTTAGTGTGTTATAAGTTGCATAATAGGCCTACACGAGATTTTGGTAAAAAAAACTGTTTAAAACTGTCACCATTTTTATATTTTTATATTCGATTAAAAAAAAAAGTAAATAGGGTTGTATATGAGCATTCTATGGTCCCCTATACCAAATTTCAAGTCCCTGCTTTTTCATATAGTCTTTGGTAAGATTCTATCTTTCATCTTCTTTAAAAAAGTTTCTTTTGAACAACTTTTGTTTGTTTCAGACCCTGATGCTATTAAAGTATTCTAGGGCTAGTGGTTTTATGTTCTTTTCTTTCTTTTTCTCATAAGGTGATGATGACTTATGGGTTTTTGCCTTTAAACAAGTGAGGGAAAAATTGAAGAAAACTTAATTAAAAATTTTCAGTATTAACCAATGATGAAGTAGTTGAAAACTACCCATAATAGAATGATTTTGTAATATCACTCTAAATTCAAAGTTGAATTGATGTGTCTAAAATGAAGAGCAAGATCTTTTGTACGTAAGAGATGACGCAAGCTCTCTCTAACTACATGCAAATTCCACGAGTAAATGCTTAAACAAGAATTAAAATAAACCAATATTTAAAACAATAAAATAAAAATAGAGCCTAAACTTGCTTCCCTTTTGCCATAAACGGGTCTCAGCGAAATCTTACAGTAGTTCATTAAATAGAACTTAATAACACAGGGCAAGGTTCATTTTTGTTTTTTCTCAATTAATTTTATCTTCTAATAACTTTTTATTTCGCTAAATTGGTGGGGAAACGTGAATATCAGTCAAGAAACGAAGGCCGACATTTTTGGTACACCCTGTAGTTCGATTACTTGGTTAGCTAATAGAAGAAAAGATTATAAATTGAGCCAACATGCTCTATAATTTCATTTGTTTTATCTACACTAAGATGTTACCTAACTATTACATCATCCTGTATCACAGTATCCAGGAAATCGTGACTATTGACAAGCTTATTTGTCGCGAAGAAATTAATCTATTGCCTAATGCCATTACTCCCCCGATGTCTTCATCAAAGGGTATACGATGTAATATATCTACAATGTTGGCAGCACTTCCGATTCAATCACGCCTGAGTCTAATCATAAAATAATGATTAATACCGATAATGATCTCAGATCAAGATTTGTTCCCTATGTTTGAGTTATGACTTGGATCGGAGCCAAGTCGAACGCTGAAGGAATGCGGTATTACAGCTATCGTCCTCTCTGTAATTTTTGTTTGTTTGAAGAATTTACTTTTTGATTGTTAGTTTGTTTGTGGGAGATTAAATTTAATAGAATGAAATATACTATTTTTACTTTCTCACATATACGTAGAAATTTATGTGATAGGTCAAAATACGATGTATTTTTAAGGTATATACGTTTTGAGGTCCTAGAGTCCTATATCTGTCGTCAGTTCTATATGGAATGCTTCAAAGCCTAAGCGCTTGGACCGATTTTAATCAAATTTGGTATGTAAGCATATTGGTAAGTAATTGAAAGTAGCCTAATTTAATCTTAGTAAAATAATTTTCCACAATTTTGTATACGCCCATTTTGATCTGTTTGTTTGATAAATATTTGAGATATACCATTCTCTATATGAGTGCTGGTTGGACTACTTTCTAATAAAGTTCTCGCCTTGTGTGTAAGAGGTTGCTGCTTCGACCGCCTTGGGTGTGCTTACAAAAGTTACAGTGTTGACACAACATTTTGGGTTAGTGGGAAATTATCAAAAGTTGCGAGTGTTGGTCGGGAAATTACGGCGAGGGGGAACCCGATGTGCTGACCACAGATAACCAGATGTAAAACCCGTCTAGCAAGCATAATATCTAAAAGATTCTTTTTAATGCTTAATATGGTTAATATATCTGAAGAAACTGGGTTCTGTAGAAATATATAACTACTTGTTATTCTTTGTTTCTTTCTTCGTCCCTATTTTCCCTTCATCTTTCGACTTTTTGTTTTACTTTTTTCAACAATTTCAGAGGAAATGGACTCATTTGTCTTTCGTAATTTCCATTCTTCTAGCATTCTTCAACCTACCGAATGGATTTTTCTCTTCTATATAATCTTATATTTTCCACTTTCCATTGCCGTCGCTATTAACTCTTTCGTTCTTCTTTTATTTCTCTTGTTAAGAGTCCGTCTACCACTCTCTATTTTCTGTCTCTATCTTTCACTCTCTTTCTCTCTCTCCTTCTCTATCTCTATTTTAACTTCTCTCTATCTGGGGACTCTCTCTCTTTTTCCCACTGTCCTCTCTCTCTCTCTCTCTCTCTCTCTCTCTCTCTCTCTCTCTCTCTCTCTCTCTCTCTCTCTCTCTCTCTCTCTCTCTCTCTGTCCACTTATTTTTCTCTCATCTTCTTATGTCTCTCTATCTCTTTCTTTCTCTCCCTCTCTATCTCCTTCTATTTATTTCTCTATCTCCCCTTTTCTTCTTCTGTCTCTTTCTCTTTCTCTCCCTCTCCCTCTCTATCCTTCTATCTCTACCTCTCTCTAATTTCGTTTTATCTCCGTCCCTCTTTCCCCTCCTCACTCTGATTCATTTGATCACTTCTCATTTGACTTTCTCCTACCGTTAATGAGTCATACCAACATCTCAAACTTTCCACTACTGCACATGTTATATAAAACAAACACATTAAGCTGTTAATAAATATGAGCAAAGACAAACCTTCATGAGCGACGTGTGACAGACAGAGACAACAGTATTAAAGCTAAGCGAAATAACATCAGGGTATAATAAATAAAATACAATGTGTGATTGACACGTGTCAGAGGAGGTGATGGGCGTGGTCACCTATCTGGCAATGACAAGCCAATAGCCGCTGTCCCAATAATTGGACAACTAAGTGACTGTCACATTAGTGACTAACTTTATGTTCCATGTCCGAGTAAAACACAAATTGAGTAAACTTTGCAAATTTAAGATTGTTTGCGGGAAACAAATTTACAATTCATTAGAGCACGCAATGTTAGCTTTTTCTCTAACTCTATGCGTTACTATTTACGAAGATTGCCAGTTGTATAAAATGTAGAATTAGTATAAACAGGAAATACAGAAAATCTGTTTGAAACGGCCGCTACTTGTGTGATATTGTAAACAATATTCCAACCAAATACAACTAATGATTAACCTCCTTACATTGAATTAACTTAATTTGTATTAAACTCAACAAAAATTGCAATTATTACTAAATCCGTTATTGCTAGTTTTTTGAGGTTATGTTTAAAACAAAAATTTAAACGTAATAACTCTCCTTAACTTTACTGTGATAAATTTTCCTGGCTAACACACCTGTCCAATAGTGTCTCAAAACCGTGCCTACAGATCAAATTTGATGTCAAATTATTCTGATGTGAAGAATCTGTATCCAGCCCCATCATAGAATGGAGGCTGCAGATCCTAAAAATATAACGCCGAATAGTTGGTCTCTTGACGCGTGTAAGAAATTTAATGGTCGATCAAGGGGTCTTATCCAGTAGGGCAGGTTTGTTTAAAACTGTTTTACAGGTTTTCTAAACCTCGTAATTGTGTATATCACTACTATCTTGACGCCTGCTTGGCTTGAATGGACCTAGTATAAATATATACATTACCGGCAATGTGTTTAAATAAGGCATTGTATACAATGTTTAGGCATTATATACATTACCTAAAGTTGACAGGCAAAGTATGAAATCAAGCCTATTTCATACTTTGTCTAGACATTCTATAGAATGACTGCTTTACTTCAGGCAAAGTTTGGAATAACGGTTTTCACATGGCGTTCAGGTTAGGTTCGTTTAACTTCAGTAAATATTTAGTAGCCTACACACACAACCTATTTTCTCCATTTCATATTTTTTATATATGTAATACAACTTTTTATTATTATTTTATTTATATTGAATTTTCTGAATTTTATTATTTTATATCTCGGGGTTTTGGTTGGTGCCGGCTTATCTTCAAGAAATCATTAAGAATAAAAAAAAAAAAAAAAAATCAATATAACATAAAAAAAATCAATCAATAACTATAAAAATGTATTATCGAAAATAACAAAAGAAAATATATATATTTCCAATATATATATATTAAAAAAAAAAATTATCAACACTTTCAGTTTCTCTTCTTAATCAATTAAACAAAAAAAATATATATATTTAAACAAAAAAAAAATAGTTCAATCTCACCAATAGCTGTAATATTTTCTTTTCTCAAAACTGTTTCTTGGTTATTGTTTATTTTAATATTATTGATCCTTTATCCATATTTTTACCATTATTTACTTTTTGAATTGTATTTTACAAATTATAACATGTCCACTTTTCCTTCTTAAATTATTCACCTTCTTTTTTTCATAATTATTTAAATATTTTGTTATTATTAATTATTTGATCATTTTTGTCTTATTTAACCTTTAAATATCTTCCACTGCACTGTCCATATCACACATTCAAACAGTAATGAAAATTTTTTCTCTTCTTCTTTCTCCTTTTGTACTGTTGTTTTCCATCACATGTTTTACTTGTTGTTTTGAACATATGTTTTCTTCTTTTTACTGATTTGTTAACTAGATCTTTTATATATGTATATTAATATATTAATTTAAATTTTATAATTCATATATTTAAAATAGTTAATGAAATAAAATTTAAAAAAAAAATGAAATACTTGAACAAACTCCATATAATACTTTTCTTGATTAATAAATTTCCAAATTTATGCTCTTTGTATAAATCCACTTTTCAACATTATTTTGAATGGTTATAATATCTCCTGGTAACTTTCCTTAAAAATGTTTACTTAAATATTTTTATGGAACAAAACAAAATTAACAATAAAAATATATAATTTATTTAATAAAAAAATTAGCAATCATTTTTTTTTTTTTTTTTTTTTTTTTTTTTTTTTTTTTTTTTTATCGGCTGATTTATTTAACTTGAAATATCAGTATTAATATCATTATCAGATCACCATTACTATTTGTTGCCCTGTATCAGTGATTGGTGTTTCAATTTTTTGACTACTACTGTCCTTATTTGTAGAAATTACATCAATTAATTCTTCATCTGATGACAGTTGTGATATTAATGAAATTAATCCTTCACGGACTTTAGCAATAAGATTCCTAGATTTCTCATCCGTAATCTCCTTATAAACACAAATATTAATATCAAGATCAAACTGACACCAATACAGTTGTTCTTCTTTATCTTTACCTAGAGGTTCCAAACGAAATTCTTTCTCTGCTAACTTGTTGATATCAGACTTTAATTTAGAATTTAAATCAAACTGAGAATCCAATAGCATTTTTAAGAGACACAGTTTAACAGCCATTTTAGATTTTTTGTAACCTGTCCTTTCCAACTTCCAACCATTTTCACTTAAATAATAATGATAAAATTTAATTAGGGTACGTTCCCATTTTTCTGTTATCACAGATTTATGAATTTTTCTTATATAAAATTTATAAAATTTCTCAAAGTATTTCATTGGGTTATATTCCCTGTCATAGAATTTAGATATTTGGTTTTTTCCTATTCCAGTAGTCGGACCACTACAGCTAACAAATATTTGGTGCTGGTAATTAGGCCTATGTGGTTTTTCCAGTAAATCTTTTTCGATAGCTCTAATTTTGTTGTTGTGACCTTGGACATTTAGTTCTAATGACTCCAATTGTTTCTTTTGCTCCGCCATGACATTCCTTTCTTTCTCAATTTTATTCTCTAATCTTCCCTCTAATTCCTGGCACCTCTGATTGATCATCTGTTCATTTTCCGTTTTCACTATCTCTTCTTGGTAGGTCAGATCCATTTGAATCTCCTCTTTCTGAGTCTGAAGTTCACTTCTCCACTCCTTGCGAGAAGTTTCCCTTTGCTTATCCAATTTATTCTGTAAATCTTCCTCCAGTTTGTTCATTCTAGTCTTCAATTCATCTTGGACCGAGTTTAAGTGTTTTTTCACATCTGCTACAATAATTTTTTGATTTTGTTTGTTTTCATCTTGAATTTTTTTTAATTGTTGGTTAATTTTATCTTGATTTTCTTTGTTTTCATCAAAACGTTGTAATATTATCTTCAACCATGGGGGTTGAGTTTCTAATTGTAGGCCTAACGTTTTTACAGTTGTTGATTCCATGGTAAAATCTGTCCTAAAGTTATATCTCTGGTTATTGTCCATAATTCTAGATTAACTTATCTTTCTTACAAACTATCTTTTATAGTTAGTACAATTATTATAATTAGTTATAGAAGTTATTTGAGTAGTGTACAACTTGGAAAAGCCAAAACGTTGCGGCGCCAAAATGTAATACAACTTTTTATTATTATTTTATTTATATTGAATTTTCTGAATTTTATTATTTTATATCTCGGGGTTTTGGTTGGTGCCGGCTTATCTTCAAGAAATCATTAAGAATAAAAAAAAAAAAAAAATCAATATAACATAAAAAAAATCAATCAATAACTATAAAAATGTATTATCGAAAATAACAAAAGAAAATATATATATTTCCAATATATATATATTAAAAAAAAAAAATTATCAACACTTTCAGTTTCTCTTCTTAATCAATTAAACAAAAAAAATATATATATTTAAACAAAACAAAAAATAGTTCAATCTCACCAATAGCTGTAATATTTTCTTTTCTCAAAACTGTTTCTTGGTTATTGTTTATTTTAATATTATTGATCCTTTATCCATATTTTTACCATTATTTACTTTTTGAATTGTATTTTACAAATTATAACATGTCCACTTTTCCTTCTTAAATTATTCACCTTCTTTTTTCCATAATTATTTAAATATTTTGTTATTATTAATTATTTGATCATTTTTGTCTTATTTAACCTTTAAATATCTTCCACTGCACTGTCCATATCACACATTCAAACAGTAATGAAAATTTTTTCTCTTCTTCTTTCTCCTTTTGTACTGTTGTTTTCCATCACATGTTTTACTTGTTGTTTTGAACATATGTTTTCTTCTTTTTACTGATTTGTTAACTAGATCTTTTATATATGTATATTAATATATTAATTTAAATTTTATAATTCATATATTTAAAATAGTTAATGAAATAAAAAATTTTTTTTAAAAAATGAAATACTTGAACAAACTCCATATAATACTTTTCTTGATTAATAAATTTCCAAATTTATGCTCTTTGTATAAATCCACTTTTCAACATTATTTTGAATGGTTATATATATCGTAAATAAATAATTTTCTGAGCAAATCTGTTCATTTAATACTTAGTCTGAAGTAAAGCAAAATTAATTTCATACACAGCCAAAAATGATTAGGTAGTGTATAGATTGCCCGGGTATTCTATAGAATGCCTGGATTTTAAACATTGCCGGTAACATATATTTATATATATAGTCTATATATATATATCAAAAAGTCTCCATTTGCTTAGCTCGTGTCAGTGTCTCGACCTTACTTGACCTTGACTCGCTATGCTCGTGTCGTGCCATAAAAATCCAATAACCTTCAAAACAGAAATTAACCTCGAAATATTATTTAAAAAGAAAGCCATTTTTAACTTTATCGATTTATATGGGTAATAAACTTATATAATAATTCAAATATCTTAGACAACATGGCTAATTTGAATAAAATCAGTTGGAAATTGCAACCTATGTATTGCAAAGTTACTAACATATTCTGTGAACAATTCATATTTAAGTTGTCTAGCCTATGAGAATGATTCAATACCTAAATTTCTACATTAAAAAAATTCACTAAACTCTGTCGATGTAACTCCCCAGGCTTAGGACAAGTACCCTAACCTATCTTGTATAAACAAAGCGTAAACATAGGTTAGGTAGGCCTAATGGTCTTTACAAAGTGACCAGGTCAAGTAAAGGTCAAAGAAAACAATTGAAAGAGAGAGTTGATTAGGGTCACGTGGGCGGTGCGAATGTTTGTTTCAAACACGGCCAAAACCGGCGTTGCTGAGAGATCTTGCGTTACGCAACGTATATCTAGTTACTGTATTTGTAGGTTAGGGGAAATATATTTGTCCACGCATCCACAGCTGGAAGTAAATTTTGTATTGTTATAAGCGGAAACGGTCTTATGCAATAAAACTATTAGAAACCATCATGCTACTTACCCAGCCTCATCGTATATGGTAAAAGTTGGTCTCTTATCTGTTCCACAATTTTTTGATTTTACGTTTAGTCCTGTGTTTGTGTTTACACTTCCTATACTATGCCATAATTAAAATTTTAACTTATTTCAACATTGAGAAATACGAAAAATCTCCTACCGAAAATTCAACACACATAGATTTTTCTAAACTTTAAGCACCTATAACTGCTAAACTAGTTGGTTTATCAAAAAATTACAAAGAATAAAAAAGTTTTTTGTAGAATTAGAAAACACCATGAAATAGTCTATATAAAGTTCCATAAGACATTTTAAAGTTTACCGCCATATTGATTAGACGGCCATTTTTTTAAAGTTTGCAAAACGGATTTTTAATTACCACGGAAAAGAAATGAAGTTTCCATATTTAAAGCTTTTGGTCAGGTTAATAGTTTACGAAAAAATTTAAGAGTTGTTATAGAGGTTTTATAATTGTGTATACGACAACTTTCTTGACGCTGGTTTGGCCTTGAAGTGCCTTGAAGTGGCCTCTACCTTGTAGATGTATATTAATGAAACTGTCTCCACTCGCTTAGCTCGTGTTAATGTTTCGGCTCTTGTGGGCCTCAAAACTGTATATATGGGACGAACCTCGTGTTTGTATCGGGTAACATCATAGGCTATTTCTTGGGAGGCCAGCAATCGAAATTGCATTTTTAGGAATAAATTCGCTACTTGTCATCGTAGATATGCAGGGTTGGTACTATTACATGCAGAATTAAAATCTGCAAAATTTTATCTAATTTAGTGTGTTATACGTTGAATAACACACTAGATATAATAAGATACAAGATACTTTGCCCGACCTTGAAGTTTCTATAACGATAAGATGTTTTGATTGTCGTCTGTAGTTCATTTTTTAATGTCTGTAAGTTGCAAGTTTAACCGTCAATATTTTGGGAGTGGCGCTATATTAATTACTCGACCCAACCTTACTTTAAGGCGGTGAGGGTTTATTATTTCAAATTATAAACCAGCGCAAACTTCAAGCGAACATTTCGACACTGTTATCGTTTGAAAGGTCGAGAGAAAGTCCGGGACCACCGTTGAAGTTGCTGTTTGACATTTATTTGTAGCTTGTTTGTAAGTCTATTTATTGTTTTGTTAATTAGAAAATGAATTCTAATTACCACACAATTTTTCCGAACACCAGTTAGACGAAATTTGTAACGAGAAAAACGTAGCTATGCTAATTTATTGGATTTCTTTTACCGTTGTGAAGATAGTGTGTTATCAAACTAGGAGGAATGCGGCTGAAGGAAGGGTCGCTTCACTCACACAACCGCAGAGGATTAGGGTGTCCGGTGACCTACCCCCAAACCACATAGGTGTACTGGGCTTTACTTTATAAAACTTTATTTTATTTGGTATTCGAAAACAAAATATATAGTCTAATATATTTTTATTCTACACATAATTACAATAAAATGAGAACAAACAACGTATAATTTACTGAATTATAACCAAATATCAACAATCATTTTATTAACAATATTTAAATAGTACTAAATACTTATTTAATACATACCTACTAGAAATATATGTTTTTACATTTTATTAAATATTTGTTAAATTCACAATATTTTTTTGCTGTTTTCAACAGTTTTAGAGATAACGCTCAGTATTATTAGAGATTTGCTGTTGTATTACTGTTGCTTAAATGAGCAAATGTTAAATTTACAAATAATAAATTGTGTAAAAGGCAATACTACCGTTTGAATACATATTTATTCATACACAGTTTATCACAATGTAAATAATAAATAGAATTATGTTTTATACTATTATTATCATATTTTGCTCCTTTGTTTCATTAAAATCGAAAAGTACATATTTTCCGATAAAGATATGTATACGATAGTGTTGTTTAGGCTATTCACACTTATTGTCATCACACTGTCATTCATTTTGTAGCAAACGTTGTTGATTTTAGACTCTATTAAAGTAAATTATACTTTGTTTGGTCTCATTTTTCTTGTAATTACGTGTAGAGGAAAAATATATTGAAAATTTTATTTTAAAATATCAAATTAAATAAACGAAAGTTTGATCAAGTGAAGCAGTCATTGGGTGGTCCACGGCAGGTACAGGCCTAATACTCTGCGCGCCTGTGTTTGATGGCGCGTGTGTTAGAGAGAGGCGACCCTTAATTCAGCAGTTTGATAATAGTATAAGGTTATGCAGACTTAACCGCCATTTTAAATTTAAATTTTCATAAGGTATCAATGTTAAACGCGAAGGCAGATTACAAGAATACGTTAAAAGTTGCGGCTGAGGTCTTGCAATGACAGTAACTTCAAATCTTGATCTACAGCGCCTTAGATAATGTTCAAATTGTTTTTTAAATGATGTCTCCAGTTCTCTACAGTTTCAAACGTGAAAAATGATTTCGACAAATTTAATATCTGTGCGTATTTTATCGATATATCGAAGTGTTTGTGATACAATAGTAGATCTCACAACCAAAACTCTAATTTCAATTCTCAAAGTCGGCTCCAATTATTTTGATAAAATTTCGTTCAAACAGTATTAATCACATTCTCTCTAAAAATGACGACTCGTGAGTTATCGATTTTGTGAAGCGAAGATTAAACAACACAAACCAATTAGCATAACCGCAATCGAAACTTTACATAAGGCTGAAGTTTTGCCGCTTATTCCACACATGGGAATCATGACGCGTTCGATGACTAAACTCTTGAAAGAGGGGGGGGGAGAGGTTGTTTACCTCGATAAACAGTTAGAAAGCAATTTTAATGAAGGATTTATTCACACAATGTTTGATTGGGTAATCGATATTTTGTGTCTGCCATCGTAAGATCTTTCAAATAAAAACTATTTTTAAATGTGTTTCCCTCTGGAAATGTTGGAAATTTTGGAAAACCTAACAAAAAAGTAGAGTAACTATCCCAGGAAGTATTAAAAACACCCTTATAAACCCTTAAGGTATACAGAACTTTTTCCACCCTGTATTAACAATCTAATAAAAAAAAAAAAAAAAAAATACGATTTCAGTAAAAACCTAAAACATTTGAAAGCCAACGTGTATTATACACCTACATATATAATGAAATACAAATAATTCCACCTGCACAGTTAGTGAATAAGTTGTTGATACAGGCCATGTGAGTTGTCATGACAACCGTGTCCCCGTTGCTAAGGGTAACCAAACTCTAATACCTTTGTCATTGAGATGTACTTTTACATAGCATCCCTTTTAATATAATATATACACTGCCAATGTGTGGGACAAATAAATATATTGTTCAGGACTTGTTATGTACAAATTAAAAACAGATGTTTTTTAAATCACCAGCGGCTTTCCATTTGACAGATTTTTACTTTGTATATAATGAAGTGATGGGGCAAAAACAGGATCGGTTTTGAGTTCAATGTGATTTTTGGAATAAAGTTAATTTTTTGTTTTGGTTCTGAAGGCGAAAAACCTTTCGGTCATCATCGTCTGATCAAAAAAGTAAGAAAAGAACATAAAGAACCCTCATAGCACTCGAATACTCTCGAAAAATGAAAAAAACTCACCTGGAGATGTGACCCAAATGTTAAATTTGATCGGAATAGATCCACCCCTAAAGAACTTCACAAAAGACCGTCTGTATAGTAAATACGGACATGGCAATCCCGTAGCACATTACTAGATCTACTTTTTCATGTAGTTTTGGGTTAGATGCCTTTCTTCCATCTTTCCTATCAGATATCTCTTAACCAATTTTAGTTCCCTTCTGAACCTGTCGCTATTGGGAGGTAGGTCTCTCTGAAACGTATCAATGAATCGAAATCGTACTGCATTGACATCTCACATGATCAACAGATGGAGGGTAGTTCAGGAAATTCAATACCCGCGAGTACAACCTACTAGAGGTATAATTTCCCGGCACTTACAGGCAACTGTCCGTTCTAAAAACATCAGTGTTTTATTACGTAGTTCTGAATAATCTTGGTTTTGTTCCATAATACATAGAAATCAATCAATTTCTTATTACTGCTGACTGAATTAATTAAATTAAAAAATTATGTAACTAAAATATAATAATTTAGGGGAAAATACCGGTACCTTCATTTTAATTCAAGGTAGGTAAAGATGTAAGGTATGTTTTTCAGATTTTTTTTCCAAACTAGAAGGGAGAGGGACAGAAGAAATGCAAAGTATGCGGATTTTCTGTGCCGCCACGCTGAAAACTTAGGGAAAACTAAATACATATTCATATCAGGGCAAGCTCCCTTATAATTTGATACCTCACATGAAATATTTAATCATAAAACATTTGGAAAAAAATTCTTGAGCAGCCAATGTTTCAAAAATAATTTGATAACGTTCGATCTATTTTTCCTGATTTTGGGCGCGTCCAATAACCAACTTTGTCAAGTTTCATCAAAATCCGACTTATAGTTTTGGAGTTGTTGACAGACAAACAGACACACCCGGCCGATTTTATAAAATGTTCCTAAAAGGGAGACCAGTAGCCCTTAGCGATGCTACAAAAGTAAACAGCACAAAAATTGTGTTATTACAGCTTTACACTTACAATACATCTCAGGGGCTTAGACATAGTGAGTACAGTTGTGCCTTACCCTATTCACTTGATAGATTAGTAAAACCACGACATTGAGATGGCTGTGATCAGCTGTGGCACATACAGAAAGACTATGGCAGGAGAGAGAAAGAGAGAGTCGTAAAGTGTCCGACAGCTCCGACAGGTGCTAATCATACTAATACATTTATTTTATTTTTATTTAGTGAAGTTTTCCAAATCAGTATAGGCGGTCTAATTTTCGGGAAACGGCCTTTCTGTAATTCTCGGGAAGCTCTATAAATATGTCGGACCACTTTAGTTACATTTATATTTCGGGTAATAGGCCATATTTCATCTGGCGTTGTGTTCAGTTTCTTTTATAATTAAATGTAAGTCCTCCAAATTAGTTTATCATAATTAACTCATAAAGAGCTTGTTATCTAGAGTGGTGTTGGGTCTGACGGGGGTAAGGGAATTAAAACCATCATTCGGTACGTGTGGTCACGTTTCCTTCAGTCGATCCTATGTCAGGTTAGTCTAATCCCAGTATTAATTAATTAGTTTTGCCACAAGCAACCTTAACGCGTTGTACATTTAATCGATTTGGTTTCACACACACACACACACACACACACACACACACACACACACACACACACACACACACGCACACACATACACACACATATACATACACACAAGCGCGCGCGCACGCACGCACACTGTGAACTAAAACCGATACTAAATTACACCTACGTCACAGCCTCCGATTCTACAAGATAGTTTAAATCAGGTAGGATTTCTGTATTTATAAATCCGCTAATGACAGTAAGATATGCTTTCCAAACACGATACCAAGTTAGACGCTTTGTCCATGACCATGTAGGTGGTACAGTCTCGAACCATTAACCAGCAATGCTCGATAGTCAGTCACGCGTGTTCGTATAATGACAGACCTGCTTTGACTAACATATCATTTGTACAAATTAAATCCTGGTCTAGTTGGATGTCTTTGTCGAATTGTTACTAGGGGGGTTTCGCGAATTCTTGCGATATTTACAAGTCGTTTGCCCTCGAGACCGAAGCGAACTAGCAATTTGCAGCAATTTAATTATGGAAGATAATTGTGTTGAGAGTTTATGTTTCGGTTAAAATCATACATCTCGTGAGAAAACCCGGTGCAATTGTATTGCTAACCCTTTGGGCGAACAAGAAAGATAATAATTTCAAGTGAAACATGCCAAGGTCGATTCATTTTGTGTTTCTTTGAGGACTTTTTTTATTGAGTTGTGATTTGTTCCTCGGGAACCTTGAATTTGTGCGCTCCGTGGAGTGGATAATGTTATCGGTTTCTAGTGGATGGAGACATAAATGGAGCGTGCATTTAAGAGAAAAATCTCTTGGTTGTTTAAAAATATCTGCAGTTTTCTAAAATAATTTTCCGGAGTTGGTTTTTTAACGATTTGGATCTAAACTTCCAATTTGTTTTCTACCGTAAACGTTTTGACAGACACATCTACAAATTCAAAATTAATATTCGCTCTATCTCTCTAATAAACGGTGAAAAATGCACAACTTTTCTCATGTAGCCAATAAATAAAACCAATAAAAAACGAACAAAAATTGTCATTTCGGTAGTTATCAATTAAAAGTGAAAATAATATGTTTCTAATTGCGATTAGGCACACCGGTTTGGGTTATAATCTCCACTTTGGAATAAAATTCGAACAAAATTGGCGTAGCGTACTTCCAAGCCCGATTTTTTATTTATTTTAACAATAACCAACGAACCAGCATTATTTAAAAGATGAGCTTTTATAAACTAGACGCATTACCAGTCATTTTTCCAATATGACAGTCAACATAATATAGTTGACCAATATTTCTTATGGAAACTCCTATTTTTTTTTTTTTATCTTGAACGGTTTAGTAGCTACAATCACTTGAAAATAAAATAATAAAGAAATAAAGAGCTGGTGCAAGCCAGTGATGAGTGGATGTTCTACACAATTACCAAAAAATTACGACTGTTATTTTATTTATACGATTTACACTATTGACCGAAGGTACTGGGTAGAACTCCATTTTAATGAAAAAACAAACACAATATTTAGTAAATTCTACAAATTAATTGAGTCTTACCGACCATGGTTTCACCAGCAGCATTTACAAGGAAGCTTAACAAAGACTATGGAAGATATTGAAAACTACCATATGTTACTAAAAGAAGAACAGTTACTTAGCTAAGGGGGAGGGGAGGGAGTAGAAGAGCGCGGGAAACTTTTTTCCTCTTGATAACTCTGTTATTCCTCAGTTTACAGAACAAATAAAAATAACAGTAGTGTTATACCTTTTACTCTAGCTGTAGTTTAAATTTCACCTGAATTTGACTTTGAAAAAATAAGAAAAATCGTATCTGGAAATAGTTTGAATTTGCGAATTTTTGAAGCATTGAAGTACCTATAGTTCCTAAATTGGAGATTTCGAATAAATTCTCAAGAATAAAAAAGTCTTAACATAATGTGTTTTACACCAAAATCGTCATTAAAAATAGGCGAGTGATATTGAAAATTTTGGTAATACTCTAGTTTCAACTCAAAATATCCTGAGGGTTATATTTTAATTTTTTGCGTAATTACTGAATATAACAGTTGTCACACCTGTTTCAATTACCCTGTATGGAAAATTAATTGTCTCTATTTTTAGGTTAGAAAAAAAGTTATTTGGTTTATTACAGATTTGATGCCATGCATTTTTTTGGAGATATTTGGTGTCTATATCATTCGTGGTGGAGTTATTTATTTGTAAAAAAAGAAAGAAAGAAAAAAAAAGACAGACGTTTTAGTGCATAAGTTTACGTAAACATTTTGTTTAATTTCATGCTCCCTTATCACCTCCCAAAGTTTGGTAAAATATTTTATGCACACTGTTTATATCACGAGCAGGCTGTCTACAGTTAGTTATTTTTAATTAAAAACCAATACCAGAGTCTATCACAAAGGAATGCAATTAAATTGTTATTGTTCAACGGTACTTAATTACTTGTAGTTATAATAAAAACTAATTAAATATATACAGGGTGAGTGAGTTAAATGTGCCAGCTGTTTAATTTAGAAAGTTAAAAAAGTCAAATGGCAACTCTCCTGAAATTTTGATGTCTTATTTGGGGGTTTTAAAATTTTGACACCTTCAGCCATTTTCCCAATATGGCGGCTAACTTTAAAATTTCTTATAGAATGTCTCTTAGATTCTACATATAATTTTAAAGATTTATGATGTCCATTTTTTGTAATTAAAGAAGTGGTTACAATTGAAACGTAGATGAAAATGAGGTAATCAAATAAACTAGAAGTTATTCTGATTAGGAATATGTATGTTTATTTGATTAAAACATTAATATGTTGGCGCTAGGCCAAATTTAAAGTGTCAGATATCATGCCCCCCCAACTTGAACACGGCATGACCTACAACCCCCCCCCAAAATTAATTGAAATTAAATTGTAGTTTGTAATCATATAGGGCAGTTATAGTTTTTTTAATGACGTATACAACTTAGTCACCACACAATGGGAAATACGTAGCATCGGCCTATTACTTTTAAAAGCAATTTTTGTGAGAGATGAGACAAACAATTCAATAGCCATTAAAAGATGAATTGCATTTTCATTGATTTCTCTTTATTGGGGTAGGTAAAACCAACGACCCTTATAATTTCACGCGCTTGTCTGTCTGTACAATTAAACTGCAGCTTAAAAACACTTAGACTTTAAAAAAATACTCTTCCTATATGCCTATGGATCTTAAGTTTTATGGTTAAGCACACATTTGACCCCCTTTATTAAAATTTAGACCGTAACCTAGAAAAAAATAAATGTGTGGATAAAATGAAACATTTGAAGAGATTTTCATGACGGTTTCATTTGTCTCTTTGTTGGTCTAAGTGAGGCCTAAAGAACCCAGGTTAAAGAAAAACTATTTTATTTTAAATATTCACAAGTAATTAGACAAAAAGGACCCTTCTATTCGTACGTTTCTCCCGTTACACAAAAACGAGGCTCCACATTTGAACCCTTTCTGAGACACTAAAAATTATGTGGCACTAATTTTCTAGGGAATAGGTGGCCCCATTAGTAATTGAACATTCCAGGTAGTATGACATATTTCGTCGTAATTTCGGATGTATAACCTTTTCAAATTTTAATTTTTTTTAACCTCAACATATTTTCCAACGATTGCACTTCCCCTCTACACCATCCTGTATCAAACAAATGAACATATAAAAAAACAGCAATTAAAAAATAATAAAAAATTTATGATTTAAGATTTTTAAACAGGAAATGACGTCATATAGTAAAAGTAATAATATATTTGAAAAGACGGAATTGCTTTGTGTATATGTTAATTTATAAACAATAAAAAAAAGTTCATAGCTTTAACGATCATGGGGAATTGTCTTAAATACTACACAATGCAATAGAATATTAAATTATTTAAAGAAACAGCTGTAAAACAGTTTCCATGGTAACGTAAAACCTCACAGCTTGCTTGATATCATACAAACTCTGTTGCGTGGGTGTATAAATATTGTTTTTTTATACCTTTCAACTGATTTATTCAATGTTCATTTTATACACGTGAACGAATGAATGGGCGATAAAATTATGACGATTTTCCGAGAGATAAGGTTAGGTTTGTAGGTTGGTTCCTCGTGATTTAGGTGCGGCTTTCTGTGTAAGAGGAGAATTCGGTCTCAGAACATTCTATCAGAGAATATTATTTTAAAAATAATAACATTTTAGGAAATATTATTGCTCTAAAAGTGTTCTCCGACAGAAAAAAAGGAGGATTTCGGACAAAGAAGAATTCGGTCACAGTAGAAAATTTTATTGTTTTTCGGTCAGAGAACAGTTTTAGAGATGTCAGAGAACACTTTATGAAAAGATTTAGATCAAAGAAGAATTTGGTCACGGAAGATTCGGTCAGAGAAGAAACCTGAACAATACCTACTTATGGTCAGAGAAAACGTGTAAAGCGTGCTGGTGGTGCTTGGATTTGAAGGGGCATATTTTTTATACGAAGCCAGAATCGCATGGTCTTGTCATAGAAAAGTTTTGTTCAAACGATACACAGGGGATAAAACGTTTTGATAAAACCTAAATGTCAACTAAACGTTAAATCAATTGTGTTTTCACGAATTTGGGAAAACGTCTAAACCGAGTACATGAGATAATGGCAATTGAATAATATCAATTAAATAATTTGCGCCTTCATTCCCATATGCCGGCTTTATGCAGAGCAGTTCCTTTGGTCAGAGAAGAAAGCCGTAACAAATTTTCGGTCAGAGAAGCAAGTTGTGACAAATTTTCGGTCAGAGAAGAATTCGATTGAAAAGACGATTGCTGTTGCTCTTGATAGTTGATTACGAGTAATTGGTTTAAACACAAGAAAATAAAAGTTTTGCAACTGTTATATATTATCTTCGCGACACTAGCGAACTCCAACAATAGCTAGATGAACTATTCCATATTTTCAATTATTCACCTCTTCACGGTGACTGGTGTTCAATTATTCTCTTCTATTGAATAAATTGCACTTGAAAAACTTTTATAATTTAACTTTTCATAAACTTCCCCCCCCCCCCAGTGATTTCCATAAAGAAAGTGTCACTTCTGTTAAATTTATACAAGTCTGGAACGCACTCTACTGGTTGGGTAAGTACCGTGATGATGTGATAATCAGTTAATATTTAACGATTTATTGAACAACATCTGATCACGTGACTAATAGGCCTACAACAAACCAAGATAGTTCTACAATACGTGTTCAAATTGGGCGGCTTGAAATGCGTGGTTGAATATCTCGAAAACCATTTTTCTTTGCAAAAAAATTACAAGAGACCAAATATCCCTTCAAAATAAAATTCTGCGATATATTTACTTTTCCTGTACGTCGGAGGATAAAAGAGTTATCGATTATAAAATATCCTGGACACTAGTGAAACAAATAATTTGTGCAGCATATAAAAACTTGCTAAAATCTAATGTAAGCTAAGTAAAGTAATAGCGTAAAATAAGCTAAGTAAAGTAATATTGTAGAATAAAGCTAATTAAGATAATAGTGTAGAATAAGCTAAGCAAGGTAATAGTGTAGAATAAGTTTAGTAAGGTAGTAGTGTAGAATAAGCTAAGTACGGTAATAGTAAGCTAAGTACGATAATAGTGTAGAATAAGTTTAGTAAGGTAATAGTGTAGAATAAGCTAAGCAAGGTAATAGTGTAGAATAAGCTAAGCAAGGTAATAGTGTAGAATAAGTTTAGTAAGGTAGTAGTGTAGAATAAGCTAAGTACGGTAATAGTAAGCTAAGTACGATAATAGTGTAGAATAAGTTTAGTAAGGTAATAGTGTAGAATAAGCTAAGCAAGGTAATAGTGTAGAATAAGCTAAGTAAGGTAATAGTGTAGAATAAGGTTAGTAAGGTAATAGTGTAGAATAAGCTAAGTACAGTAATAGTGTAGAATAAGCTAAGCAAGGTAATAGTGTAGAATAAGCTAAGTAAGGTAATAGTGTAGAATAAGCTAAGTAAAGTAATATTGTAGAATAAGTTTAGTAAGGTAATAGTGTAGAATAAACTAAGTATGATTATAGTGTAGAATAAGTTTAGTAAGGTAATAGTGTAGAATAAGCTAAGCAAGGTAATAGTGTAGAATAAGCTAAGTAAGGTAATAGTGTAGAATAAGGTTAGTAAGGTAATAGTGTAGAATAAGTTTAGTAAAGTAATAGTGTAGAATAAGCTAAGTAGAGTAATAGTGTAGAATAAGTTTAGTAAGATAATAGTTTAGAATAAGCTAAGTAAAGTAATATTGTAGAATAAAGCTAAGTAAGGTAATAGTGTAGAATAAGCTAAGTACAGTAATAGTGTAGAATAATTTTAGTAAGGTAATAGTGTAGAATAAGCTAAGCAAGGTAATAGTGTAGAATAAGCTAAGCAAGGTAATAGTGTAGAATAAGCTAAGTAAGGTAATAGTGTAGAATAAGGTTAGTAAGGTAATAGTGTAGAATAAGCTAAGTACAGTAATAGTGTAGAATAAGCTAAGCAAGGTAATAGTGTAGAATAAGCTAAGTAAGGTAATAGTGTAGAATAAGCTAAGTAAAGTAATATTGTAGAATAAGTTTAGTAAGGTAATAGTGTAGAATAAGCTAAGCAAGGTAATAGTGTAGAATAAGCTAAGTAAGGTAATAGTGTAGAATAAGGTTAGTAAGGTAATAGTGTAGAATAAGTTTAGTAAAGTAATAGTGTAGAATAAGCTAAGTAGAGTAATAGTGTAGAATAAGTTTAGTAAGATAATAGTTTAGAATAAGCTAAGTAAAGTAATATTGTAGAATAAAGCTAAGTAAGGTAATATTGTAGAATAAGCTTAGTAAGGTAAGAGTGTAGAATAAGCAAAGCAAGGAATTAAATAGCCTATAACATTATTTGAGTTATTTGAAGTCCTAGATTACAATTCACACATCCTAGACATAGGCCTAGTTACATTTTATCTTGCTTCAACAATGGGAAGCATGGAAAATCGACTCCTGAAAAAGCTTCTAACGTCAAAAGTTTGAAGTTTAAGCGCTTATTAATCCTAAATTAGTAGGTATATCAAACAATAACCAAGAATAAAACAGGTCTTAAAATGTTGAATAGAAATCAAAAACATAAGACGTAGGGGTTCTCGTAAGACAATAAAAAATAGCGGTCAATTTTCAGTTTGCAATACAGGTTTTAAAGTTACAGTAATGAAAAAGTAACAATGTTCGGCCATTTAAAGTTTTTCATCAGATATGTCAATGATGATGACATTCTAAACCTCCGTATTCTAAATTTCTACTCAATATCTCATTCATTTTTAAAGTTATAAAATGGACGACGAACAGTTTTCGGATATATGAACTTTTAATCTTAAATTGACAAGGATTTTGCTGAAAAAAATACCAGACATTATTTAGTGTACACCTTGTAAAAGTGAGAAATTTAGTGCAATGTACTTCCAAAGCTTCTTCAACAACCAAAACTGTCACAAGGTGACGACCCGACTAAAACATCTCACCCACTGTCTCGACACAATTTACATTACAGTGATTATTGTTTTCCAAATGTCCAACCGTGCCGGCTTTCACCGCACAGCTGCCGACAAACCTACATCTTACATAACCTCAACATCCCAAATTATGTTCTCTCAAATATAAAAATTGCACAATTTAGTTCCCCACCGACACCCTAGAAACCATGCTATTACCATCTGTACTCGAGACCGGCTGCATTGTTATTAAATCCAAACTAGGCCACTTGTGTCCAATTAGATAATGGCTCCGAAACTCAACAAAAATAAAATACTAACGACTTGAAAGCGTTAAGTAGCGTCGTGGGTGAAATATCTGGGTTAATGTCGCTTTGCAGGGCGGTCATAACACTTGCTAGGTGTCTTCATTTCGCAAATGTTACTTAGTAAAAAGGATATTACTTTAGTTTTTTTATTGAATTAAGGAGGTCAAGTGAATCTATACTGTGATATACAACTACTTTTATAACGGTTTAATAATAGTTTCATTAAAATCTGTTTGGGAAATTCTAGCTTTAGATTGTCCTCTTGGAAACGGCGATGCTCTGGACAATGAAATGTCCACCGATCATAAAAATGTGACGCTAATTTTGGGCTCACTGTGTATTTTGTGAATCACCAATTGGTTCAGTAATTAGTACTTTCAATTCACGTGTGAGTAGTTTCGGGTCAATCATCATGAGGGCTCAAAAATGTATGGCGTTGAGGTATTAGGAAGATACAAGTAGCGACATCTGGTTGCGAATGCTAGAAGAACGGCGACGGGAATTTGATGAGGATACGCAAATTACCCGACTGAAAACCTTTTTAGCAGGTCTAAGGGCTAATAAGGTCACGGGGTTAGGGTTATCTGAGTTTTATGTGTTCGTAAACGATATAAAAGTAGATTTTTTCGACTAATTTAGGTTACGTGGAATACCGGGGGAAATTTAACGAGAATAATTGATTTCTAAATTAAAAATTGGAAGCATACGATTGGTTTCTAGCGTTTCGTGTGCGAGAGATTTTGGATTCAATTTCAGTGGTGGAAAATGATGGTGTTGACCCAACATCGTGGGTAATTGGGGGGGGGGGGGGCTGCAATTGGTATTTAATTCTGTATGCGAAGCCTTTATCATCTTTGAAATGCTTTCACGTCGCAGGGGTTTTATTTAATTTCAAAAGGCGATCAACTTTAAATTTTAAAGAAGGGATTACTAATTTATGGTTTATTCTAAGTGATTGATTTATATTTGTACAAACAAGTTGGTTAGATTTGTTAGCAGTACTGTAAGTTAAAACATGGGTGCGTGTAAACTTTACGCATCACTAAAATGACACTTCTTTCCTTTCAAGTGATATTAAGTTAGGAATGTCATCATCCCCGTTATAACTAAGTCACGTTTGCCATCTTCTAGAGGCCGAGAAGAAAGAAGTAACACGCTCTGCAGCGCAACTATTCTTATAGTTTCTCGGTAAATGTGACCGGTTCACTCCGATAAGACCGAAGTAAGAAGCACCGCAGAGTCACTATTCTTTATAGTTACTCGGTAAATGTGACCGGTTTATTCAGATAAGACCGAAGTAAGAAGCACCGCAGAGTCACTATTCTTATAGTTACTCGGTAAATGTGACCGGTTTATTCAGATAAGACCGAAGTAAGAAGCACCGCAGAGTCACTATTCTTATAGTTTCTCGGTAAATGTGACCGGTTCACTCCGATAAGACCGAAGTAAGAAGCACCGCAGAGTCACTATTCTTTATAGTTACTCGGTAAATGTGACCGGTTTATTCAGATAAGACCGAAGTAAGAAGCACCGCAGAGTCACTATTCTTATAGTTACTCGGTAAATGTGACCGGTTCACTCCGATAAGACCGAAGTAAGAAGCACGGCAGAGTCACTATTCTTATAGTTACTCGGTAAATGTGACCGGTTCACTCCGATAAGACCGGAGTAAGAAACACCGCAGAGTCACTATTCTTATAGTTTCTCGGTAAATGTGACCGGTTCACTCCGATAAGACCGAAGTAAGAAGCACCGCAGAGTCACTATTCTTTATAGTTACTCGGTAAATGTGACCGGTTTATTCAGATAAGACCGAAGTAAGAAGCACCGCAGAGTCACTATTCTTATAGTTACTCGGTAAATGTGACCGGTTTATTCAGATAAGACCGAAGTAAGAAGCACCGCAGAGCCACTATTCTTATAGTTACTCGGTAGGTGTGACCGGGTCATTCCGATAAGACCGAAGTAAGAAGCAACGCAAAGTCACTATTCTTATAGTTGCTCGGTAAATGTGACCGGTTTATTCAGATAAGACCGAAGTAAGAAGCACCGCAGAGCCACTATTCTTATAGTTACTCGGTAGGTGTGACCGGGTCATTCCGATAAGACCGAAGTAAGAAGCAACGCAAAGTCACTATTCTTATAGTTACTCGGTAAATGTGACCGGTTTATACAGATAAGACCGAAGTAAGAAGCACCGCAGAGCCACTATTCTTATAGTTACTCGGTAGGTGTGACCGGGTCATTCCGATAAGACCGAAGTAAGAAGCACCGCAGAGTCACTATTCTTATAGTTACTCGGTAAATGTGACCGGTTTATTCAGATAAGACCGAAGTGAGAAGCACCGCAGAGCCACTATTCTTATAGTTACTCGGTAAATGTGACCGTGTCATTCTGATAAGACCGAAGTAAGAAGCACCGCAGAGTCACTATTCTTATAGTTACTCGGTAAATGTGACCGGTTTATTCAGATAAGACCGAAGTGAGAAGCAACGCAAAGTCACTATTCTTATAGTTACTCGGTAAATGTGACCGGGTCATTCCGAAAAGACCGAAGTAAGAAGCACCGCAGAGCCACTATTCTTATAGTTACTCGGTAAATGTGACCGGTTTATTCAGATAAGACCGAAGTGAGAAGCACCGCAGAGCCACTATTCTTATAGTTACTCGGTAAATGTGACCGGTTCACTCCGATAAGACCGAAGTAAGAAGCACCGCAGAGTCACTATTCTTTATAGTTACTCGGTAAATGTGACCGGGTCATTCTGATAAGACCGAAGTAAGAAGCACCGCAGAGTCACTATTCTTATAGTTACTCGGTAAATGTGACCGTGTCATTCTGATAAGACCGAAGTAAGAAGCACCGCAGAGTCACTATTCTTTATAGTTACTCGGTAAATGTGACCGGTTCACTCCGATAAGACCGAAGTAAGAAGCACCGCAGAGTCACTATTCTTTATAGTTACTCGGTAAATGTGACCGGTTCACTCCGATAAGACCGAAGTGAGAAGCACCGCAGAGCCACTATTCTTATAGTTACTCGGTAAATGTGACCGGGTCATTCTGATAAGACCGAAGTGAGAATAACGCAAAGTCACTATTCTTATAGTTACTCGGTAAATGTGACCGGGTCATTCCGATAAGACCGAAGTAAGAAGCACCGCAGAGTCACTATTCTTATAGTTACTCGGTAAATGTGACCGGTTTATTCAGATAAGACCGAAGTGAGAAGCACCGCAGAGCCACTATTCTTATAGTTAATCGGTAAATGTGACCGTGTCATTCTGATAAGACCGAAGTAAGAAGCACCGCAGAGTCACTATTCTTATAGTTACTCGGTAAATGTGACCGGTTTATTCAGATAAGACCGAAGTGAGAAGCAACGCAAAGTCACTATTCTTATAGTTACTCGGTAAATGTGACCGTGTCATTCTGATAAGACCGAAGTAAGAAGCACCGCAGAGTCACTATTCTTATAGTTACTCGGTAAATGTGACCGGTTTATTCAGATAAGACCGAAGTGAGAAGCACCGCAGAGCCACTATTCTTATAGTTACTCGGTAAATGTGACCGGTTCACTCCGATAAGACCGAAGTAAGAAGCACCGCAGAGTCACTATTCTTTATAGTTACTCGGTAAATGTGACCGGGTCATTCTGATAAGACCGAAGTAAGAAGCACCGCAGAGTCACTATTCTTATAGTTACTCGGTAAATGTGACCGTGTCATTCTGATAAGACCGAAGTAAGAAGCACCGCAGAGTCACTATTCTTTATAGTTACTCGGTAAATGTGACCGGTTCACTCCGATAAGACCGAAGTAAGAAGCACCGCAGAGTCACTATTCTTTATAGTTACTCGGTAAATGTGACCGGTTCACTCCGATAAGACCGAAGTGAGAAGCACCGCAGAGCCACTATTCTTATAGTTACTCGGTAAATGTGACCGGGTCATTCTGATAAGACCGAAGTGAGAATAACGCAAAGTCACTATTCTTATAGTTACTCGGTAAATGTGACCGGGTCATTCCGATAAGACCGAAGTAAGAAGCACCGCAGAGTCACTATTCTTATAGTTACTCGGTAAATGTGACCGGTTTATTCAGATAAGACCGAAGTGAGAAGCACCGCAGAGCCACTATTCTTATAGTTACTCGGTAAATGTGACCGTGTCATTCTGATAAGACCGAAGTAAGAAGCACCGCAGAGTCACTATTCTTATAGTTACTCGGTAAATGTGACCGGTTTATTCAGATAAGACCGAAGTGAGAAGCAACGCAAAGTCACTATTCTTATAGTTACTCGGTAAATGTGACCGTGTCATTCTGATAAGACCGAAGTAAGAAGCACCGCAGAGTCACTATTCTTATAGTTACTCGGTAAATGTGACCGGTTTATTCAGATAAGACCGAAGTGAGAAGCACCGCAGAGCCACTATTCTTATAGTTACTCGGTAAATGTGACCGGTTCACTCCGATAAGACCGAAGTAAGAAGCACCGCAGAGTCACTATTCTTTATAGTTACTCGGTAAATGTGACCGGGTCATTCTGATAAGACCGAAGTAAGAAGCACCGCAGAGTCACTATTCTTATAGTTACTCGGTAAATGTGACCGTGTCATTCTGATAAGACCGAAGTAAGAAGCACCGCAGAGTCACTATTCTTTATAGTTACTCGGTAAATGTGACCGGTTCACTCCGATAAGACCGAAGTAAGAAGCACCGCAGAGTCACTATTCTTTATAGTTACTCGGTAAATGTGACCGGTTCACTCCGATAAGACCGAAGTGAGAAGCACCGCAGAGCCACTATTCTTATAGTTACTCGGTAAATGTGACCGGTTCACTCCGATAAGACCGAAGTAAGAAGCACCGCAGAGTCACTATTCTTTATAGTTACTCGGTAAATGTGACCGTGTCATTCTGATAAGACCGAAGTAAGAAGCACCGCAGAGTCACTATTCTTATAGTTACTCGGTAAATGTGACCGATTTATTCAGATAAGACCGAAGTGAGAATAACGCAAAGTCACTATTCTTATAGTTACTCGGTAAATGTGACCGTGTCATTCTGATAAGACCGAAGTAAGAAGCACCGCAGAGTCACTATTCTTTATAGTTACTCGGTAAATGTGACCGGGTCATTCCGATAAGACCGAAGTAAGAAGCACCGCAGAGTCACTATTCTTATAGTTACTCGGTAAATGTGACCGGTTCAATCCGATAAGACCGAAGTAAGAAGCACCGCAGAGTCACTATTCTTTATAGTTACTCGGTAAATGTGACCGGGTCATTCTGATAAGACCGAAGTGAGAATAACGCAAAGTCACTATTCTTATAGTTACTCGGTAAATGTGACCGGTTTATTCAGATAAGACCGAAGTAAGAAGCACCGCAGAGTCACTATTCTTATAGTTACTCGGTAAATGTGACCGGGTCATTCTGATAAGACCGAAGTGAGAATAACGCAAAGTCACTATTCTTATAGTTACTCGGTAAATGTGACCGGTTCACTCCGATAAGACCGAAGTAAGAAGCACCGCAGAGTCACTATTCTTTATAGTTACTCGGTAAATGTGACCGGGTCATTCTGATAAGACCGAAGTGAGAATAACGCAAAGTCACTATTCTTATAGTTACTCGGTAAATGTGACCGTGTCATTCTGATAAGACCGAAGTAAGAAGCACCGCAGAGTCACTATTCTTATAGTTACTCGGTAAATGTGACCGGTTTATTCAGATAAGACCGAAGTGAGAAGCACCGCAGAGCCACTATTCTTATAGTTACTCGGTAAATGTGACCGGTTCACTCCGATAAGACCGAAGTAAGAAGCACCGCAGAGTCACTATTCTTTATAGTTACTCGGTAAATGTGACCGGTTTATTCAGATAAGACCGAAGTAAGAAGCAACGCAAAGTCACTATTCTTATAGTTACTCGGTAAATGTGACCGGTTTTTTCAGATAAGACCGAAGTAAGAAGCACCGCAAAGTCACTATTCTTATAGTTACTCGGTAAATGTGACCGGTTCACTCCGATAAGACCGAAGTAAGAAGCACCGCAGAGTCACTTTTTTTTATAGTTACTCGGTAAATGTGACCGGTTTATTCAGATAAGACCGAAGTAAGAAGCAACGCAAAGTCACTATTCTTATAGTTACTCGGTAAATGTGACCGGTTTATTCAGATAAGACCGAAGTAAGAAGCACCGCAAAGTCACTATTCTTATAGTTACTCGGTAAATGTGACCGGTTTATTCGGATAAGACCGAAGTAAGAAGCAACGCAAAGTCACTATTCTTATAGTTACTCGGTAAATGTGACCGGGTCATTCCGATAAGACCGAAGTAAAAAGCAACGCAAAGTCACTATTCTTATAGTTACTCGGTAAATGTGACCGGTTCACTCCGATAAGACCGAAGTAAGAAGCACCGCAGAGCCACTATTCTTATAGTTACTCGGTAAATGTGACCGGGTCATTCCGATAAGACCGAAGTAAGAAGCACCGCAGAGGCACTATTCTTATAGTTACTCGGTAAATGTGACCGGGTCATTCCGATAAGACCGAAGTAAGAAGCACAGCAGAGCCACTATTCTTATAGTTACTCGGTAAATGTGACCGGGTCATTCCGATAAGACCGAAGTAAGAACCACCGCAGAGCCACTATTCTTATAGTTACTCGGTAAATGTGACCGGGTCATTCCGATAAGACCGAAGTAAGAAGCACCGCAAAGTCACTATTCTTATAGTTACTCGGTAAATGTGACCGGGTCATTCCGATAAGACCGAAGTAAGAAGCACCGCAGAGCCACTATTCTTATAGTTACTCGGTAAATGTGACCGGTTCACTCCGATAAGACCGAAGTAAGAAGCACCGCAGAGTCACTATTCTTTATAGTTACTCGGTAAATGTGACCGGGTCATTCTGATAAGACCGAAGTGAGAATAACGCAAAGTCACTATTCTTATAGTTACTCGGTAAATGTGACCGGTTTATTCAGATAAGACCGAAGTAAGAAGCACCGCAAAGTCACTATTCTTATAGTTACTCGGTAAATGTGACCGGTTTATTCAGATAAGACCGAAGTAAGAAGCACCGCAGAGCCACTATTCTTATAGTTACTCGGTAAGTGTGACCGGTTCACTCCGATAAGACCGAAGTAAGAAGCACCGCAGAGTCACTATTCTTTATAGTTACTCGGTAAATGTGACCGGGTCATTCTGATAAGACCGAAGTGAGAATAACGCAAAGTCACTATTCTTATAGTTACTCGGTAAATGTGACCGGTTTATTCAGATAAGACCGAAGTAAGAATCACCGCAAAGTCACTATTCTTATAGTTACTCGGTAAATGTGACCGGTTTATTCAGATAAGACCGAAGTAAGAAGCACCGCAGAGCCACTATTCTTATAGTTACTCGGTAAATGTGACCGGTTCACTCCGATAAGACCGAAGTAAGAAGCACCGCAGAGTCACTATTCTTTATAGTTACTCGGTAAATGTGACCGGGTCATTCTGATAAGACCGAAGTGAGAATAACGCAAAGTCACTATTCTTATAGTTACTCGGTAAATGTGACCGGTTTATTCAGATAAGACCGAAGTAAGAAGCACCGCAAAGTCACTATTCTTATAGTTACTCGGTAAATGTGACCGGTTTATTCAGATAAGACCGAAGTAAGAAGCACAGCAGAGCCACTATTCTTATAGTTACTCGGTAAATGTGACCGGTTCACTCCGATAAGACCGAAGTAAGAAGCACCGCAGAGTCACTATTCTTTATAGTTACTCGGTAAATGTGACCGGGTCATTCTGATAAGACCGAAGTGAGAATAACGCAAAGTCACTATTCTTATAGTTACTCGGTAAATGTGACCGGTTTATTCAGATAAGACCGAAGTAAGAAGCACCGCAAAGTCACTATTCTTATAGTTACTCGGTAAATGTGACCGGTTTATTCAGATAAGACCGAAGTAAGAAGCACCGCAGAGCCACTATTCTTATAGTTACTCGGTAAATGTGACCGGTTCACTCCGATAAGACCGAAGTAAGAAGCACCGCAGAGTCACTATTCTTTATAGTTACTCGGTAAATGTGACCGGTTTATTCAGATAAGACCGAAGTAAGAAGCAACGCAAAGTCACTATTCTTATAGTTACTCGGTAAATGTGACCGGTTCACTCCGATAAGACCGAAGTAAGAAGCACCGCAGATTCACTATTCTTTATAGTTACTCGGTAAATGTGACCGGTTTATTCAGATAAGACCGAAGTAAGAAGCAACGCAAAGTCACTATTCTTATAGTTACTCGGTAAATGTGACCGGTTTATTCAGATAAGACCGAAGTAAGAAGCACCGCAAAGTCACTATTCTTATAGTTACTCGGTAAATGTGACCGGTTTATTCAGATAAGACCGAAGTAAGAAGCACCGCAAAGTCACTATTCTTATAGTTACTCGGTAAATGTGACCGGTTTATTCAGATAAGACCGAAGTAAGAAGCACCGCAAAGTCACTATTCTTATAGTTACTCGGTAAATGTGACCGGTTTATTCAGATAAGACCGAAGTAAGAAGCACCGCAAAGTCACTATTCTTATAGTTACTCGGTAAATGTGACCGGGTCATTCCGATAAGACCGAAGTAAGAAGCACCGCAGAGTCACTATTCTTATAGTTACTCGGTAAATGTGACCGGGTCATTCCGATAAGACCGAAGTAAGAAGCAACGCAAAGTCACTATTCTTATAGTTACTCGGTAAATGTGACCGGTTTATTCAGATAAGACCGAAGTAAGAAGCAACGCAGAGCCACTATTCTTATAGTTACTCGGTAAATGTGACCGTGTCATTCTGATAAGACCGAAGTGAGAATAACGCAAAGTCACTATTCTTATAGTTACTCGGTAAATGTGACCGGGTCATTCCGATAAGACCGAAGTAAGAAGCACCGCAGAGTCACTATTCTTATAGTTACTCGGTAAATGTGACCGGGTCATTCCGATAAGACCGAAGTGAGAATAACGCAAAGTCACTATTCTTTATAGTTACTCGGTAAATGTGACCGGGTCATTCCGATAAGACCGAAGTAAGAAGCACCGCAGAGTCACTATTCTTATAGTTACTCGGTAAATGTGACCGGGTCATTCCGATAAGACCGAAGTAAGAAGCAACGCAAAGTCACTATTCTTATAGTTACTCGGTAAATGTGACCGGTTTATTCAGATAAGACCGAAGTAAGAAGCAACGCAGAGCCACTATTCTTATAGTTACTCGGTAAATGTGACCGTGTCATTCTGATAAGACCGAAGTGAGAATAACGCAAAGTCACTATTCTTTATAGTTACTCGGTAAATGTGACCGGTTTATTCAGATAAGACCGAAGTAAGAAGCACCGCAAAGTCACTATTCTTATAGTTACTCGGTAAATGTGACCGGGTCATTCCGATAAGACCGAAGTAAGAAGCAACGCAAAGTCACTATTCTTTATAGTTACTCGGTAAATGTGACCGGGTCATTCCGATAAGACCGAAGTAAGAAGCACCGCAGAGTCACTATTCTTTATAGTTACTCGGTAAATGTGACCGGTTTATTCAGATAAGACCGAAGTAAGAAGCACCGCAGAGTCACTATTCTTTATAGTTACTCGGTAAATGTGACCGGTTCACTCCGATAAGACCGAAGTAAGAAGCACCGCAGAGTCACTATTCTTTATAGTTACTCGGTAAATGTGACCGGGTCATTCCGATAAGACCGAAGTAAGAAGCACCGCAGAGTCACTATTCTTTATAGTTACTCGGTAAATGTGACCGGTTTATTCAGATAAGACCGAAGTAAGAAGCACCGCAGAGTCACTATTCTTATAGTTACTCGGTAAATGTGACCGGGTCATTCCGATAAGACCGAAGTAAGAAGCAACGCAAAGTCACTATTCTTTATAGTTACTCGGTAAATGTGACCGGGTCATTCCGATAAGACTGAAGTAAGAAGCATCGCAAAGTCACTATTCTTATAGTTACTCGGTAAATGTGACCGGTTTATTCAGATAAGACCGAAGTAAGAAGCACCGCAGAGTCACTATTCTTATAGTTACTCGGTAAATGTGACCGGGTCATTCCGATAAGACCGAAGTAAGAAGCAACGCAAAGTCACTATTCTTTATAGTTACTCGGTAAATGTGACCGGGTCATTCCGATAAGACCGAAGTAAGAAGCAACGCTAAGTCACTATTCTTATAGTTACTCGGTAAATGTGACCGGGTCATTCCGATAAGACTGAAGTAAGAAGCATCGCGGGACAACTATTCTTATAGGTTCTCTGTAAATGTGACCGTGTCATTCTGATAAGACCGAAGTAAGAAGCACCGCAGAGCCAATATTCTTACAGTTACTCGGTAAATGTGACCGGGTCATTCCGATAAGACCAAAGTAACACGCATCGCCGGACAACTATTCTTATATGTTCTTGGTAAATGTGACCGGTTTATTCAGATAAGACCGAAGTAAGAAGCACCGCAGAGCCACTATTTTTATAGCTGCTCGGCAAATGTCGAAAAGACAGATCCGTAAATGTAAAAGTAAATGCGATCCCGGCCACGCCGAGAAATCGGAATTAAGAAACGCCGCTGCTAACTATTCTCAGTAAATGTGATCCGGTCACTTTTTTGTCTTAATGTACCGAGCGATTGTAAGATATAGATAAAACAGATTCATTACAAAAATAGTGATAATTAAATGTAGGAATAATATACCCATGTAAATAAATAATATGCACTCGAATATGTTCCTACCAAATAACGTATACCTCTCCTACTGCATTATATTATAGATTAAGTCGGGTCAGGTTTGTTAGGTTATGTTGTCACAAAGTCTGTCTGGTTCAGCAATAAACACAGATCATTATCTAGCAGTCAGCTTTATTAAAACCGAGCAGAAATATTGGTCAGCTTATATTTTTACTTGGTAATATCGTACAAAAGCTTCCAAAGCAAACGTAGACAGTCTTTGGTCTAAATCTTATTTATTCTCTTTATCCGACATTAAAGCTGGGAGACTTTACTTGCATAAAAATTGTGTCTCGGTTGGATAATAACAGAGGAAATATTGGAGACTGTTTTTGTTTTATTCATTTAAAGAAATTTCCATTTTAACGTTTTCAAACGGAATAATTTTTTAGTTGTTCAATATTTAGAGTTGGTTTTTTGTAGAAATTTACGGATAATGGAAAAAAAAATACTAATGAAATAGATATAGTGCTTCATCTTTAGGTTTACGTGAATTAATAATGCATAAAAATCAGAGTTTGCATTCAAGAATAATCCTTCTTTATTAAATTTTTTATTCGGACATGTCAAACCCGATGCTTCTTGGCTGGATCTACACATATTTTCACGTTGTATTGAGTTAGTTGCCTCTCTATCTCTCATATTAGGCCTTTCTTGATCGTTCTCTTTTTTCTTTTTTTAAAAGGCGAAGATGATCAAAAGGTTTTCCCTTTTAAAAACAAAACAAATAAATTATAAAATTTTAGATGCCATTCAAAGGACACTCTCCTCAAAATGTACATAGTGTTTGCAGTAAGTATGCTGCTAAAGTTTGGGAAAAGATTTTGAAAATTAATAAAGTTAAAAAGTTCCTACAGATACACTTTCAAAAGTCCCTTACCACACTTGGGAATAAACAAAATAACAAAAAAACAAAGTTTTTTGTCAAAAATAAAATGTTTATTCCTATTAGACCTTTATAGCTATTACAACAACAAAGTTGTCATCTTCAGAGGGAATCTTAAGAAAGACATTCCCTTTCAGTCTTTGTTAAGATTCCCTCTGAAGATGACAACTTTGTTGTTGTAATAGCTATAAGGGTCTAATAGGAATAAACCTTTTACTTTTGACAAAATTTTTTATTTTTTGTTATTTTGTTTATTCCCAAGTGTGGTAAGGGACTTTTGAAAGTGTATCTGTATATATTGTCACCACAGTGCTCTGGTCTTTGTTTAAAAAGTTCCTAACAACAAATGATCATTTCTTTGTTTCCCGTCCATCTGTCTCTTTTTTTACAAAAATACAAAACTAATATCGGTGCAAAAATTTGCACAATGTTTTATACTAACAGTTTCCAACGTCCGACAAACTCTCATAATTTGTCACTTTAACAGTTTCAAAATGGCGTTCATTTAGAATTGTTTACGATACATACCTCGAAAACTGTTGATGTTACAAATTATTTCGCCCTTTTAATATGGAACAAGCTGATATTTATATTTTTATCGAATAACCAAAGCAATAAACGTAAATTATAGGTAGTTTAATAAGTAACATCCTTTTTATTGTCATCCAGTGTCATTAACTGTTAAAAGTTGACAGTTAGGCCTAAGTTCTAGATCTCGCTTCGCTTGCTTTAACAAATCGAGGAGTTTAGACAGAGTCATTGGATCAAAGTTGTAGATCCAAACTTAATAATTTAATTTTTTACACACTTATAGTATAAAAATTTTGCAGGCATACTGTCACGTCCAACTGCCATAACCGTGTCCTAACCTGTCCTATAAGTGTGTCAAAATATTAAATAATTTGTACAAAATGGACCTAAAATCTAAATTTTTAGCTAATCTAAGGTCTAACTGATATGGTGCATTTTCTATTTGTCTTACCGTTTAGCCATAATAGATCTCCAAGGTCTACACAGACAAATATGTCCTGGCATTTTCTTTTATACAAGCTTAAAAGCTGGAATTTTCAAATTTCTAAAGGTAAAATCATGATGAAATTTAAAAAAAAATTGTAAACTACTTCAAGTTTACCACCTAGGCTACTAGATTCCTGTGTTTGAAATTAGTCAACAATGAGAAAACTCGTTGCTATGGCAACGAATAAATAGCAATAAAAATAACAGCTGATGTTTCTATAAACCCCAATTATATCTTCATTCAGTAAAGGGTTTTTCTTAAGGATTGGACAACACATAACGAAACTACAACCGTTTAAAGTTTTAACTTTATCCGGTATAAATATGTTTTACACTTCGACACGGTTAATTTTCACTTTTTAATTGACAACTAGCCTAACTATCGAACTGACGATTTTGGTGACGATTTGTTTTCTTTTTCATTTGGTTTTGAGGTTAGGTAAGTTCGAAATTTTCTTGCACCGTTTTTTTAGTTCTATTGATCTTTGAGCAACTGCTTAAGAAAGTTATTTGCATACAACAATTCCGGGTTAGTTACCTATACTAGACTATTTGTTTGAGAATCGATTATCAAAGTTTAAAAAGAACGAATATATTAAACAAGTACTCATGACCTGATTCTTTGTTGGTCAGCGAGTTCTCCACGTCTGTCTTGTCAGCTGACAGGTGTCTTGTTCAATGAACATTACCATAGCAACATTCTGTAACACTGCTCTTTGTCTTGCAAGGTACAGTATTACAGAATCTTAATAGTGGGAAACGGCTATGAAATGGTCACCGATCCTATTCATATTAGTAATTTGGTACTATTTTGAGTCAATGTATATACAGGGTACGTAGTTTATTCTGCAACTATTAAAGTATCTTAAGTGGGGAACTTAATTTTAATTGGAAGTAAAATTATGGTAACAATTTTATATAAATTATAGATTTTTAATTCAAAATGGAGCATTAACATTTTCTTAATACAGATAAGTAGTTTAAATAAACCAAAACAAAGATCAAAGGAATTGGAAACTATTTTTCTTAGTCCTTTATATATTTTCTATAACATATATAAAAAGTGAATTCATATAGCAAATCCAAATTTTAAATGTATGTTTTAAAGCTCGTAAATTGACTGTTAAACATTATATTATTTAAAAAGCGTTTCAAAATGGCGTCAGTTATATATTTCAAAAAACAGTATATCTAAAGTAAACGGTGCTGAAACATTCCACAAACTTTCTCAAAAAAAAGAAAAAGATAAATACAAAACTTAAAAAAAACATGTCAGTTAGGGTGTTGCCAATCAAAATGTGAAAATAAACAATGAACGTCTATAAGGACCTAAATTTGTTTCGCTTGTATTATAATCACGTTCAAATCATAAATTTGATTTGCAATTGAGCTTTCAATGAAGGCGGTCGAAATTCATTCCCCCCCTTAATTATTTCTAAACCGGATTTTTTTTTTTTTTTTTTTTTTAACTTGCGATTCATTAATGTTCGTTTTACTAAAATTTGAACGAAATAGGTTGAGTCGAATGTGATAAATTACTTTTTTTAACGGTGTTGATTTTATATCGATTATTCACAAAATGATATATTTTTGGAAAGATAGCGACCAAGACTATTTGTTTGTATCCTTAGAGATTACACTTGAGCAATATCGTTTGAGCAGATTTTGAGAAACCTCCGTGGTTCTGCCGCATTTATTTAGATAATTGTGATAGTTTTTAAGCTAGTATTGTTTAATTCCAAGTTTTAATAGTAATATAAAGATTCCTTACTTCCTCAAGTATGTCCTGTTTCGTATATTCACCAAGCTAATAAATTTCTTTGCTTACTCAATGATTTGCGGAAAATTATAATTTAAATACAATAGTTAAAGCTAGAGATATGACTCACCAGGACTGGGTGAAGATCTACGCCATACATTTCCATCCATTTGACCTTGTCCAAGTAGTTGAGCTCAGCGACTGAAGGTAACTGACCCCTGAAAGGAAATATTTGTTCATAACAACAACAGAAAGAATAAGTTAGTTACAAAGAATTTGTAAAAATGTTTAATGATTGATGTAAACAGATGACCATTGAGAAGGTCAATAGTGTTTTTGATATACTAGTTCATTAAATAAAAAGCACAAGCGCACAAGCGCACGCGCGCGCGCGAGTGTGTGTAACCACACGAGTAAGGGTCCATAGGCATATAAGGACACTTATTTCTATAAATTCAAAGTCTTTTAAGCGATCACAAATAATTTTTTTCGTCAAATAAACTTACTTAGCCTCTTTGTAATCAGAATAACTTACAGTTTTATTTGATACCCCACACAAAAAATTTACAACATGAAAATTTTTCAACTTGATTTTATGTCCATTAACTAACCTAATGTCATTTTTTTGTTATCGCTATATTTTTCCTGTATGCGAGACAATACAAAGAATATAAATCCAAAGTTTGAAATATACAGTTTTGTCTGTGAGTAATGGATGCGATTTAAACTGATACACTCCTTAGAGAAAAATCAATGAAAATGCAATCCATCTTTTAATGGCTATTGAACTGTTTGTCTCACATCTCACAAAAACTGCTTTTAAAATTTCTCACCGTGTGGTTAAATTAAGTTGTATTCGTCGTACAAAAAACTATAATGATTTCGCGTTGTGATTTAATTTCAAATCCAAATAATGTTTTTCAGATTTGTAGGTCACGCTGTGTCCAAGTTAAGATGGGGGGGGGGGGGTTATATATAACGCTTTAAATTAGGCCTAGCGTTATCATATTAATTTCTTCGTCAAATAAACATACATATTCGTAATCAGAATAACTTTTTTAATTAATACTCCACACAATAATATTAAAAAAAAAAATTTCAATTCGATAGTTTTCCCTTAACTACTCTCCAAGGTAATTTTTTGGTTACCGCTATTTTTTTCCAATATGTGAGACAATATAAATGCAAAGTTTGAAATATGTAGGATTTATCGTCTTGTCTGTGTAGACTGGTTGCAACTTACAGACAGACAGACGGCGGCGTGACATTATAAGGGTCCTTGTTTTTACTTAAGAACCCTACAGACAAATTGATAAACTCCATCGAGGTATCTACCCAGCCACACAATACAATGTAAGCAGATCTTCTAATTATAATAGATAAAAGTTGGTTTCTTAGGACTTGTAGGAAATATTAAGGCTTGTATTTGTAAATCAAGGAATCTTATCCAGTACAAAAAACGGGTTCGTATATTAAATGGTCGCCATTTTGAAATCGATTTTTCTAAAATACTATAAAAATACTATCAAAAATGAAATAACTACATCACAGTTGGGCCCTTTACGATATTTAGCTAATAATTATTGGAGAATTTGGATTCTCTCTAATTTTATTCCCTATGACGAATCTAAATCTGATGGAAAAATATTGAAAATTACCTGATGCAGTATTGCAATATTCAAAATATTTGCTGATTAAAGTTTAGGTTCTCTAGGTTTAACACTTGATAACGTGAGTTGATTTATACTCTCGAAACGTCGTATATTTTTATATAACAAATGATGCCAAATGATTAAACAATAATAATAAAAGTATCATTAAAGTACATTATCAATGGCAATACTCACTGGAGATCTTTGTGCAGTTCGGATATTTTGTTCTCGAGTTCTACCGTCTGGTTAGACAGGAACCGGAACTCGGAAACATAACCAGGAGAATGTCTTCGAGGGTCATAATCTCCCAGTTCAGCTGCAACAAGAAATTAAATTATGAAATATTTTGTATACTTTAATCAACACAGAAAGATACTAATTCATACAAGACAAGTTGATTGAAACCATCATGGTACTTACCCAACCCAACAGACAATAAAATACAAGCCGATCTTAAAATGTCAAGCCCAAAGTTAGTCTTTTGGTTCTTGTTAGAAATTTCAAGAGGTTTTGTATTGTTACTTTCTCGATGTAGGCTAGGGCCTAACGAGCCTTGTATATATGTAAATATATTAAAATTATCTTTTAAAGAAAACTCATGGCAGTGACTCAGCCCTATATTATTTTCTTAGAAGGTCAAAAGCTAGGTTAGGTTAGGTTAGGCGGTTATTATTTTCTTAGAAGGTCAAAAAATAGATCTTAGGTTAATCCAATATTATTTTCTTAGAAGGTCAAAAGCTAGATGTTAGGTTAGGTTAGATTGGGTGAATATTATTTTTTTAGAAGGTCAAAAGTTAGATGTTAGGTTACGTTAGGCGGTTATTATTTTCTTAGAAGGTCAAAAAATAGATCTTAGGTTAATCCAATATTATTTTCTTAGAAGGTCAAAAGCTAGATGTTAGGTTAGGTTAGATTGGGTGAATATTATTTTTTTTAGAAGGTCAAAAGCTAGGTGTTAGGTTAGGTTAGGCGGTTATTATATTCTTAGAAGGTCAAAAAATAGATCTTAGGTTAATCCAATATTATTTTCTTAGAAGGACAAAAGCTAAATGTTAGGTTAGGTTAGGCGGTTATTATTTTCTTAGAAGGTCAAAAAATAGATCTTAGGTTAATCCAATATTATTTTTTTAGAAGGTCAAAAGTTAGATGTTAGGTTAGGTTAGGTGGTTATTATTTTCTTAGAAGGTCAAAAGCTAGATGTTAGGTTAGGCGGTTATTATTTTCTTAGAAGGTCAAAAAATAGATGTTAGGTTAATCAAATATTATTTTCTTAGAAGGTCAAAAGCTAGATGTTAGGTTAGGTTAGATTGGGTGAATATTTTTTTTAGAAGGTCAAAAGTTAGATGTTAGGTTAGGTTAGGTGGTTATTATTTTCTTAGAAGGTCAAAAGCTAGATATTAGGTTAGGTTAGGCGGTTATTATTTTCTTAGAAGGTCAAAAAATAGGTGTTAGGTTAATCCAATATTATTTTCTTAGAAGGTCAAAAGCTAGATGTTAGGTTAGGTTAGATTGGGTGAATATTATTTTTTTAGAAGGTCAAAAGCTAGATGTTAGGTTGGGTTAGGTGGTTATTATTTTCTTAGAAGGTCAAAAGCTAGATATTATTTAAATACGATGTGTTTAACAAAGAAAGGAGGTTGTAGCTTTATTTGAACATATAAATATTTTGTCCATTATAGATTCAATGGTTCGTTTCGTTTTTTCATTGACAGTTTACAGAAATTACATTTTTGCTGACGATTTGTTTGATTAGTATTTATTTGGTTTGGAGGATGGGGTAGTTGAAAAACTAGTTTTTGCAAGTTTTATTTGTCGTATTTTCACATGGTGTATACATCGGATTTTATCTTGGGTTAGGTTAGGTTAGGTTAGGTAGCAGATGTGTTAGGTTAGGAAACAACGATTATTAATAGGCTACAAATAAAATAATATTAAACTTTTTAAGAATTTGATTCCATTATTAAGAACGTTAAAATCACGTAAAAATAATTCTTACGCATTTTCCTATTAAACAAAAATTTGTAGGCTATATATTACGAAATATTCATCTCGCTATGTCTCAGGGGACATATACATGAGTTTCGGTCTCAGCAGATTTTAACGAAACTCTCCAGAGTGAGGAAATAAAACACAATCTTTGCTCCTGTACATAAATAAATAGAGATAACATTACTTCATGTTTCAAATCCGATTAACATGTTCCTTAAATACAAAGGTGTGTAAAGTATAGAGGGTCCTGCGGGAATTAGGATCAAAGGGACTGGACAAAGTTATAAAAAACAAGATTTAGAAACGGTTTGGAACGTTCTGTCTGTGTAAATAAAAAAACCCAGCAGGTCTAACCTAACCTAACCTAGGCTAAACATACTCTACTAATTAATTGAAAAACAGTTGCGTTTTTTTAAAAAAAAAACCTGTGTAACAACTGTTTTAAACTAACATACTCTACTGGGTTCGACCACTTGATCTACCAATACAATTTAACATTTCTTACAAGACGCAAGAAACCAACTTTTGGGTATTACATTTACAGAATAGACCTTACGCTTGTATTACATTGTATGATTTAGCTGGGTAAGTACCACGATGGCATTCATCAAATTGTATCATATCACGTTCAACAATTACTTACATAATAATTTTCACAGAAATTACAAAATTATAATAAAACTTTAAAAACTTTTTTTTTCCCTCTACGACGATAAATGGGGAAGTTATTGTCGAAGCTTAATGTTAAACTCTGACCTCTCAAATTTATGTAAAACTGCGGTTTATCAATAAACCATTCACAGTGGTCTAATCGTAACTTACTCCTCCATTAGCCAACTGATAAACAAAAATACAAAACATATTTATTAATTCTTAACCACTGATACAAACGGTATAAACGACAAATCAAATTACACAGTCAACGAAGCTAGGCACTCTAATCAAATACAGGAACATAGTTTAGTTTTGCTTGGATTGTGTGTTTGATCAATTTGCAAACGACTAATGGGGGAACTGTTTATTACATATTGTCCTGTGTTTGTCTTTGAAGTCAAGTATATTGATAATCCATGTGGGTAACAATTAAATTGGCTTCTGTGAAACCAATCTGAACAATTAGGCAAGTTAGAACCGAACATTAAATAGTTTAGAAATAGAAGTGATTTATTTTACATAACATTTTTACAAATATGTATTATTTCAAATAATAAAGGATAATAATATCGTATGTGTTCTTATGTTTGCTTTGTATTATTTACCCAATAAGTATAGGGTAAAGTTGGTAATAGCAAACAAATTTGACCTCCGTTTATTGACTCATCTTCACGTTTCTTAATAACCTAACCTAACCTAACCTAACCTAACCTAACCTAACATATCCTAACCTAACCTACTTCAGTCAAATAAAATTGAGTTTTGACATAGAGCATGTAAGCGGCTAACCTAACTTAACTTAACCTAACCTAACCTACTTCAGTCAAATAAAATTGAGTTTTGACATAGATCATGTAAGCGGCTAACCTAACCTAACTTAACTTAACATAACCTAACCTACTTCACTCAAATAAAATTGAGTTTTGACATAGAGCATGTAAGCGGCTAACCTAACCTAACTTAACTTAACATAATCTAACCAACTTCAGTCAAATAAAATTGAGTTTTGACATAGAGCATGTAAGCGGCTAACCTAACTTAACCTAACCTAACCTAACCTACTTCACTCAAATAAAATTGAGTTTTGACATAGAGCATGTAAGCGGCTAACCTAACTTAACTTAACCTAACCTAACCTACTTCAGTCAAATAAAATTGAGTTTTGACATAGAGCATGTAAGCGGCTAACCTAACTTAACCTAACCTAACCTAACCTACTTCACTCAAATAAAATTGAGTTTTGACATAGAGCATGTAAGCGGCTAACCTAACTTAACTTAACCTAACCTAACCTACTTCACTCAAATAAAATTGAGTTTTGACATAGAGCATGTAAGCGGCTAACCTAACCTAACTTAACTTAACATAATCTAACTAACTTCAGTCAAATAAAATTGAGTTTTGACATAGAGCATGTAAGCGGCTAACCTAACTTAACTTAACCTAACCTAACCTACTTCAGTCAAATAAAATTGAGTTTTGACATAGATCATGTAAGCGGCTAACCTAACCTAACTTAACTTAACATAACCTAACCTACTTCACTCAAATAAAATTGAGTTTTGACATAGAGCATGTAAGCGGCTAACCTAACCTAACTTAACTTAACATAATCTAACCAACTTCAGTCAAATAAAATTGAGTTTTGACATAGAGCATGTAAGCGGCTAACCTAACTTAACCTAACCTAACCTAACCTACTTCACTCAAATAAAATTGAGTTTTGACATAGAGCATGTAAGCGGCTAACCTAACTTAACTTAACCTAACCTAACCTACTTCAGTCAAATAAAATTGAGTTTTGACATAGAGCATGTAAGCGGCTAACCTAACTTAACCTAACCTAACCTAACCTACTTCACTCAAATAAAATTGAGTTTTGACATAGAGCATGTAAGCGGCTAACCTAACTTAACTTAACCTAACCTAACCTACTTCACTCAAATAAAATTGAGTTTTGACATAGAGCATGTAAGCGGCTAACCTAACCTAACTTAACTTAACATAATCTAACCAACTTCAGTCAAATAAAATTGAGTTTTGACATAGAGCATGTAAGCGGCTAACCTAACTTAACCTAACCTAACCTAACCTACTTCACTCAAATAAAATTGAGTTTTGACATAGAGCATGTAAGCGGCTAACCTAACTTAACTTAACTTAACCTAACCTAACCTACTTCAGTCAAATAAAATTGAGTTTTGACATAGAGCATGTAAGCGGCTAACCTAACTTAACTTAACCTAACCTAACCTACTTCAGTCAAATAAAATTGAGTTTTGACATAGAGCATGTAAGCGGCTAACCTAACTTAACCTAACCTAACCTACTTCAGTCAAATAAAATTGAGTTTTGACGTAGAGCATGTAAGCGGCTAACCTAACTTAACTTAACCTAACCTAATTCAGTCAAATAAAATTGAGTTTTGACATAGAGCATGTAAGCGGCTAACCTAAGTTAAGTTAACCTAACCTAACCTACTTCAGTCAAATAAAATTGAGTTTTGACATAGAGCATGTAAGCGGCTAACCTAACTTAACCTAACCTAACCTACTTCACTCAAATAAAATTGAGTTTTGACATAGAGCATGTAAGCGGCTAACCTAACTTAACTTAACCTAACCTAACCTACTTCAGTCAAATAAAATTGAGTTTTGACATAGAGCATGTAAGCGGCTAACCTAACCTAACTTAACCTAACCTAACCTGCTTCAGGCAAATAAAATCGAATTCGACTAAGTTTATCTGTAAGCACGATAAAGGCCAAACAATTAACATAGGAATATGAAATTTGGTACAAGCAACTTATAGTGTGACCTTGGAATTCACATACAAATCGCTTTGAAATTTCGCCCATTTTAAACAGTTTTTGTTCATATATTGTGTTCTTAATTTGTTTTTTTTCTTAACACTACGCTAGCAAACTTGTTTTTGAGCTAAGATGTTATTTTTAGATAAAATCCGAATAGAAAAGGCTGTTATCAGTGAACCGTGGTGTTATTATCTCATTGGTCAAAGTTTACACTAACTACGTCTAATTTTACTTGTATTCAACAACCTAACCTAACCTAACCTAACAACAACCTAACCTAATCTAACAACAACCTAACCTAACTTAACCTAACCTATCCTAAACTAACCTGACCTAACAATAACCTACCTAACCTAACCTAACCTTACAACACCCTAACGTAACTTAACCTAAACTAACCTAACCTAACAACAACCTAACCTAACCTGCCAAAATCTTCGTTTTTGCAGAGGTTTTCTATTAAAATCTGATTAAACATTTTCTATCACCCCAGCTGCTTTCTTTTGTATTGACTTCGGAAGCAAGATTGTATGTCAAAGTATGGGGGCGTAGTCCCCAGGCTTTAAAGGACATTGCAAAGTGACATCAAGGATACTATAAATAAAACAATTCTTCCTGTAGTGTTGATTGTCATAATTAATCATAACATAAGGAGGTTATAATTTGATGTATCATACACATAACGACTACATGTATCTTAGGATAAATTTAATGTTTTCACATTTCTCTTTGTTTTAATAAGCAAGCGTGTTGTCTAGATTGTTTTGTAAGAACGGATTTATTACAAACTTGAAGCTCATAGAGGAATCATAATTCAGAAAATACTCAAGCCTTAAGGAAACCTGGAAACAGTTAAATTCATTTCATTTCATTTCCTCAGGTAACCGAAAAAGTTTTTTCCGATATTTAAGTCTGTACGCACGATGGTGATTGCAAGAGTTAACATAGCGAAATGAAAATTTGAATAAGGGGACTATAGTGTGAACATACAGAATCCTATTGAAAATTCAGAAAAATCTAATTGTAAATTACAAATTGCGGCCATTTTTAACAGTTTTTATTATTAAATGTAAGTGTTATTTAAGTACTCGTTAATTTAGATAAAGATTTGGAGATTTCAATTCTGCATCCAATGATATCAGTCCGACCTCCTTACGATGAGATAACGAAGTTATTGTCAAAAATGTTAACTTCGAACACTGACCTCTCCAGAATGTGATATTTGTGATGTTACAAGATCCGGCAGGGAGAACTCACCGACACGAATGTAGTATGTACAGCTTCGATGCCGTCTAGGACCAAGACTTTTTAATATATACGCAACTAAAAGGCTTGTTAGGTTAGGTTAGGTTATTGATACGAGCGAGGTATCCCTATATTAGACTACTGAAGGAGCATGAAATAAAACCCTATTGAAATTCAGGAAAATTGAATGTGTCAAAATGACAGTTTGTTCATATATCGCGTGTTATTTCCAAGATATGGCAAAATATACATCCCCATATTAAATTTTATAAAAATCGGTCCACACGTTTGAGATGTGAACTGTGAAGCGCTGTACAGACTACAGAGGCACCATATAACTTTAAAATTTGGTGTTCTTAGTGCAAAGTCGATCACACAAAGAAGATGAGTGGAAAAAAAAGCTTCAAAAATGGTAAAACCGAGCAACTGTATGGATTTGGTCTTATATAAATCATAAATTTTAATATATAATAAAAATCATCCACAAACAGAAATTTTATTAACAAAATAATAATAATAATAATAAATAAATTTAAAAAAAAATCTAGTTAAATAGATAATTCCCCCCCTCACGATACGTCAATATACACTCAGGGACTCATTTATAGTGAGTACACTTAGCAATCCCGAGATAATGTAACTGGATATACACTTTTTTATGTAGTTTTGGGTTAGATCCCTCTCTTTCATCTTTCCTCAGGTCTCTCTTAACAATTGTTGTTCATTTCCAATCCTGACGCTATTAGAGTATTCGAGGGCTAGGTGCATCTCTATGTATGATGACAAGATGTTTTTCACCGTTAAACAGCAAAGAAAAAAATGAAACGTCAATGTTCAGTTTAGACAAATTTAATTGGTAAAATAATTCATTCGGGGGGAGGTTAGGCAATATGCGTACAGACTGTTAACACTCTTGGTCCAATCGTTAGGGGTAGGTTAGGCAAACTGTGTACACACATTAACACTACGGGACAGAAATAAAGGTTCACTCAACTAGCGGTTGCCAACATAAAGTTGCAGAATTGCTGATATATGGAATAACGGAATAGCTCTCTCTCTCTCTCTCTCTCTCTCTCTCTCTCTCTCTCTCTCTCTCTCTCTCTCTCTCTCTCTCTCTCTCTCTCTCTCTCTCTCTCTCTCTCTCTCTCTCTCTCTCTCTCTCTCTCTCTCTCTCTCTCTCTCTCTCTCTCTCTCTCTCTCTCTCTCTCTCTCTCTCTCTCTCTCTCTCTCTCTCTCAGACATATACTTAGTATAGAAAAAATTATATGAAACAATCAGTGACGGATTTTAAAGTGGATATACCCGTTTCAAAAATTGAAACAACCGAATTTTAAAGTGAGTTTATTGGAATCATACGTGAACCGATTGTAATCAAATTTGTATGTAGGACAAATCATTTTGGGAGTAACTCAAAATGATTGTAATAAAACACATAATGACGACTCTCTCAAAATCCGCTAAAACGATTTTGATAAATTTTTGTTCAAATGTAGCTTTAACGGCCAAAACAAAACTAATGGGTTGCCATTTCTATCAATCTGTAGTTTGTCAGTAATCGGTTAATAAAACTAAACAAAAATTGACATTGGAGCTTTCATAAAATTCTTTTATCATTTTTTCGTTTTCTGGATGCCTTGAAACGTGAGTAAAAAAACCAGCTCAAATTTGTTCAATTACTAACTTAACCTATATTTCATATACTAGAACACTTTTATTTTGATTGAATTTGTATTTTTGTAAAGAGTTTATCCATTGTTTCTATAAGATAAACTTTCACATTTAATCAAAATTTTATTGACATTGGTAGAGTTTATTATGAGAAATACAATCTGTATAAGCAAGCTTAACTGAGGAGAAGAGAGGATATTTTTAAATCTTAAAGACAAATATTTAAAATGAATTCAGTTTCTTCCTAAAAAATTCTCTCTCGACAGTAATATAAAAGATGCTGGCTTCACTAACCTCATGACCGCGTTTCATAGGCTCCAAACCACTTCTGCTCACACTTAAGGGGCAAAGTAAACTACTAAGAGAAAATCAACTCTAACACATATATCCCAAAGGTGACAAAATGAAACTGTTGTGGTCGTCAAATGGTTTTCAGGAAATGAAATCTCGACATAACTCCTTTAATTAAAGGACAAAGTTTCTCTTTGTAGAGCACACTCACTGTTCTACGTTGATCAAAGCTTTGGATTTGTTTTTCAAACTCCCACTCCAGTTGATGAGGACCGAATTATAACACAAAGTCTCTAATGTTATAAATCGTAATAAAGATTAATTAGCTCGGTAAATAACTTTAATGAATCAATTAATTAAGCGTTACGTTAGAGAAACCAGACTTATGTACTTATATCAATGACTTAATGTTTATTAATTTAATTTGAACCGTTAAGAGCTCGCTTTAGTGATTGAGGGCTTGGCAATCCCGACTTCACTAGCTGGATTTACACCTTGTTTATTTAATATTATTTTCTTTCTATTTTTTATAAGGCGATGATGACCGAGAGGTTTTTCATCTTTAAACAACAACGAAAAACAAATTGTCCGTATAGGCGTTCATTCTGAGATCAACTCTTCCGAGTTGCTTGCAAGGTAACATGTTCAGCCTCACCTTTTGAGAGCTGTTCCGGTATTTTATATATTAACTCATTCAATTTATTTAACACTGATATTAACAGTCTCTGTGCTGATTGGAACAATTAAGATCTCCACTATCAAAAACAATAAGAATTTGAAACTACATATAAATATTGTTAAAAGTATTTAAGTTGCCTTTTATCAATTTATGTATATTATAGTTTTAAATTTTTCTTCTCAGATTTATTTATGTTTTATATAATTGGTAGAGTCATATAATTGACTGCAAGTCTTTCTGGGAAATTATGTAGTTAGTAAAGTTAATTAGTCCAATAAATTGACGAGAAGTAATGTAACTGGGAAGTTGATTTTTTTTTTTTAATTTTTGTACATGCAACTGAGTGGTAACAGAAAAAATGAGCAAAATCGGACTGGAGTTTGTTAGAAAAGTGCATTTTTGATGCATCGCAACAATATTTTTTTTAAATATCACCAGCTCTCTGTGTCGTAGAGAAATTATAAAAAATTAATATACTCAGATATGAAGGGACTATCGAAATTGTAGGGTATATCAACATTTAGAGTACTTCCTAACCTCAAACATATCAAATTTCTGGATTTAATATTTTTTCACTAATAATGCAATAAAATTGGGAAAGAATCATCAGACCTTCACGAAAATTGGAAAATTGTGTGTCTTTACATTAGAAATCGGTGGTAAAATTTGTAGAAAAACAAAAATCATTTTTACGGCCACATTCGGCCATTTTTTAAAAAATTGAAAGTATAATTTAAGGAGAAGTGCTCATAAAGTTTTTTTTTTAAATTGTCAGTTATGTTACTTACTTTCTAGTGAACATAGAAAGAATTTGTTTATCATTTTATTCTTTTGTCATTTTTTAAAAGTAAATTGGGGCCGAATCTAGAATCCGACGTCACCCATTTATGAAATTTCAAAATTTAGTTGTAATTTTGTTTATGAAAGTGTGTTGATTAGATTGAGAATAAATGACATTGAAATAAAATGTTTATAAAAATCTGATTAGGTTACGCTAGGTTAAAAATAAACATTAAAAAACAAAAAAAAAAATTGACAAACAAATTCTTTCATATGTTCACTAGAAAGTAGGTTAAAAAAATCTGAAAATTAAAAAAAAACGTTTACTCTGCGACCACTTCTCATTAAATTACAATTCTTTATAAATTTTTACGAAAAAGGCCAACTGTGCCGCTGTAAAAATGATTTTTCTTTTGTTTTTTCAAACTTTACCACTGATTTCTAGAGTAAAGACACATTATTTGTCCAATTTTATGAAAGTAATTTCACTAGAAAGTAGATAAAAAAACTGACAATTAAAAAAAGAAGTTTACCCTACGACCAATTCTTATTAAATTATAATGCTTAAATTTTTTCAAAAATGGCCAACTGTGGCCGTAAAAATGAAATTTGTTTGTTGTAAATTTGACCACCGATTTCTAGAGTAAATAAACATATTTTGTTCAATTTTCGTGGAGATCTGATGTATTTTACCATATTTGTAGCACTATTAGTGAAAACAATCTTAAATCCAGAAATTCGAATTGTTTTAGGTTAGGAAGTACTATGTTACTATACTCTACTATTTTCATAATCCCTTCATTTTCTATTTTTCTACAACCCGTAGAGCCGGAAATATTTCAAAAAGTAGTGTAGTGATGCACTCAAAATAAATCAAAAACGTACTTTTATTATGCACTTTTCTAGTGATGCTCCAGTCCGATTTTGCTAATTTTTCGGTTTTCCATGTATAAAAAGAAAAGAAAAAGAAACAAAAACAACTTTCCAAGTTACATCACTTTTATATTCTAATTTCTCTCTACTACATGGTTGTACCATTAATCTCATGTGCGATCAATCCAATATGGCGAAGAAGGAGGAGGGGTGAAAACAACAAAAAACCCTTATTTTAAACATATTAATCCTATTTCAAAAATTTTCAGTAAAAAAATAAAATTGTTAATAAAAAATAATCTAACTACCTCTATGGATTTAACATTAAAGCAAGTATATTTTGAGTCTGTATAAATGCATAGCTTTGGATAAAACGAGACTCCCTTACCCCTTCTCCCAAGTGACCTGGAACCGGCCCAAGCTTTCATCATTCTTTCAGTTCAGGAATATATGCCATGTTATCTCCCCTCCCCCCACCCAATGTCTTATCTCCCCTAAGCTGGACTGTTAGGAATACACAGTCCGTGTGTTATTTCCATACGTTATGAGACATGATGTATCTGCCTTTTTATTCTCTCTCTACTGAGGTCTATATAGAGACGAAGTTATGTTCAATGTGTTTTTTTTTTGGAAATATACATTAAAGATATCGCCTGTCGGAATATTATTTTAAATTTTGTTTGTGTTTCCGTACAGAAAGAGAAAATCATGTGGAGTCAAAAAATCGTTTTCAAGTTTTTGGACGTATATTGCTTTTTAAAGTTTCGAGAATTAAAAAAAAAAAAAAAAAAAAAAAAAAAAAAAAAAAAAAAAAAAAAAAACAACGTGTACCAAAAATTATGTGCTATACACAAAATGTTGTTAAAATGTATAAAACATGATTTATTTGAAGGTTCAAAAATATCAGAAAGGCTTATTATCTTAGGTTCTAATTTTGATAGAGATATGAAATAAACGGAATTTTCTACAGATCAATGTCCTCTATTCCCAGAGTGAACCAAAAATTAGGTACTATACACAGGATGTGCTAAAATTCATAAAAAGGTTTTTGAAATTATATCTTTTTGGAGTCTGTCTTCTGTACAAGTATTTTACACCATAAACGAGAGTAGGGATTTTATTTTTCTATTTCGAAAATTCAAAATTTAGGAGTTGTTGTAATGAGAAAAACAAACAACAAAACAAAAATTATGATTGCGATGAAATTTTGCTATGGACTCAAACATCTCTCCAAAAATGTTCGTTCGAAAATTATGGGTGTAAAAAAAACTGGTTATAAAACGTAATTTATAAAAATCGACTCTACTGATTTCGTTAAAATTTTAATGAAACAGAAAAAAACGACCTCCAAGTCCGATTTTTTGTTTGTTTTTTACCGATAACTCCAAACCGGAATTTTTGGAGAGATGGCGACCAAATACAAAAACTGATTAAAATCTTTAATGTCGATTTTGAGAAATAATTTGGTGTTTTTGTTCTTGTCCACTACCCCGAAATTTAAATTTATATTAAAAAAATTTTAATTCTCGTGATTTAGTTAACATATGGCCACATATCAAATTTTATGAAAATCGCATTTGGCCTGTGGATTACTGCAAAGTCGACAGATAAGCGACATTCCAATAAACACTTTATTTGGAACAAAATTTCCGACCCATCACATAATAATTCTCTATACAACGTAAATGAGAATAACTTTTAGCAGTCACAATTTTAGTCGTATTTTATTCACTGTATATTAAAAAAAATAATAAAGATTGGAATTTGAATTGGTTTATTTTGGAAGTTAACTACATCCTTTATTATCCTATAACAGATAATTTTTTACAGTTTAGAATCTGCCTATGTATGAAGAAACAAAGGAAGAGAGACGGAATAGGAACTACGAAAGAGAGGGATTTAACCCAAGATGACAAGATAAAAAAGGGTAGATCCAGCAAGTGTCAGGGTACTGAATATAGCGAACACCTGAGGTTTATGGAGGGAAGTCGTGAAATACACATATTCATGTGAAAAGTCAAATTAGTATCTTTACTTAACGAATTATTTGTTTTAAACAGCAGAATTCCCAGCTTAGGAATGTATTTATAAATAGAATGTAGTTTTCCTAAACAAGTCTTGTATACAAAACACGTCTGTCACTCTGCCAGTGCCAATAACATGTTATACTGCAATACCTCCCACAAAGATATTTTTCTATTTTGCCAAAGTCAAGGATGTGATGACAGATTTAGCTTGTATATGAGTGTGTAAGATGGAAGTGCTTACGATGTGTTTGGGATATCGTCAAAGTTTAACGTAAATAGTGATTAGTTGGGGATTTCTAGAATTCCGAATATACAGGGTGATTTTTAAGTAAGATAACGGCTGTATATTGCACAACTGGGAGGGCTTTGGAGGCAGAAACAAATTAGCTTTAGTGTGAATTGTGAAATTAATATCCAAGACCAGTTTGGAAAACGAAAATTGTACAGTTTGGAAAACGAATAATTGGTAAATAAATAAAATAAAAATTCAAATAAATTCGATTTACGCTTAGGACGATACAAAGCTAAGTTCTATTTAAATTTATGATTTAAAAAAAAATTGTTATAATAAATAATCTTTTGTAAAAATACAAGACAAGAGAATTATTTATAGCTTTGTAGAAGGGTGTGTGTGAGAAAGTTAGTGCAATATTTTTATAACATTTATTTATTGGACAACGCAGTGTTATTGTAACTGTCTACTAATTGAGCTTGAAGCTTATTATAATAATTTACGAAGCAGGAAACACCAGATAATACTTGTCATAATATGATCTTGAAACGTCCACAATAATTAGTTAAGCTTGTATTTAATATGAAATAAATCTCACGCATGCGCAGTGAGATGCCAGGTGCATTATGCTGGTTTGTCATAACGCCCTTTTATATGATATTCTATTATCCATTATAAACTGCATTAGCTTTCCAACAATGCTTGGTTCCATGTATTTATTAATCAACACCAGTACTGCTCTGACGGAGTGGCAGCGTACTAATAGTAAACTATTACCACATCGTACACAACTTAAAACATACACATATCAAATTAATATATTTCTATTGACAGAATATTTAAACCCACTCAAAATGTTTGATTATACATCTCGATTTTATGGACATGGTAAGAGCTGGAGGGTGTGTGGTTCGTACTGAAAGTAAATTTGAAATTTTTGAATTTAGCGAAAAAAAGTCTCCACACTGAGAACACAGAATGGTATCACGCGTATCGATTTATTTATGGCGGAAAAACGAGACGGTCATATCCGGATGAAAGAGTTCCAACTCACCAAGAAGAATATGCTAAAAATATAGGATCTGAAAAGCACAGATTAAAAAAGAAACGAGAGCGAAAAATGGAGAAATATTGGAAACGATCAATCCGGAAGACGGATGCAGAAACTGATTCTGAATCTGGAAAGATGGATGGAGAGATGAACAGGACATGAGATTGCTTTAAACAGTAAATCCATAGATTTAGAAGAGTGGACGAAGCTAAATATAACAACTGTGGAGGAGTGAAGAGGGATGGCCAACATACCCTCTTCTTGAGAAAGAAATCGGAAAAGAACTAAGCACGATAAGCACCGGAGTAACGAAAAGAGAAAGTTGGTATAGAGTTGGAAGTTATCAAGCCTGAGGAAGAAAAACTGAGATAAATGTAAACAGTAAAGGAAAAAGTAAATAATTGTAAGTGTAGTTTTATAAATCACAACCAGTCTACACTGACAAAAAGATAAATCTGGAGTTATTCTGATTATGAATATGTATATTAAATGTTGAGCTTGACTTATGAGAAAAAATGATACAGTATAACAAACACACAGAACACAATTCTCACAAAAAAATACGCCTAAGTATCAGACGCGTTTAACTATCAATATATCAGTTAACTAATCAGTTTAACTAATATAACTATCAGTTATAGTTTGATTGGTGTAGCTCGTGTATCACTGAAGAGGACGACCTTGTCGTTGAAACGCGTCTGATACTTAGGCGTATTTTTTTTTGTGAGAATTGTGATCTGTGTGTTTGTTATTCTGATTATGAATATGTCTGTTTATTTGACGAAGAATTAACTGTATGTTGGCGTTAGGTCACTTAAAAGACTTTTTGTTTATAAAAGTAACGATCCCTTTTATGCCTACAAACTAGTGTGTGGTTTTAACACAAGCTACACCCTTTTATTTTTGTATAGAGGGTGCAATTTAAAGATTTTTGTTTTTGCGTAGTTTCTGATAAACCTAACCGTTTAGAATCTATGTTCTATGAACGATTGGAAAGTTATCATTTACTCGATTTTTACTGGGTGGTTTAAAATTATTATTTTTTAAATTTGAGGTAAAAGTAATTTAATACAGAATATAAAGCTCACATGTAATTTAAATGTGTAGTAGTATATTTTTCAAGTGAAAACTTTTTTGGCACGTTATATATTTTGTATGGAGAAAAAAACTCCATTAACGTCACCAAAATCCTTAACGCATCACGCACGATTGTCCGTCACGCTCCACTATATATACGTATGTATGTAAGCCTATGTATGTAAATACTTTCGCACACTTATAAAAATATTGCAATAACTTTCTCTCACCCATATATACATATAAAACATTTTGAAAAGAAGAAGAAATTTTACGTAAAATTGTTATTTTTTAGAATATAATGATAATGCAAATAATGGGAAAAAAAAATTATTCAAGAAATACAAGAATAATGTATTATTGTAAATAGTACTGTAACAAATTATTCAAATTTAAATATTTTTTAACTAACATTTAATAAAGAAAATAAAATTAATTTTTAGTTATACAGATTTTGCATGGTCTTAACCTTAAATATGTATTAAATATTAAAAAATAAACTGTCACATATAATTAATATTTTTATTATATTTATTGAAGTTTACAATTTTATTTATTCATTTTTAAAATTGATAGTTTAAGTTTTCACTTCTGTTCACCGTCTCGCACCGTTAAATTTTTTTATTTTAAATTATTTCTCTTTTAGATCCTGGTTAAACCAAGTTGTACTGGGCTTCATCGAGGATGAAATTAGTAGTTTGAATAAGGAAAAAGTAAAGTAATGATTAACAAATAACAGTAATAAATATCAGATAAAAAAAAATTAAACTTTAAATTCCTTTTCATTTTCATAAGATAGAGTCTGAATTAATATTCTAATTGTCCATCATCAACATAAATATAGATAAGCAGTCTTCTCTAAACACTTCTGGTATTAAAAGAGATTAAATTGGTCAACATATAGGAATATTGTCATAACTTTTAGATGATAAAACGATCACAAAAACCTTGTCACACAAACAAGATGAAAAAAAGGGTTTAACTTAATAGCAATGTTTTGGATCTGACGATGACGGTTTATCTGTCGAAACCGGTTATCCACAAGGATCAAATTTAGATTATCGGCAAAATAAGGTAATTTACCTATAATATATAAATGTCGATACTTAATTATCTAAATGAAAACTTTGTATTTATGACGTTTTATGTTTTGTGTAAAATTATTTGTCCATTTTATAATAATTAAAACAAACGTTTCGATATCAAATATGTTACTGATATGTCAAATATGTTTCGATATATGTTTACTGCGCACGCGCACAAAACAGATTGATTACATATCAAGCTGACAAACAAAGTCAAAGTATGACTAAGAGAAAGTCCGTGCGTTATATGCAAAACCGATTTCCTGCTGTCGATCTGTCGCGAAGAAATAAACAACTACCTTCCACAGCTTTCAACAACTCACACAAACACCCACACACGGGCTTTGATTGCTTTTGTCTTTCCCTACCAGGATGAATAGCTATTGCCTAACTTTCCCAAATTCCAAAATCCCTTCAGATGTCAGGACGGATATACGATGACATTAGTCACTCGAGACGCGCGGCGCTCGTTTGTCAAGTTTAGATTTGAGTTAAAACAGAAACATGCATCAGCACTTTCTGCGGTATGGTTCAAAGCATGAACACGTGTCGAGGTGTGTGAAAGAGCGACGGTTTTTTGGAAATTATGTTCGTGTAAGATGGTTTGTTCAAGACTTTCTAATTAAGGAAAAGTACTGAGATGGTGCTAAAATTACGTAACGAGATTGTTGTTAATTGTTTCTGCTTCGAGCTACATATTTATACCATTTTTGTTTTCAGAAGTCAATGTGTCTTTGAATTTTATATCAGTAATTTTTTTTCCTCGTTGTTGTTTTATCTCTTGGCCATCATCACCTTATAAAAAAAAGGAAGAAAAGAACAAAATAAAAACTAACAATCCCTGGCATACTTTAATAGCGTCAGGGTAGGAATAGAACATATGTTGGTCAAGACATGATAGGAAACGTGAAGAGAGGGATCTAAACCAAGACTACACATAAAAGGTATAAATCCAGGTTGGTTCCTCAGGAGTACCATTCCCGTACGCACCCGTGAGCCCCTGAGGGTTGTCAGGACGAAAGATCACACATTTTGTTTTCATATTGTAGGTTATATATGTTTTAATAAGACAGTAAAGAGTAATTGTTGGTGTTTTAAAATGTACAAACTTAAATATCGAAAATAACTTTTCTGTTACCTGAGGAAATGAAATGAAATGAATTTAACTGTTTCCAGGTTTCTTTAAGCCCTGAGAATTTTCTGAAGTAGGATTCCCCTATGAGCTTCAAGTTTGTAATAAATCCGTTCTTACAAAACAATCTAGACAACACGCTTGCTTATTAAAACAAAGAGAAATGTGGAAACATTAAATTTATCCTAAGATACATGTAGTCGTTATGTGTATGATACATCAAATTATAACCTCCTTATGTTATGATTAATTATGACAATCAACACTACAGGAAGAATTGTTTTATTTATAGTATCCTTGATGTCACTTTGCAATGTCCTTTAAAGCCTGGGGACTACGCCCCCATACTTTGACATACAATCTTGCTTCCGAAGTCAATACAAAAGAAAGCAGCTGGGGTGATAGAAAATGTTTAATCAGTTTTAATAGAAAACCTCTGCAAAAACGAAAATTTTGACAGGTTAGGTTAGGTTGTTGTTAGGTTAGGTTAGGTTAGGTTAGGTTAGTTTAGGTTAAGTTAGGTTAGGGTGTTGTTAGGTTAGATTAGGTTGTTGGTAGGTGAAGTTAGGTTAGGTTAGGTTAGGTAGGTTATTGTTAGGTTAAGTTAGGTTAGGTTAGGTTAGGTTGTTTTTAATCAAGTAAAATTAGACGTAGTTAGGTTAGGTTAGGTTAGGTTAGTTTAGGTTAAGTTAGGTTAGGGTGTTGTTAGGTTAGATTAGGTTGTTGGTAGGTGAAGTTAGGTTAGGTTAGGTTAGGTAGGTTATTGTTAGGTTAAGTTAGGTTAGGTTAGGTTAGGTTGTTTTTAATCAAGTAAAATTAGACGTAGTTAGGTTAGGTTAGATTAGGTTAAGTTAAGTTAGGTTAGGTTAGGTAGGTTATTGTTAGGTTAGGTTAGGTTAGGTTTGGTTAGGTTTACTTTAGGTTGTTTTTAATCAAGTAAAATTAGACGTAGTTAGGTTAGGTTAAGTTAAGTTAGGTTAGGTTCTTGTTAAAATCAGTAAAATTAGACGTAATTAGTTTAAACTTTGACCAATGAGATAACAACCGCACGGTGAACTGATAACAGCTTTTATCAAAAAATAATATCTTATCTCAAAAACAAGTTTGCTAGCGTAGTGATAAGAAAAGTAAAATTACAGAATATGTAGATTTTCCAAAGAAGACCATTTTAATCATGTGTTTGTTAAACAGTTATGTTACTATTTTCAAATCAGAGATGGACGGATTGAAGATGGCGTATACAATTTTATAAAAGTAGTACGAAAAATCATACATAATTGTAATTTGGTTGTAAATCGATACAACAAATTTTTAAAAAAGTGGGGGGTGGGAACTTTTTAGCCACCTAGTATATATATAAACAGAAAAACTTCTTATCTTTTCAGAATTTAATAATACTCACTTCCAGATATAAATTTTACAGTAAGGACGTAAAAAATATATTTTTTCATTCCAACTTTTGAAAGGACCATACACACCATAGAAATAAACAACATACATAAATATGGTTGTTAATTGAACAACAAAACGTTACAGAAGATAATAGGCGCCATCATGATACTTACCCAGCCCCATCGTGCAATGTAATACAAGCAGATACTCCTTAAAGTTGTTTACTTTGACCTTGAAGGAAATATGAAATTGGTAGATCAAGCAGTCTTATCCAGTAGGGTAAGTTTGTTTGAAACGGTTTTTACACAGGTTTTCTGTACCTAATTGTCTATATCCTAATTACTTATCGCTAATTCTAAGAGTCTCGTCCTTGGCCGGCTTAAGTTTCTCCAAGTGTCAGTGACTTGGCCTTGAGGGTTTTTGTAACTATACAAAGATTATTTTTTTCCGAAGGTCAGTTTTCGAAATTACATTTTTTTACAATAACTTCGCTATTTGTCTCCATCGTGGTACTTACCCAGTCCCATTTTATACAAGCAGATCGTCTAAATGCATTTCCCAAGGTTTTGCAAAAAATGTTAAATTATATTAGTAAATCAAAAGGTCATCCAGTAGGGTAAGTTTGTTTAAAACAGTTTTACACGAGCGTCATAGATGTGAAAAGTCCTCCACTCGCTTCGCTCTTGACTGTGTCACGGCCATGATGAATTTTGAAACTACCGGTATACATTTTGTTTGGGGATGTCATGATTCGAAATTATATATTTGACAATAATTTCGCTATTTGTCATCGTAGAAATATTTGGTTGGTACCATTGTATGCAGAATTGAAATCTGTATATTTTAGTCTAATTTATTCTGTTACAAGTTGAATAATACAAGATATATGAACAAAATACTGTTTCAAATTACCACCACTTTGATATTTTTAATTCTATTTTTCTGTATTTAAATAAGGTTCTATATGACCGTACTGTAGTCTCATAGTCAATTTTATCTTCTAACTTAATTTTTGTTAAGACGGCACATCGAAAATCGATTTTTTGACCCAAAAATCGTACGTTGCAATTATTTACGACTATGAAACTTTATACACCGGGTAAGTAAAATATGAACAAAACTGTAAAGACAACGATACGTTCACATTTCATAGTCCAATAACAATAGCTGGAATTACAATTTTACATCCGGTAAACAATCATAACAACCCTGTTGAAATCCTAACCTCACTTTCCGTCACATCCCAGTTAGTCAATTAACACGTTTATCAACACATATTCATGCACGGTAACATCTCACAGCTCTTGTAACACGCGTTCTATTCTTCACTGCCACCACGATATCATCTACATACAAGTTTATCATATTTTAAATCTAGTCTTTTCATCCATTCAGAAGCGTATATCAAAGGCTCCAGGATTAGTCCTTGTTAATAAAAACACCTCTATTAAGGCCCTTCTGTTCGTTGCATTACACCGGTTCATTAACTTCGCAAAGCGTTTCCGCGTTCGCTCTTTAATTCGCTTTAATTTTGCGTCTTTTGACTTTGAACTTGCAACTATGGTACTTCAGAAAAAACATGAAACGACGAGTGTTACGTTTTTTTATGAAGAACTGATTGCTTCCCATTCATAGTGTAATCTTGATTTTGATTTCTATCACGTCCTGAAATGAAAGTTTAGAAAGCTTTTTTTTTCTTTTTTTTTTGACAAAACAAACTTTTGTGTTGGAATTTTTTTCGATATTCAAGGCAGATTATGGAACGTGTGCATGTCAACGCTCTGTTTTTGATGAATTATCAGTCGCATGGTATTAAGGGTTGTTTGTAATTTTGTGACATGAAACAATTATTTTCAATAACGGGCTTTTCTCAGTAAACGCTCTAAATATTTTGATGATACACATAAAAGATACATTTGAATTAATTCCATAACGGTCATATCTCAGAATTTACTCTAAATGTTTTGATGAATCTCTATCACATGTTGTACAATAACTAAACTATAACTCATATATACGTGATACTCATATAAACGTATTTTTTGTGAGATTTTGTGTTCTAGTTTTAGTCTACGTAATGTCTGGCAGATTGAGTATTTATCGGTAAAGGTAGATACAGGGCACACGTGGTCGCACCCTTGGTGTGGGGGGTAAAGTAAATAATAATGTACAACGAATCAAAGAGACTTTAATGCAAAATAAACAAAAACAACTGATCACTTTTTTTCTCTATTTTATTAAGAACTTTCGAAACAAAGTTTAAATACAATAATACTTAAACCATTAAGTTGAGAAGCGTTAACAAATTACAGTTTAATTGCACCTAAAACGTACAAAACACGTATTAAGAACAGTAACATCTCATCAATGAGAAAGCCATGTAGAATTCGGCGAATCGTAGCAACAACTACAGAATGTTACCAAACCTTTTAATTTAAACCTTCACGTTCTGTTTGCGATAATTGTTAAGTGTAGGCGTTTCTTACATTTGTATAATGGATGATGTAAGCAATTCAAAATCGAAGGGAGTGGTGGGTTATTCATAAATTCATTCTTCTACTATCGATGTAAATCGCTTTTAACAGTTCCCTTTAGATTTATTTTATTATTATAGAAATTAGTAAACTTAAATCCACATAGGAAACGTAATTATGCGTATTTAACCACCTAAATGAGTTTATAGTTTAGGTCGAAATCTACCTAAATCACTTTTCAACACCTGAAAATAAAATTCAATTCTCCAACAAAATCTCGATCCATTTTCAAAATATAATTGATAAACATACAAGAATAATATTAGATATTTATACAAGAACCAAACAACCATTGCCTAACCTAGTTGTGAACTAGCCTCGCTACAGGGTACTTCAATATATAATTGAAAGGTCTCTCTTAATGTAGGCTAATTAACCTTTCGACCTTTCTTGTAATACTCACTTTCCCACTCTGTTATATCTCCATAGATCCTGTTTTCTTCCTGGGTAAATAGGTAATAATGTTTTAACTTTACGATGGGTGTATCAACCCACGTTGGGAGGTGGGGGGGAGGGGGCACGACTGACGCACTGGTTTCATACACGCAGGATGTAGATTGAATCTGCCTAGCTATGAATACCAAGCCTTGATATGGTATCTATTTGTTTGTCTGAATATATAGAGCTAAAGTCGGCAGATTTTACCTTCAGGTGACGGGATTGAAATTTCTCTTGGTGTTTACGATACTGTACCGATCGTTTAGACTAATGAAGACGAGACAGTAAGACCTGGAAAATGCAACATTATCAACCGGGCTGTGACAGTTCACTATCTGTGTGATAAGCATGCGCTCTGCCAACTGAACTATGCCACTCATGGCTGTACAAAATTAATTGTTATGGATTTATTACTTCACAAATAAGAAGAACCTATGGAAACCCGTTTCAAAAGGTAGACATTTTGAAATTTTACGACCATTTTTTAAATGTAATATTTTATTGTGTTCTATAAATGGACTAACTGTTTTGGTTTTTATTTTGAGCAACTAACTCCGTGACACAATAGCTTGTGAAGAGTTTGTCTGCTAGACTGTTGTGTGATAACATCGATATTCCCGTCACCGTTGTTCTAACATTCACAACCAGAGTTCGCTACAAATTTTACCTCCCTAATTTCCCTCACAATGCTGGGTTAACAATGCAAATGTTTGAACTCCACGTGAATAAACACGGAATCTTTCTAGCGAGAAGTGTAACCTAACCTAACCTAACTAGATAACTTTTTAGGGGAGTCCTTAAAAACAATGTTTAAAAGACGAAACCATCCAACAGAGAGGATCTGCAGCAGCATGTCTATCTAGGAGGCAGGGAACATTTCTGAAGAAATGCTGTACAATGTCAGTAGAGTTCCCGATACTTTGGCACAAAAATGGTGGGGGTACCCCCACCCCTCCCCCTCCCCCCTTGGCCCCTCCCCCTTTGCCCCTCCCCCTTTGCCCCTCCCCCTTGCCCCTCCCCCTTTGCCCCTCCCCTTTAGGCCCCTTCCCCCATTGGTCCCCCCACCCCTCCCCCTGCCCCTCCCCCTTTGCCCCTCCCCTTTAGGCCCCTTCCCTTCCCCCATTGGTCCCCCCCACCCCTCCCCCTGCCCCTCCCCTTTAGGCCCCTCCCCTTTAGGCCCCTTCCCTTCCCCCATTGGTCCCCCACCTCCTCCCACCCCTCCCCCTGCCCCTCCCCTTTAGGCCCCTTCCCTTTACCCATTGGTCCCCCACCTGTAACGTATTATTGTTGTCGAGACACACACACGACGTCATACACACATGACGTCATACACTTAACTTTTTTAATACCGGTGGGATTCGAACCTGTGAAGTTTGGATTTGAAGGCGGACACGCTACCGACTGAGCTATCGTGCATAGTATTACAAGTCGGATATTTAACGTAGTATATAAGCCGCCATGTTGTAACCGCAATAATGTGTTATATATATATAATGTGTTAAGATAGTTAACCTAACCTATAAGTGTCCTACTTTTGCCCATCCACAGCCTATCAGCTGTTACAATAATGTGTTATATAATTATACAATGTGTTAAGATAGTTAACCTAAAGTTTCCCACTTTTGCCCATCCACAGCCAATCAGCTGTTACAATAATGTGTTATATATTTATATAATGTGTTAAGATAGTTAACCTAACCCCATAGTATTACAAGTCGGATAATTAACGCAGTATATAAGCCGCCATGTTGTAACCGAACGCCAGAACATTTCGTAGAAGTTCGGACACGAACCCCTTACCGTAAGACTTACCGAGTTTTTCGCGACCGCGAAAAACTCGCGTACGTCTTACGGTATGGGTTCTGAGTCGTACCTCTAGGTTACTCTGACAACAAATAGTAGTGTCCAAATTGTAATGTGCTTGTGTTAACCTAACCTATAAGTTTCTGCCTACCACAGCCTATCAGCTGTTACAATAATGTGTTATATATATAATGTGTTATATATAATGTGTTAAGATAGTTAACCTAAAGTTTCCTACTTTTACCCATCCACAGCCAATCAGCTGTTACAATAATGTGTTATATATTTATATAATGTGTTATATATGTATATAATGTGTTAAGATAGTTAATCTAACCTATGTATGAAAAGTTTTTACCTATGTTCACCACAGCCTACTTGTAACAGTTGGTACAATCAATGTGTATTTATATAATGTGTTATATATTTATATAATGTGTTGAGATAGTTAACCTAACCTATAAGTTTCCTACTTTTGCCTATGTTCACCACAGCCTACTTGAATCAGCTGGTACAATTAATGTGTTATATATTTATATAATGTGTTAAATATGTATATAATGTGTTAAGATAGTTAACCTAACCTATAAGTTTCCCACTTTTGCCTATGTTCACCACAGCCTACTTGTAACAGCTGGTACAATAATGTGTTATATATATATGTAATGTGTTATATATTTATATAATGTGTTATATATGTATATAATGTGTTAAGATAGTTAATCTAATCTATGTATGAAAAGTTTTTACCTATGTTCACCACAGCCTACTTGTAACAGTTGGTACAATTAATGTGTTATATATTTATATAATGTGTTATATATGTATATAATGTGTTAAGATAGTTAACCTAACCTATAAGTTTCCTACTTTTGCCTATGTTCACCACAGCCTACTTGTAACAGCTGTTACAATAATGTGTTATATATTTATATAATGTGTTATATATGTATATAATGTGTTAAGATAGTTAATCTAACCTATGTATGAAAAGTTTTTACCTATGTTCACCACAGCCTACTTGTAACAGTTGGTACAATTTAATGTGTATTTATATAATGTGTTATATATTTATATAATGTGTTAAGATAGTTAACCTAACCTATAAGTTTCCTACTTTTGCCTATGTTCACCACAGCCTACTTGAATCAGCTGGTACAATTAATGTGTTATATATTTATATAATGTGTTATATATGTATATAATGTGTTAAGATAGTTAACCTAATCTATAAGTTTCCCACTTTTGCCTATGTTCACCACAGCCTACTTGTAACAGCTGTTACAATAATGTGTTATATATGTAATGTGTTATATATTTATATAATGTGTTATATAGTTATATAATGTGTTAAGATAGTTAACCTAACCTAAAGTTTCCTACTTTTGCCTATGTTTACCACAAGTTTCCTACTTTTGCCCATCCACAGCCAATCAGCTGTTACAATAATGTGTTATATATAATGTGTTATATATTTATATAATGTGTTATATAATGTGTTAAGATAGTTAACCTATTAGAGTTTCCTACTTTTGCCCACCACGGCCTAGGTACATTTAATGTGTATAATGTGTTAAACGTAGTTTCCTCCGTTGTCTACCAGGGTGTAGCACATGTGTTTAAGTATCGTGTTAAAATATTGTTAACCTAGACTTAATTCCTACTTTTGCCTATTAACCTAACCTACAAGTGGCCTACTTTTACCCATCCACAGCCAATCAGCTGTTACAATAATGTGTTATATAATTATATAATGTGTTAAGATAGTTAACCTAAAGTTTCCTACCTTTGCTCATCCACAGCCAATCAGCTGGTCAATTAATGTGTTATATATATATAATGTGTTATATATTTATATAATGTGTTAAGATAGTTAACCTAAAGTGTCCTACTTTTACCCATCCACAGCCAATCAGCTGTTACAATAATGTGTTATATATATATATATATATATATATATATAATGTGTTATATATTTATATAATGTGTTAAGATAGTTAACCTATAAGTGTCCTACTTTTACCCATCCACAGCCTATAAGCTGTTACAATAATGTGTTATATAATTATATAATGTGTTAAGATAGTTAACCTAACCTATAAGTGTCCTACTTTTACCCATCCACAGCCAATCAGCTGGTACAATTAATGTGTTATATATATATATAATGTGTTATATATTTATATAATGTGTTATATAATGTGTTAAGATAGTTAACCTAACCTATAAGTTTCCTACTTTTACCCATCCACAGCCAATCAGCTGTTACAATAATGTGTTATATTTTATATAATGTGTTATATATTTATATAATGTGTTAAGATAGTTAACCTAACCTATAAGTGTCCTACTTTTACCCATCCACAGCCAATCAGCTGTTACAATAATGTGTTAAGATAGTTAACCTATAAGTGTCCTACTTTTATCCATCCACAGCCTATCAGCTGTTACAATAATGTGTTATATAATTATATAATGTGTTAAGATAGTTAACCTAACCTATAAGTTTCCTACCTTTGCCTATCCACAGCCAATCAGCTGGTACAATTAATGTGTTATATATATATATAATGTGTTATATATTTATATAATGTGTTATATAATGTGTTAAGATAGTTAACCTAACCTATAAGTTTCCTACTTTTACCCATCCACAGCCAATCAGCTGTTACAATAATGTGTTATATATATATATAATGTGTTATATATTTATATAATGTGTTACGATAGTTAACCTAACCTATAAGTGTCCTACTTTTACTCATCCACAGCCAATCAGCTGTTACAATAATGTGTTATACTGTATATATATATATATATATATATATATATATATACAATGTGTTATATATTTATATAATGTGTTAAGATAGTTAACCTAACCTATAAGTGTCCTACTTTTACCCATCCACAGCCTATCAGCTGTTACAATAATGTGTTATATAATTATATAATGTGTTAAGATAGTTAACCTAACCTATAAGTTTCCTACTTTTGCCCAGCCACAGCCAATCAGCTGGTACAATTATTGTGTTATATATTTTATATAATGTGTTAAGATATAATGTGTTAAGATAGTTAACCTAACCTATAAGTTTCCTACATTTGCCCATCCACAGCCTATCAGCTGGTACAATTAATGTGTTATATATAATGTGTTAAGATATAATGTGTTAAGATAGTTAACCTAACCTATAAGTTTCCTACTTTTGCCCATCCACAGCCAATCAGCTGTTACAATAATGTGTTATATACATATATAATGTGTTATATATTTATATAATGTGTTATATAATGTGTTAAGATAGTTAACCTAACCTATTAGAGTTTCCTACTTTTGCCCACCACGGCCTAGGTACATTTAATGTGTATAATCTGTTAAACGTAGTTTCCTCCGTTGTCTACCAGGGTGTAGCACATGTTTTTATGTATCGTGTTAAAATATTGTTAACCTAGACTTAATTCCTAATTTTGCCTAAACCTATGCTTACCACAGTCCAAACGGGTGTTAGTCCGGCCACTATTTAACCGAACCGAAATTACCAACCGATTTACCAACCGATTTACCAACCAAATCCAACCGATTTACCAACCGAAATATACTTTTACCAACCGATTTACCAACCACAATATACTTTTACCAACCGATTTACCAACCAAAACCAACCGACATTGCAAAGAAATTTAAAAATCCCATTGCAATCCCCTACAAGGTAGAGTTAGCGGATGTTGAGTTGGCTACTCTACAGGAAAAAATGCCCGAAATACTATTGGAGCTGCAAACCCACGACTTCTACCTTATGGATTTGGACATTACACAAGATTTTGTGGGGATCTTTAACAAGCGAGAGATGTGTGAGCATTTACTACGTCATTAAAAATAAATAAATAAATGTTTTAAAATAATATTCTTTGTAATTTGTTACCTCCATTCCACCAAAACTCTTTTTAGTAGAGAGATAGATATTTGATGTGACCTTGGAATTGTAGCCGAAAACGACACGACCCCCCAACCCCCATTTTTCCTTTTTAAATATATAACGTCGTAACGTTTGTTAGGAACCGATTTACCAAACCGTAGATAAAATTACCAAGATTTGGTTGGTAAATTGGTTGCAAAAAGTATATTTTGGTTGGTAAATCGGTTGGTATTGGTTAGGTTAGGTTAGGTTAGGTCTGGTTAGGATAGGTTAGGATAGGTTAGGTTAGGTTAGGTCTGGTTAGGATAGGTTAGGATAGGTTAGGTTATGTTAGGTTAGGTTAGGATAGGATAGGTTAGGTTAGGTTAGGTTAGGATAGGTTAGGTTAGGTTAGGATAGGTTATGTTAGGTGAGGTTAGGTTAGGTTAGGATAGGTTAGGTTAGGTTAGGTTTTTAGGAGAATGGTTTTTAGGTTAAGTTAGGATAGGATAGGTTAGGTTAGGTTAGGTTAGGATAGGTTAGGTTAGGTTAGGTCTGGTTAGGATAGGTTAGGTTATGTTAGGTTAGGTTAGGATAGGATAGGTTAGGTTAGGTTAGGATAGGTTAGGTTAGGATAGGTTATGTTAGGTGAGGTTAGGTTAGGTTAGGTTAGGTTAGGTTAGGTCTGGTTAGGATAGGTTAGGATAGGTTAGGTTAGGTTAGGATAGATTAGGTTATGTTAGGTTAGGTTAGGATAGGTTAGGTTAGGTTAGATTAGGATAGGTTAGGTTAGGATAGGTTATGTTAGGTGAGGTTAGGTTAGATTAGGATAGGTTAGGTTAGGTTAGGTTAGGTTTTTAGGAGAATGGTTGTTAGGTTAGGTTAGGATAGGATAGGTTAGGTTAGGATAGGTTAGGTTAGGTTAGGTTAGGTTAGGTTAGGATAGGTTATGTTAGGTTAGGTTAGGTTAGGTTAGGATAGGTTAGGTTAGGTTAGGTTTTTAGGAGAATGGTTGTTAGGTTAGGTTAGGATAGGATAGGATAGGTTAGGTTAGGTTAGGTTAGGATAGGTTATGTTAGGTTAGGTTAGGTTAGGTTAGGTTAGGTTAGGATAGGTTAGGTTAGGTTAGGTTAGGTTAGGTTATGTTAGGTTAGGTTAGGTTAGGTTAGGATAGGTTAGGTTAGGTTAGGTTAGGTTTTTAGGAGAATGGTTGCCACACGCCCGGGAGATGGTAGGGATGGGGTGGAGGTTGGTAGGCGTGTGGCAACCATTCTCCTAAAAACCTAACCTAACCTAACCTAACCTATCCTAACCTAACCTAACCTAACCTAACATAACCTAACCTAACCTAACCTAACCTAACCTATCCTAACCTAACCTAACCTAACCTAACCTAACCTAACATAACCTATCCTAACCTAACCTAACCTAACCTATCCTATCCTATCCTAACCTAACCTAACAACCATTCTCCTAAAAACCTAACCTAACCTAACCTATCCTAACCTAACCTAACCTAACCTAACATAACCTATCCTAACCTAACCTAACCTAACCTAACCTAACCTATCCTAACCTAACCTATCCTATCCTAACCTAACCTAACAACCATTCTCCTAAAAACCTAACCTAACCTAACCTAACCTATCCTAATCTAACCTAACCTCACCTAACATAACCTATCCTAACCTAACCTAACCTATCCTAATCTAACCTAACCTAACCTATCCTAACCTAACCTAACATAACCTAATCTATCCTAACCTAACCTAACCTATCCTAACCTATCCTAACCAGACCTAACCTAACCTAACCTAACCTAACCTAACCTCACCTAACATAACCTATCCTAACCTAACCTATCCTAACCTAACCTAACCTATCCTATCCTAACCTAACCTAACATAACCTAACCTATCCTAACCAGACCTAACCTAACCTAACCTATCCTAACCTAACCTAACCTAACCTATCCTATCCTAACTTAACCTAAAAACCATTCTCCTAAAAACCTAACCTAACCTAACCTATCCTAACCTAACCTAACCTCACCTAACATAACCTATCCTAACCTAACCTAACCTATCCTAACCTAACCTAACCTAACCTATCCTATCCTAACCTAACCTAACATAACCTAACCTATCCTAACCTATCCTAACCAGACCTAACCTAACCTAACCTATCCTAACCTATCCTAACCAGACCTAACCTAACCTAACCTAACCAATACCAACCGATTTACCAACCAAAATATACTTTTTGCAACCAATTTACCAACCAAATCTTGGTAATTTTATCTACGGTTTGGTAAATCGGTTCCTAACAAACGTTACGACGTTATATATTTAAAAAGGAAAAATGGGGGTTGGGGGGTCGTGTCGTTTTCGGCTACAATTCCAAGGTCACATCAAATATCTATCTCTCTACTAAAAAGAGTTTTGGTGGAATGGAGGTAACAAATTACAAAGAATATTATTTTAAAACATTTATTTATTTATTTTTAATGACGTAGTAAATGCTCACACATCTCTCGCTTGTTAAAGATCCCCACAAAATCTTGTGTAATGTCCAAATCCATAAGGTAGAAGTCGTGGGTTTGCAGCTCCAATAGTATTTCGGGCATTTTTTCCTGTAGAGTAGCCAACTCAACATCCGCTAACTCTACCTTGTAGGGGATTGCAATGGGATTTTTAAATTTCTTTGCAATGTCGGTTGGTTTTGGTTGGTAAATCGGTTGGTAAAAGTATATTGTGGTTGGTAAATCGGTTGGTAAAAGTATATTTCGGTTGGTAAATCGGTTGGATTTGGTTGGTAAATCGGTTGGTAAATCGGTTGGTAATTTCGGTTCGGTTAAATAGTGGCCGGACTAACACCCGTTTGGACTGTGGTAAGCATAGGTTTAGGCAAAATTAGGAATTAAGTCTAGGTTAACAATATTTTAACACGATACATAAAAACATGTGCTACACCCTGGTAGACAACGGAGGAAACTACGTTTAACAGATTATACACATTAAATGTACCTAGGCCGTGGTGGGCAAAAGTAGGAAACTCTAATAGGTTAGGTTAACTATCTTAACACATTATATAACACATTATATAAATATATAACACATTATATATGTATATAACACATTATTGTAACAGCTGATTGGCTGTGGATGGGCAAAAGTAGGAAACTTATAGGTTAGGTTAACTATCTTAACACATTATATCTTAACACATTATATATAACACATTAATTGTACCAGCTGATAGGCTGTGGATGGGCAAATGTAGGAAACTTATAGGTTAGGTTAACTATCTTAACACATTATATCTTAACACATTATATAAAATATATAACACAATAATTGTACCAGCTGATTGGCTGTGGCTGGGCAAAAGTAGGAAACTTATAGGTTAGGTTAACTATCTTAACACATTATATAATTATATAACACATTATTGTAACAGCTGATAGGCTGTGGATGGGTAAAAGTAGGACACTTATAGGTTAGGTTAACTATCTTAACACATTATATAAATATATAACACATTGTATATATATATATATATATATATATATATATATACAGTATAACACATTATTGTAACAGCTGATTGGCTGTGGATGAGTAAAAGTAGGACACTTATAGGTTAGGTTAACTATCGTAACACATTATATAAATATATAACACATTATATATATATATAACACATTATTGTAACAGCTGATTGGCTGTGGATGGGTAAAAGTAGGAAACTTATAGGTTAGGTTAACTATCTTAACACATTATATAACACATTATATAAATATATAACACATATATATATATATATAACACATTAATTGTACCAGCTGATTGGCTGTGGATAGGCAAAGGTAGGAAACTTATAGGTTAGGTTAACTATCTTAACACATTATATAATTATATAACACATTATTGTAACAGCTGATAGGCTGTGGATGGATAAAAGTAGGACACTTATAGGTTAACTATCTTAACACATTATTGTAACAGCTGATTGGCTGTGGATGGGTAAAAGTAGGACACTTATAGGTTAGGTTAACTATCTTAACACATTATATAAATATATAACACATTATATAAAATATAACACATTATTGTAACAGCTGATTGGCTGTGGATGGGTAAAAGTAGGAAACTTATAGGTTAGGTTAACTATCTTAACACATTATATAACACATTATATAAATATATAACACATTATATATATATATAACACATTAATTGTACCAGCTGATTGGCTGTGGATGGGTAAAAGTAGGACACTTATAGGTTAGGTTAACTATCTTAACACATTATATAATTATATAACACATTATTGTAACAGCTTATAGGCTGTGGATGGGTAAAAGTAGGACACTTATAGGTTAACTATCTTAACACATTATATAAATATATAACACATTATATATATATATATATATATATATATATAACACATTATTGTAACAGCTGATTGGCTGTGGATGGGTAAAAGTAGGACACTTTAGGTTAACTATCTTAACACATTATATAAATATATAACACATTATATATATATAACACATTAATTGACCAGCTGATTGGCTGTGGATGAGCAAAGGTAGGAAACTTTAGGTTAACTATCTTAACACATTATATAATTATATAACACATTATTGTAACAGCTGATTGGCTGTGGATGGGTAAAAGTAGGCCACTTGTAGGTTAGGTTAATAGGCAAAAGTAGGAATTAAGTCTAGGTTAACAATATTTTAACACGATACTTAAACACATGTGCTACACCCTGGTAGACAACGGAGGAAACTACGTTTAACACATTATACACATTAAATGTACCTAGGCCGTGGTGGGCAAAAGTAGGAAACTCTAATAGGTTAACTATCTTAACACATTATATAACACATTATATAAATATATAACACATTATATATAACACATTATTGTAACAGCTGATTGGCTGTGGATGGGCAAAAGTAGGAAACTTGTGGTAAACATAGGCAAAAGTAGGAAACTTTAGGTTAGGTTAACTATCTTAACACATTATATAACTATATAACACATTATATAAATATATAACACATTACATATATAACACATTATTGTAACAGCTGTTACAAGTAGGCTGTGGTGAACATAGGCAAAAGTGGGAAACTTATAGATTAGGTTAACTATCTTAACACATTATATACATATATAACACATTATATAAATATATAACACATTAATTGTACCAGCTGATTCAAGTAGGCTGTGGTGAACATAGGCAAAAGTAGGAAACTTATAGGTTAGGTTAACTATCTTAACACATTATATAAATATATAACACATTATATAAATACACATTAAATTGTACCAACTGTTACAAGTAGGCTGTGGTGAACATAGGTAAAAACTTTTCATACATAGGTTAGATTAACTATCTTAACACATTATATACATATATAACACATTATATAAATATATAACACATTATTGTAACAGCTGTTACAAGTAGGCTGTGGTGAACATAGGCAAAAGTAGGAAACTTATAGGTTAGGTTAACTATCTTAACACATTATATACATATATAACACATTATATAAATATATAACACATTAATTGTACCAACTGTTACAAGTAGGCTGTGGTGAACATAGGTAAAAACTTTTCATACATAGATTAGATTAACTATCTTAACACATTATATACATATATAACACATTATATAAATATATAACACATTACATATATATATAACACATTATTGTACCAGCTGTTACAAGTAGGCTGTGGTGAACATAGGCAAAAGTGGGAAACTTATAGGTTAGGTTAACTATCTTAACACATTATATACATATTTAACACATTATATAAATATATAACACATTAATTGTACCAGCTGATTCAAGTAGGCTGTGGTGAACATAGGCAAAAGTAGGAAACTTATAGGTTAGGTTAACTATCTCAACACATTATATAAATATATAACACATTATATAAATACACATTGATTGTACCAACTGTTACAAGTAGGCTGTGGTGAACATAGGTAAAAACTTTTCATACATAGGTTAGATTAACTATCTTAACACATTATATACATATATAACACATTATATAAATATATAACACATTATTGTAACAGCTGATTGGCTGTGGATGGGTAAAAGTAGGAAACTTTAGGTTAACTATCTTAACACATTATATATAACACATTATATATATAACACATTATTGTAACAGCTGATAGGCTGTGGTAGGCAGAAACTTATAGGTTAGGTTAACACAAGCACATTACAATTTGGACACTACTATTTGTTGTCAGAGTAACCTAGAGGTACGACTCAGAACCCATACCGTAAGACGTACGCGAGTTTTTCGCGGTCGCGAAAAACTCGGTAAGTCTTACGGTAAGGGGTTCGTGTCCGAACTTCTACGAAATGTTCTGGCGTTCGGTTACAACATGGCGGCTTATATACTGCGTTAATTATCCGACTTGTAATACTATGGGGTTAGGTTAACTATCTTAACACATTATATAAATATATAACACATTATTGTAACAGCTGATTGGCTGTGGATGGGCAAAAGTGGGAAACTTTAGGTTAACTATCTTAACACATTGTATAATTATATAACACATTATTGTAACAGCTGATAGGCTGTGGATGGGCAAAAGTAGGACACTTATAGGTTAGGTTAACTATCTTAACACATTATATATATATAACACATTATTGCGGTTACAACATGGCGGCTTATATACTACGTTAAATATCCGACTTGTAATACTATGCACGATAGCTCAGTCGGTAGCGTGTCCGCCTTCAAATCCAAACTTCACAGGTTCGAATCCCACCGGTATTAAAAAAGTTAAGTGTATGACGTCATGTGTGTATGACGTCGTGTGTGTGTCTCGACAACAATAATACGTTACAGGTGGGGGACCAATGGGTAAAGGGAAGGGGCCTAAAGGGGAGGGGCAGGGGGAGGGGTGGGAGGAGGTGGGGGACCAATGGGGGAAGGGAAGGGGCCTAAAGGGGAGGGGCCTAAAGGGGAGGGGCAGGGGGAGGGGTGGGGGGGACCAATGGGGGAAGGGAAGGGGCCTAAAGGGGAGGGGCAAAGGGGGAGGGGCAGGGGGAGGGGTGGGGGGACCAATGGGGGAAGGGGCCTAAAGGGGAGGGGCAAAGGGGGAGGGGCAAAGGGGGAGGGGCCAAGGGGGGAGGGGGAGGGGTGGGGGTACCCCCACCATTTTTGTGCCAAAGTATCGGGAACTCTACTAATGTCACTAGTTCGTGTTATTATCGACTGGGACATTTCCAGGCTACACAAGAACAGCGTTTTGAGCATTTAATCTAAAAACAAACAAAAATTAAGGTCTATATAATAGTTTTTCTATTACGTAAACCCCAATAGTAGACGATTTTTTGTATTTATTTTCTGTTAATTTATTACAATGCCCTCAAACATCAGGACATTTCTTATTAAACTTAGAACTTACGTAACTCAGTTGTGTTTTAAGCTATCAAAATATATATATTTTTAAATAAGTGTTTCTAAACAAGGTTTAATAATATGTAAAATATTTAGTATGATTACAGTTAAAAAAGTCCAAAAAATGTGTTTTATAAATTATTGACACACTCTGTATTCGTAACAAATATTTTAGCACACCCTGTGGATACAGAATAACAGTAACTTTCAAACACCGTGTCTTCCGTTGTTCTATCCCTATTACAACCAAAGATATAAAGCCATTCCCGAACTTTCGGGACAAAAGTTATATAAAATTTGAACAAATATACATACGAACGGACTACTCAAAAATATTTCCATAAAAATCTATATTTCATTTTATTCTCACGAAAATCGAATTTCTTCTATACTAACAGACGTGAGAAACTAATTCCGTATCCCGTTGCAACAATTTGACCACTAAACACTTTGTAATGATGAATTGACTTGGCATGGTGTAATTACCGGAGACTGCAAAGGTGGGGCAGGAAAGGCGATCGATATAATGTTGAATATCCTTCGCCTAAGGGTCAGTCAGCTCGGCCGGCCAAGTTCTCATCACAAGACTTCCTGCTCCAGAGTCCAGAGGCTGTAGTGTCAATGTTACTGTGTACGGTCATCGCTCCCAATCAGCTGATATGGCGTTCATTAGTGAATTTGATTTCTTACGACATTGATCCTTGTTCTGAGAATTCCAAGATTGTGATTAAACCGGATACAGCAAGGAAGTGAATTTTACTACGCGTTTAATGATTTTTCTATTAATCTAACCTAACCTAACCTTATTACTTTTAATCGTTATTAGTATGTTTTTCATTTAATATACTTTATAAGTATTTTAGTGGGTGAAAATGACGATTTAGAAATTTCCGTTACTACAGAATGGCTCAAAATTGCACAGCTCTAGAGAAAAAATAATTATATAAACACAGGTCAGAAAACGCTCAATTTTTCGCCTCTCGGCCATTTTGTGTCTTTTCAAAAAAAGTTATATATTTGGAAGTAAATAAGATATTGAGCGAAGATTTGATATACACAATATTTTGTAACCTTTTACCAGTAGCTACACCAGAAAACCAAGACTTTATTTTCACAATTTCAAAATGGCGGACGTTCAAAATCAAATGTCTCGAAAACCATTTATAAAAAAGAAAGATTTCCCCTTTTCAAGGTAAAAAAATTAAATATATTATAAGACTTACCGTCACAATAGTCTAATTTGTCTGTAGTTATCTCACTACGGCCGTTTCGGCTATTCAGCCATTTTCAAGTGTTGCGGGTATTACCGTTGATCTTATTTTTATACTTAAATACGAGTTTCCTCATATTATAAATATTCTCTAATACAACCTACAGACTCAAGATGGCGTCCATCGTTGACACATTTTTACTGACAACTACCGATCGAATGTGAATGGGTGAGCAAGAAAGTTTATGCAATATTTTAGCAGTTTATTTGTATGCCCGAGTATAGTTTATCTGAGCAAGTTTGTGTAATACATACTTTTATATACACATTTGACTTATATCCTAGTATAAAAGCTTTTAACAAAATGATCTCTAGGAATTCCAAGACCACTTCACTGAATGCAGTTCCTTAAAGTGAGTAACGTGTGATCTGCGCTAGGATGTTAGGAGGAGATAACGGAAACTCGTAAACTGAATGGAAACTCCTCGATACTTCCGGTCTTGAAGGAAGCTAAACACTCTCCTCCTAAATTGGGTTAAACTGGATTCTGCAACTTCAGACTGAATTTTATACATAATATTGCTATGTAAGTTTATAGAAAGACCAAGGGTTCTCGTGGAAGAAGTATAAAGATAATTGATTATAAACCTGATTATCTTTCGACAAGAATGAATATTAATAAAATGGTCAAGCGTGTGCTAAAACCAAACAACTTGTCTATAATAGGTTGATGACTGAAAGTATTTTTAGCTTTAAACAACAAGGACAGAAATATAATAATACAGCTGGTATAAAGTCGTTTATCAGTTTCAATTGACGGATCCAAAAGTGAATATATTAAATTAAATGACACACAAAATTCTTCGTTAATTTCCAATATATTCGATAGGTTTCATACTTTTGTGACACCCTTTATACACACTCGATTTCTTCATCAAGCGTAACGCTTATATTTCTACATTACATAAACCGAATCGTGGTTCAAGAAACGATTTTAGAAGTGTTCGTGTTATTTGAAACATATGAGAAGACGAAGGTATTTATTTAACACCTCACTTTCGTACACGAATTACGTGTATGTCTATAATGACGTAAGACCAATCGTCATGTTGTCAAGACGATATCGTGGATTGATAGCTGTGGGAACGTTACTTTGGGAGTGGCTGTATCGTGAGGAACGTGCATGGCAAAGAACCAAACGGTCGCGAAGGTTTAGTCATCTGGGAAGGTCCTTCAAGGACTCAGTAGGGAATGCATAATGATATCCTAGGTTACAGGGTATGCCAGTAAACATGTGCAGCCTAATAAGATTAAAAATTGTAAAATTTAGTATTTTAATATTTTTTCTTGTTGTTTAAAAGGCGGAAAAAAACTTTGTCATCTTAATAAAAAAAGGAAGAAGTAAAGAGTATAAAATAAGACCTATAGCCCTCAAACACTCTATTTTCAAACGTTAAGGTGAGACAAAAATCGGAGGTAAAATTTTTAGATGATCACCAAACTTACCTTATAAAACTTTCGTATAATTATGAAAACCGGCAAGGTCAAATATTGAGACGAGCGAAGCGAGTGGTACATTTTCAATATAGAGGCCATTAGATTCTAGCCGAAGTGAATTTAAAGAATATGGTTGTATAATAGGGCTGGGTAAGTACCACGACTGGCCCCAACACCTTGTTTTGATCACCGAAAGGGTTATCAATCAACAAGACACAAAAATAGAGTATTGTTTTTACCAGTGAAATTTTAAAAAAAACTTTAAAATAAATAATACAAACTTGTTTTATTTTTCCGTTTTAACTTTCTTCACTTCCGTTCTATCTATTGTATACGTCGATATTTCTTTTGTTTTATATACGTGTTGATTAGTTTTACAGTTTTCTTCATTTACTAAATGCTCCACTCTACAGTTTTTTTTATATTTTCATCTTGTAAACTTTATTTTACTTTATTATTTATTTACTAGGAATTTCACAAGTTATTCAATTACCCCCCCCCCCCCACGTCTATTTACCTTTCACATTCATCCTATCCGTTACAAAACTTTTGATTTTAAATTGAACTCATCAAATTGCAGCCTTCTTATAATACACTAGTTCCATAACATAGATACATCTGCTTATTTCAAAAGCGAGTACAGTATTTTCAAATAGCTTATTAAAACTTTTCCTCAAAGCTCACAAGTTTATCTTTCGAAACTCTTTCTTTGAAGAAAGTTAATTACAACTTGTTCATTTCATATTATCACAACTTGCTTGTCATTGTGTAAACAATCGAGCTCTTTAGTTTGAAAACCAAAAATACCCCCGCTCCACCCATTCAAAAATACTTCACTATAATAACCCAACAACTCATCTGAAGCCCTATTTAGACAACAATACAAGAGGTAGCTTTGAACCACCTACTCGACAGCAAGGCCTCCCGCGTGTGCAATAACTCCTATCCCACTTTATGTAACGATTATTGCCTCCCCTGTACATGACAATTGTCTGGAAACTATCCATTGACCTACCGTGAGCTCTTTGTCAGACGAGTGATTGCATTAAACATATCACCGTGTCCAGTCAGCTGGTCGGGGTATTTCTTGTTAATATTAACTGAGCTACGATTTGTAGCTCTTTTTATCGTAACGGAAACTGGTTAACTGCTACTCGTAAATGTGGGGATACATGTTGTTCTGGTTGTAGTTTATGTGTTAATGTGGGGTTAGGTAAGAACAATGGAATAATACCAACATTGTAAAACAAAAAGTGAAATATCACCATACTGGGTTTATGTGCTATCGATCTATATTCAAAAGAGAGCATGAGAACGAATAATTAAATCTAATGCGGCCAGTAACCTTTTCTCATACATAACTAATTTCACTTTAACAGATTAAATAGGCCAAATTTGGAAATTACGAAAAATGTTGACCTCCGATTTATAAAGGCGTTATTCAACATGCCGTCCCTCCTTCCGTCGTCGTTGTTGTCTGTACGTAAGGAAAATAACACAACAAAAACGAAAGATAGGAATATGATATTTGGGGCTATAGTGTAAACATTTAGAACCGATTGAAATTAACAAAAATCGATGAAAAAAAGTCAAAATGGCGTCCATTTTAAACAGTTTTTCTTGTGTGTTATTAAACTTATACCACTAAATTAGATAAACATTTGCAACATTCAATTCTGTATGTAATAGTACAAATTCCACCTCTGTACGATGACAAATAGCGAAGTTATTGTCAAAAATGTACTCTAACACAAATTAATTAAGTCCCGATTAATTGGTTCTCTTTATAGTTACGTCCCCCTATGATTATCCCTATGATTGATGTGTGACGCATTCATCGTGTGAATGAATTAATTAATCTACATGTATCTGATGATGAAGTCTTGAACTTTGAAACATGTCATAGCAAAACCAGATATAAATTGAAGTCACAAGACGGACCTACTAAGGTAATTCTTATCTATATTATCCCAATTGTTTTTTTCCCTTTCAGCAAATGCTAAAATTGTTTTTATAGACAAAACTGTAACACAAAATTGCCACTTCCCCACATTTAAAAATAAATAGATGAAAAATGATACAACATGGCTGTCAATAATTTGACAGCTATTATAACCTAAAAAATAAAAAAAATCGCATAGAAATATAAAGCTACTAGTTTTAGAGATCTTCGACTGAAGTTCTGAAGCAATATCAATAGAGACGAAACACAACATAAACTTGTTCTACTTACATTGTACTACGAAAGATCCAAGTTCGGCTGCAAGTTCGAAGGAAACAGGAAGTCGACCCTGAAGGATATCCTGTTTAATTTGCAAGAAAAACTGATATCTGAAACATACAAGAAAACACAATGACAACCAAGTTTTGATAATATGAAATCAACAAGTTATAATTAATACTAAATCTTCAAAGAAAAAGTTTCGAAAGATAAGCTTGTGAGCTTTGAGGTAAAGTTTTAATAAGCTACTTGAAAATACTGTCTTCGCTTTTGAAATAAGCAGATGTATCTATGTTATGAAACTAGTGTATTATACGAAGGCTGCAATTTGATGAGTTCAATTTAAAATCAAAAGTTTGTAACGGATAGGGTGAATGTGAAAGGTAAATAGACGTGGGGGGGGGGGTAATTGAATAACTTGTGAAATTCCTAGTAAATAAATAATAAAGTAAAATTAAGTTTACAAGATGAAAATAGAAAAAAAACTTTAGAGCGCATAATTTAATAAATGAAGAAAACTACAAAACACTATCAAAACTAATCAACACGTATAAAAAACAAAAGAAATATCAACGTTTACAATAAATATAGCGGAAGTGAAAAAATTTAAAACGGGAAAAATTGTAAATTGGAAGAAAAGAGTAAAAAAATAAACACATAAATAGAAAGAAATAATTAAATAAAATTTACGAGGAATAAGAGAAAAAGATTAAAATGATAATGCTATGAATAGTATAGAATGAAATAGAAACTAATTAAATAAATTAAAACAATTTAATTATATTTTAGAGTTAAACATTTATCAAATGAAGAAGACAGTAAACCTTGAGTGAAACGCAAAATAAATCAACAAAAATGTAGAACAAAAGAGTTCTTCGTATATATAGAACCAAAAGGAACAAGCAAAAAATAGGACGTTAGAGAAGATAACAAGATGAAAGTGAAAATGAGGAAAATATGGGTAATGAAAATGGGAGATAAAGGACACAAAGGTGAAAAAAAGAAATAATATAGTAAAATTAATATAGAAAGCAACGAAAGGAATCAAATGTTTTGAGATAAATACGATACATAAACAGTAACAAAGGTATTTTGTACATGGAGAAGAGTTTAAAGGAGTGAAAGAAGATGGTAAAGAAACAGATAGAAATAATATAGTAAAAGGGGACGAAGAATAACGAAAAATAAGAACAACGAATAGAGAAAAATAATTATGTTTTAAGGTTGATACTATGGAATTCAAAAATGGTAAATAGGAGATCAGAATGGGATGTTTTAGGAAACGCAGATCGAAAGTAAAGCGTGAAGAAAAGAAATAAACAAACATATGAAAAGGAAGAACTAATCAAATAATAGGAACGAAGGAAACATATAGGAGGCTACGAAAAGAATAATTTTTATGTTATGATTGTTAGTTTAGGTTAGGTTTGTTGTAGAATTTTGAATCACCCTGTATATGTGAAAGTAAAAATAAATCCAATAGAAGATACAGTTCGGGTGTTTCATTGTCTGTCGACTGGTTTCCTGCTTCTCAAGACGAGTTCCACATCGACAGTTGCTTGTTTGTATTTTCCGGATTAAAACCATTCACTTGATCACAAGTTCCAGTTGAATCCTTACAGCAGACATCACGTCCTGAACGTGTCCTTTAGTACGATAAAACCCAGTAAAGTCCGACTAAATAAATGATTTTCCTATTATCTACCATCGCCTTTTGGCTTGTGCAGGATAATCGAATCCCAATACGTTTTACCACAGAGACGATATTACGACCGCTTGAAATTTCTAAAACCATTTACTTTACAAAAAGTGAAACCGGCGCCATTTTAAAGATTTATAAGAACTTGGCATACTGGTAAAATGTAGCATAAAAAATGTGTATGTAGCATAAAATTTGTATTTTTCACACAAAATGGCCGTCGACGGACATTGAAACGTTTTCGAAAGTATGTAAGAACATTTTTCTTTATTTCGATGCCGTGAATCACTTCCCGAAATTAGAGCATATAATTTGAAACAGCCTGTATATATTGAAAAAAAAATACAGCTGTTTATATAAGGTGTTTCCAAGCTTCGTTCTAAAACTTCATGATATGGTTCTTTGGTTCCAGTAAAAAAAAATTCCTATCAACATATGTCCTAAAATGCTTAGTTTTCCGTCTGTCTGCCATTTTGCTTTTTTTTTACAAAAACATTATATTATTGGAAATAAAATAGATATCGACTCCAAAAATTGGTAAACATATTTTTTATATGAACTTTTATGAATGTACAAGAACCAGGACTTGGGTTGTATGTTTTCAAAATGGCGGCCATTTAAAAATTTTTAGGTCGAATATATCAAAAATTATTAACGTTACACAACATTTAAAGGTGACCAAAAAGTTTTCTTTTAAACTACTAAAAAAATGAGTTTTGTAATTTTCAGTAATTTGAAAGATAACCTCGTTATTTTAAAAAAACTAAAATTGTTTACAATACACGAAATTGGCCTAAAATCAAAATATTTTGGAATTATGATGTTTTCAAATAGTAATAATAATATCCATTACTTAGTTCAACAATAGACGCAATTTTGTACTTTTTATACAAAATTATATTTTAGAACGGTTTATTGTACTGAAATGATATTTGACATAGTAATTGTTAACATAAAGGTCTAATTTAATTATAATTAACCAAACTGTTCATCCATTTCAAGATGGCGACCATTAAACAAATTTCTAAATTCAAAAGCACTAAAACTGCTGAATTAGCAAAAAATAATTTAGAATACCTTTTTATAACATCTCAACGGGTGATTTGTTTGATTTTTATCACCATTTTTGGGATATGGTGACTAATATTTTTAATTTGGGTCTTTAGAGACATCATTTCAAACTAACAAACATCGTAAATTTTAGTATATTTTATGAATCTTAACTACACTTTTTTTGGAAAACTGTACTAATTTTGTCTCTAGTTTTGTTGTTACAAGATAAAATAAAAATTTCAAAATGGCGACTCCGTAAATTAGAAGTTTCATTAGTAATAGATTAAACTTACTTAATTCTTGTTTTTTGCGATAGGGTGAACAAAATTTCGTGTGTTAGTAATTTTTAAATTACACTCATTTCTCGTTCACCTTTAAAAAGACCAATCACTGGTATCCGAGTGTAATATTGCCCCACTCTTTGCCTCTAGGCCTTAACAGATCTAGCTGAGAATATCCGTTTACCTAGCGGCGCATTAATCTCACAAACAAGGCCCTGCAGTTGACCTCTGACAGTCTTTAATTAAACCTTAACATTTCCACGATATATGTTAAAGAAACCCAGAGTATAATTAAGATCAAAAATTCCTTTCTCTTTCGGAAAAGCAATTATTATAAATGTTAGAAATATGAATAATAACGGCGAAGCACGAAAACAAGGTATTAGGAAGTAATGGGTAGGACATGACATTCGGACAGCCCTGTATTTAAAGTTAGGTTCAAGGACTTGCTATGATTACTGTACTAAAACAGAGCGTTCCGTGATGAGTGAAAGTTCGTCACGTCACGTGTCACGCATGCCCAGTGCCCACGTAAAACAGCCTACTTAAAATGGAGTGAACTAATATACATATAATAATAATAATTAAAATTTGTTTACCGAGTTTCATAGTCACGGTAGGGGTCGACGAGATTGTGTAAGATTTCCTGATTAGATTATGTAATTGTTTTACCGGAAATTAGTTTCTGTGTAGGTTTTGTTAATATGTCAGAGATATTAGATTTTCATTGTGTACGGATTACCACAGGGATTCAACAATGTGCCCATCTTTTTATTTTAAATCGGTTAAGCTCAATTTGAGAAATTATAATGGTTCTCTGACTGTTTCTTTTTCTTGTTGTTTATACTTCTAAGTCATCATCGCTTTATAAAAAGAAAAGAATATAAAATAAAGACCCCCTAGTCCTCGAATACTCTTATAGCGTCAGAGTCGGAAAGGAACAAGAGTTGGTTAAGGAAAGATGATTTAGAAGAATTTAACCCAAGACTGGTCATCGTTTTAGTTTACTTGCGATTTGTTATTGGTTATTGAAAATTTGACCAAAATCAGTTCAGCCGAATTTGAGAAATTAAAATTGTTCTGTGACGGTAAAGACGGAAAGCCTTCAAAGTTTAAAGTAGAAAAGAACATAAAATAAAGAGTCATAGATCTCTAATACTCTAATAGCGTCAGGGTCGGGACAGAACAAGAGTTAAGGTCAGGAGAAACCTGATTAGAAAGATGAAAGAGAGGGATCTAACCTAAGACTAAATGAAAAAAAAGGTGTAGATCCAGGCTATCAACCTCGGGATTGAAACGCCCGTACTCCGTTAGGCGTACTCCCTGACGGTTCTGTGACGGTACTATCCATCAGCATTTCAAGCGACTAGTATGTTTGCTGGGTGTGGGGCACATTAGATTAAAATCTTTTGAGCAATTTTTAGAAAATCCTTTTTTTTTCTTCAAAATTTCGCAATTATTTAGTTACAGTGTTTACGTGTCATAATTTGGAGCGAAACAACTTCAATGTAAAAATGTTAACAAAATGATGAAAAGGTTTCTAAAAAAATCATAACTGTAGATAAACGTAATATTTTTAAAATGGGGGGGGGGGTAGTTTATCACAGACCAGCAGAGAGATGAACACTTAAGATCTTGTTTCTGCAAACCTTACACGTGCAAGCAACAGCAAATTTTGTGACAAAATCCAATTTATAATTCGTAAAAAACAGAAAATAATTCGATTGGCTGTTTTCAATTATTTCAATTTGAATTAGGGTTTATATTTAAATATCACTAGGCAACATAATTCAATTTATATCTAAGAAGAATTGTCATACGATAATGATAGGTTTCAATATGTGGGTTGAACAGCTGTAGTTTTGTGCTAGTGTAGGAGGAGCAGAAACAATATGGGAGGCTATTATTGAAGTGACCAGAAGTGGGTCGATAGATGCCAACACTAGAAAGTCTAATTTCTGAGCTTCAAATCATAATATGAAGATGGGCAATTTATTTAGTATAAAAAATAAATAGTAATAGTTTTTATTTATAATCTAGTATAGTTGAGTTAATACATATAAAAAAGTATAGTTAAGTTAAAACATTTAAAAAAAAAAATGATAAGGAAAAAGTTGCAGACGGCTGCGTGGGTTACTCTTTGTACTGTGTACTCTTAAAAACATTAGGTAGATGGGGAAATCTGTGTTTCAAAGTTAATTTGTGCAGGAATTAGGTTGTTACGATGAATTCTCATGTCTGTGTACTAGTTAATTGGTTAAACATGTTTTACCTAATTGGTTTAACATACATGTAACAGTTTTTGAAAAAAAAAATGTTTAAAACGTAGGACCAAAACAAATTGTAAATAATTCAAGAATTACTGGAGCTACCAATCTAATTCACGATTAAAATCACACCAAATTCATAGCTGAACAAACAAAAATCCTTAACATCACATAAAACCCTCAAAGGCCCACTTTAGACCATTCCGAGTGAATCTAGCTGGATCTACACCTTTTCTCATGTAATCTGGGTTAGATCCTTTTCTCTCATTTTCCTTATCAAGTTTCGCTTGATCATCTCTACCATTTTTCGACCCTAACGCTATTTCAAGTAATCGAAGGGTATAAGTCTTTATTTTATGCTCCTTTTTGTCTTTAAACAACACGACAAAACAAAACTCTTAAAAAGCGCTAGTTTAGAAGTTTTCTCTTCAAAAGAAGCGAGTTAATCCATAGACACTACCTTTGGAGGTTTATTTAAGACAACGTCAACCAATACGTTTTTTACTAAATGTTCTTATATTACAATTTCTTTTGTATTTTACGGACGAGCGGTTTTGAACTTACCGAGTCTTTTTCAAATCGTCTTATAATTATAAATTTACTTACTCAAGTAGTCCAACTTGACAGATTTACGATGCACGTCAAACTGAACTGTGGGTTACCTCCTAACCTAATATAGTACTATAATCTATCATACATAGGACCAAAAGTGAAGCTTTTCAATACAAGCTCAAGTTTAACTTGAAAATGAGCGATAATCGTAAAGCTTTTTTTGGTCCAAGTGATGAACTATATTTTTCGTTACACTGCAAATAATATAAGAAAACAATTTAACAAAAACTAAAATGTTATAACCTATTTAACTTCGTAACAGCTGTTTTAACGGTTATTTAAAATCGAGTGTATCGGTTGTTTTTAAAAGATGCTTTACAATCGTTAATTAATTCGTATAAACGAAGTAACAGCTGATGACCTCGACCTCAGCTGATGTTATTAGGTCATAGGAAGAAAAAAAAACAACTTTAGCATCTCAATGGAAGTATTGAAAACAGCTGTTTTTGAAGCAGTATGACGAAAAATAATTTACTTTTTCATAGTTATAAAACATGTATAGCTGAAATTAAATTGGAGTTATGAATTAAAACCAATAAACTAAATTGATGTGTATTTGTTTCCTGGCATTGTATCAAGAATAAAGAGAAATCAATGAAAGTTTAATTCATATTTTAATCTAGCTTATTGAATTTGTTGTCTCGGATCTCGCAAAAACAACGCATTTCTCATTGCGATGAGAAATCCAGTTTTGTTCGTCGTACAAAAACTATAATATATGATTCCGCACTGCAATTTAATTTAAAACCCAAACAAATAAATGGTAACAAAGAGTTGGCACAAACTTTCTCATACGTTTTATTTATAAAATAAAATTGAATGTTTGGGAGATTAGGGGCTGTAATAGATCTTTTTACAAAAGTGTTACAATTGTGGTAGCATTGCAGAGCAGAGGGGGTAGAGATAAGGTCACAAACTGGTCTACACGAGACTATTCATGAAGTTACTCATAGACAAAGCTAGTTTTGAATCGTCGCGTTGTATATGTAGCATGTGTTTGTCCATTTTGTAAATTTTTTAAATGATTCTGAAGAATAAGAACTTTCATTGACGAAAGAGAAAGTAGATCCGAGAAACAGAATTGAAGCTTATATTTTGTTCCTGACACTGTGCTCCGAAACATACGACTTTTAATGAAAATTTAACTGTCGTTTTTGAAAAAATGTTAATGAATACTATTGTTTGCTCTGTTATATAATTTGAAAACGTTAAATTGTATTAGTAGATCAAGAGGTTCAACTAAGATTGTAGGGTGAGTAAGTTTAAGACGGGAGTTACTAAGGTTTTTTTAAACCTCGTAAGTTTGTTTATTTAATTTTTTCCTATTTGTCATTGTAAATTGAATTTTGAAATTGTTTAGCTAATTTAGAGTTATTCTAAGTTCAATAAGACATGATATATGAACAAAAAACTGTTTAATATACTGCCATTTTGACATTTTTAATTAGTTTTTTATGAATTTCAATAGGGTTCTATATGAGCATATAGTTGCCCCCTCTACCAAATTTCATGTTCCTTTATCGTACTTACGTACAGACGAGGACAACGACAGATGGCAAGTTGAAAATGAGTTTTTTAACTTAAAAAACAGCGTTAGACAGTTCTGTTTATGTGATTACTAAACTTACCCTATATTTCGTATATTGATTAAGCAAAAATATAGAAATCAGGAGGTTAGATTAGTTCCTGTTAGGTTAGGTTGTAAAAATATGGAAGTCGGGAGGTTAGATTGGGTTAGGTTAGGTTAGATTCTGTTAGGTTAGGTTAGGACGTAAAAATATGGAAGTCAGGAGGTTAGATTGGGTTAGGTTAGGCTAGGTTAGATTCTGTTAGGTTAGGACGTAAAAGTATGGAAGTCAGGAGGTTAGATTGGGTTAGGTTAGGTTAGATTCTGTTAGGATAGATAGGTTAGATTATTTCCTGTTAGGTTAGGTTGTAAAAATATGGAAGTCGGAGGTTAGATTGAGTTTGGTTAGGTTAGGGCGTAAAAATATGGAAGTCAGGAGGCTAGATTGGGTTAGGTTAGGCTAGGTTAGATTCTGTTAGGTTAGGACGTAAAAGTATGGAAGTCAGGAGGTTAGATTGGGTTAGGTTAGGTTAGATTCTGTTAGGTTAGGTTAGGACGTAAAAATATGGAAGTCAGGAGGTTAGGTTAGGACGTAAAAATATGGAAGTCAGGAGGTTAGATTCGGTTAGTTTAGGTTAGGTTAGATTCTGTTAGGTTAGGTTAGGACGTAAAAATATGGAAGTCAGGAGGTTAGATTGGGTTAGGTTAGGTTAGATTCTGTTAGGTTAGGTTAGGGCGTAAAAATATGGAAGTCAGGAGGTTAGATTGGGTTAGGTTAAGTTAGATTCTGTTAGGTTAGGTTAGGACGTAAAAATATGGAAGTCAGGAGGTTAGATTGGGTTAGGTTAGGTTAGATTCTGTTAGGTTAGGTTAGGACGTAAAAATATGGAAGTCAGGAGGTTAGATTGGGTTAGGTCAGGTTAGATTCTGTTAGGTTAGGTTAGGGCGTAAAAATATGGAAGTCAGGAGGTTAGATTAGGTTAGGTTAGGTTAGATTCTGTTAGGTTAGGTTAGGACGTAAACATATGGAAGTCAGGAGGTTAGATTGGGTTAGGTTAGGTTAGATTCTGTTAGGTTAGGTTAGGGCGTAAAAATATGGAAGTCAGGAGGTTAGATTGGGTTAGGTTAGGTTAGATTCTGTTAGGTTAGGTTAGGGCGTAAAAATATGGAAGTCAGGAGGTTAGATTGGGTTAGGTTAGGTTAGATTATGTTAGGTTAGGTTAGGACGTAAAAATATGGAAGTCAGGAGGTTAGATTGGGTTAGGTTAGATTCTGTTAGGTTAGGTTAGGACGTAAAAATATGGAAGTCAGGAGGTTAGATTAGGTTAGATTCTGTTAGGTTAGTTTAGGACGTAAAAATATGGAAGTCAGGAGGTTAGATTGGGTTAGGTTAGGTTAGGGCGTAAAAATATAGAAGTCAGAAGGTTAGGTTCTAAATAGCAAATATTCCACACGAGTATTTATAAAATTACACCTCGTCTCATTACGCAAGTGATTGGAAAGCCAACTCCGTTAAGACGAGCAGCCGAATGTGACAAGGCCAACGTTCCAAACTTGCACCCGATTATACAACTGGGTTAAATTCGCAAAACCAGTTTCAACTGAATACAACCTTCATTGATATATGCAAATTAATACTCAATGCAGTGGCATTACAATGTACATCCGACTGATTTATATTATCACTAAAATCGTTCCCAACTTTCATTTACTGGGGCCGTCTTTCTTGTTTGACCTACATTGATTTGGAATTGGTCGTTTACCAGGAAGAGTAACTGAACAAGGAAATGGTTTACGTATAGTCTCTGCGTAAGTTGAACTGTCCTTGTTTCTTTAAATATTGGAGAGTCGCCTGCTTACCTTGTCTGTCATTCCTAATTATTACCTAGGCCTATAACTCACTCAACTGGAACCTCAGTGGGTAACTGGTCTATATATCAATAAGGAACATGCTAAATTTAAAATATGGAGATCACTTGTTACAATAGATTCGGATATTTGTATAACTCCTCGGTGAATGTTTCTACCCATTGAAAGTTTGTCTCCTTGGAGTCTGAGATACAAAGAATATTGCTGACAGAGGGTCATAAAATAACAGAGGATGAGTAGGGGAGCCAGACTTGGGCGAGGTCCTGCCTAGCAATCAGCAGCCATTTCCCCAAACTATTAAAATCGGCAATATCACATTATCCGATAAAAAAAAAAAGTAAAAAAGGATGACTTACTTTGGTTTTGGTTCTGAGATAAGACCAATCTTTCCTTACCTTTTAATTCTCATCTATCTTGAAGGATGGAACACATCACGTCTATTGTGACTGAGGCGCGAAGACCTCCACCCGTCTTACATATTAATGCTATTTAAAAATATATTGATTGTAATATTTATAAAATTAATATCAAATTCTGAAAGAAAACGGATTTGGTTTCATAATTAATATGGGAGTCTGAGAAAGTTAGTGCAATTGTTTTGTAGATTTTTAGTTTTAATATATATGGGTATGTAAAAAAGTTTGTGGAACATTTTTGTATATTTTTAGTTTCAATATATATGGGGGTGTGAGGAATTTAGTGCGATATTTTTGTAGATTTTTAGTTTCAATATATATCGTTATGTGAGAAAGTATGTGCAATATTTTTGCAACCTGCTAGTGAATCCCTACATCTGCTTTCACACTCGTGCATGCACATGGGGCAGAGTAGTAGTGATTCTCCTCAACCACTTTCAGTTTTACCCTCATTGCTTTCACTATTTCCCTCATTTTGCGTAGGTTCACCGTCCCACAAGAAATTATCACTTCAAAAATCGTTGTTTTGAGCTCCAAATTTTTAATCTGCATTTTAAGTCAAATTGAATAGGTTTGCTGCATCCAGACTTTATTTTTCAAACTATTAATAACTCAAAATTTGGTTATATGTTTTAAAATCTTTAAAAAAAATCTATTTTATAATAACACAGCTCTAAGTTTTTTGTAAAATGTAGCCTCTAAATGACACTAACAAAATTTTCTTCAGAAATGCTGATTCTGGAATTATATCTCAAAAGGGGAAGTTTAACTGTGAACGATGTTTATATTTTGATGAAACTTTTACGGTAACGTACAAGCAGAACAAAAATTGTGTGTTTTTAACTAGATTGAAAAGTTTTAAAATAAATCCTGACCACAGTCGAGATAATTTGTAGATAAGAAATTACTTGTGAACTGCAAACTTTTTCCAAATGTGGTTCTGAAATTTACTTTTGATACTAGTTTTCCAAATTTCATTCAAATTCGATCGAAAATGGAAGTTCATGATTAATTTTCCCCTGCTAGACAAATTCAGTAGTGTCATGTGTTGTTTATCAAGAAAAATTGTAAATACTTTTCACATTCAAACAAATTAAATACACCCAATAAATATAAAGTTTACAACAAATAGCGAACAGTTGGATCCTTCAGAAAATAACCCAGGATTTCCCTCCTCGAATACATAAAGTACCCACATTGTTGACACTTATTTCAAGTATAATTTAAACAGCACAAAGGTGACCTACATTTTGTACTTGTTACTAATGATAGCTACAGCAAAGTACTTCTAGTTTGTGAGGCGACAGAAAGCTAAGTTTCAACACTATCGTGTAACATATGAAATTCTCATTGTAAAATGTGTTTTATATGACACGCTAATATTACATAATTAATTTGACTTTTTGTATAATTAAATAGTTAATATAACTGAAACTCTATCATGCAAGACATACAATGTACATTAAATAGAATTAAACGAGCAATTACTATAGGTTTTCACATTTTATTTCGAAAACGGGTCAAAGGATTATGTTTAAATGGAATTATTTTCAAGCGCGAGAAATCAATTTAGGTCAATATTTTGGAAAACACTCATACTCAAAACGTTTGTACTAAACTTGTGGCAGGGGATTCAGTGCTTTATAGTGTTCACATTCACCATAGTGCTCATTGAACTCGTACTCATGTGTTTTCCAAAATACTCGCATGTTGACTTTAAACCAAAGTTGGCTATTCTACAAGTAAAATGTTTTCCAATTATTTATTTTGTTATATAGGCATGTTTTTACTCTCTCGACTATAGCTTTGGTTTACAATTAAAACAAACCAAGTTGATGTACGCCATCATAGTAATTACCCAGCCCCATAGTACAATATAATAACAGAAGATCGGAATGATGGTTTCTGGGGTCTTTTAGGAAATGTTAAATTGTATTGGTAGATAAAGAGGTCTTGTACAGAGTATAAGATAACGTTACAAAGAAGTTTACTGAAACTTCATAATTGTGTATATCACTATTTCATTGACGTCACTTGGATACTAACGGCATAACAGTCTCCACTCGCTACGCTCTTGTCGGTACCTCGAAGCTTCCACTCGCTACGCCCGTGCGGTAACATTGTGTACGGGATCTCGTAACTATAAGAATATCACACTTCCACAGGTGGTCAGTTAGGTTAGGTTATTACATTGTTAACAATAACTTCGCTATTTTTCAGCTTAGAGAGGTGGGGTTAGGTTAGGTTATTACATTGTTAACAATAACTTCGCTATTTTTCACCTTAGAGAGATGAGGTTAGGTTAGGTTAGTTTAGTTTAGGTTAGGTTAGGTTAGGTTATTACATTGTTAACAATAAATTCGCTATTTTTCACCTTAGAGAGGCGGGGTTAGGTTAGGTTATTACATTGTTAACAATAACTTCGCTATTTTTCACCTTAGAGGGGTGGGGTTAGGTTAGGTTATTACATTGTTGACAATAACTTCGCTATTTTCACCTTAGAGAGATGAGGTTAGGTTAGGTTAGTTTAGTTTAGGTTAGGTTAGGTTAGGTTAGGTTATTACATTGTTAACAATAACTTCGCTATTTTTCACCTTAGAGGGGTGGGGTTAGGTTAGGTTATTACATTGTTGACAATAACTTCGCTATTTTCACCTTAGAGAGATGAGGTTAGGTTAGGTTAGTTTAGGTTAGGTTAGGTTAGGTTAGGTTATTACATTGTTAACAATAACTTCGCTATTTTTCACCTTAGAGGGGTGGGGTTAGGTTAGGTTATTACATTGTTGACAATAACTTCGCTATTTTCACCTTAGAGAGATGAGGTTAGGTTAGGTTAGTTTAGGTTAGGTTAGGTTAGGTTAGGTTATTACATTGTTAACAATAAATTCGCTATTTTTCACCTTAGAGAGGTGGGGTTAGGTTAGGTTATTACATTGTTGACAATAACTTCGCTATTTTCACCTTAGAGGGGTGGGGTTAGGTTAGGTTATTACATTGTTGACAATAACTTCGCTATTTTCACCTTAGAGAGATGAGGTTAGGTTAGGTTAGTTTAGTTTAGGTTAGGTTAGGTTAGGTTAGGTTATTACATTGTTAACAATAAATTCGCTATTTTTCACCTTAGAGAGGTGGGGTTAGGTTAGGTTATTACATTGTTAACAATAACTTCGCTATTTTCACCTTAGAGAGATGAGGTTAGGTTAGGTTAGTTTAGTTTAGGTTAGGTTAGGTTAGGTTAGGTTATTACATTGTTAACAATAAATTCGCTATTTTTCACCTTAGAGAGGTGGGGTTAGGTTAGGTTAGTTTAGTTTAGTTTAGGTTAGGTTAGGTTAGGTTATTACATTGTTAACAATAAATTCGCTATTTTTCACCTTAGAGAGGTGGGGTTAGGTTAGGTTAGGTTAGTTTAGTTTAGGTTAGGTTAGGTTAGGTTAGGTTATTACATTGTTGACAATAAATTCGCTATTTTTCACCTTAGAGAGGTGGGGTTAGGTTAGGTTATTACATTGTTAACAATAAATTCGCTATTTTTCACCTTAGAGAGATGAGGTTAGGTTAGGTTATTACATTGTTAACAATAACTTCGCTATTTTTTACATTAGAGATGTGGGGTTAGGTTAGGTTATTACATTGTTAACAATAACTTCGCTATTTTCACTTTAGAGAGATGAGGTTAGGTTAGGTTATTACATTGTTAACAATAACTTCGCTATTTTCACTTTAGAGAGATGAGGTTAGGTTAGGTTATTACATTGTTAACAATAACTTCGCTATTTTTCACCTTAGAGAGGTGGGGTTAGGTTAGGTTATTACATTGTTAACAATAACTTCGCTATTTTCACTTTAGAGAGATGAGGTTAGGTTAGGTTATTACATTGTTAACAATAACTTCGCTATTTTTTACATTAGAGAGGTGGGGTTAGGTTAGGTTATTACATTGTTAACAATAACTTCGCTATTTTTTACATTAGAGAGGTGGGGTTAGGTTAGGTTATTACATTGTTAACAATACCTTCCCTATTTCTCACCGTAGAGGGGTGGAGTTGGTACCATTAAATGCAGAATTGCAAACCGCAAAAATGTATCTAAATTTGTTTGATATAAGTTGAATAATACACGAGACATACCAAAAAATTATTTAAATTGCCACCATTTTCACTTTTTTAATTATAATTTTCCTGAATTTTAATTGGGTTCTATATGACTATTTCCCCTAAACCTAATTTAATGTTTCTTAGCTTATTTTTTTGCAGCCGTTTCTTGGTTACGTACATACTACAAGGACAAAGAGGCCTACGACAACGGACGTAGGGCATGTTTATAATAGTGATTTCGGTTCCTAAGGCAACGTCCAGATCAATCAAAAAACAGAGGTCAATATTTGTTTGCGATTACCAACCATTACTAAGTAAGAGAAAATGATAATGCCACAAAAAATAAAAATCTTTTTTAATCATCTATTTCATATTCACTGCAATACGCAAAACAATAAAATAATTTTTATGTCTCAGTTTAAAATTACTGTCTCTTTTGAAAGAAACAATCCCGCTATCATTTCCTGGCCTAATCGTATTACCAACGGAGCTGTTTTGTTTCAAAAACAAAATGGCGGAACATTGATTCATGACAGCTGCATTCATCTATAGACTCTTTTGACGTACCTAGTTACAAAATGTTAGCTCCTGAGCGTGAATAACATAGTCAAAATAATACCCTGGTGTTAATCACATTAACTAAATGCACGTTTATACAAACAGCTTGTGTAACTAGAACCGTATTGAATTGGATTGAAAGCTTGTAAACGTATTAACACAACATCAACGCATCAAAACCCTCGTTCAATCCGTTAAGGGGTGAATTGGCTTCTGAAAGGATGACTCCCTTTACTGGCGACATCTCTATAGTATAAGACAGGAAAGATTGCGTTTGAAAGCGAAGTAGATCCAGGAACCAAAACGTGAACACGCCCGATTCTATAAATTATATGCGATGATATTTCTATAGTATTGTTCTCGAATGAATGCACTTGAAGGTGGGAATTACAGGTGTAGTGACAATGATGTGACCACGCCTTCTTCTGTTTTTACTATAGGTGACGATATCTGCATGGTATTGTTGAGGGAAATATGTGCTTGAGGGTGGTGTCTACAGGTACTGTGACCACGCAACTCTTCTGTCAGCAATGATGAGACCCCGCCCTCTTTTGTAATGACTATGAGTGATATCTAAATGATATCGGTAAGCAATAAATGCGTTTGAAGAGGGGGTTCACAAATCCCGTGGCCACGCCTTCTTCTGTCTTCACTATGAGAGACAACATTACTATAGTATCAGTAAAAAATAATTCTTGAGTACGAGACTTACAGGTGTTACGATGATGTGACAATGTCGTTTTCTGTAATGACTATGAGTGACATCTAAATGATATCGGTAAGGAATAAATGCCTTTGAAGGCGGAGCTCACAAATGCTGTGGCCACGCCTTCTTCTGTTTTCACTATGAGAGACAACATTACTATAGTATCAGTAAAAAATAATTCTTGAGTACGAGACTTACAGGTGTTACGATGATGTGACAATGTCGTTTTCTGTAATGACTATGAGTGACATCTAAATGATATCGGTAAGGAATAAATGCCTTTGAAGGCGGAGCTCACAAATGCTGTGGCCACGCCTTCTTGTGTTTTCACTATGAGAGGACAACATTACTATAGTATAAAAAATAAAAAAAACTCTTGACTACGGAACTTACAGGGTTACGATGATGTGACAATGCCCTCTTCTGTAATGACTTTGGGTGACATCTAAATGATACTGGTAAGGAATAAATATCTTTGAAGGCACGGCTCACAAGTGCCGTGGCCACGCTTTCTTCTGTTTTCACTATGAGAGACAACATTACTATAGTATAAAAAAAAACTCTTGACTACGGGACTTACAGGTGTTACGATGATGTGACAATGCCCTCTTCTGTAATGACTATTAGTGACATCTAAATGATACTGGTAAGAAAGAAATACGTTTGAAGGTGGAGCTCACAAGTGCCGTGGCCACGCCTTCTTCTGTTTTCACTATGAGAGACAACATTACTATAGTATAAAAAAACTCTTGACTACGGGACTTACAGGTGTTACGATGATGTAACAATGCCCTCTTCTGTAATGACTATTAGTGACATCTAAATGATACTGGTAAGAAAGAAATACGTTTGAAGGTGGAGCTCACAAGTGCCGTGGCCACGCCTTCTTCTGTTTTCACTATGAGAGACAACATTACTATAGTATAAAAAAACTCTTGACTACGGGACTTACAGGTGTTACGATGATGTGACAATGCCCTCTTCTGTAATGACTTTGGGTGACATCTAAATGATACTGGTAAGGAATAAATATCTTTGAAGGCACGGCTCACAAGTGCCGTGGCCACGCTTTCTTCTGTTTTCACTATGAGAGGACAACATTACTATAGTATATATATATATATAAAAAAAAAAAAAAAAACTCTTGACTACGGGACTTACAGGTGTTACGATGATGTGACAATGTCGTTTTCTGTAATGACTTTGGGTGACACTAAATGATACTGGTTAGGAATAAATACGTTTGAAGGCGGAGTTCACAAGTGCTCTATGGATGACGACATCACCATAATATTAGACTGTAAAGAAAGCGTCTGTATGCGGTGCTTAAAGGTGCTGTGACCGTGATGTAGCCACGCCCTATTTTGGGTTTATGGATGGCGACGTTTCTATAGTATCGGTTAAGAAACAATGGTTTTAATGGTGGAACTTAGAGGTGCTTGCGATCATATCTAGACCAATCATTCAAATGCGAGATTGTGCTGTCTCTTAACATGCTTCAGAACTACGTTGGCAGAATAGCAAGGAATGCGTTAATGTAGAGATGTTTAGTTAACTATTTTCATTCCTGGTCATGTCCTCACTTTACTCATTAGAGGTGTTACAATAATCAAGAGTTGTAAGGTATGTGAGTTGTAAGGCAGAGAGAATCCACTGATCGTTGGTATTGAGTTCTTGTTACTACCGTATCTTTTTCACATGGCTATGACCGTTAATTTTACGTGCCCACACAGTGTCTTATGAAGTGAAATCTAACTAGGTTTTCAGAGGTCACAATACACTTATTCTAGATATATAAATAATATGCTTGAAAAATGAACTGTTTCTTAAACGATTTTCTCGAATCGTCTATAACAATTTTAATAAAATTTCGTTCAAATATAGCTGAGCATCCATATATTACAGTATCCTCAAGGTAGGAATATGTCTGGTATGGAGAGAAAAAGAGGGACCCCACACTTTGTTTGTACTTTCAATAAAACCTCAATGAAACAATATAGACCTCAAATGTTTGTGTGTAAACGCGTACCCTACTTTCGTTTCTTTTATCGGTGTAAATAAGAATAAAACGTTCATAAAAGTCTGCCACGAAGTTGTAAATTTAAGGAATTAAATGTAGCTAAGCAGTAATTTGTATAGTCTACCTAGTTTTCTTAGAATGGGTTGTACCGTCAAATCAGGCTACAGCAAGTAGAAGCAAGTAGAAGGGAGGACATACCCCTTACACCAGACACAATCCTAGTCTGAGACTACTGTATTAGTACAGTCATTTGGTCGAAAAAATAGAGGTTACCTGGAAAGTTTTCCGGGAGTTTTGAAATTTGGCAATTTTATAGATTTTGGGATGCTCTTGCCAAATTTCAACTTTGCCACCTCGTATGGCTGCCGCTCGCGCCGCCATATTGAAAAAATGGCGCCGAAAAGCAGTTTTTTGATAATAACTCCTTTCTGGCGCATTTTACAGGAAAAACATATTTATACAAAATAAAAGTAGAGAAAATTTCCTACAATTTATGTCTTAACCTTTCCTTTCCTAAAATCAATAGTTTCGGCGTAGGAGCGCCGTAAAGTGTAATTCAATACACGTTTCGGCAGAAATACTCGTTTCCACACCACCATGAGGTAGAGTAATCGGCGCATTTTTTTTATCATGGTATCCCCAGTAGGTCTAATCCACATATGACTCACTATTTAAGTATTTAGGTCAATTTCCGTCGCTTCATTCTTCTTGACGGCCCAGGTGTTGGGTCTTCATCGTCTTTAATACCGATTGAAATATCGAAGACGGAAGTTTCTTCGGCATCATCGACGATGGGATCATCAGTTTCATCGTGGTCCTCTTCGTTCTCGATGTCATCGTTTATTTGCTCGAGAATAGTGTCCGTTTCTTCTTCTTCAATGTCGTCTTGTGACGGAAATGGCGAATTATTGCAAGAACCACCACAGTTCGTACACACAACGGAGCACTTTAGTCCTGCTTTTCTGCATCCGCAAGCTTTTTCACAACCTTTCTTGCATTTGCAAGAAATAAGTTTCAGTAAGCTTTCCGGAGCAGGAGGATCGAATGTAGTAACAGGAATGAGCCCGTTCTTGTCTTTTTTCCATCCCCATTGTTCTGCATTTTTTTCGTTTCCATACCATTGCTGAATTTGGTGATAAGTTCGAAACGAATGTTGTCGTGCTGCTGCTTCTGTTGGTGGTAGCGACGCAATATTAAATTTTCTCTTATATGCTGATGCTGTGAAGCATGCATATCTATAATTATTTAGAGATGTACTTTTCCGACTTTTCACATCGCTGTAGCCGTATAATGCGACAAGGAAACGTTCTCCAGCTTTAGCAATGACTTCTGGATCTGCATTTGGATTTTTAAATACTTCGATAACCGCGTTTAAGTCTGGGTTTTTTTGAAGTACTTTAATAAATTTCATTTTTCCTTGATAAAATAATGCTAATGTGGTATCACAACCACTAAAGGCATGTAAAAATGCAATATGATTTGCGGCTGTTTTATCTTTTATACTGTTTATGGAGTATATTTGTCGTGAAATTTTTCCTTTTCCTGGTTTGAGGATGTATATATTTGGATGCGTTGATAGCGCTGTCAAAAGAACGAGAAGATCTATATCTTCACCGACAACTACAACGAAATCAAATGCCGATGAGAAGTTTATTGCGGTATTAATTATTAACGTATCCGCATCTTCGGTGGCTTGTTTAACCACGAAGTGTTCAGCTTCAAATTTTATCTTCAACATTTCAATGAGGTGGTTTTTGTTTGCATCGTTACCCAGGAATTTACTTTGTGATACAGTTGGCGTCATTGTTTCGTCGAAAATTATGTCGACTGAAGCAGTTTTTCGTGATCGTCGGGATCGTTCTACATATTTGGTACTACGGGCTGCTACATCTTCTCGATATCCGTCAAATACTATAATGGCATTGGAGGTGTAGTGCGATCGGACGTAAGTTATGTATTTATTGCAAATAGATGAAAACGATTCGCCCTGTTGCCAAACGACTCGGTGTAATAAATATCCTCCATCGATGATGTATATCGTATTTTCAAAATTGATATCGCCAGAATGTTGTTCAAATGCCTGATACATCGTGGATTTGATACATTTGCGCATGCCCTCTTCAGTGAAAAGGGATAACGGAATTGGAGCAAGTTCGTACTTAAGAAAATTTTCAAGTTCATCTTCAGAATTTTTAACGATGCACATTCTTTGGAAAATTAACAAAGGATTAATCGGGACAAACTCGTTTTCTATCCGAATGCCTGTATTCATCACACCAAGTGATTTAACTCTGCCATTACGTTTAAATTTTACAGTATAGAAATCACTGCCATGATTTTGGAAATGCCAGCACTACCAACTTCTTGAGACATATGACAGTTAACTTTTTCGTCTCCGATAATTCCAGTGCTTATTGACATGATTTCCTTCAATTCTGGAAAAGGTGGATGATTGGACAACCAATCCACCAATTTTTTGACGTCATCATTGTCACGTTTAACCCGTGAAGATCTAACACGTACCACACCAAAATTTGTCAGAACGTTTAATTGTGAAATACCCTTTCCTTGTAAATAGTTCATACTCTTCAGCTGTCATTCTTTGTTTCAAATGAAGCATGTCTTGCAAATATAAATGACAAGATTTAGCATATAAGAAATGACCACTGGCATAAAAATAAGGTATCATTTTCTGCACAGTGTCAAGATGTAAATTCCAGTTGCCCATTCTCTCCGCTGCAATGAATTGTTTTACAAGTGTAACCATCCGAAAATATTGCACCCATAATTTCGCTGTAGCACCACGTTGTTCAAGTTTATTCAATTCATTCGCAAATATATCAGCAAGTTCTTTGCAACATTCTTCCTGGTCCGCCTCAAGTACCACTGACCTGTCGAAATTATATAAAATTCTGTCTAATTCTGCACTGAGATCAGGTGTCAAATCAATAAATTGTAGGACAATTTTAGCAATAGCAAGATGAGTCAGCATGTGTGCTCTTACTGCGCGTGAATACGCATGTCCTACCATAATTTTTTCAATTGAATTCAGTGCATAAATAGTGTTAAAGAGCTCTTTTAATCCACTTCCGTTCATTATGTATCCGATAGATCCCATGAACGACATTAACAAATGGAATCCACCGAGTCTTATGGCAGTATTATTCAATTTGGAATTCTCATCATATGAAGAAATGATTTCCCGCGCCTTAAAATATAAGGGCTGGTCAAAAGTGACGAAACAAGTATGCTGATGTAATGACTCACATTTTTCACGAGCAAATAACAGAGCAGTCAAAATTGTGTCATAATCACTCGGTGGAGCATTAATAAAGGGTAAGCACCCAATAAATGATTTTTCAAAGGGCAGTTCTGCTGTCGCTTGTTCCATGAATCCACTCCATCCAGGTATGTTAGGCAGGTCAATTATATTATATATGTAATATAATAATATAATATATATAATAATATAATATATATATAATAAAATGTAATATATAATAATATAATAATATAATATAATAAATATGAACAGTTTAAAGTAAATATTACACGTTGGCGTGGATGTATAATGGTTTACGGCGCTCCTACGCCGAAACTATTGATTTTAGGAAAGGAAAGGTTAAGACATAAATTGTAGGAAATTTTCTCTTCTTTTATTTTGTATAAATATGTTTTTCCTGTAAAATGCGCCAGAAAGGAGTTATTATCAAAAAACTGCTTTTCGGCGCCATTTTTTCAATATGGCGGCGCGAGCGGCAGCCATACGAGGTGGCAAAGTTGAAATTTGGCAAGAGCATCCCAAAATCTATAAAATTGCCAAATTTCAAAACTCCCGGAAAACTTTCCAGGTAAAAATACTAAATGACTGTACTATATCTCCAACTCCACAAAAACATCAGAATAGGGAATTGGTCAATGTGATTTCCTATACGAACACATGAGACCAGCGTGCCAAATTTCAAGTACGGTACTGGACTATACTGTTATCGCTCTTACTTCGTACGAAATCGAAAATATTGTTTTCGGTTTCCTAAGAAAATAAACGAAAGATCAATCAACAAACGTAAAATAGATGCTGGGTAAATAATACACTAACAAAAGATTCCAATACAACTGTAACGACACCTTGCTCTTATTTTTTCACAAGCTTAAAGTAAAGGAAAAAAATAAGTGTCCAAAAGACTTAGCGTTGGAGTATTCAAGACGAAATCTTAGACAAAAGCTAATGTTGTACATTAGAAACATTACAAGGCTGTTTCAAACAGAGAGGTAGAAGTGATTGCTTTGCATTAGACTAAATGGGAATTCACTCACAACGTTAGATCAGAGTTGAGCTGTAATTTCCTTCTGTAACAGAATGGAATTGCAAAACATTACTATTCTTTTCAAGAATGTATTGAATGATTTCTTCGAGGGTACAAGTTGGTCGAAATATGCGTAGTAATGATCACAGAATTAATCCATTTTCACGTAATATAAATACAAATTGTACAAAGATTGGCTAACTTTCTCACAAATATAAATAAATATTGAGCTTGAGTTGTGAGATAATATTAGATAGTAGTTATAGTTTTGTTATTGTAGCTCTTATATCACTGAGGATGGCGACTTTGTCGTTGAAACGCGTTTGATTAAATAAATCGCAATTTTTGTGTGATCTTGTGTTCGAATTTTTTTTCTCACAAACCCTTAATAAATAAAACGCATTTATCGCGATCAAACCACGAATTTTGAGGAGTTATCGATCTAAAAGTGATTTGGATTATGATCGGTGTCAGGGTTAACGGGTTTTCTTGTTCGTTTAAAGTCGAAAAACTTGACGTTCATTATTGCCTTGTAAAAAAATGAAGAAAAGAACAAAATAAAGACTCCTAGTTATAGAATACTTCAAGGTCGGAAGAAAACAAGTCAGTCAATAGAGACCTGTTAGGAAAGATGAAAAAGTAGGGTCTAACCAGCGATTATACGAAAAAAGGTGTAGATCCAGCAAGTGTCGTCAGGATTGCTAACTTTGTACCCACTAAACAAAAGTCCTGATGGTCTGACAAAGTTTTATTTGATTATTTTTTAAATTTGTTTACTGAAATATTTTTCTCACATTTGCTATAACTATATCATAGATCCATTTTAAGTTCTTGGAGAGTTAGCTCATTAAAATGTTTTAATCGTTAACACACAAACCTGTATTTTTTGAGAGATATCTAACAATAAGTTTCCAAAATTTCTGTTTTGGTCATATAGCATGTATCAAAATACTTATTCCAAAAAGTAAAAAAAGTTAGAAAGTCATTAGTTCCTATATCGGACAAACGTGAAACTACTATTGCCCTCGAGAGTGGCATACCGGAGAACCCTAACGGGATCTACGCCTTTCTTCACATGAACTTGGGTTAGATACCTTTCTTTCATCTTTTTTTACCAAGTCTCTATTGACCAACACTTGTTATATTCCAACGCTGACGCTATTACAAAATTCGAAAGCTGAGTCTTTATTTTAGCTTTTTCTATTTTTTAAAGACTACGATGACTGTGAGGCTTTTAGCGTTTGAAAAAAAAGGACAAAATAAAGCTATTATTGGTAGATGTAGCAGGCTAGATATAAAATAACCCCATCTCATTGTTTAAAAGTCACTCCACCGGCTATCACATCTTTAAACATCATAGTTTCTCTAGATACTCTAGCCTTCTCAGCTGTGGACGTCAAAATTAATAGTAACCAAAAGGAAGTTCAAAATTAAACAACCTCACATGGAAAGTATAAATACTGCTCATTCCTCACTCCATTCTATTACCAAACCCATTTTACCTTTCACTTTGTTTGATGAACACTAGTTGATCATTCCAGTATCGTTATGGAATCGAGGTTACACCAGTCAACTCTACATAATATTTATCATTGTAAACATATAAAGACTGAAGACGAGCAAATGAAAAGAGTTGGAATGAACACGAAGAAATATGATACGGAAATTCTGCAACTCAAGATATTTAAAAAAATATCCAAACACGGGTTACAAGATAGGTTCGGATATTGAAGTATCTTTTGTGAATTATTATGTAGCACAGAATAATCCTACTAACTCTCTAAACTATGCATTTTAATTTTAAAAATTTCCCAGTTTCAAGGTTGAGATTGATTCACTCCTTCTATCACATTATTTTATCTCTTTCTTTCCTTTTTAAAGATTTGATTCACTTATAGTGTATTATAGTATATATACATTGAAACTGGCATGTTGAAAGAGACCGATGAAATTAGAACAGAATTTATCAGGTTTAAGCGTGAGCAGTATTCGTTTATTTGTCTATTGCAGTTCTCTGCGTAATAAATATGAGAGCTGGTCGCTATGGAAACGTTGGAAACTTGTTAGAGCTGTGAACCAACAAATAAGGATCTTCAGAGCGTGGACATTCAGACCTGGTGAGGTTCACAAGGAGCACGGGTAAGGTCCAGAGTGTTCTTTAGTATGTAGGTAGAAAAACACGGAGGTCTAACTGCGCAGGTCTAACTTGTTTAAAGTATTAATAATAACCATACGAATTTTGAAAGAAGTAAATTATCTCCTCTCACTTACGAGTCCATATTTGTCAAAGATATAAACTCAATTCCAGTATGATTAATCTTCCAACACATTCAATCTCTTAATAATATCGTTGAAGGCGACGACTATTTCTTTACTTCCACAGCACATAAAGAGATTGTCTCATTAACCTTCAGCTTTAATTGTTACTTGTAAGCTTAAATTTACCAACAATGCCACTTAACTTCAGTATATGTTGTCAAGATAAGTAAAACAATGAAAGGGGGGCGTAACTAATACTAATCAATTACACCAACCAACGCGCGGATCTGTAATTAATCAACAATAATGCGCAATGAATGGCGCGCAGTAGCGACGGAAGACTTATGTTCCGACTGATCTTGAACTAAAAAACTCGGAGATTGTTGTCTACGTTGACTGGTGGAGTTTCTGCTGGATAAGGACTGATAGTGTGATCTGGATAAAGGAGAACAATTACAACACGTTTTGCTTTCTCATTTAAGTAAGATGCTGAAAATAAGGTATCCGTGGATAAATCCGTTTCGAGTGAGTCCCAAAGTGTTTTCTTAAAATTACTACGACAATGTTTCTTTTAGAAGTTAACTGGTAGTTGCTGACCTAATTTTTCCTCACAGTCTTTTTCTATAATGGATCGATGAATTATGTTTACGAAAATCCGATTTTAACATATAGGTTGTTAAATACATACAGGGTGATTCATAAAGTAAAGGAGAAACTCTCTGAACGTGTTCTACTGGTAAAATTAAGGAACAATTTCATATATAAACTTAGGTCTTAAACGCTTAAGTTTCTCGTCTATCCGTCAAACTTCGAATAACTCGAAAACCGTTAAATTTTCAAAACATTTACAAGAGACAAAATCGCTTCATGGGTTGGGGTAAAGGACGAATTGGGATTAGTTGTACGTTTCCTACAAAAATTACACATTTTTGAAAGCTTCAAAAAATCCAAAGTAAATCTAAAAATTTTTGACATTTTTTTATTGACAGATTTTAAAACAACTTAAACTTTTATGTTTTGTCACATGTACTTTCTGAATTTGACGTTAATATTTAAATTATCACAATTTGAAAATACCGGCTACTAAATTAAAGTGTTAGTTTTAGTATTGTAACTATGTTTTTTGTATGTACAGTTTAGAAATTATTTTAGATTTGCCCAAAGTTTGATCAAAATATCTCGAACCAATTAAAAAAATATTTGATCTCTTAGGACGATATGTCCGCGGTTCATGTTGATTGTCTACATTGTGAAAGTATTGGACTTGGGGGGCGTGGCTAAATTTCCTCAGTAGTGTTAAACGCAAGAGAGATTGACCTAGCTTTTTTAATTCAGTTGCACAAAATTATATCTGAAAACAAAAATTTAACGTCTTATTCATCGAAACGTCGACTTGCTAGTTAAGTGTTTGTTGTAAAAAATTGTATTTCTTTCATTTCATATTTGAACCAGATGTTTAGATGGAAGAATATTTTGTTTTGTCTTTCGGATTTGATTCTGTAGGGCGTGTGAGAAAGTTAGTGCAGTGTTTAACAATTTATTTGTGCATTTAAAAGGATTTAAACATCACACCCAACCCCATTATACAATCAGATACTCTAAATATAATGATCAGAAGTAGGTCTCTTTGGCCTTGTAGGAATTCTTAAATTATATTGGTAGATCAAGATTCGCCTCGTTCGTGTTGGTATTTCGACCTTAGCGGGGACTCATACTTATACATATGTGAAGGAGCCTTCACTGCGCTCGTGTCAGTAACTCGGCCCCGTCGAATATCACATTAGGTGAAGCTTGGAAGCTACAATTTTCACAATTAGTTCGCCATTTGTCATCGTAGAGAAGTGTAGTTGATTGAAATTTGCAAATCGTTATCTAATTCAATACATTATAAGTTTAATAACACGCAAGATATGAACAAAGAACTGTTTAAAATCACCACCATTTGATCATTTAAATTTGTATTATTATTATTTTCAATAGGGCCCTATATGAGGACACTACAGTCCTCTACACTAAATGTTCATGTTCTTATCTTTATTTTTGTAGCCGCCATCGTGACAACAACGACGGACGGACGTCGTGTTGGAAATCACTTTCTCTGTTTCCTAAAGCCACAAAACGTGAAACAAATGTCGAAATTCCTAACGATTACCAAACGAAGTATCATCCAAGTAAGTACAAAATTGTTACTGAAATCACCTCCTGAGTTCAGATAAAATACAACTCTTCTCTCACGACAATAAAATTAACACTTTTAATTTATCATTGTTGTATTTGAATTGCCACCATTTTGGATTAAATTTAATTGCGTTCTCGATAAATGCGATGCTAAGTACCGGAACAGAAATGCAAACCTAAGCTATGCTAGGAGGGGGGGGGGATCAAAGGGTTGGGAAAAGGGAGGTAAAGTTAGGCTTTTGTGAAGCAATGAACTCAGTATTCCAGGAAAGTTTACTTAAATAGCGCAAGTAACGTGTGCTAGGCCTTTAAACAGTTAAAACTTGCTACAGGCAAAACATACATTTGTAGTTCATGATGCAAATCTAGTTAATTCTGTTTCTACGTTTCTGGCGGTGTTTAGCATTCATTTATAAACTATGAAATTGATCTAGATAAATAAGATTTAATTATTTACAACAATTTTAAACAGACACTCCATTATGTAATACGTTTCATTTATAAGACCTGATTGTATTACATTCTACGTTGGGCTGGGTAAGACCATAATGACACTCATTGAATTGTTTTTTAATCATTTCAATACATTGAGGGAAATTCGTAATAAAACGCCACAATAAGAAACTCATTAAAAACGACGTTTCGTTACTAAGACGTCATCTTTAGTAACATCAAACATCGTTCTCTACAAGGTTCTTGTTTAAACTACCTTAGAAGTTATGTTTTTGGGTAATTTGTGTGCTGATAGGGTGTTTTCTCGTTGGAAAGTTGGCAACTTTGTTTTTTTGTTCTAAAATAGTTCAGTGGGTAGCACGAACAGCCGATTATGAGGAAATTGAAATTTTAAATATTTGTTTATCGCCGTCCATAAACTCATCGCTTTTTCAATTGATTACTATTAAACCGTTGTGAAACCTATAACCCAAAATAAAATGGCGTATCGCAAGTAAAATGATATTATATCTGGAAAAGAATGAAGGCGAACGTAATGGCAGTCAAGGTTTTCTTCGAAATCGATTGTTCGAGTCTCAAATCGAAATTTTTAGCGACCTTATAAAAAATACGTTTTATTTCAATCCTTAAATTCTAGCATACATTTTCAGAAAAATCTGATGAAAATATTTAATACTAATTTTTAAGAAATACCAATATTGGTGGTTGTGCTTAACAACATAACTCCAAATTTTGACTTACTTATAAAATGGGAAGAAAAACGCATCGAAATAAAGCCGAAAAATGGTATCACATTCCAAATTTTATTTGATTCCACACCTGTCTCGATTTATATATACAAATCATAAATTACAGACGTACATCAATTAAAAAAATGTATACTCATGTACAACAGATATTTCAATAAACTGCTCAACATCTATTTTTCTTTGTCTCAAAACTTCCTCTATGTGAGGGGGGGGGGGAGTAAAATCAAAACAAACAATAACGGGTTATAACATTTCAGGGAGGAAAAAACTAAGTCTTTTCTCAGCAAACGAATTTTGATTCCCCTAGGAGAAGGAGGCAATCCCCTCTTCCAGAATGAGGGAATGAGCCTAGATTGCAACGTGAATATTTCAACATGTCTCGTTCTACTTCATTCATCTTTTTTACTTCTTCAAGTTGGCACCACTGTGTCTAAGACAAGAAACAGTCAGATCCAATCTGTTATACATATGTATTCATTGTTGACGTTTCTGTGTTCCATGTTAGGTCAAATGTGGTTAAAGGTAGAATGTCAAAAGTGTAATTTAAAAGAAAATACTTGATCAGCTATAATTTGTAGAAGATATTAAGAACAAACACAAACAAACAAGAAATTAATGTAAAATTTAAGCCCAAAGTTAAATAACAAATATGCAAGATGTATTATAAACATCAGTTTATTTCATTCTTGAGTCTTCCCAATGTGTTTACTTTTATTCTAATTTTTTTTTTAGAAATTTGTAATTAACAGTCCAAGTTATATAAATCTACTTTTTGTCTAAAGGGGATTATTTTTATAAATTACGCCTTGCATATCAGTTTATCTAGACACATTTAAAATTATATCAATTGAAAAATTGAATTAAAGTTTCTGATAATCACTGTTCGTCGTCTTGTTAAACAGGCAAACAAAAAAGAAATAAAGTAAAATTTTCTTATAAGATTCTAATTTTGATTTAGCCTTTATACAAATTATTTTTTAAAATAATTAATTTATACAAATTATTTTTAAAAATTACAATCTTTTGTTTACTAACAGTATAAGAACAGAAGCTACTTTTTTCCTTTCTCATTTTTTTTTTAAACACCTGCCCAGTTTCGGCTGTATACTGCTAGACACGTTTTCATAGTGTGACGTGTGATCAACACATCCAGTTACCGTTACTTTATTACTAGCTTTCGTCGCTAGGATCGCTACTAATCGCCTTCCCCACTTTTCCTCAAGATGTTGGGTCAACACAGAATTTTGGTTTAGCTCATAAAGGGATCAGATAATAGAATTTGAAAAAAAATACGAAAAGTGAATCTAGGATAGCCTACTATTCGAAATAAAAAAGCAATACTGAGTTGGATAGATTACAAAGGATACTAGAAGAGAGAATAGTCAAGAAGATATTACAATGAAAGCCAGGAGAAAGGAAGCACAGGGTGAAAAAAAGAAAAAAGTTGACCTTGAGGAGGACTTATGAGGAGATGAAGGCATGTAGAAGAAGAGAGAAGAGAGTAGAGTAGCTGGAAGAGTCCAGGAATTGTAGCGCCGAGGATGTTATGTACGGGGATCGAATCAGAGAGTTTTAGCCATTAAACCTGCAGGGGGTTCAAACTAGTATTTTAAATTATTTAAAACTTTTAGTTATATAACGAGAAATTACTTCCCTAGCAGCTGACTTTAAGAACCTAACAAATAAGGGATCGACAGAGAAGAATAAAGAGATAAATAGAGAGATAAAGGTAAACTGAACGGACGGGTGAGAGAATAACAAAGACTTAAATTTCAATTGTAAGCGGCAGCTAGAAGTCTAGTTGTATTGAAGTTAACATAACAAAGACAAGGTTTCTATTTCACGTGTAAATTGTTGATCTAATAGCAGACCATTCATGTAGGCCTATTGTCTCTTTATTACCAACAATACCATGTACTTTTAATACGAGTCTATTAATAATGGTAATTTAATTAATAAGCGTTGATGAAAAGGAGAAATTTTCACTTTCAGTTGTTGTATGAGAATAGGTAGTTTCGAATTTATAACAACTAGTTAATTTGAAGTGAAAGGACGTGATTTTATTTTCTATGCGGATCAGCTCGTATTTCGACACTGACTTCGATACACAAACTACCTAGCTCTGAAAATGATTTCCAACCTACAAAAATAAATTAGATAACGACAGCTTTAAATGGTGAAATTTGGAATTTTTCAACTTGGCGTAAAAACAGTATTTGACGAATAGTAAAAATCTAGCTAACTTAAATTATCGTATTTATATCTATGAAGAAAGAAGTAGAGGCGTGGGAATCCTAGCTGAATCTACGCCTTTTGCATCTAGTCTTGGGTTAGATCCCCCTCTCTTTCATCTTTTTTACCCAACTCTTGTTTTGTTCTAACTCTAACATCATTCAAAGGCTAGGGGCTTTTATTTTATCTTTTATTCATCATTTTTTAATGAGGTGATGAAGACAGAGAGGTTTTTAACTAAGATGTCCTGATATGTGAGGCTTCAATATGTGTGTTAAACAGTTGTAGTTTTGTGGGTTGAACTCAGAATCCGCTAGTGTGGGGTGAATTTGAAGATGTAATACGGCACGCTGTCTTTGAAGATACCAGAAGTGGGCCGATAAATGGTAGCACTAGAGCCTCGAGCTTCAAACTATACCTCTGTTTTGTACGTAAATTCAATGAAAGTTAAAATTTCGTCTACTATACTCAGTTTCAAATTTAGTTGGCAAGTATGTATTTAATACAATGAGATTGTGTACTATTATACGTCTTAAAAACATCGGGTATCGCGGGCATGAAATAAATAATCGAACAAAAAACTAAACAAAAGTAAAATTTAAATTTAAACTTCATCGACGGGTATAAGAGGTCTGATCCCCCAGCACCGTAATAAATTAATCTTCTAGTCACTATTCCACGTTTACAAATTGGGAAGATACGAAGAGATTTTAAAGCTATAAACAATTTGTATACAAAAACTAATACACAACATTTTGCAAGTATGATTCAATACCCTTTATGATATGATAAACCTAGAACATAAGAAGTGGGAAAAAAAGCTAATATAACCTAAGGTTATGTTGAAGATTTAAAATATTTATCTAGATAGGAAGCTAGGCGGAGATGTAGAAGTATAGAAACCTGATCAGAGGAAAACACAAATCATAGAACTACAGAACACAAGAAATAACAAACAAGATTGAATGAGAACCCATATTGGTCAACTAATTAAACTGGGGTTGTATGCTAACGGAATAGTTACGTTACGGTTAATCGGCGTGAATAACGTTTCGCTTTTTCGAATTTCTAGGTTTATCACTTGATAATGGTGGTTGATTCATACTCTTGAAACGTCGTATTATATAGACAAATGAAGTCAGATTAAACTATATTAATGATATGATCAATTCATCTATATCAAATAACTTCAAAACCAGAACAATAAGATAGTCTAGAAAAGCTAAATTTTCAAATTTGAATATAGAGCGTAATCTTGAAATTAGTAAACTACTTTTTTGTTCAACAAACTATTCCTAAAGCGAGAACACACGTGCGAAATTTGATTAAAATCGGACCAAAATAACAACTTCTAGAACGTTCTACCAAAACACTTTGGAATTCCTTCAAGTTGGAAATCTCTTCAGTACATCTCTTGCGTAAATTGTTTGATTTGTGTAAATGTCAAGAACGACTGGCTAACTGCAAATATATTATTTCTGCATTAATACTTATTTTACATATTTATAAACATAAGAAGAAATAACAAACGAAGGATAATGAAGTACATAGCGTCTTGGGTTACAAGGATGATGTACCGCATAGTGTGGGTTGAAAGCAGTAGGTAGGTTCGTTGGCAAGACATACAGTACTGTAAAGCACATTGTGAGGCTATTAGTCATCCTCTGACTGTCTGCCCCTCCCCCGAGGACGTACCTTACCGCCTTCAGCCTAACGACTACTGTTCAAGGACATCTCGAGAGGTTTCTGAAAATCGCAAGGTATCAACTGACATGATCAGGGATTTTTCTTGTAGTGTTTGATGTTTCAACTCGTTTCTAGTCGATGTTGGCGGTTTACATTGTCCAAATTTGATGTTTTTGATCATTTTATTGTCAACGTTTAGCTAACATAACTTACCTTAAACAAATTTCACAACAAAAAATATCATTTGATGTTAAAACTCCACGAGCGGTGAGTTAGCAGACAGAGAGACATTGTCGATCTCTATTCCACTAAATATTCGACTGAGGACAAGAAACTAAATGCAAAGTCTAATCCTAAATAGTCTGAAATATTCAACAACGACGAATTTAAATAAAACAAAAACAGTTCGCTCCAATATTTCGACTGTTATTATCCAACTGAGACACAAATTTTATGCAAGTCTTCAAGCCTTGGATAAAGAGAATAAATAAGATTTAAACAAAGAATCTACGTTTGCTTTGGAAGCTTTTGTACGATATTAACGAGTAAAAATATAAGCTGACCAATATTTCAGTTTAATAAAGCTGACTGTAAGCTTTGTTTATTGCAGCATCCAGACAGACTGTGCCAACCTAACCTAACATAGTCTAACTCGACCTAACCTAACAAAAAACTTTAATATCGTTATGATATAATGCAATGCCAGAGATATTTGATATTTGTGGTCGTCTTTAGGATATTAAATGTTCTTACATTTTGAAAATAACATTTTATTAGTTTTTTAAATACACAGAGTTCCTTTGATAATATATTTACAGGATATCCAAAACGTTACAAGACAACTAAATCTTCAGAAAGGTTCAGGATAGGTTTTGGCTTATACAGGGTCATCAACTTAAACTATAATGTATTAAAATTACAATATACCTCTGTATACAATAATTTAATTCCAGTCATTGTTGTACACTATTTTGTGTTGGCTAACCTGGATCAGGTGATTTAAATGATTCCTTTAGCTTGCTCATGTGATTGTTATTAAATTTCAAAACGTATTGTTCAGTTTTGGTCTAGTTAATTGAATAGTGCAGCCAGAGCCGAACAACCTAGATCTATGACGGCCTCTCCAGGAAACTACAAACCTTTGCTGCTCGAGCAAGGATGGGCCATATAATGACGGAGGAATATCTCTATCGATTCAAATTTTCTGAATCTCCAATGTATCAGAAGTGTTTAAGGAGACGTTGCAGCACATACTACTGGATTGCACGGAGCCGAAGCTCAAGAAACTAATACAAGAAAACAGCCAGCCTGTATTTCATCAATTTTAAATCACAAGTTTCCGCAAATGGCAACCGTGGGATTGTATGAGATTAATCACGTTGTCGGAGCCCCGTGACTCTTGATGCACTTACTAAAAAGTAAATAATTAAATAGTGCATTTCAAAATGCGTACTACCGTACAAGAGTGGGTGTTTAAATTCCATAAATACGATTCCTATAAACAATGCAGAGAAGCGTTTCCTAAAATTTGGTGTTTAGTCAGAAACTTATTGAGAAGTTTCGGCAAACTGTAACCACAGAGAATAAACAATATTGTTTTAGTGTCTCTGCCGTAACTAACAAAAACCTGAACGGAACAAAAGTTAGAAGACATTGAAGCTATAGATCTACTGGTAAGTCCTTAGGGAAATTAAATAGTCAAATGTTTCAGCCCATATTGCTGTAAGGGAAGTTCTTAAATTGTACTAATACAAAATACAGGTAACCAACTCCTCTTGATTATGGAAAAAAAAGGTATGCAATGTTATGGTTTAAGAGACTAATAAAAAATATTGAAATTTTAAACAAAGTTTTCTTTACTGAGTTTCTTTACACCAAAATTTGCTCTGTTTTGAATTTTTAACTTTATACTTGGTGAGCACTTACTTTTTCTTCTTTCTAATGTAATGAGTTTCTTTGAATGGGTTAGATTTAATTAAAATATTCAACAGTGAAATTTAACAAATTTATTTAAGAGTCTACAATTTAATTTTAATTTTGAGAAACAATGGATTTCTTTCGAATCTTTTACAACAATTAATGTCGCCTTTTCTGACAATTTATATTAAATGCTTTCTCTTTTAACAAACTGAAAATCTACTATATTAAACAATTTTAACAATAACTAAAACTAACAAATTGATATTCTTATTCTAATACACATAAATATGAATCCTATTATTTATTCCTTTCCAATCTGTTACTTTTGCTTTATTATTGGACTCGAATTTTATTGTATTTTATATCTCTTTATTTGAATGAATTTAAAATTGGCTTTATTTTGACTTTACTTTGTCTTTAAAATGTTATTATTTAACTTTATTGAGTTTAATAATTTTGGACGTAATTCAAGTTTATTAAAAAATATTTTATTTATTAAAAAAGCTTAATTTATGCAGTACCTTGTTTTGTGGAGTGCACAAGTCCGCTCGTCCTGATTCTGAGAGTGTTTGAGGATCTTGGAGATGTTTTCTGAGAGTTGTCTAGAATATCTCGAAGTCCAGTTCTCGAAGAATCTGTTGATGACGACAAGTTCTAGAAGAATGTTTGCCGGAGTCCGTAGTGAAGATCTCTTCTACTAAGCTGTTGTAGGATGTCACGTTGTCTCCTGCAAGGCCGATCCTTTCTGTAGGCACCGTTATTAACCTGGCGAAGTACAGAGCGTTGACAATATTTTCCCGACGATTTCCTGTTCAGACTTGAGTAAAGTTGGTGATCTTTCCTGGAGCTGCTATTAGAAGACTTCCCTGGAGCTGGTACTAAACGAGACTGTCGAATTAACTTGAAGAAAGTTAACTCGTCGAATTTTAGGCCTTTCAGTGTGGCCAACCTTCACTGATTATTGTTACTGTTTTATTTCACAATTTAATTAATTTTATTTATTTATTTGCACTACGATGAACTTTCCTTGGCTTATTCTTCTATTGTTTGTCTATTTTTCTTATTTTAAATTATCTATTCCTATTATTATTTGTTATAATTAGTTTAATTTCTTATGGTGGATTTGTGTTGAAGTTGGTAACTTTCCCTTTCCATGCGTCTACTGCCTACTATGCGCACGACGTTCAAGACAAGTTGATTCCTGAAATTCATAATTTTTTACTTGCGAATTCTTCTTTTCTTCATATATCCCGTTCGCTTCGCTCGATCTTCTTCTGGGTGATTTCATTTTGAAGCCCTTCTTTTCCTGATGATTTTCCATCTTCATTTGTAGCGATACGACATATATTTTTTCTTTTACGGAGATTTGAAAATTTCGTAAGTTATCAAAATTTAGTTTTTCCAATTTTGGAAATTTTGAAAATCTTCTTTTTGCAAGTTGTTCCTCTGATGCTGAAAGTTCCAAAACTGCTTTCCTCTTCTTCCTCGCTTCTGGGTTTCACAAGTTACGGTACTTTCTGCATTTTTGGTTATTTATTATTTAATTACTTTATGATCTTTTATTAAATTTTGATTTCGAGTCTTATTTATTTCTAGTTTATATTATGGTTATGCGTTGTTATTATTAGATTTTGGAATTTCTTTATTTTAAGGGTTTTTTATGTTTTATGACGTTTTATTATGGCTATAACTTTTTTATTATTAATTTGACGAGTTTATTCTCTTATTATTTATTATTAGGTTTTCCTAGCTCTACACGATTATATCATTTTAATTTAAGTTTTCGGATTTTGATGTTTTTTGCATTAGAAACATATGGACGAATTCATGTTCAATCCGGAACGCTAGATATTTCCTGTCAAGGCGCGTGACCTTGGCTTGGCTAACTTACATATTCCCTTTAACTTTACATGTGTTATTTTATATTTAGAAATGTTTTTGTCATTTCTACAATTATTATTTGATTTAATTGAAATTTTGGAATTTAGCTCTTTTCCAAAATTGCTCCTTGCAGGCGGTTCAATTAAACCGTTGCAAATTCCCCTCTCAAAAACTTAAAATTTTGACATTAAAATCCCTTTTTTAGATTTTAAAATTTTATGTTCCTTAAATTTTTCTATTCTCTTTACATATTTACTTCCTTTCTATTTAAAAAACATAATTATCTATATAACATGAAAACTTACTATCTATAAAACAATCCTATTTCTAACATAATTGATTAATTGGTGACATATATAATTTTCAAAAACATGGTAATAAACATGACATATTCATATGAAAACAATCCTTATTTTATACAAATACATATATATTTTTCATGTTCGATAGTTCATTTCGTCTCTCTTTCATCTGAAACAGTCTATTTAGCATGATTATACATAGTTATACACATTTACACTTTATCCTAACTTTTTTAAAATTATAAATTTTGACACAAATTTAATCACTTTTGCACTAAGGTAAGTTACATAAATCAAGCCATCCTTACTTTTAATTGATTTCGCGCTAGGTTAGATTACGCCAAGTAACAGATTGAAATTCCTTTGAATGTTGACATTTCTCATTTCCGTTATCGCTATAACGAAAGAACCCCTCTCTACCTTAATTACTGTACAATTTTCATGTCTTCCGGATGCTTGTTTATTTAGTAACTGACCTACGCAACTTGTCCCAATTCTCCCCCTCGCTTTTATCGAAACAGCTGGTTTTTATCTACCGTTATGATTTATTCTGAACTTTTTTCTTTTTGGATTTATTACATATTATTATGGACGATGTTTATGATTATGAATTTACGAATTTACCTATTCTACTTTATGTTTACTATTATTTTACTATCCTAACCTTTATTTCTAGTTTTTTAACTTTACCGTTGGTTTATTTTTTATTTTTAGTTTTACGAATACGTTTCCCTTCCTTTTTAACTTAAATTTATTTTTCCCCTTCCTTTTTTGACTATGCTTTACTTTTGTTTTGAATTTAACCTTTTTGGTTACGTCTCGATTTTTGAACTTTTTTGTTTCGTTCGCTCCTAACTTATTTAGGTTTGGGTTTGATTGACTACTGGACTCCCCTTTTGGAATTAAGCTCATTTCGAACTTAGGTATGTTTACCAGTGATCCCTTCATTTTTGCGTGGTCTCCATTTTGTATTTGGTGCTTAAGACTTACTTCTTTATTTACGACGACTTTGCTTAGCCCTTGTACGAATAACTCACGACTCTGAAGCTTTTTTGGATATAGTTCTTCCCTTTTCTCGCTCGCTTCGCTCTTCTTCCTGCTTCTTCTTGGATAGGTTGCTCCACTTTTAATCTCTTTTTGGATTTTAAAGTTCCTTCCTTGAATTGGCATCTTCCTTTCGACCGTGTTTTGGTTTCTAAGGTTTATCTCCTGTTTTCCTTTGAGTTCAAACTCCCTTCCCCTCTCTAAGTTTTCCCTTCTCCTGTTCCTTCCTGTATTGTCTCGTTCGGTGTTGTCGGCTTCGGTTTTTTCTTTCCTCCCGTCACGTTTGTTGTTTACACGTCCTGTTTGGTCAATTCTGGTATTTTCTCCCCCTTTGTCACGTTCGGCTTGGTCACGTTCGGTACCCTCGTTTTTTACTTCTACACTGGGTAATGTAGTAACATATAACGCCCCATTCGCTCGCATTATAGTATTTGGACCTCCTATATTGCTAATTTGATTTCGCAATTTCCGTACACAGATTTTAGCTGACGGTTGTTCTATGTCCAATCTATTTAATAGATTGGTTTTTGAAGTTACTTTTTTAGCTTCTTCGATGAAATTTATTTTTCTGTTTTCCCCTTCTACATTTATTATTACGTATTTTTCCTCCATATTAATTTTCGCGTTTAACTCGAATAGGCTATTACATCCTAATATACCTAAACTAGTTAACTTTGGTACTACCAGAAATTTTATATCTACTACTCTGTCGTTAAATTGCACGGGTATTGATACTTGTTTTGAAACTCTTTGTTTTTTCTGTTTAATGGCTGTTACTACTTCGACGTTATAAACTGGTAATTCTAAAAATTTGTTTCCCCGTCTTTTTAACTCCTCCAAATACTCAGCTTGTATACACGACCACTGCGCTCCCGTGTCTACTAAAACTTTCATATTTGTTTGATGAATTTTGACGTTTATTTCCGGACATTTTTCTAATAATTTTGTTTGAATGTTGATATTTTCGCCTTCTGTCATTAACTCTTCCCTAATATCGCATGAAATGTTTTGTAATTTCCCTACTGATTTTAATGTTGGATTTTTAATTTTTGAAAAGTTTTCTAAAGGTTTCTCTGTTTTGATTTTATTTTTTACATTTTGATCTGCGGCCCCGAATCCTGTCTTTGCCTGTAACCGTTTTCTTTTGCTTTTTTCCGGGACCTTATAACCTAGTTTTTTGGACTGGGTCTCGGATTGTTAGGTAGTGTAGGATTGGGTTTTTGGTTACTTTGGTTTTGGTTTGTTTGCGGTCTATTCCCATAGGATCTAAGGTTAGGTGTTCTAGGATAGGTTTGAGAGTCCATGGCTCCTGCCATTTTCCTATCAAGGTTCCCCTTATACGCTGGTCTTTCTTCTCGATTTTCCCTACGTGGTTCGCCTTCCATCGTTTCAAACGTTCTAAGAAATTCTATCGCGCTTTCAACGGTTTCGCTATGACTTCCTATACTCGCAAATTGTACCTTTTGTTCAAAATGTCGCATGATTCTATTAATCATAAATTTTTCTGGGATTGGTGGATCAAGATATTGTCCTTTAGCCACCATTTTGCAAAAATAATTAACTCTTGACATATATCCTGTATCACGATATTGTCCGTTTTCAATTAAATTTCGGATATGTTGCTGGGCTTGATATCCCCAATAATTTTTTATAAATTTAACCCTAAATTGTCCGTATCTATCTTTATTATCTTTTATTACGTTCCACCATTCTATTACCGGCCCTTTTATGTGTCGTTCCACGATTTTTAATTTCTCCCCTTCGTCTAATTGTGGATCGATTTCCATGAAAATCTCTTCTATTTCGGCTAGAAATTTCATTGGACTTTCTTTAGAACTTCCCCAAAATTCGACAGTTTTATTTCCTGCTGCACCGGGTTGTACGTACACTACGCTTCTCCCAGCCCCTACTAAATTTTGCCCTATACTTGTCTGTCTCATTTTGGTTTCTAACGATTTTATATTTTTGCTTAACGTTTCACAATTAACTTTATTTTGTTTAATTTTGTCATCCTGACCTTTAATTGTTTCCCCTATTTCCTGAATTTCCCCTTTCAAAACGACTATTTCGTCTTCGCAATTTCCGACTCTATTTTGAATTGCTTCAAAATTTTTCTTTACGTCTTCTCCTAAACCGCCTACAGCTTGTAAGAGTTCTTCCCTACTCGCTTGTTCGCTTTCTTCGCGTGCTAATTCCCTAGCTTCGCGTTCTCTTTCTTTCGCTTCGCGTTCCCTTTTCTCTTCGTTTTCCCTAGTCTCCCTTTCTAATTCCCTAGCTTCGCGTTCTTTTTTCTCTTTTTTCCTCTCCAATTCGCGTGCTTTTTCTCTCTCCTCGCGTTCTTTTTTATCTGCCTCTTCCCTAGCTTCGCGTTCTTTTTCTTTCGCCTGGAAATATCTCATGAACTTCTGCATTTCCGTTTCTGTTTCTTTCGGAGCTGCCATTTTTTTTATTTAGATTTATTTATTTAAGTTTTAAGTTTTAAGTTTTAATTTTGATTTTAATGAATTTAAGCTGTTCGTTTTCAACCCTAAAGTAATTTTAACAATTTTTTGTTTGGTTACTTTCGAGCCTACGCTGTTGGACGCCACTTGCAACGCACCCCCCCCCCCCGGTTTGCTTCTGACAGACAGTCAAAGGGGAACACAATTCGCTGCTAGACCTTACCCCAACTACAACCCCGCGATCTACTTACTAATAGAGAGTGATTCTTTCGCAGTTTAATAGTTTTGATAAGGCTCTTGATTCCTTATGTCACACAAGAATAATTTATTTTAATCAACTTATGCTAACACAGGAAATTTTACTATATTAATATATTCACTTCTTATACTAGCTTACCTTTCTTAAAACTCCAGACTCTTTTTCAAAGGGTGTGCCCTTTGGAGCTCTTTAATTCATTAACACCAAAATTTGCTCTGTTTTGAATTTTTAACTTTATACTTGGTGAGCACTTACTTTTTCTTCTTTCTAATGTAATGAGTTTCTTTGAATGGGTTAGATTTAATTAAAATATTCAACAGTGAAATTTAACAAATTTATTTAAGAGTCTACAATTTAATTTTAATTTTGAGAAACAATGGATTTCTTTCGAATCTTTTACAACAATTAATGTCGCCTTTTCTGACAATTTATATTAAATGCTTTCTCTTTTAACAAACTGAAAATCTACTATATTAAACAATTTTAACAATAACTAAAACTAACAAATTGATATTCTTATTCTAATACACATAAATATGAATCCTATTATTTATTCCTTTCCAATCTGTTACTTTTGCTTTATTATTGGACTCGAATTTTATTGTATTTTATATCTCTTTATTTGAATGAATTTAAAATTGGCTTTATTTTGACTTTACTTTGTCTTTAAAATGTTATTATTTAACTTTATTGAGTTTAATAATTTTGGACGTAATTCAAGTTTATTAAAAAATATTTTATTTATTAAAAAAGCTTAATTTATGCAGTACCTTGTTTTGTGGAGTGCACAAGTCCGCTCGTCCTGATTCTGAGAGTGTTTGAGGATCTTGGAGATGTTTTCTGAGAGTTGTCTAGAATATCTCGAAGTCCAGTTCTCGAAGAATCTGTTGATGACGACAAGTTCTAGAAGAATGTTTGCCGGAGTCCGTAGTGAAGATCTCTTCTACTAAGCTGTTGTAGGATGTCACGTTGTCTCCTGCAAGGCCGATCCTTTCTGTAGGCACCGTTATTAACCTGGCGAAGTACAGAGCGTTGACAATATTTTCCCGACGATTTCCTGTTCAGACTTGAGTAAAGTTGGTGATCTTTCCTGGAGCTGCTATTAGAAGACTTCCCTGGAGCTGGTACTAAACGAGACTGTCGAATTAACTTGAAGAAAGTTAACTCGTCGAATTTTAGGCCTTTCAGTGTGGCCAACCTTCACTGATTATTGTTACTGTTTTATTTCACAATTTAATTAATTTTATTTATTTATTTGCACTACGATGAACTTTCCTTGGCTTATTCTTCTATTGTTTGTCTATTTTTCTTATTTTAAATTATCTATTCCTATTATTATTTGTTATAATTAGTTTAATTTCTTATGGTGGATTTGTGTTGAAGTTGGTAACTTTCCCTTTCCATGCGTCTACTGCCTACTATGCGCACGACGTTCAAGACAAGTTGATTCCTGAAATTCATAATTTTTTACTTGCGAATTCTTCTTTTCTTCATATATCCCGTTCGCTTCGCTCGATCTTCTTCTGGGTGATTTCATTTTGAAGCCCTTCTTTTCCTGATGATTTTCCATCTTCATTTGTAGCGATACGACATATATTTTTTCTTTTACGGAGATTTGAAAATTTCGTAAGTTTTCAAAATTTAGTTTTTCCAATTTTGGAAATTTTGAAAATCTTCTTTTTGCAAGTTGTTCCTCTGATGCTGAAAGTTCCAAAACTGCTTTCCTCTTCTTCCTCGCTTCTGGGTTTCACAAGTTACGGTACTTTCTGCATTTTTGGTTATTTATTATTTAATTACTTTATGATCTTTTATTAAATTTTGATTTCGAGTCTTATTTATTTCTAGTTTATATTATGGTTATGCGTTGTTATTATTAGATTTTGGAATTTCTTTATTTTAAGGGTTTTTTATGTTTTATGACGTTTTATTATGGCTATAACTTTTTTATTATTAATTTGACGAGTTTATTCTCTTATTATTTATTATTAGGTTTTCCTAGCTCTACACGATTATATCATTTTAATTTAAGTTTTCGGATTTTGATGTTTTTTGCATTAGAAACATATGGACGAATTCATGTTCAATCCGGAACGCTAGATATTTCCTGTCAAGGCGCGTGACCTTGGCTTGGCTAACTTACATATTCCCTTTAACTTTACATGTGTTATTTTATATTTAGAAATGTTTTTGTCATTTCTACAATTATTATTTGATTTAATTGAAATTTTGGAATTTAGCTCTTTTCCAAAATTGCTCCTTGCAGGCGGTTCAATTAAACCGTTGCAGTTTGAAGGCGGAGTTCACAAGTGCTCTATGGATGACGACATCACCATAATATTAGACTGTAAAGAAAGCGTCTGTATGCGGTGCTTAAAGGTGTCGTGACCGTGATGTAGCCACGCCCTATTTTGGGTTTATGGATGGCGACGTTTCTATAGTATCGGTTAAGAAACAATGGTTTTAATGGTGGAACTTAGAGGTGCTTGCGATCATATCTAGACCAATCATTCAAATGCAAGATTGTGCCGTCCCTTAACATGCTTCAGAACTACAGTACGTTGGCAGAATAGCAAGGAATGCGTTAATGTAGAGATATTTAGATAACTATTTTCATTCCTGGTCATGTCCTCACTTTACTCATTAGAGGTGTTACAATAATCAAGAGTTGTAAGGTATGTGAGTTGTAAGGCAGAGAGAATCCACTGATCGTTGGTATTGAGTTCTTGTTACTACCGTATCTTTTTCACATGGCTATGACCGTTAATTTTACGTGCCCACACAGTGTCTTATGAAGTGAAATCTAACTAGGTTTTCAGAGGTTACAATACACTTATAGATGTATTACTATTAAATAATATGCTTGAAAAATGAATTGTTTCTTAAACGATTTTCTCGAATCGTCTATAACAATTTTAATAAAATTTCGTTCAAATATAGCTGAGCATCCTTATATTACAGTATCCTCAAGGTAGGAATATGTCTGGTATGGAGAGAAAAAGAGGGACCCCACACTTTGTTTGTACTTTCAATAAAACCTCAATAAAAAAAATAGACCTCAAATGCTTCTGTGTAAACGCGTACTCTACATTCGTTTCTTTTTCGGTGTAAATTAGAATAAAACGTTCATAAAAGTCTGTCACGAAGTTGTAACTTTAGGAATTAAATGTAGCTAAGCAGTAATTTGTATAGTCTACCTAGTTTTCTTAGAATGGGCTGTACCGTCAAATCAGGCTACAGAAGCAAGTAGAAGGGAGGACATACCCCTTACACCAGACACAATCCTAGTCTGAGACTACTGTATCTCCAACTCCACAAAAACATCAGAATAGGGAATTGGTCAATGTGATTTCCTATACGAACACATGAGACCAGCGTGCCAAATTTCAAGTACTGGACTATACTGTTATCGCTCTTACTTCGTACGAAATCGAAAATATTGTTTTCGGTTTCCTAAGAAAATAAACGAAAGATCAATCAACAAACGTAAAATAGATGCTGGGTAAATAATACACTAACAAAAGATTCCAATACAACTGTAACGACACCTTGCTCTTATTTTTTCACAAGCTTAAAATAAAGGAAAAAAATAAGTGTCCAAAAGACTTAGTGTTGGAGTATTCAAGACGAAATCTTAGACAAAAGCTAATGTTGTACATTAGAAACATTACAAGGCTGTTTCAAACAGAGAGGTAGAAGTGATTGCTTTGCATTAGACTAAATGGGAATTCACTCACAACGTTAGATCAGAGTTGAGCTGCAATTTCCTTCTGTAACAGAATGGAATTGCAAAACATTACTATTCTTTTCAAGAATGTATTGAATGATTTCTTCGAGGGTACAAGTTGGTCGAAATATGCGTAGTAATGATCACAGAATTAATCCATTTTCACGTAATATAAATACAAATTGTACAAAGATTGCCTAACTTTCTCACAAATATAAATAAATATTGAGCTTGAGTTGTGAGATAATATTAGATAGTAGTTATAGTTTTGTTATTGTAGCTCTTATATCACTGAGGATGGCGACTTTGTCGTTGAAACGCGTTTGATTAAATAAATCGCAATTTTTGTGTGATCTTGTGTTCGAATTTTTTTCTCACAAACCCTTAATAAATAAAACGCATTTATTGCGATCAAACCACGAATTTTGAGGAGTTATCGATCTAAAAGTGATTTGGATTATGATCGGTGTCAGGGTTAACGGGTTTTCTTGTTCGTTTAAAGTCAAAAAACTTGACGTTCATTATTGCCTTGTAAAAAAATGAAGAAAAGAACAAAATAAAGACTCCTAGTTATAGAATACTTCAAGGTCGGAAGAAAACAAGTCAGTCAATAGAGATCTGATAGGAAAGATGAAAAAGTAGGGTCTAACCAGCGATTATACGAAAAAAGGTGTAGATCCAGCAAGTGTCGTCAGGATTGCTAACTTTGTACCCACTAAACAAAAGTCCTGATGGTCTGACAAAGTTTTATTTGATTATTTTTTAAATTTGTTTACTGAAATATTTTTCTCACATTTGCTATAACTATATCATAGATCCATTTTAAGTTCTTGGAGAGTTAGCTCATTAAAATGTTTTAATCGTTAACACACAAACCTGTATTTTTTAAGAGATATCTAACAATAAGTTTCCAAAATTTCTGTTTTGGTCATATAGCATGTATCAAAATACTTATTCCAAAAAGTAAAAAAAGTTAGAAAGTCATTAGTTCCTACATCGGACAAACGTGAAACTACTATTGACCTCGAGAGTGGCATACCGGAGAATCCTAACTGGATCTACGCCTTTCTTCACATGAACTTGGGTTAGATACCTTTCTTTCATCTTTTTTATCAAGTCTCTATTGACCAACACTTGTTATATTCCAACGCTGACGCTATTACAAAATTCGAAAGCTGAGTCTTTATTTTAGCTTTTTCTATTTTTTAAAGACTACGATGACTGTGAGGCTTTTAGCGTTTGAAAAAAAAAGGACAAAATAAAGCTATTATTGGTAGATGTAGCAGGCTAGATATAAAATAACCCCATCTCATTGTTTAAAAGTCACTCCACTGGCTATCACATCTTTAAACATCATAGTTTCTCTAGATACTCTAGCCTTCTCAGCTGTGGACGTCAAAATTAATAGTAACCAAAAGGAAGTTCAAAATTAAACAACCTCACATGGAAAGTATAAATACTGCTCATTCCTCACTCCATTCTATTACCAAACCCATTTTACCTTTCACTTTGTTTGATGAACACTAGTTGATCATTCCATTATCGTTATGGAATTGAGGTTACACCAGTCAACTCTACATAACATTTATCATTGTAAACATATAAAGACTGAAGACGAGCAAATGAAAAGAGTTGGAATGAACACGAAGAAATATGATACGGAAATTCTGCAACTCAAGATATTTAAAAAAATATCCAAACACGGGTTACAAGATAGGTTCGGATATTGAAGTATCTTTTGTGAATTATTATGTAGCACAGAATAATCCTACTAACTCTCTAAACTATGCATTTTAATTTTAAAAATTTCCCAGTTTCAAGGTTGAGATTGATTCACTCCTTCTATCACATTATTTTATCTCTTTCTTTCCTTTTTAAAGATTTGATTCACTTATAGTGTATTATAGTATACATACATTGAAACTGGCATGTTGAAAGAGACCGATGAAATTAGAACAGAATTTATCAGGTTTAAGCGTGAGCAGTATTCGTTTATTTGTCTATTGCAGTTCTCTGCGTAATAAATATGAGAGCTGGTCGCTATGGAAACGTTGGAAACTTTTTAGAGCTGTGAACCAACAAATAAGGATCTTCAGAGCGTGGACATTCAGACCTGGTGAGGTTCACAAGGAGCACGGGTAGGTCGAGAGTGTTCTTTAGTATGTAGGTAGAAAAACACGGAGGTCTAACTGCGCAGGTCTAACTTGTTTAAAGTATTAATAATAACCATACGAATTTTGAAAGAAGTAAATTATCTCCTCTCACTTACGAGTCCATATTTGTCAAAGATATAAACTCAATTCCAGTATGATTAATCTTCCAACACATTCAATCTCTTAATAATATCGTTGAAGGCGACGACTATTTCTTTACTTCCACAGCACATAAAGAGATTGTCTCATTAACCTTCAGCTTTAATTGTTACTTGTAAGCTTAAATTTACCAACAATGCCACTTAACTTCAGTATATGTTGTCAAGATAAGTAAAACAATGAAAGGGGGGCGTAACTAATACTAATCAATTACACCAACCAACGCGCGGATCTGTAATTAATCAACAATAATGCGCAATGAATGGTGCGCAGTAGCGACCGAAGACTTATGTTCCGACTGATCTTGAACTAAAAAACTCGGAGATTGTTGTCTACGTTGACTGGTGGAGTTTCTGCTGGATAAGGACTGATAGTGTGATCTGGATAAAGGAGAACAATTACAACACGTTTTGCTTTCTCATTTAAGTAAGATGCTGAAAATAAGGTATCCGTGGATAAATCCGTTTCGAGTGAGTCCCAAAGTGTTTTCTTAAAATTACTACGACAATGTTTCTTTTAGAAGTTAACTGGTAGTTGCTGACCTAATTGTTCCTCACAGTCTTTTTCTATAATGGATCGATGAATTATGTTTACGAAAATCCGATTTTAACATATAGGTTGTTAAATACATACAGGGTGATTCATAAAGTAAAGGAGAAACTTTCTGAACGTGTTCTACTGGTAAAATTAAGGAACAATTTCATATAAACTTAGGTCTTAAACGCTTAAGTTTCTCGTCTATCCGTCAAACTTCGAATAACTCGAAAACCGTTAAATTTTCAAAACATTTACAAGAGACAAAATCGCTTCATGGGTTGGGGTAAAGGACAAATTGGGATTAGTTTTATGTTTCCTACAAAAATTACGCATTTTTGAAAGATTCCAAAAATCCAAAGTAAATCTAAAAATTTTTGACATTTTTTTATTGACAGATTTTAAAACAACTTAAACTTTTATGTTTTGTCACATGTACTTCTGAATTTGACGTTAAAATTTAAATTAGCACAATTTGAAAATACCGGCTACTAAATTAAAGTGTTAGTTTTAGTATTGTAACTATGTTTTTTGTATGTACAGTTTAGAAATTATTTTAGATTTGCCCAAAGTTTGATCAAAATATCTCGAACCAATTAAACAAATATTTGATCTCTTAGGACGACATGTCCGTGGTTCATATTGATTGTCTACATTGCAAAAGTATTGGACTTGGGGGGCGTGGCTAAATTTCCTCAGTAGTGTTAAACGCAAGAGAGATTGACCTAGCTTTTTTAATTCAGTTGCACAAAATTATATCTGAAAACAAAAATAGTTGACGACTTATTCATTGAAACGTCGACTTGCTAGTTAAGTGTTTGTTGTAAAAAATTGTATTTCTTTCATTTGGTGTTTGAACCAGACGTTTAGATGGAACGAATATTTTGTTTAGTCTTTCGGATTTGATTCTGTAGGGCGTGTGAGAAAGTTAGTGCAGTGTTTAACAATTTATTTGTGCATTTAAAAGGATTTAAACTTCACACCCAACCCCATTATACAATCAGATACTCTAAATATAATGATCAGAAGTAGGTCTCTTTGGCCTTGTAGGAAATGTTAAATTATATTGGTAGATCAAGATTCGCCTCGTTCGTGTTGGTATTTCGGCCTTAGCGGGAACTCATACTTATACATATGTGAAGGAGCCTTCACTGCGCTCGTGTCAGTAACTCGGCCCCGTCGAATATCACATTAGGTGAAGCTTGGAAGCTACAATTTTTCACAATTAGTTCGCTATTTGTCATCGTAGAGAAGTGTAGTTGATTGAAATTTGCAAATCGTTATCTAATTCAATGCATTATAAGTTTAATAACACGCAAGATATGAACAAAGAACTGTTTAAAATCACCACCATTTGATCATTTAAATTTGTATTATTATTATTTTCAATAGGGCCCTATATGAGGACACTACAGTCCTCTACACTAAATGTTCATGTTCTTATCTTTATTTTTGTAGCCGCCATCGTGACAACAACGACGGACGGACGTCGTGTTGCAAATCACTTTCTCTGTTTCCTAAATTCACAAAACGTGAAACAAATGTCGAAATTCCAAACGATTACCAAACGAAGTATCATCCAAGTAAGTACAAAATTGTTACTGAAATCACCTCTTGAGTTCAGATAAAATACAACTCTTCTCTCACGACAATAAAATTAACACTTTTAATTTATCATTGTTGTATTTGAATTGCCACCATTTTGGATTAAATTTAATTGCGTTCTCGATAAATGCGATGCTAAGTACCGGAACAGAAATGCAAACCTAAGCTATGCTAGGAGGGGGGGGATCAAAGGGTTGGGAAAAGGGAGGGAAAGTTAGGCTTTTGTGAAGCAATGAACTCAGTATTCCAGGAAAGTTTACTTAAATAGCGCAAGTAACGTGTGCTAGGCCTTTAAACAGTTAAAACTTGCTACAGGCAAAACATACATTTGTAGTTCATGATGCAAATCTAGTTAATTCTGTTTGTACGTTTCTGGCGGTGTTTAGCATTCATTTATAAACTATGAAATTGATCTAGATAAATAAGATTTAATTATTTACAACAATTTTAAACAGACACTCCATTATGTAATACGTTTCATTTATAAGACCTGATTGTATTACATTCTACGTTGGGCTGGGTAAGACCATGATGACACTTATTGAATTGTTTTTTAATCATTTCAATACATTGAGGGAAATTCGTAATAAAACGCCACAATAAGAAACTCATTAAAAACGACGTTTCGTTACTAAGACGTCATCTTTAGTAACATCAAACATCGTTCTCTACAAGGTTCTTGTTTAAACTACCTTAGAAGTTATGTTTTTGGGTAATTTGTGTGCTGATAGGGTGTTTTCTCGTTGGAAAGTTGGCAACTTTGTTTTTTTGTTCTAAAATAGTTCAGTGGGTAGCACGAACAGCCGATTATGAGGAAATTGAAATTTTAAATATTTGTTTATCGCCGTCCATAAACTCATCGCTTTTTCAATTGATTACTATTAAACCGTTGTGAAACCTATAACCCAAAATAAAATGGCGTATCGCAAGTAAAATGATATTATATCTGGAAAAGAATGAAGGCGAACGTAATGGCAGTCAAGGTTTTCTTCGAAATCGATTGTTCGAGTCTCAAATCGACATTTTTAGCGACCTTATAAAAAATACGTTTTATTTCAATCCTTAAATTCTAGCATACATTTTCAGAAAAATCTGATGAAAATATTTAATACTAATTTTTAAGAAATACCAATATTGGTGGTTGTGCTTAACGACAAAACTCCAAATTTTGACTTACTTATAAAATGGGAAGAAAAACGCATCGAAATAAAGCCGAAATATGGTATCACATTCCAAATTTTATTTGATTCCACATCTGTCTCGATTTATATATACAAATCATAAATTACAGACGTACATCAATTAAAAAAATGTATACTCATGTACAACAGATATTTCAATAAACTGCTCAACATATATTTTTCTTTGTCTCAAAACTTCCTCTAGGTGAGGGGGGGGGAGTAAAATCAAAACAAACAATAACGGGTTATAACATTTCAGGGAGGAAAAAACTAAGTCTTTTCTCAGCAAACGAATTTTGATTCCCCTAGGAGAAGGAGGCATTCCCCTCTTCCAGCATGAGGGAATGAGCCTAGATTGCAACGTGAATATTTCAACATGTCTCGTTCTACTCCATTCATCTTTTTTACTTCTTCAAGTTGGCACCACTGTGTCTAAGACAAGAAACCGTCAGATCCAATCTGTTATACATATGTATTCATTGTTGATGTTTCTGTGTTCCATGTTAGGTAAAATGTGGTTAAATGTACAACGTCAAAAGTGTAATTTCAAAAAATACTTGAACAGCTATAATTTGTAGAAGATAATGAGAACAACACAAACAAACAAGAAATTAATGTAAAATTTAAACCCAAAGGTAAATAAGAGATCTATAAGATGTATTATAAACATCAGTTTATTTCATTCTTGAGTCTTCCCAATGTGTTTACTTTTATTCTAATTTTTTTTAGAAATTTGTAATTAACAGTCCAAGTTATATAAATCTACTTTTTGTCTAAAGGGGTTTATTTTTATAAATTACACCTTGCATATCAGTTTATCTAGACACATTTAAAATTATATCAATTGAAAAATTGAATTAAAGTTTCTGATAATCACTGTTCGTCGTCTTGTTAAACAGGCAAACAAAAAAGAAATAAAGTAAAATTTTCTTATAAGATTCTAATTTTGATTTAGCCTTTATACAAATTATTTTTAAAAATAATTAATTTATACAAATTATTTTTAAAAATTACAATTTTTTGTTTACTAACAGTGTAAAAACAGAAGCTACTTTTTTCCTTTCTCATTTTTTTTTTAAACACCTGCCCAGTTTCGGCTGTATACTGCTAGACACGTTTTCATAGTGTGACGTGTGATCAACACATCCAGTTACCGTTACTTTATTACTAGCTTTCGTCGCTAGGATCGCTACTAATCGCCTTCCCCACTTTTCCTCAAGATGTTGGGTCAACACCAAATTTTGTTTAAGCTCATAAAGGGATCAGATAGAATTTGAAAAAAATACGAAAAGTGAATCTAGGATAGCCTACTATTCGAAATTAAAAAAGCAATACTGAGTTGGATAGATTACAAAGGATACTAGAAGAGAGAATAGTCAAGGAGATATTACAATGAAAGCCAGGAGAAAGGAAGCACAGGGCGAAACAAAGAAAAAGGTTGACCTTGAGGAGGACTTATGAGGAGATGGAGGCATGTAGAAGATTATAGAAGAAAGTAGAATAGCTGTAAGAGTACAGGAATTGTAGCGCCGAGGATGTTATGTACGGGGATCGAATCAGAGAGTTTTAACCATTAAACCTGTAGGGGGTTCAAACTAGTATTTTAAACTATTTAAAACTTTTAGTTATATAACGAGAAATTACTTCTCGTAGCAAAATAGCAGCTGACTTTAAGAACCTAACAAATAAGGGATCGACAGAGAAGAATAAAGAGATAAATAGAGAGATAAAGGTAAACTGAACGGACGGGTGAGAGAATAACAAAGACTTAAATTTCAATTGTAAGCGGCAGCTAGAAGTCTAGTTGTATTGAAGTTAACATAACAAAGACAAGGTTTCTATTTCACGTGTAAATTGTTGATCTAATAGCAGACCATTCATGTAGGCCTATTGTCTCTTTATTACCAACAATACCATGTACTTTTAATACGAGTCTATTAATAATGGTAATTTAATTAATAAGCGTTGATGAAAAGGAGAAATTTTCACTTTCAGTTGTTGTATGAGAATAGGTAGTTTCGAATTTATAACAACTAGTTAATTTGAAGTGAAAGGACGTGATTTTATTTTCTATGCGGATCAGCTCGTATTTCGACACTGACTTCGATACACAAACTACCTAGCTCTGAAAATGATTTCCAACCTACAAAAATAAATTAGATAACGACAGCTTTAAATGGTGAAATTTGGAATTTTTCAACTTGGCGTAAAAACAGTATTTGACGAATAGTAAAAATCTAGCTAACTTAAATTATCGTATTTATATCTATGAAGAAAGAAGTAGAGGCGTGGGAATCCTAGCTGAATCTACGCCTTTTGCATCTAGTCTTGGGTTAGATCCCCCTCTCTTTCATCTTTTTTACCCAACTCTTGTTTTGTTCTAACTCTAACATCATTCAAAGGCTAGGGGCTTTTATTTTATCTTTTATTCATCATTTTTTAATGAGGTGATGAAGACAGAGAGGTTTTTAACTAAGATGTCCTGATATGTGAGGCTTCAATATGTGTGTTAAACAGTTGTAGTTTTGTGGGTTGAACTCAGAATCCGCTAGTGTGGGGTGAATTTGAAGATGTAATACGGCACGCTGTCTTTGAAGATACCAGAAGTGGGCCGATAAATGGTAGCACTAGAGCCTCGAGCTTCAAACTATACCTCTGTTTTGTACGTAAATTCAATGAAAGTTAAAATTTCGTCTACTATACTCAGTTTCAAATTTAGTTGGCAAGTATGTATTTAATACAATGAGATTGTGTACTATTATACGTCTTAAAAACATCGGGTATCGCGGGCATGAAATAAATAATCGAACAAAAAACTAAACAAAAGTAAAATTTAAATTTAAACTTCATCGACGGGTATAAGAGGTCTGATCCCCCAGCACCGTAATAAATTAATCTTCTAGTCACTATTCCACGTTTACAAATTGGGAAGATACGAAGAGATTTTAAAGCTATAAACAATTTGTATACAAAAACTAATACACAACATTTTGCAAGTATGATTCAATACCCTTTATGATATGATAAACCTAGAACATAAGAAGTGGGAAAAAAAGCTAATATAACCTAAGGTTATGTTGAAGATTTAAAATATTTATCTAGATAGGAAGCTAGGCGGAGATGTAGAAGTATAGAAACCTGATCAGAGGAAAACACAAATCATAGAACTACAGAACACAAGAAATAACAAACAAGATTGAATGAGAACCCATATTGGTCAACTAATTAAACTGGGGTTGTATGCTAACGGAATAGTTACGTTACGGTTAATCGGCGTGAATAACGTTTCGCTTTTTCGAATTTCTAGGTTTATCACTTGATAATGGTGGTTGATTCATACTCTTGAAACGTCGTATTATATAGACAAATGAAGTCAGATTAAACTATATTAATGATATGATCAATTCATCTATATCAAATAACTTCAAAACCAGAACAATAAGATAGTCTAGAAAAGCTAAATTTTCAAATTTGAATATAGAGCGTAATCTTGAAATTAGTAAACTACTTTTTTGTTCAACAAACTATTCCTAAAGCGAGAACACACGTGCGAAATTTGATTAAAATCGGACCAAAATAACAACTTCTAGAACGTTCTACCAAAACACTTTGGAATTCCTTCAAGTTGGAAATCTCTTCAGTACATCTCTTGCGTAAATTGTTTGATTTGTGTAAATGTCAAGAACGACTGGCTAACTGCAAATATATTATTTCTGCATTAATACTTATTTTACATATTTATAAACATAAGAAGAAATAACAAACGAAGGATAATGAAGTACATAGCGTCTTGGGTTACAAGGATGATGTACCGCATAGTGTGGGTTGAAAGCAGTAGGTAGGTTCGTTGGCAAGACATACAGTACTGTAAAGCACATTGTGAGGCTATTAGTCATCCTCTGACTGTCTGCCCCTCCCCCGAGGACGTACCTTACCGCCTTCAGCCTAACGACTACTGTTCAAGGACATCTCGAGAGGTTTCTGAAAATCGCAAGGTATCAACTGACATGATCAGGGATTTTTCTTGTAGTGTTTGATGTTTCAACTCGTTTCTAGTCGATGTTGGCGGTTTACATTGTCCAAATTTGATGTTTTTGATCATTTTATTGTCAACGTTTAGCTAACATAACTTACCTTAAACAAATTTCACAACAAAAAATATCATTTGATGTTAAAACTCCACGAGCGGTGAGTTAGCAGACAGAGAGACATTGTCGATCTCTATTCCACTAAATATTCGACTGAGGACAAGAAACTAAATGCAAAGTCTAATCCTAAATAGTCTGAAATATTCAACAACGACGAATTTAAATAAAACAAAAACAGTTCGCTCCAATATTTCGACTGTTATTATCCAACTGAGACACAAATTTTATGCAAGTCTTCAAGCCTTGGATAAAGAGAATAAATAAGATTTAAACAAAGAATCTACGTTTGCTTTGGAAGCTTTTGTACGATATTAACGAGTAAAAATATAAGCTGACCAATATTTCAGTTTAATAAAGCTGACTGTAAGCTTTGTTTATTGCAGCATCCAGACAGACTGTGCCAACCTAACCTAACATAGTCTAACTCGACCTAACCTAACAAAAAACTTTAATATCGTTATGATATAATGCAATGCCAGAGATATTTGATATTTGTGGTCGTCTTTAGGATATTAAATGTTCTTACATTTTGAAAATAACATTTTATTAGTTTTTTAAATACACAGAGTTCCTTTGATAATATATTTACAGGATATCCAAAACGTTACAAGACAACTAAATCTTCAGAAAGGTTCAGGATAGGTTTTGGCTTATACAGGGTCATCAACTTAAACTATAATGTATTAAAATTACAATATACCTCTGTATACAATAATTTAATTCCAGTCATTGTTGTACACTATTTTGTGTTGGCTAACCTGGATCAGGTGATTTAAATGATTCCTTTAGCTTGCTCATGTGATTGTTATTAAATTTCAAAACGTATTGTTCAGTTTTGGTCTAGTTAATTGAATAGTGCAGCCAGAGCCGAACAACCTAGATCTATGACGGCCTCTCCAGGAAACTACAAACCTTTGCTGCTCGAGCAAGGATGGGCCATATAATGACGGAGGAATATCTCTATCGATTCAAATTTTCTGAATCTCCAATGTATCAGAAGTGTTTAAGGAGACGTTGCAGCACATACTACTGGATTGCACGGAGCCGAAGCTCAAGAAACTAATACAAGAAAACAGCCAGCCTGTATTTCATCAATTTTAAATCACAAGTTTCCGCAAATGGCAACCGTGGGATTGTATGAGATTAATCACGTTGTCGGAGCCCCGTGACTCTTGATGCACTTACTAAAAAGTAAATAATTAAATAGTGCATTTCAAAATGCGTACTACCGTACAAGAGTGGGTGTTTAAATTCCATAAATACGATTCCTATAAACAATGCAGAGAAGCGTTTCCTAAAATTTGGTGTTTAGTCAGAAACTTATTGAGAAGTTTCGGCAAACTGTAACCACAGAGAATAAACAATATTGTTTTAGTGTCTCTGCCGTAACTAACAAAAACCTGAACGGAACAAAAGTTAGAAGACATTGAAGCTATAGATCTACTGGTAAGTCCTTAGGGAAATTAAATAGTCAAATGTTTCAGCCCATATTGCTGTAAGGGAAGTTCTTAAATTGTACTAATACAAAATACAGGTAACCAACTCCTCTTGATTATGGAAAAAAAAGGTATGCAATGTTATGGTTTAAGAGACTAATAAAAAATATTGAAATTTTAAACAAAGTTTTCTTTACTGAGGCTTGGATACTTAAATATCAACAACCTTAATTCATTTGGCGTATTCGTAACTCTCACAACTTCATTGACTCTCTCTTACATCCAAAAACATTTGGCGAATAGTGCATTGAATTGTTCTTTGATATCACTGTGAATACTGGAGGTGTATCAAGAAATTATTCAACTATTCATTGGTCTGCTTGAAGAAGATAAGCGCTCCCGTTAGTTGCAGCAGGACTGTGTAACTTGTCATACCGTTCGCTCTACCATGAATTTATTATTGAAAGAATTATTTCCAAAGAATTATGACCATCGAGAGATTTTTATGAAGTTTTGTGGATTTCCTTTTAACCAAAATTTTTTAATCAGTTGAAAATAAATATTAACAGTGTTATTGCTGAGATAAGAGAGGTGTTAGTAATTAGGATAGTTTTAGTTAGAAATATAGTCTAAATTATTTTAAATAAGCCAGAGTAACAACAATTATTGTGACAGACCTGGCAAACTGAAGAAATTGCTTATCTTGCAAGCAAGGCAGACCTCATGGGTGCTACAATGATATATAAACTATCAGGTGGGAGGAAACGTAGTCAGTGGTCCAAGATTGATCAAGGGAAGGTTCTGGACTTGGCGAGTTAGAGCTTCCTGGGAGAATTGAGACTTCAGACGAGAATCCACAAGATTTGCAAACAGGGTGAGCAAACTTCGTGTATTAAGAAACTTGTAATTATTTCAGAGTCAGATAATTAAACTATAACTAATTAGTTAACATACCTTAAGTCAAAAGTAGTTCATATTTCCTATTAGTAGCTACAGCTGATTCGCCTCAATGAGTCATTCAGGAGCATTAGAAGTTGTAGGATGTGGCCACATCAGGGAAAAATAACTTTTTATTTTTATTTTTACAATAGAACAAGAACCAACCCGGTTTACTATTTTGTGTGTGTGGGTGTTTTTATATACAAACAAGTTTTATGTTGTGAACGTGTTTTTAGTTTGTTTACGTGTGCTAAGCCTGAGGATGCCTTATGTTGAGGCGAAACAGATGTAGCTATTAATAGGAAATATGAACTACTTTTGACTTAAGGTATGTTAACTAATTAATTATATCAGTAGTTCGGAAGGCAATATGAAATAATAATAAACTATAACGTAGAATCATATCTGTGAGTCACAGCAATTAGAGTCATTCTGGATTAATAGTAAAAATAAGAATATTGTAGAATTGCAATAAGACAGGAGATGGTTATTCTTGTTAATAGAGATTATTTGAGTAAGTGAAGTGTGTTGACAAGTGTATGGATGCTAATGGACATGACTTTGAACACTACAAGTTTTGATGATGAATAAAAAAAGAAAAAGTTATTTACTAAAATCTCTTCCTTGTTTTCGATATTTTTATCACCCTGTATAAACTATTATTGTTTTCCAGCTCCTATCGTTCAAAAATAATACAACTGTTCTGGCAATTTATTGTATTTCTAAGTATAAATTAGCTTAACATTTGTTATATCATTTTTATCTCCACTAGGAATGTTATAATTAAAATAAGTAGATTGTTCCACCTTTCACAGCTTCGTTAATCTCACGTTTGTTGACGCGTTTCGGATATACTCCATTCTCAAAACACTTAACAGTACTCTGTGTAATAAGTACTATTAAGTGTTTTGAGAATGGAGTATATCCGAAAAGCGTCAACGAAAGTGAGAATAACGAAGCTGGGAAAGGCGTAACAATGTACTAATTTTAATTATAAATTATCTTAAAAACATGCATCGTATATAAAATAAGAACAGAATGAACACAACAAACGGGTCGGTAATTACTGGAGCGTTCAACCTAATCGTGACAGGTTCGGCGAGTTTTCTTGCGTAATCTGGTCCTTCACTCTCCTAGTTAAGAGTCTAATAACTGACATTTTCTTCTAACCATCTCGTGTACAATTACCTAGGTTTTGTACTTTAACAGACTGTTATTTATAGTGCTTTTGGAAAGAAGCAATCTTGGAAATTGTTACGATTCACGAATCGGGGAAATTGTATTTATATTACTTACCCAGTGAGTACACTAATACACTTTGTTAACATTCTGTAGGAAGATCAATTAAATGTGTTCTAGGTGTATCAAACAGCTGATCAATAATGTTGTCTACTATTATACACTGTAAGCCTACAGCCTTATTAAGCATTACTACAAAGACAGAAGTTTATGATATTAGTTATTACAAATTAATATTGGATGCGACGAATACTCAATTGTCTTTAAGTAAGGTAAGATTTGCAGATAAAATTTTGTAAAATTCAAACAAACATTTTGATTCTAGGCTAATAATATTGGGTGTTGTAGACAATTACCAAGAATTAATGTTTTCAGATTTTTATCTACAGCTCAGTTATCATTTAAAATACAGAAGGATTTTTTTTTTAAAATCCATTTTGTTGGTAGATAAAAAAAGATAAAATTTTGTTTCTTGTAAATATTTTGGAAAATTAACGGTTTTTGAGATATAGACGTTAAAAAGTTAATACAAACGACATTTTTAAATGATTGGATCTTGGTTGATTATTTTGTTCTCAAATTGGGTGTTTATAACACTTAACAGCCGGTTTCTAGAACATTTAGTTAATGCTCAATTAGTAAATGCCAGATTAATCTAATGCCTAATTAAATTTTGTGTTCTGTTATTAAAAAGTATTTTTAGAAAGATTTTTTTTTATAAATATTCTATTTCTTCAAAGATTTCCTAATCTTCTATTAACTCTAATTGGAGAAAAAATGGCGGTTTTCAAACATATGATCAAAGAATATTGTAATTTTTAGGTTATGTTGATTGATTACAATTTTGTTTCCGTACCTACCTTGCTACAGTTTTCAGTTTTTTAAATCCAGAAACAGGAAAGAGGAAATCAACTAATATAATTTTGTTTTGGAGATTTTAGTAACTCTTCTGCAGTTTGAGGCATTCTTATGAAATGTTTACAGAATAAGACTATATGATGTGTAACCTTCTTTATAATCTTGCAAAAGTATTTTTGTTTATATACACAAGGTCTCTAATTATCAGTTGAAAACTTCCTGTTTCACAAAATCTTAGTATAGTCAACAATTTGTTCATTGGGGACAGTGACATAATTCTGGCAGTAGTGTGGAACATATAATTTGAAATTAGGCCTACAATTTGAAATTACCCCTACCTCACTGAACCTAAATCTAATTTGAATTCTTTGTCTGAAAAATAATTAAATGAATCGTTTTTTATTGTTTCAATTCTACTACTTAATAACCCAATGACTTCTGTTTATTCTTCATCTGAACTACTACTTTGATAATTTTATACTTTGAGTTAACTTATAGGTTATGTGAAAACTAAAAATATAATTAATAAAATTTAAACAATTCATTGATATGTAAATATAATCACTACATGAAATCACATGCAATTTTAAACCAAAATATTATTTTGAAATTGTAACTAAATCAGAAAGACCATTAAATGAATAATACAACAAAAAGACACAAACAAAACTTTAATCTATAATTAAATATGTAATTAGCCGACATTGGGATTTTAAAATAATGAGATTTTAATAGTTTAGCAGTTAATGAATGTTCTAAAATCTGAAATTGATGATTGAATGAAAGATTAATTTTAATTATGGATTCAATATTTTTAATAACTGTTTTAGAAACCGGTTCTAACATTTATGTAACATGTATATTTAAATATCTATGAATTGTTTAAATTTATTTATGGTATTTTCATTGTGCACAAGATTTTTTCCAAATCATCAACTGGCATCAACAAAATAACCTATAAATTAATTTGAAACCTTCTTATTTGTAATTAATTCACGAGTATCAAATTATCATAGTAGTAGTTCAGATAGTGGTGAATTCCATATCTGAGTCATTGATATGGAAGTCAAGATTGAATTCCATATCAAGTCATTGAGTTATTAAGTAGTAAAATTTAAAGAATAAAACAAGATTCATTTAATTTTTGGACAAACAATTCAAGATAAGATTTAGGTTCAGTAAGGAAGGTGCTGTTCACGTTTTACCCCTAATTTAAAATTATGTTACTGTCTCCAATAGACAAACTGTTGAAACTACGATTTTATGAAACAGGAAGTTTTCAACAGATAATAAAACCTTATCAAATGTAGGCCTATATAATACTACCGTTTACATGATTATAAGGAAGATTACACGTCATATAGCCGTATTTTTGTAAACATTTAATAAAAATGGCTTAAACTGCAGAAGGGTTAGTAATAACTCTAAATAAATTTTATATTAGCTGCTCCTTTTCAATATAAATGAAATTATTTCCTGTTTCTCCATTTCAAAAACTGATAACAGTTATAAGGGTACTTAACAGTACTGTGTGAAATATAACTACTATGGAAACAAAATTGTAAAAAGTAAACATAACCTAAAAACTACAACAATCTTTGATAATATGTTTGAAAACCGTCATTTTTCTGTAAAGTTAATGATAGGCTTACGAGAGATTAGGAAATCTTTGATTAAATATTTTCTAGAAACAGAACGCAAAATTTAATCAGGTGGTACATTGATGTGGCATTTACTAATTGATCATTAGGTAACTAAATAGTCTATTCTCTAGGTAGGATACAAGTTCGTAAGGAATCTTGAAAACAACCTACGTACAAAACCGTATGAAAAAGAAAATTATAGTGTGAAAATGATTTAGAATTGTCAACAAGCTGACAGGATAAAGAGAAATTATCGTTTTGGGGTGGATTAGTGGCATATATATTTATTTTCAGGGTTTTCTGGGTAAGTTTGAACCATACTTCAAACCAACGTAGGGCTTGAAGATGAAAATTTTTGGAATTAGAAAAATAAAACAAATTTTAAAAACATAAAGTTTTTCTATACTAACGTAAATAATAATAATTTAATGAATTAACAACTACAACGTAAACTTTAATTCCAATCAAAAGTCAATAAAAAATTTTAAAAAAAGAAAGAAACCAATGCTATGAAATAAAAATATTTATAAAAAAATATAGGACGAGCATTCAATCTGAAGTCTAATGCAATATTCGTGTTTCTTGAGAAGTGGAGTGGTCTATTGTTAAGCAGGACTTAAGGACAATATTAACCCTGTCTGTAAGGAATCTAGAAAACTTGCAATAATAATAAGAATATGAGAAAGCAAGGGTTCGGTTCAACAGTTTGACACAATGGTACGGTGGAATTTAATGGGATTTTGACTTAATGAATCTATTGAAAGAGGAATGGGAGTTCAGTTTTAAAATTAAAAATTATAACGCCTTCGACTTTAAATTATCCTGCTGAGTTTAATCTTTAAAAAAATGTATACAGATTTGGTTATTTTGAATAAAACTTAAAGAAAATTAAACCAACTACAAACCAAACCATGGATGATGTTATAGATAGAATATCTCATAAACAGCACTACTTATTTAGATCAAATATTGATAAGAAAACAGTTCATAATGGATAATACCAAAATAATCAGGGTTCTTTTAGTTATTTTTACACAATAGGTGATCCGATTTTGAGAATTTTTTTACCATTACCTCCTGAACTTTAGAGAGATGGCATCAAATTTAAATCTCTTTTTGAGAATAATTAATTTAGTATATTTTTGAATTACGGTAGGTTCTATAAAATTTTCATTTATACAAAAAATAAAGTTAAGCATTACAGGAGATATTTGGAGGCAGAACAAATTCGGATTAACATAATTTTAAAAAATAAACTTTTTTCTTAGAATTAAAAATTTTGTCAGCCATATTGAAACAAGCTTATTTTGTTATAGGAAAGTGGACATATGACACGATCTTCATGTAAAATTTGCCAAAAAACGATTGTAAAAGCCGTTTATCGATAAATTCCTTCGTTTTCGAGTTATAAGTATTACAATATTTTATTTTAAAATTTAAATAAATTTAATCGATCAATACATTAATACACTATATTTTGAAAGCATACAATTCTTTAATAAATGTTCAAAGTACTTCCCCTCTACAGATTGGCAGTACATTACAATACAATATTCTTGTATTTTGGAACTAATATTATTTTCATTATTTGCATTATCTTTGTTCTAAAAATAACGAAACGATTTTACGTAAAATTTCTTCTCCTTTTCAAAATGTTTTGAACGTATGTATTGGTGAAAGTTAGTGGAATATTTTGTGAGTGTGTCAATTTTGTGTGAGTCAATATAGAGAGAGAGAGAAGAGAGAGAGAGAGAGAGAGAGAGAGAGAGAGAGAGAGAGAGAGAGAGAGAGAGAGAGAGAGAGAGAGAGAGAGAGAGAGAGAGAGAGAGAGAGAGAGAGAGAGAGAGAGAGAGAGAGAGAGAGAGAGAGAGAGAGAGAGAGAGAGAGAGAGAGGACAGCGTGATGCGTTACTCATTTATGTTGATATAAAGTTAAATAGGCCTCTTAAGCAACCAAAAATTCTACCCATTTCCAAGATTTACCATTCGTGTTAAAATTTAGCTTTAATTGCAGCTATTTTTTAAATTATCAAGATTAAAATTACAACATATTACGTTCTTAATAAACCGCCTTAAATTGAAGTGTGCATTTTTATCAAAATCAGCTCATCGGTTAATGAGAAATCTACGTTTAAGGACATACAGACGTTGAGTAGCAAATATTCAGTTTTTATTCAAGTGTACCCAAAACTTGTACAATGTAGTACCATGATTTGTACAATATATTTTGTAAAATTAATAAGTACGAGCTTGTGCAATCCCGAGTGATCATAGCTGGATCTACTTATGTATTTATGTAGTCTTGGGTTATATCCATTTATTTCCTATCAGGTCTCTCTTAGCCAGCTCTTGTTCTTTTTCAACGCTATTAGAGTATTCGAGGGCTATAGGTTTTTATTTTATGTTATTTTTGCTTTTCTTTTTATAAGGCTATGATTTTAATTTCTCTTTTATTCATTTGAATTTATGTTACGGAATATACACAAGCTAAATATAGCCTTACCCCAACAGCACATTCTATAGATAATATCGAAACCTGCTTTACGCTTGTATCACGCACAATATTATTGTAAGATGCTACGCTCCGCGTATTTTACTTTGACTAATTGAATAATAAATGTAAATTATTTTGTTACTGTGCAGCGGTACGGCGCTAGCTGATACACTTTGCATTACACTCGTGTAGAGCTTGGTTGCCTAGGCAGTATCTGCAGGGGTATGTATCCCACCCCACACACGTTTGCTGGAGGAGTAAATTAAATTAAGATACATTAGTGTAATTCAAGAATTATTCGAGCAAAAATTTGAAAATTGACAATTAACTTGATTGAGTTAAAATTAATTTAAACAATGCTTTTTAGATTGTCAGCAATTACGTTAAAAGTGGGTTGCACGAAAATTGTTCGCGAAAGGAAAATTTGTGGGAGTTTCATGAAAAAGGTTACGAAAATAGATAATGCTACGAAATCCTACAAAACCGTTTAACTAAATTGTACTTTTTTAACGCGTGTTTAAAAACCTTTTGTATTTTTCTACGGAAATTAGTGGGGGAAAATTAGACAGCGTTCGGAAAAATTGTTTGCAAAACCTGATTTCGGTTTAGCATTTTCAACATTTTCATATCAAACCTTTTATCTGTTTTGGTACGAAAAATGTTACATCAAATTAAGTTTACAATAAAAATGAAAATTTACAGTTTTTACAATTTTTATTTTTGACAAAAAAGTCTTTTCCCCGTACTTGTTTTAGTATAAATAGTAAAAACACAAAAAATCTACTTTTTTTCAAAAAAATGTGGCGCCCCTTTCAAACGAAAAAAAAATGTATTTGTTCGACCAAGAAACTCCACTATCTTACACTATTTTGTGGACTTGAAACTATTGCTAAAAAACAGAGCAAGACACAAAATCGTCAAATCTGTTTTTACAAAATAATAAAAAACGACGCTACACAAGAGTCGCTCTTACTCCCGTACACACATCAAAATCACGAATCTGAACTAGCGAAAAAATGTGCACAATGTTTGTACACGGTTTACATAAATAACATTAGACAATTGTTATCCTCATTCAGAGCAGAGGCACTGTACAGCCTTCTTGATATATAACCTAACGATACAGTATATTAAACTGCTCGACCTATAACAGAAGCCGTGCATAAATCAAACGACCAACGACGAATAAATCTAGTCGGCTCTAATTATTGGTTACTTACCGTGAAAGGCAAAACCCATATGCGGCAGTTCACGCAGCATGGTTCGACACACACATAAACACGCGTAAAACTCATACTTAGATTATAATCGATCACGATTCACGTTCTAGATATGGGAAATCGATTTTGATTGTTTTCTGCGATCCCAGAGTACATGTGTTTTGTTGTAAACCTTTCTCTTGGTTTTCTTTTCGATAGTATTCACATATTTATAAATACAGGTTCTTTGAAAAGTAAGTTAAAACTTTAAATGGCTGTGGTTTTGTTATTTGTTGTCTAATTCACGAGAAAAACTCTTTATTGTATACAGATATAATTGGGATTTATTAATACATCAGCTGTTATTTTCATTGCAATTTATTTGTTGCCATAGCAACGCGTTTTCTCATTGTTGACTAATTTCAAATATAGGAATCTAGTAGGTGGTAAACTTGTAGTAGTTTACAATTAATGTTTTATTACGTTATGACTCTACCTTTACAAACACGCATAGTATTGATTCAGTGTTATTATAAATGTGAACGGAGTTTATTAGCGGGTTAAGAAAGTTTCATACTCGTAACTGTACCGTGTAGTCGCGTATAAAAAGCTTTTTAGTAAGTGTAAAACCACTGGGTCCGTGGAGAGATCAAGAGATCAGGAAGACCTTCAACCGTAAGAACTGAAATAACCAATTATTTAAAACGTAGTTGAGATAAATGTCCACACATTAAGCAATTCCGCACATAGCATAGAGGTAGCATAGCACTACTGCTTCTCCGGGAAGAGAATGGAGTCCGCTTCGAACACTTGTCTTAATAACCCTAACAAATAAGAATTTGGCCTCATTAAACATTTTTTGTATAAATCCCATTTAATTCCAAAGGCATTCATTTATTTTATTTTGTTCTATATTAAAAAAAATAACAAACAAAAAAAAAAAACAAAAAACAAATAGAGTTTAGTCAATTAAAGTTTTAACTTACTTTTGAAAGACCCTGTATATACAGATTGTAAAAAGTCCCGGTAGACTAAATAAAGTAACTTTTAATTTAGAAAAGATAAAAACCTGAAACGTTTAAAGAAAAAAATATTAGTTCTAAAGTAAATTAACCCAAACTCAAGAAAGAGGTTATGGAAGTGGGGAACTCAAAATGTTAGGAGAATGTTTAGTTTAAAAAGTTCTTAAACATGTTCTATAAAGTACAACGATGATGGGCTGCATGCCGAAAATCACTTATACGTAATGAATCAAACTAAAACGGAGAACGACAAAAAACATACAACAAAATTATTTTCGATGACTAAAATTTGGATTTAAATATACAGCTGTAAAAATTACAAAAACAATGATTGAAAAACATGAATATAAGATTTAATCATGAACATGCTTTTAATCATTTTAAAACACGGTACATCCCTAATGTTTAGCTAATATCTTAATATGTTAATTTTTACATATGCCCACATGCATATATACTCGTACATCTTCCACATATGAAAAAAAAAATAATAAAAAGAATTCATTACAAGTTGACAATATGTAAAGAAAATAGGAGACAATATTCACATGTGGCATGTATACAATACACTCTTTCCTTCACATTACGATCTACAAATGGTTATCTTTTGATAACCAGATACAGAATTCAACAAAAAACCCTTATATCCACCAACCTTCTGAAATGTCATTTATTTAAACGCTAAGGAACTCTTAACTATATTAAATTTTCTAAATTTTCCATTAATTTCATTTATCCCGCGTTGAAAGAAAATGAAACAAAACAAAAATAAAATGTAATTTATTCAAGTAGCACTCAATTACAGACAATCTCCGAGAATTAAAAAGAAAATCCTCTCATTTCAAGAGGTAGAAACAGGAAGCACCTCCCTCCCCAACTCGCACAGTTCTACCAACCCTTAACACGAAAACAGATGTCGAAAAGCTGCAATTAAAACGTTCTTATTACCAGTTAATGGTTTATCCAGTTTATAAATAAAAGACCATTTCCAGAGAGGATTTGTTGGAGGGGGTGAAGATGGAAAAGCGACAGATGACTAGTTTTGTAATCCTTAACGATGGAGTCAAGTCAAGGGAATTATTTAATACCATCTCCCTACCCGAGTCTCTCCGGTCTCAGGTTACAGACTGTATTCCCTTGTGTGATAATATTTATAAAGTCGATTTTACATTAGAAATTATTAACTGTTTATATTCTACTTTAAATAATTAAAGGATGTATTTCAAATTGTATACAAATAAAATTTAATAAACTCGAATTGCTTATTAGACGAATTTTAAATACTTTAAAAACCACTATCGTAACGATATTGAAATTCAAAAACTATTCAATAGAAATCACCCAATTAAACATATTCACTATCACCAACTAAAACCATACCCATACCATAGTAGATATAAAATCATTCATATTTTGTATCTCTATATAATATAATTTGTGCAACATCAACAGTGATAGAATTCATATTATGTCACAGATTTAAAAAAATAAATAAAAAAAGAAAAACTATCACTTGTGAGGAAATTGAAGTCTCTATGGCGAAGAAAAAACTTTTGACGCATTATATTCAAAACATCTAAAAAGGCAGCATTATTTTTAGATGCATGAAGAAGATTTAGTGTTTTAAATAAAAGTCTAGTGATCAGAAACATCTAAGTAGCTTATGTAAATTAGCTTAGAACCATTGGTGAGTGGAATACATAACTTTATTTATCCCTCCTGGAATTGTAAACATTGTAAATTCACTTTCAGACCCGATTACATCCAAGCAATATTTACCAAAGAAAATTACAACTCTCTCAAAATTCATTAGAAGCTAAAATAACAAACTCAAAACTGCGAACGAAAGAATATAACAAGCAATAAAAATACTTTTTTAAAAAAAACAAAATCATCATTAGTTTTGTATCGCATTCAACCACCACTTATCTACTGCTATTACACATTTCATTGGTTTTTAAGTCATCAAATATTCAAATTGTTTAGATTAAGTTTTTAGTTTTTGTGAACGTAAAAGTGTTGTAAAAATAGCCAAGGCAGAAGTTATAGATTATGGAACTTTTGAACCCCGAGATTAAGAGTATATATATATATATATATATATATATATATATATATATATATATATATATTTTCCCCCATTCTGGGTTGTGAAAGCCTCCTTCAGAGGCCTCACCGGCGTCGATCTAGCGATCTTTTGCCGCCCCAATTTCCTTCCTACACCCATTCAGTAATACCCGTCATCCTTATGAAGGAACAGATACTACCGATAGGGTTGTCTAGGAAGTTTCCATCTCTTTCCCCGGAGGGCCTAGAGAGTATAGCCTGGCTCGTTCTAACGCCTCACACTCTAAAAGAATGTGTTCTGCGGACTCTTCAGCCAAACCACATTTCCTGCAAGTGTTATCTGCAGCAATCCCTATCCTGTGTAGGTGTTTTCTGAGGTGACAGTGGCTCGTTAAGAGCCCAACCACCCACCTCATGTTATCCCTTCTGAGAGAGATGAGTTGTTCCGCATGTTTCTTGCTTGGTCTAAATAACCTTTTAGCAAGTCTACTAGTGGTTGAATTCGTCCAGGCCCTGTTCATCCCCTCCCGTATCCACGTATCAACCGCTGCCCTGGCATGTCCATAGGAGATTCCGAACACCGGTTCCGGGCCCACGAAAGGGGATTCTGAACCCGACCTGGCTAATTCATCTGCTCTCTCATTACCATCATCACCTGAGTATATTTTGTAATTGAATAAATTTAATAAATAATCCTGTTAAAACACGTACAAGTTTTACGATAATTTTATACCGTGTTAGAACGTTCAATTTAAACACCTTTCAATTTGCTTAGTATTCTAAGCATAAAGTAAGTTTGACAATCGCCAAAACTTAGACTGATCTTTAAGTCTCATTGTCTCTGAAAACCCGAAAAATGATTTTCCACGTCCGTCCATCGTAGTTGACGTCTGTAAGTACGATAGAGAGAACAAAATTTAAGAAAGGAACGTGAAATTAGGTGTGAAGAACTGATAGGTTTAGTTTCTTTAAACTGTCTGGGTTTTTGTATTTTCAATATAATCAAATGGTTTAGTACTCAATTAACCTCTATTAACGAGAATAACCATCTTCTATATTATTACAATGATGCAATATTATTATTATTATTAATCAAGAATGACTCTAATTGTTGTGACTCGCAGATCTGATTCTACGTTATAGTTTAATTATCTGACTCTGAAACAACTACAAATTCCTTAATACACGAAGTTTTTTCACTCTGCTTCCATTCTTGTGGATGCTCTTCTGAAGTCTCGTTCTTCTAGGAAGCTCTTAGTCGTCAAGTCCGTCCTTGAAATCAGAAGGTAATCGATTCCCAATTGTGAGAGTTACAGCATTATTACAGTAAGATGTTAAAATTACTCCTTGGATAGAATCGAATGTTATCAATATTGGCAATAACTACTATTTTTTAAAATCAAATTAGGTTAGTAGAAGTTAAAAAATCACTTACCGAGTTATTTCTTCCAGCAGCTTGCAAGGATCCGCCGCGTAGAACTTCACTCCGAAGTATAATGTGAAAGTGTCCTTTCCTGGAAAAGATGAAGAAACATTCAATAATCTATGGAAAAAATTGCACAAACATTCTCACATACCCAACCCTGCAACCAAATAAAAGTATTCGAAACTGAAAGTGTCATTTAGATAGTGGTTAGTCAAAACGTAAAAACGAACCATGGATAAAATAGTTGGAAAAAAATATTTACGTATTAATAGAGCCTAAATCTTAGCTAGTGCCTCAGCGTAAACAATTAAAATAGAGCTTTAATACAACGGTGAAGTTTCGGTTTTGTTTTTTACCAGTTTAGTTATCGAAAAATGAAAAAAAGAGAAAAATCGAAGAAGAAAAAATCTGATGGTGTGATAAAGATAAAAAGTATAAAGCATAAGATTATTACGTATGGACGATATTTAAAGAAAATATTTTTTATGAATATCTAAAGTCAAAAAGATATTTTTGTGAGGTTTCAAGGAAAGTATAGATTATTTTTATTTATGTATACTTATTTTGTGTATTAGGAGTTTTTGTGAGTAGAACTGCTAGAGTTTTTAACAGATTTCGATGTTTTGACCTGTCGTTGGATAGCCTGAAGTTGCCCCCCCCCCCCCAGTGATGGAACAAATGGGAGGGAAATTAGAAGGGATAAAAGTTTTTACCATTAACCTCAAGCTATTTTTATTGTGGAATTTATAAACATCTGTAATTAAAAAATCAGACTTCAAATTTAAACCATACGTTTTACAACACCAATCATATAATATCAGTTGTATTATAGGCCTAATTTAAAGCAAACTAAACTAAAGCATGGTTGTTTGTTAAAGAAGTGTTGCTATTAATTTATTAGTACGTTTTTATTTATACAATGTTTTAAAACGAGGTTTCTTTAAGTTTGTTAATGGATTTTGCAATGTTTTTTCCAAGAAGTTTTTAAGTTTATTGTACTGTTTCTCATTGGACAATCAAGTGCAACATTTCTAGGAATTTTATAGATAAGAATCTCTCTTGGAGGGGATTCATACAAAAATGAACAAATACAAATAAACTTTACTCCCATTGTTATCAAATGCGTATGTTTAGAGATGTTGTCAGTCTTGAAATAAGGAAATTTGGTTTTATGCTTTGTTTTTCTCTAAAATTCATTACGGTATAGAGGTTTGATACTATACAATACTATACCTACCTACATTTATATCTTGATTCAACAATGGGAAGTATGGAAAATCACTTCCTGAAATTCTTGAAACTCCAAATATTCGAAACTTTAAGCGCCTATTACTCCTAAATGAGTAACAAGGGTACCCATAAAAAGTTGCTAGTTATATTGGATAACAGCGGCCATTTTTCAGAGTTTACAAAACAGATTTTTAGGTTATGTGAAAATGAACAACAGGAGCCCCATTTAAAGTTTTTCATCAGATTATTAGTTTACGATATACCAATAACACACACCATAAAAAAATCATAAATAAATTGTAAAACAAATAGTTTAAATCATAGAATACGACACGGGTACATGACGTATCTGTTAGTCAACCAACACCAAGAAGCACTGTAGAGATATTAATAAAACCTCTATGTCATCGAAACAAGTTTTGTTTCTTGTTTTTGTGATTCGATGAATTCTTGTTTTCCTTATTGTAAAAACAGCTGAAAAAAAACCCAATCAGCTATCAAAGAGTAAATTATAAACACCGAGTCAAGAAGTAAAAATAAAGACTCTGTCAGATGACCTGAGGTGTCGGTGGGTGGTAAGTTGCACGTCTTTGTACAAAAGCAGGCTGTAAACGTCTTCAGTTGCATACAAATTGTTTGCTAATGAAAATGATGAAGTAATAAAAGTGAAGACTAATGAAATGAAGGAGGAGTGAAGAGGGATTAATTATCCAAGAGAGAAGGAAAGCAATTACGGCGGTTAAAATGAGGGGGGGGATTAGATCCGGCAAGAGAGGACCAACCAATCTGTCTGTTACATTGTCTCAGTTAGGTTTAAGCCGAACATCACTAGAAGCTATTACGGTACTTTTATATTGATTTAGGTGGAAGTCACGTCAAATTTAGGTTGTAGCTACGTGAGGTTGTCACACGAAATTTTTAATATATTATAAGTGATGAGCTATTACGGGGACAAGATCTTCCGAAAACTGTTTTATCCGCCATTTTGAAATTAGTTAAATATCCATCCAAAGAAGTTAAAACATGTGTCAATTGAAACCTAACTAGTACAGGATAGCTTTAAATTTCGTTTGAAAGGAAAATTAAACTGTCAAAAAGGCAGTTTTTTACAATTCTTTATATTTAAGATATTGATGAGTTCGCATTCTCGGTGGAGTCATTATTTAAGCGGTGGTGATGAAAGGATATAAAAGTATTTATTTACAATTAACACTAGAACTGGCAGTTTGTTTGGTTCTTGTTGTGGCACTGTACAAAAGCGACAGTTGCGCAGCCATTAGAACACCGGTATTTTTCACTCTAACAGAACCATTTTGATAACCTCGATCAAGGTATCATTGGAAAGCTGAAATTATACTCCATGATATCGTGTTTTAGTTTTTACAATGTTGGCAATATTAGTTCAAAAACTGCCTAAACTGCTTCTAACGTTGTTTTTAAGTGTTCATAACAGGACATGACACTATAACTCACCGTTTGTTGGAATGTGAAGGGTATAATCTTTTTAGATGTAAACATTTGAACAATTACATTTTTGTGCAATATTTATATAATATGGAGACAATCTTAACCTCAAACTCAGTACAGGCCATGAAAAATATCTATATTTTTGTTATGTAGCCTATAGCCTAAAACTTAGAAAATCTATTTCAAATTTAATGCAATAAATTAGTTTGGTAAAATATCTTCAAATAACTAACTCGTTTGTAAATGTACTGATATTATTGTAGTTCGTTTAATTTGGTGATACTTCGATACCTAAAATTGTGTTACGTGTTATAATTGTATAAAAATATTTTTGTAAGTATTATAAATACACCAAAAAAAGTTAATTAGAAAAACTAAGGATAAAAACATCACTAAACCTTTTCATACTATATAATATATGTTTTACTATACATACTATAGGCCTACATATAATTAAAACATGTTTTAAAAACTATCCAAACAGTTTTAATGGTTAATGGTGAATATGAAAAATATAGCAAAAAACTACACAACGAATCTAAATTATTTATGAACAGTGATTATAAAAAGTTAAAATAACACGCTCAAAACTGTCACCAACATTATTATTTGTGATTGACAGACTGGTGGTGTTGGGGGTGGGGGTGGGGGAGTAACTGAAACAACATAGGGATACTGTCAATAACAGATGACTAGAGGTATTGCAAAATATTTGTTTCCACAGTTACTATTATCAAACGGGGAATGGGGCTGAACGAAGGGTCGCCTCACTAACGTACGCGTCATCACATACAGGCGCGCAGACCGGTACCTGCCGTGGGCCACCAGCATGATTTACCTACTGTGCTTCACTTGATGATACTGTCATTTACTTAATTTATTGTTTTAAAATAAAATCTGTAATATATTTTTATTCTACGCTTCATCGGAAGAAAAATGAGACCAAACAATGTAAATTTACTTTAATAAATTACAAAATAAACAATGTTTGCTACAAAATGAATGAAAATATGACTAATAAGTGTAAATAAACAACACTATCGTATATCTTTATCGAAAAATATGTACTTTTTGATTTTAATGAAACAAAGGAGCATAATTACATTGTGATAAACTGTGTAGGAATAAATATATATTAAAACAGTTATATTGGCATTTAAACAATATTATTTGTAATTTTGTCCATCTGCTCATGTGACCATCAGTAATATAGAAGAGAATAACGTTGAAAACAGCAAAAAAACACTACTAATATTGAAAATGTAACAAATGATAAAAAAAAAAAAATCAAAATCATATATTTCTATTTATAAACATTGTGATAAGGTATGCTTTATATATAAACATTTAGATTATTATACTACAAGGTACAGTACTAAAATTACAGTATTTACAAAAGAAGAGTTACACCTTACATCAGTCACTCATTTTGTAGCAAACATTGTTGATTTTGGGCTATAATTCAGGAAAAATTATACGTTGTTTGGTCTTTCTTTTTTGTAATGTTTAGAATAAAAATATATTGTAGAGTTTATTTTCAAATATCAAATAAAATAAATTAAAGTTTTATAAAGTGAAGCCCAGTAGGTGACTTATACGGGTGGCTTGGGGGGTAGGTCACCGGACACCCTAATCCTCTGCGCTTGTGTCAGTAAAGCGACCCTTCGTTCAGTCGCATTCCCAGTTTGATGCTAATACAGAAAGTTTTACCAACCAAGTATCGATTTAAAAAAAAATCTAATACAATGGTTTTTAGAGTCGGACCCGTTTTATCACTAGTAGCAAGTACTTGACACCAAAAATCTATAAAACACTAACTTCCATCCACTCTGTATAAACCTTAATTTTATCCATACAACAGGGCAAGAAAAGTATCACGATTGCATAGAATAACGCGCACATATTTTCAGTTAGATCGTCAAAAATAAAATTTCAAATATTCGTTGCTACAAAACATATCCATGACGAGGGACACTAAATCTTTCAGCAAGAAGATTTATACATTCCCCTCATCTGTGCGCAGTGCACACCTGGTCGTCTCTAAAATTAATTAATATTTGCAATTTATTCTCGTGAATTATGTTCGACACATCTTCCTCGCGTCACATTTATTGTCTCCCGCTCTCTTTCTCTCTTGTTATTCCTTCTTCTTTGTCAGAAATTTCATTAGCCTAAAGTTTTCAAATATTAATGCAAACACGCCTCAATGCTGTGAATTCAACACGGCTATAAATGGAGTCCGCTCGAGCTGTTAAATCTCAAATTAAATTTCTTAATAGGGAACAACTACGAGCTTTCCGTCTAGCGTTTTGCAAACATATTTCTTCCTACTTGCAATTGTTTATCTTTTTCATCTCTCGACGATATTTTACACTCAACAATGACAATTTTTTTAAAACCTCTGCTTTTAATAGTTTGTGCAAGTAATTTCAACAAGTGGTGTTTTATTTTAATTTATATGGAAGGTAAATTACACAAATATTCTATTTCGTAGAATGTATCTCACTTTAAAATACTGTTTTTCAGACGTAGAGATGGCGAACCCATCCTCAGATATCTTGTCTTTATGTAGTTCAGAGTTGTCTCTTGTATCCTGCTCTATTTCCCACTCACATATTTCTTGATCCATTTGGTCAACACCTTTTCATCTACCCCCCATACTTTGTCTTAAACTGTAAAGCGATTCTTGCTAAGGGGTGAATGTCGTCGGGCAAAAAGTATAGCATATCTAACCTGTGTGATGACCTCTAACACCTGACCAAAGGAGGGTCTGACCTGATGGACCATCCTTTCCCTAGCTACAACTCAAAGTGCTGATAAAATGTAAAATGCCCTCTGTTAAGAACCTTATACAGAACGGTGTTTTAGCGAAAACGTAGACAGATCACTTCAAAGAGTTCATTTACGCGCGTCCAAACTGCCATAACTTTAGGAGTTATATTTTTAATATTTTGGGAATTACTGGACTCCATAATATACGTTATGAGCTTGTTCGATGATTCACGTGTCGCTTGATTCATATTATTGTTTATTAAAAATTTAAAAACTATAAAAATTGACAGTTATAAAGAAACTATAAAAATCGTTAATATTGCGAACAACACCTAATCTTTAAGAGTATTCCATTTTGATAAAGGACTCATATTTCTGCATGTTGTATGTATTTTTAGATGGTAAAAAATAAATAAAAATTATTTTGTATTTAAAAAAAATGAAAATATTTCAAAATGTAATTTTTCAGTAAAGTAATAAAATGTTACAAAAACATCAACTAATTAATCAATCTTTACAAAAAATTCTATTACTGTTAGGTTACCGTGATACTTAAATGTAATTCAATTTAAGTGCAATTGTTGTTTAAGTTGTTTTACAATGGTATATTTTAATGTATGTGCTTCTTGTTTTTCCTTTTTATCATTCCTATTCGTTTTGTTATATTTAGTTCTTATTTAACGAACACAATATGGTTTTTTGATTTTCAGTTAACAGAAACACAAATGTCATTCTTAGTTTTCCATGTTTTCATTTTTCTTTTATATTAGTTTTGTTATATTCAGCTTTTTTTAAATGCTTTTTAGTTAACTGTAACATAATGGCTTTTTTCCCTTTTTTTAAATTGTTGTTTCGTATTAGTTTTGTTATATTCATTTTTTTGTTAACTAATACAATGTGTTTTTTGTTTGTTTTTAATTATTTCTTTCGTATTAGTTTTGTTAGATTTAATATTTTGTTTACTAAACTTAAACACAAAGTGTGTTCATTTATATATTTCGTACTAATTTTGTTATAATCAGTTTTTTAGGACACACTGTGTTCTGTTACATGTTGTTTCGCATTAATTTTGTTATATTCAGTTTTTTTTTTAATAAACTGCAACAGAATGTGTTTTTTGTTTTTAATTAAATCTTTCTAATTAATTTTGTTATATTCAGTGTTTTTTTAGTAAATTGTAATACCTGCATTTTTTATTTTTCCACTGTTGTTTCGTATTAATGTTGTTTTATTCAGTTTTTATTTAGTAAACTGTAACACAATGTACGTTTTGTTTTTAATTATATCTTTCGTATTAGTTTTGTTATATTCAGTTTGTTATAGTAAAATAAAAAACAATGTGTATTTTTTGTTTTCCATTGTTGTTTCGTATTAGTTTTGTTATATTAATTTTTTTTTTTTAGTAAACTGAAAAACAATGTGTATTTATGTTTTAAATTATTTCTTTTGTATTAGTTTTGTTAAATTCAGTTTTTTATAGTAAACTGTAACTAAATGTGTGATTTTTTTCATTGTTGTTTTGCATTAGTTTTGTTATATTCATTTTTTAAAAATAATCTGTAACAAAATGTGTTTTCTTCTCTTTAATTAAATCATTTGTATTAATTTTCTTATATTCAGTTTTTTTTTTTTTTTTTTTAGTAAACTGTAATACAATGCATTTTTTGGTTTACGATTGTTGTTTTCTATGAGTTTTGTTATAATATTCACTTATTTAATTACCGTTAACAGAAGGTGGTTTTATTGTTTTTATTTTGTCTGTCGTATTAATATTGTAATATTAATTTTTTTAATTAACAGTACCTAACACAATGTAATTTGTGTTTTTCATTATTTTTTTCGTATCAGTTTTGTCTATATTCAGTTTTTTATTTAACAGTAACACTCTGTGATTTTAGTTTTTCTATCGAATTAGTTATGTTATAAGATTAATTATTTTTTTAACCAACAGTAACACAAAGTGGTATTTTGTTTTTCGTTATTTCTTTCTTATTAGTTTTTTTATATTTAGTTTTTATTTATTTAACAGTAACATAATGTGGTTTTTTTTTTGTTTTTAATTATTTCATTTGTATTATTTTTTTTATATTCAGTTTTGTATAAATTGTTTTTTATTACTTTTTTTTGTATATATTTATAAAGAGTTTTATTTACCAGTAATATAATGTGGAGTTTTATTTTTCGTTTTTCTTTCATATTTGTTTAGTCATACTTAGTTCTTTGTATTTAACAGTAAACATAAAGTGGTTTTTTGTTATTAATTTTTCTTCCGTATTAGCTTTGTTATAGCAGCGAAACAATAAAGCTGGTGCTCCCCCCCCCCCTGCGAAACTTCACAGCCCCAATTTATTTAAACAAAACGAGTAATTTTATTCTGAATGCGTTAAACTGTCTGTAATGTCGTTGAATGAGATAAGGGTTGCTTTGTGGTGCAGCACCAAGACAAATGTGCGGCGGACAGAAAGTAATTAAGAAGTAACTCGAGAGGGCTGAAGGGTTAAAACGATTCCCTTAATTTGCAAACAAAGTGAGTCAGTTCTTAAAACCCCTTTTTACTTTTTTTGTGTTGTAGTAGTAAGTCGTCCCAGGGCGATCGTCCCAGAGCCATGGCCAATAGTCTTGCAACGGTTAAGCCTTTTATTGCTAATCACTAGGATAGAGGTCTTAGAGCGAGAGAGGGGACATGCAATTAGACAGGCAGTGCTTTTCTAAGACTATAGCTGGGAATGGTTTGCTAGGCTTAGTAAAGTTCCGGGGTTTATTTGTGAGGTTAATCAAAGAATTTAGAGAGCAGCTTTGTGCTTTGGGATTCCTTCAAATTAATTTTCATTAAATGATTATAAAATTTAACTGACTACAGGTATTTTCTGTGTGGGAATAATGAGCAGAGAATATATTTTTTAAATTTTAGTATTCACTGGCAGTCTCAAAGTTCAATAATAATAATAATATTGTACATTCATTCCTAATTTTTAATGAAGCAATATATTTTTTTGTGTAGAGAATTAAAACAAGTTGTTGATCGTCATGATATAATGTAGGATGCTGGTCGCCATCGAGGTACTTACCCAGTAATACAACCAGATCCTCTGAATTTAATTCCTATAAGTTGGTTTATTGGGCCTTGTAGGAAAAGTTAAATTGTATTGGTAGATCAAGAGGTCTACTCGTTAGGTTTCTGAACCTCGTAATTGTGTATACCAGTAATTTCTTGATATCGATGTGGATATATTAAAATGTCGCCACTCGCTGTGCTCGTGTTAGTGTGAATGTATCGCCATTAGGATTCCTCACTCGCTACTCTCGTGTTGGTAACTCCCCGTCAGATCTGGTAACTTTAAAAATATCACATTATATTAGGAAGCAATGCTTCGAAATTACATTTTTTAGAATAACTTCGGTATTTTTCATCCGTTGGTACTATGGCAAAAGCGTGTTATATGTTCAATAACACACGAGATATGAACAAAAACGTGTTTAAAATGGCCGCCATTTTGACATTTAAAATTTAATTTTTAACGATTTTCAATAGGATTTATATATTAGTCCCGAATATAAAATTTCAAATTCCTATCTTAATTTTTGAGGCCGCTAACGTACGGACGATAACGATGGACGGGCTCCAATTTGAAAATATCTTTTTCGATTTCTTGAGACCATGAAACTTAAAGATTAGTCAACAAATTTTAATTTAAACTGTTATAATAAACAAATAAAATTTCATACTTAAAACTAAACTACAGTTAACGTTGATCTTTTCAAAATAACAATATTCTTAAAAACACTAAAATTCCTGTAGTTCGGTCTCTCGAAATATGATTATATTTTAAAAAGAGGGAGAAACACGTTTTGCATTTTTATGGAACACCCTGTATCCCAAGTTTTGGTCACAATCAAGAGGTTTCCACTAATGTGTCTATCTCCTTCCTTCGCCAACTAGAAACTGAAATATTGCAATGTGTGGTACCTTTCAACCTTGTATAACAGAAAAAGAGTCGGAATTTTCATGACTTGTATAATACCTATACGGGCCCACGATGATATCTCATTTTACCACATTAGCAATTCCCTTTTATACATGTTAGAAAGTTATTTATTTTGTTAATGATGGATTGTTCATATTAGTAATACGGTTTAATCGGACATTAGCCATCATTTGTATAAATAAAAACTAAAAAAACGACGTTTCTCGAGTATATATCAACTACCGTTATCAAGTGAAAAACCTAATTACGGCTAAAACAAAAATGAGAAAACAAATCTACTATTTTAAATATATCTCTAATTTTGTCGCTTAGATCCTAAAATTACACATTTCTCAATTTGAAACGATTCAAAATGGCTACCGTAATATTGAATGAATCCAAAACCATAAAGAACACACATATATATGGTTGATTTAAATTTTCATGAAGAAGAATTCTATTAGAAAAAATTCACTATAAAGCAAACTATCTCTGCCAATACATCCTTCGGCTAATCAGTATGAGTGAACATCCCCCCCCCCCTCCATTCATCTCATTCCCTATGATTGAACTCATAAAGTGACACAATATTCTGAGGAAATGTAATAGAGCCGAAGCAAGGGGGAGGGGTAGGAATTGCCCCCGAGTAAATATTTCTCAAGATTCAATCAAGTTTATGAAATAAAACCAAACAGGAAGTTGGGGTGGGAATCAGGATGTGTTCAATGTTTTAAGATTTTCAAAATTTTCCTTTTTAATTAATTACCATCTATTGAAGAAGTTGTTATAGTGTCGAACTACCTCAGATCATGAAATGTCTACAGATCTTACTCCTAGGAGCCATTTAATTTGTCATTGTAAATATATTGACATTTGATTTCCCTCATTCCGGTATTTATGTTGGGTTTTAAGAATTGTTGGAAAGTTCGTTAACCTGAAAAAATTAGTTTGTAATTTTTTAAATTTCTGAAACTGATTTTCACAATATGTCATTTTATTGCAGCTTGTAAATCTGCATAGAATGATGATTAAACGAGTTTTCTATCATAAACAATTGGAGTTATTAAAAGTAAAAATATAAATACAGTAAACCTAACCTTAAAATAGTTACAGTGAATTTAATTTTAATCTCATTTAACGTCGTTTATTATTTGAACGATAAGAAAAACACGACCTTTCAAGAAACGTATCAACTCCCATTATTAAGTACTAAATCTAATTATGGCTTTTGTTAAAATAAATGGAAATAAAAATTCTTCTATTTTAAATTAGGCTGACATTTGTTGCTTAGATAAAAGTGGAAATAACGACTAAATCAGGCACTAAACTTATGAAAAGGGTGGAAAAGTTTGTTCACCCCGATAAACACTTCTCTTGTCACAACCCCTTAAACACTCAATTGTTTTCAGTTCTTTGTGTAGCATAGTTCAGTTTTTCTGATTAGTTATGTATTTAATTTTAGTTTCGATTGCTCTGAGCTGGTTTTATCCCTGTGTTCCTTAGGTATAATTTTAGTTTCCATCATAGCTTTAGGCTATAAGGGTGTTTTAAATTTTATTTATAACGGAAGTTGGTTTATTATTCTCGAAACGTCGTCTTATAGTTACCAAAATCGAGGTCGGAAAAGCGGAAATATACACAAAATACCAAACCAAAAAATCAGTTACATAACAAGATTATCTAGTTTAGGTTTAAATAGTTGTCTTAAAATCTTACCTTTCAATTGCTTCGTCACTTTCTTAGTTGTGTCCAACCAGTGCTGCAACATAACAACATAAAAATTAAAATACTTTAAAACATTTCATATTAATTATATACCACACAGGATGATTCAAAATTCCAGAGCAATACTTTGGGAACATATTCTAGGGATAAATATAAACCCCTTCTCTAAACAATCTAAATAAAAACGAACCAAAATTAACCGTCGCCATAAAAATGTCTTCGATAGTTGTGAATCGAAATGAACCATGGATGAAGTTTTTGATAAATATTTATATTTTTAAATAAAGGCATAAAAACATCCTCGGCGTAAGTCGTAATTGATTAAAATAACTTTCAATTATTAAAAACAAATAAAACAAAATGTTATTAAAATGTTTTAAATGTTATTTTTGTTCTTGAAACGTAATATAACGTAATATTTATTTCACTTGCGACTTTCCATACGTGTTAGGGTAATTATTTTCACATTTCACTCAATTTTGAACAAAATCAGTGTAGCCAATATTGGGGCGTTAATATTTTATCACAGTCCAATGACAGATTAAATAAAAAAAAAATACTGATAAGTAAGGAAACAGCAATTTTGATCCTTTAGAAAGTCTCCACTTATTTGAAGCCCCCTGCTATATCTCCATCACTTGAGATATCTCAACTAGTTTCATAGATTAACGTACGGTAAAGGACTACAAACCCGATGGTGAGGGGAAAGGGGGTTGTGGAATTAATGGCTTCCAGACTTACCGACAGTCAAAAGCGACATAGTTCAAGTTTTGTAGTTTAACGCCAGCTCGGAGAGGTGTTTAAACAAAGTTTCAAGGCTTTTACCTATATCTTGGAACGTTTGTTACGAACTGCTGTCAAGTAGAGACGACAAAGCTTCCTATTATATTCGTTAATTACACCAGAAAGTTCAGCAATTAGGGTAAAATATGGGAAATATTTTCGTTCAAAACGTGTCAGTATTCATGCCATTGGTGTTGAAATACTATACTACACGTCAGTTGGATCAACTGATAAAGTCTTACAAAACATAAATTGCAACAATAAAGAAAGACAACAAATATATTTAGGCCTACTTACTTGAAACCTACTGGAGGTCAAAACATCAAACCAAGCTGTAATCTTAAAATGAACATTAAACAATACTAACTTAACATTTCATACTCAAACAAACACAAGCTTTACGGTTAAAAATAAACGTTTCCATTAAATTTTATACGACTAATAAATGTATAACGAAAACATAACCTAAAAACGACGCGCACACCACAGAGTGAAGCTATAAACTAGGTCAGTTAACAATTGAACGCGTTGTTTCAGCACAGTTGGACTTTAAAGATAAGGAATTGTATTTTTATTGGTAGGATAGAAAATATAACCATGACGTTGGAAAATCACAAGTTGTCATAATTTAGTAAACTACCAATAAATAATTCACATATTATTCGACAACGGTCCGAGAGAAATACTTTGAGGTAATAATTGAAATAGATACTACTCTAAAATAATTGAACAAAAATATTGCACGAACAAACAAAACACAAAAACCTGTCCTGTTTCATTGAAATCAAATTAACGAAAAGTGCATTTTAATTTTTTTCTTTCGAATCCTCTTTTTAAAAAATGTATTTTATTTCAGATAATTCACACAAGTTTTGTTTATTATTAAAAAGGGCCTCATTTGTAGCTGAGTACTATCTTGACAATGCCGAGGGATCTACACCTTTTTCATGTAGTATTGGGTTAGATCCCTCTCTTTCATCTTTCCTAACAAGTCTCTCTTGAGCTACTGTTCTCATCCAATCCTGACTCTAATTAAGAGTACTAGAGAGCTAGGGATTTTTATGTTATGTTCTTTTCTACGTCAAATGTACTGGCTAATTGGCATGAAATCGCAACTGGACCTTTATAATAAGCGACTACTTTATTTAACAATAATCAGATCAATTTGGACATACGGAGGTGAACTTTGGGGATGTACAAAAAAATCTAATCGACTGTTGGTACAAAGAAGCCAAAATGGTATAATTCGTGCAATGACCAACGCAAGATGGTATCAGCGTGATGATGACCTACATTCGGACTTAAATCTGAAATCAGTAGAAGACGTTATAACGGATTATGCAAATAGACATGAGAAGAGACTCCTAAATCATGTTAACGTGGAAGCTTTACAACTGCTGGACACGGAACTGTGTATAAGAAGACTCAGGATCTACCTCAATATTGAAGTTTTTAGATACCTAGTAAGGTTTACGTAGCTAGAACCAAGATTATGATTTAGGCATCAAAACATGTTTCTTGATTTCTTGTATACGTATTACTTATTCTCTTCTTCCTCTTTCATAAGCCGATGATGATCTTAGAGGTTTTTTCCTTTAAATAACAAGAGAAAAAATCAACAATAACAAATCTTATTTTAAGTTTCCTTTGAAAATGTGCGAAAAGCCTATAAGTAGGTAAGGAAGACCTACCTATAGATGTGTTTTAACTATAAATTGACGAGCAGTTAAACACAAACAATAAAGTGCAAAAGTTTGAATTTATAGTATAGTCACTCCAAATTAACATAGACTATGACTAAGTATAATAACCCCAAACTGTAATAACAGTTTATGCCGTTGTCTGGAAGTGTGAGCTTTAAAGTTGCCATATGGAAAATGTTATTAAAACTACAATTAACGCCATCATGATACTTACCCAACCCATCATACAATGTAATATAAACAGATCTTTTAAATGTAACTCACAAAGATTCCTTGGGCTTTGTAGGAAATGTTAAACTGTATTGGTATATCCTATCAAGAGGATTTAAAAAGTATACGAGGTTGGTTTAAAGCAGAGGTTTTCTGAACTTAATAATTATGTGTTACTACTTGCTTGAAGTCAGACTCTAACTTTAAGTTATATAAACGGTCTCAAATCGCTTCGCTCGTTTTAGTGACTCTGCCCTCGAACGGACTGACAGGTAGGGTCTTTGAATATATATTTATAAGAACTTTTTTTTTCTTTTTTTAAAATTTTGTGGTTCAAAATAACTTTGTTTGGCAGCGAGTTTGCAGGGCAACCTGTGTTCAAAATGAAAGGCAACAAATTTGTATTGCGAAAAATAAATCATTTACAAAAAAAACTTTTAAAAAAATGTTGTTATTCAGCTCCTTGATAGAAATATCATGACATTTTTTATTGAGCGAGTTTTTATGAGGTTTTTAACGATAAATTTACTTATTTTAAAAAATCGAAACTTTTTTTTTCAAAGGATTTGAAACAACGTAATAGAAGATACTTTCGCTCGAAACATTTATTATTTAAAATGTTTAGCAAATAAACATCAAATTTAGTTAGCGGACCGGGAATAGAGTTTTTTAACACCCTATATATATATATATATATATATATATATATATATATATATATATATATATATATATATATATATATATATATGTTCAACTCAGAAAGTTTGTGCAATGTTTCTTTCCCTTTCCGGACGATGTCAACTTTTACATGATGACTTATGTAACTCGATACGGCTACAATTAAAATTAATTACGGACCTAAACTGGTCCAACTTTCCATGCGGCTGTAATGACCAAATGCTTCAGACTCACTCTCAGTTTTATGGTTATTCATTTCCTGTTTGTAATTAGTAATTTGTTATTCATGTCTAATACTTCTTCTATATGATCTGTTTGATTGCTATTAATTGGGAGATTGTTCAATAAACTACAGAAGAATTGGTGTAGAAGAGAATGGAGACAATTTATGATTTATAATGACTGATAACTATTTATGATTATTGTTTTAGGATGTTTTATTTAAATTTGCATCTGCGAGACGAGATTGTTTCTATATGTATTCTTCTATATGTCTTAGAGGACATTCTAAAAGAAGAGTTCCAGATATGTTACCAGCCGTGGCAAAAGCGCTGGAGTAAGTGTGTACAAGTAGAAGGAAATTACTTTGAAGGAGATTACACTACAGATGAGGTATATAATATATAAGAGGTATATTTTTCAGATCAGTGTCATTATTTTATTGTCGCACCTAGTGTATAATATATAAATATACAGGGAAGGCATCTTTATAACTAGAGGTTAAAATCGCTTGTAAGTTTAACTGTTGTTTTATCATTTAATTTGTAACTGTATGTAAGAATGCAAGGGAAAATTATAAAGAAAATTTAAGAGTATGATTCATAGAAATCAGAAAATATTTTATTTTACATTCTGTAAGAAAGAAAGATCCTTCTAAATGTTACAATAAAATATAACGTCGAACGTCAAACTAATTTAATATTCACAACAATAAGTAAGATTCATTAAAACATCATAAAACAGGTTTACAACTGAGAAATGATAATAAAGTTAATATCTTAAAATAAAACAATAGCTTGGGTTGAATCGTAAAGCAAGGCCCGTCCAATAATAACACGAGAAGCTGTTTTGTTGTTACAGACTGAAAACTGTTTTGGTACAACGCCAGAGCTTTATATTATACGTTGAATCACATAAAATACTTTATAAAGTAGAAAGTGAGTGTGTGTGTTAAAAATAAAAAAGTTATTTAAAAAAATAATTATTGTTTAAACTACCACTGGAACTAAACTGTAGAAAGATTTACCTCTTCATGTGGAAACTTCAATCACTAAGTAAATGAAAACACAATTTTACAATAAAGCACTTTTTTGGGGGTTTGTGTGGTGTAGCAGCTGAGTTGTACGAGCATGTGTTTTGCAAAAAATGTGTTTTTTGTATAAAATGTTTCATATGAATCACTAGAGCACTGTGGTAAATACACAATGAAAAAAAAAATTCCCCATAATTACAATGAAACACGAACAACACAAAGACTACAGTTACGTTTATTCTACCTTATGTAGGGTACATTTCATTAGCACTGCTATCATCTTCAGAGGTACAATACACACTCTGAAGATGATAGCTGTGCTATTAAAATGTACATTAGGTAAAATAAACATAACCAAACAGTTTTTCTGTTGTTCGTGTTTTATAGTGATTTTGGGGAATTTTCTTTCATAGCGGAAAATTGTGTTTTGATTCATTTGGTGATACTTTTTCAGTGGTCAGAAGGTGCAATACCGTAACACCGAATCTTATAGTACCGAAAAGTGAGTTGTTTTATCTTATAGGACGGAATATTAACAAAATCGAATTTTATAACCATGCTAAATAACACCACTAATAATTTAACACAACATTCTAAATAATTTTATAACACCATCGAATATGATATAATCCCATAGCTTCGAAAAGTTTTAGGATGTGTTACACATGTCCGATTGTGGTAGGTGTCTGCACAGTTGAAGAAATTGGGAAGAGGTACAGGGCATTAATAAAGGATTTCACACGGGGTAAGAGCATTAAATTAGGTTTACGGAACCTATAAAGTACTAATATAATATAAATGAAATTCAGAAAAACCGAATTGAAAATGTAAAAATTGAGGGCATTTTTATACAGTTTTTGTTCATATCTCATGCGTAATTCAACTCACAACACACAAAATTAGATAAAAATTTGCAGATTTAAATTCTGCATGTAATGGTACCAATCCCACATCTCAACGATGTCAAATAGCGAAGTTATTGTCAAAATTTTAATCGAACCCTGACTTCCCAATAAAATGTGATATTCGTATAGTTATGAGTTTCAAGGCCACCACAATGTACAGCTTCGAGACAGACTCTGACACGAGACAAGATGGTTGAGACGGTTTATTATACACATCTACGAGGAGGGGAGGTGTCAGATGACGTCAAGAAAGTATTGGTACACACAATTAAATCGAAGTTTAGGAAACTGTGTTACAACTGTTTTAAACCAGTTTACCCTATATTACGTAAATTGGGTAAGAAGCCTTGATCTACCAATACAATTTAACATTTCCTAAAAGGCCCAAAAGATCAACTTGTACAATGCATTTAGATATTACGTTGTCTGATGGAATTGGGCAGGTAGCACGATATGATTGGGTGCAAATTTTAAATACTACACAAAATACCTTATTATAGACCTTAGGGAAAAAAACTATATTTGAAAATTGTTCGCTATTTTGAAATTTACTCATATAGCTTATAAATATGGAGTAGCTAAGAGTACGAATAGAGTTCTGACACGAGCGTAGCAAGTGGAAGCTTCTTCATATATATATATATATCTAAACTTCTATGCTATCTGACACACTGACACGAGCGTAGCAAGTGGAAGCTTCTTTATATATATATATCTAAACTTCTAAGCTATCTGACACACTGACACGAGCGTAGCAAGTGGAAGCTTCTTCATATATATATATCTAAACTTCTAAGCTATCTGACACACTGACACGAGCGTAGCAAGTGGAAGCTTCTTCATATATATATCTAAACTTCTAAGCTATCTGACACACTGACACGAGGGTAGCAAGTGGAAGCTTCTTCATATATATATCTAAACTTCTAAGCTATCTGACACACTGACACGAGCGTAGCAAGTGGAAGCTTCTTCATATATATATCTAAACTTCTAAGCTATCTGACACACTGACACGAGCGTAGCAAGTGGAAGCTTCTTCATATATATATATCTAAACTTCTAAGCTATCTGACACACTGACACGAGCGTAGCAAGTGGAAGCTTCTTCATATATATATCTAAACTTCTAAGCTATCTGACACACTGACACGAGCGTAGCAAGTGGAAGCTTCTTCATATATATATCTAAACTTCTAAGCTATCTGACACACTGACACGAGCGTAGCAAGTGGAAGCTTCTTCATATATATATCTAAACTTCTAAGCTATCTGACACACTGACACGAGCGTAGCAAGTGGAAGCTTCTTCATATATATATCTAAACTTCTAAGCTATCTGACACACTGACACGAGCGTAGCAAGTGGAAGCTTCTTCATATATATATCTAAACTTCTAAGCTATCTGACACACTGACACGAGCGTAGCAAGTGGAAGCTTCTTCATATATATATCTAAACTTCTAAGCTATCTGACACACTGACACGAGCGTAGCAAGTGGAAGCTTCTTCATATATATATCTAAACTTCTAAGCTATCTGACACACTGACACGAGCGTAGCGAGTGGAAGCTTCTTTATATATATCTAAACTTCTATGCTATCTGACACACTGACACGAGCGTAGCGAGTGGAAGCTTCTTTATATATATCTAAACTTCTAAGCTATCTGACACACTGACACGAGCGTAGCAAGTGGAAGCTTCTTTATATATATCTAAACTTCTATGCTATCTGACACACTGACACGAGCGTAGCGAGTGGAAGCTTCTTTATATATATCTAAACTTCTAAGCTATCTGACACACTGACACGAGCGTAGCGAGTGGAAGCTTCTTTATATATATCTAAACTTCTAAGCTATCTGACACACTGACACGAGCGTAGCGAGTGGAAGCTTCTTTATATATATCTAAACTTCTAAGCTATCTGACACACTGACACGAGCGTAGCGAGTGGAAGCTTCTTTATATATATCTAAACTTCTAAGCTATCTGACACACTGACACGAGCGTAGCGAGTGGAAGCTTCTTTATATATATCTAAACTTCTAAGCTATCTGACACACTGACACGAGCGTAGCGAGTGGACAGTTTTTAATATTTACACTTCTATAAGGATAGTTAGAACCTTAGCTGACGTCAAGAAATTTTCATCGCCTTATGAAAAAAGGAAGTATAGAACAGAAAATAAAACCCTCTAGTCTTCGAATAGTCTAATAGCGTCAGGGTCGGAAGAGAACAAGAGTTGGTCAAGAGAGACCTGATGGGAATGACGAGAGAGAGGGGTCTAATCCAAAGACTGGGTGAAAAAAGATGTAGCTCCAGCTAGGATCATTCTGGATTGCCAAACTTGTACTCACTAAAGTGAGCCTCTGACAGTAGGATCTGCTTGTATTATATTTTATAATGGGGCTGGGTAAGTACTATAATGTCCCTTGTTTTTCTTGTTGTTTAAAGGCGAAAAACGTTTAAGTTATTATCGCTTTATAAAAAAGGAAGTAAAGAATATAAAATAGACTTCTAATCTTCAAATAGCTTCAGGGTCGGAAGAGTTAGTCAAAATAGACCTGATAGAAAAGATGAAAGAGAGAGATCTAACCCAAGATTACATTTAAATGATGTAAATCCAGCTAGGTAACTCGGGATTACACCGCCCGTACTCTCTACACGTGAGCACGTACGAACGCGTAACAAACACACGAAATGCCAAATAGGTTAGGTTCGGTTAGGTGTATAATAAACTGGACTAAGTGTTGATGTGTAAACCCAAGCTTACATTTAAATGATGTAGAACCAGCTAGGTAACTCGGGATTACACCGCCCGTACTCTCTACACGTGAGCACGTACGAACGCGTAACAAACAGGAACATGTACATAGTCGAGGTACATTATCCAATATCGCTTCGCCAAACATATTTCATTAACTTACAACCAATTTTGATCAAATTAAAATCAAGCTAACATTACTGATTAAAAGCGAACCGTAATTTATCAACCATACGTAAATACGTTTCACAAATTATCATTATTTTCTATAAAACACACTAATGTCGGCGAAATTACACGTTAAGTAACTCACGACTATATTGTAAGAAAGATATTAATACACTCTTGTAATGAAGTACAACTTCGTACACGGATAAAGTGTATAATTACAAGAGAGTATAATTTGCATGTCATGTATTGTTACTTGTTTTTAATTGATACACAAGCCTCTGAGTGTAATAATTATATGGTTTATCTGACTATCGATGGACTTTCTCTTATTTAAGTGTAAATAAGCACGGTTATCGATAAGGTAGTGTTCGATATGCTATATCGAAAGATTTGTTAGGGTGGGTCGGTAAGATAGATAGAGTAAGAGGTAGACAAGTTGGCGGAGCCTGCAGGTATAGTACAATACTCAAATATTACGTTTAAAAATAATGTATGACTGCGGTGTTTTTAATGGGAGTTCCAATAAAGTTATTATATTATTATCTTATACCATATCAGCATATTGTTTCTGGATATTCATTACAACTTGTAATTACTGGATAAAACTGGATGTTCCTTCGGCGCGTACAGCCGAAGTTTCTGAAGACTTTAAGGTAGCTGATTGAAGCAAATAGTTTTGGTTAACTACATGTTGGCAAACTTCCATTTTTTCTTTTTCAATTTCCTGGAACGTACGGTTCCTTAAGAGCTTCTGTCTAATGTGGTGTTGTTGAACGCCACTTTTCCTTTAACTTGTGTCCATATTTTATCAATTGCATTCAGCTCGGGGTGGTATAGAGGTAGCGAAGGAGAGTGTGGTCTTGTTATAGTAGTAAAGTGTCAACTGTGAATTGTTTTTTGTCGTCTTTTCTTCTCTTTCTCACTCAGATGACATATAGTTCAACAACATGTTGCCAAACGTTCTCCCATTTTTCTTTTTCAATTTCCTGGAATGCGCGATCTGTCAAATGTGGTGTTGTTGGAGGCCTATTTTTAGGTATTTTTCCTGAGCGAAAGACAAATCGAAAGGATCATATTTAAAATGTCCCAAACGTCTTCGTTATCCTTACAGCCGCCATTTTGTTTGTGGTTCCAATATAGATGTTGTCACAGTTCATAAATGTAACATTTACTCAGCTGATTGGTGCAACCATAAATTAAAACAGCTGATTGTTGTGGATGACTAGCAGTGGTGCTGGATATATTTTTTTTAGTACGTTGTTTCATATAAATTGACTTTTTGCCGTTATTATTTATCCGATTTATTAAAAAAGAAAAAAAAAGTTGTTGTGTTTGTAATTAAATTAACTAAAAAAAGGTATTTGCAGTAACATTTTTACTATTTACAGTTTTAAAGTTATTTAAGCTTAAAAATTAAAATAGCTGCCGTATTATATTTTATAAAATTAAGTCTTAAAATTATACAGCTCCAAACAAAATTTCAATTCAATACAACAAACCGTTGTTAAAATAAAAATGTTTAACTAAAAAAATGAAATGGCGGGTGTAAGGTTAACGAAGGAATTTTGGACATTTTAAATATGATATTTTGCTTTGTCTCTGGCTCTTGAAAGATACCTAAAAATGTTATCAGACAGTTCAAGGGCACTTTGTACACAAACAAGCGTGTTATTTATTTGAGAGTAAATTGCAATCTACACAATTTAAAAAAAGACAAACTATCGAAAATAAAGTTTTACTAACGTTAAAATTTGTATTACATATAGAAAGGCAATAATTTGCTTGGATGTATATTGGGAATACGATACAGAAGTAGCAATTGCACCTCAGAGAGTCGTATTTCATTGTCACTTTTAGGAAATTGAGAGATTTCTTTCTCCTATTTTACTGCAATGTGCTGCAGTCCATTCGGCAATTCAGTTTCAATTAATTGGCACTTTTCCTAAACGAGAGTTGAGTTATCGAAAGGTTTGGAAGTTCTATTATCGATTCCCGGTAAATCGATAATCTTTTTTAAATGTAGATACTTTTCTCTAACACGAAGTTAAAAAGTAATTTAATTATTTTATATCCAAATGTTTGATTTCCGCTTTCTCTGACGTATCCGGTGAAATATAAATCAAAATTTCGATTTCCGTTAATTAAAAAAGGACAAAGGTTATTGAAAGTTAAAAAGTTTAAATCAAATTATTGATGTTCAGTTTCAAATATCCGCAATAAAGGCTGTAGAGACTAACACGTAGCATCATTATTAAATTTGGAATTATTTTTGTTGTCCTCTGTGCATAAAGGTGAACAGATATCGATATACATTTTGACCGAATTTTGGTCATATGTTGAAGATATTGTTTCCTATTAGTTATTGCGACTACATTAACATTTTCGAGACACTTAAATCAAAACAGGAAATTTTTCTTAAAATGGTTTATGAAATGTTTTATTAAATATTTGCTTAAAAGGAGCAATTAATTAAGAGCTAAACCAAAAAGTATAATTTTAGAAATTATATCTGTACGAATCTAAACACATGAGTGGACCGAAATTAACTTCCCACAAATCTGCAGTTTTCCCCCCTATTTCATTATTTGAAAATGTATAGGTACAAAAAAATTTTCATCACAGTAGTCGTGGGATTCCTCTCTTTCATCTTACTTATCAGGTTTCTCTTGACCAACTTTTGTTCTCTTCCGACCCTGACGCTATTAGAGTATCGAGGACTAGAGATTACCTTTTTTAAGGTTGAGAGATTTTTGGCCTTCTAATGACGAAAAAAATTGGTCAAATATTATTGGTACCTCTAAAAATATTATTGGTTGTCATCTTGTCAAAATTCTGATTCTGAGTTATCAGAAAAAATGTAAAAAGACCATGGAACTCTGTCTTAGAAAGTCAAAATCTCAAAAACTGCTGAGAAATTTTCCATGGAATTTTAACAACAAAAATCAATCAACCAAGTAGTATGCAAAACAAAATCACAATTTGGGAGTAAATTTTGGGAAATAACACAATCTATATTATTATTATTGTTATTTATTTATTTTTGAACATGTAGTTTGTCACATTCATTAACGTTACATTTCGCCAATATTTTAATAGAATATAATCAGCTGATTTCGATATATCGATCTTCAAGCTCGACGTCCAATTTAGTTTTCACTTTTTGACACGACTTTTTAGTTTTATGTTATGGGCATCTGATTAAGTTTATATAATTATGTGTATCGTTTATTTGACAAACTGATTATGTATTTTAATCTGTTACGTTGGTAAAATTGCTCATTAAATTATACAGCTACTCTCATTCCATGAGAATAAATTAATTCAATTTTACAAATTTTTCTAGGCTTAATCCAACAAACGTAATGCTATACGCCGACATCTCCGACATTGCTTGCAATGGTAATTGAACCAGGGTGCATTCAGTTGTCATTTGTGCCAATAATACTGACGCTACGGTCTCAAATTTAACGGGAGAATGTCTCCCAGTAATTCAACTCCTCTCTCTGTGCCCCTCTTTCGTTTTTCTGTTTCTATCCACTTTCTGTATGTATTGGTGTATTTGATATATCGCATTGGTTTGATTTTAAGATCTTTGTTTTTACAAAATTTAATCAAAATCAATAAAAACGATTCTGAGATATTAAACCATATATGTTTTGAATAGTTTTGGGTGTTTTAAAGTTTAAAAAATAATAATTTGTGAGGTTAATAAAGAAATTTTGTTATGGCAAAACAATCTCTACAAAATTTTGGGGGAATAAATTTTAATTATAGCTCTATTGTCGTTTTTGGTTTCAAGCGATAACTTACGAATTATGATTATTTGAGAATATTAACCAATATTTTAGAACGGTTTGTTCCGACTGTGTAAAAGGAAAAAATAATTAAAATTATTACAGACGATTTTGATGAAATTAACATTAAAACAGCATTGTTGGATATTTTGGGGGTTTTGAGCCATATTTTCCGAAGTTTTATTTATAGGGAGATAATAACAAATACACCGTCACGTGGTGATTATAGTGAGTGGCTTGGCAAATCCTAACTGGACCTACACCTGTTTTCGTGTAAGTCTTGGATTAAATGTTTCTCTTTCATCTTTCCTATCATGTATCTCTTGATCAACTCTTGTTATTTTCTGACTCTGACATTATTAGAGTATTCGAGAGTTAAGAGTTTTTATTTTATGTTCTTTTATTCCATTTTTAAAAGACGATGAAGCCCGTAAGGTTTTCCTCTTTAAACAAAAAAGAAAGGGGAAATAACAAATATATTGTATGAGGGTTCTACATTTTTTTTTTTTTTTTTTTTTTTTTTTTTTGCAAAATTTGTTAAACGTCGTTGAGACGATCTTTCAGTTTCGGCTTTTGAGCAGGTATTTCCAAATTTTCTGTAATATCAATTATATTTCTCTTTGTAACATAAGAAATTAAACGAAATTTGTCTAATGATTTTTGAGAAAAGATACTGATGTACCCTCATACAAACTGTAAAACAATCACTTTATTTCAATCAAGACCTAAAACGCTATAAACAACCCTTAATAACGGAAATCTTAGCTTTTTTGGAGGGGGGACGTACGTATTTTATGGAACCTTAGAACTAGTTTTAAGCAAATTGAAGTCTTCTGTTTTAATTTAATAAGAGGCGCCTAGAAATTTTAAGTATCGGCAATTAATTTTACAGTCACAATTAGGAAATCAAAAACTCTATTTATAAAATCTGAATTTATTTTGTCCAATGAGAATGCAGACTTCCAAACAAAGAATGCAGACATCCAAACATATAAAGATTTATTTTTTTTTAATAATTTAATTAAATGCAAAAAGTTAGTAACGAAAATAAAATGACTAAGAAGAAGACAATAACTTATTTTAAGTGAAATCACTTTTAAACTAAATCAGCTGTATTATAGCTTACTATTAGACATTTATTGTACAATATTTAGTAGTTATGGTATCTTACCATATTAAATTTTATAAAAAAGTAACGTTAAAGTCTTTCATAGAATCTATGGTTACGAGATACTATTAGTGTACACGATAACATGACCATCCTGTATATTAAAAATTACAATTAGATAATAATTCTATTAAGATAATTCCCTCAGTTGTATGATAAAAGGATTTTAATGCAGACCAACGAGTCAGACTGTTTTACATTCATGGAACTTTTCTTTTCATTTCGCACCGACACAAAGATCTCTTGTGACAATGTGGTACAGGATGTAGGAGAAGCTCTCTGCACTTAGAGCAATAGGTGTAGGATGGGATTATGTCCGGCCTGTCATCACAGCATCACGAACATATAAGGTAAGGGGTAGGGCCACTTCGCGGTATGCCTCATGGTTACTCACTTTTACCAGTATCTTATTTACAGAAAGTTTTGTGATCGGTCAAATGAATGGTTGAGTGTTTCGTGGATTCCTTTCGATATATCCCGAGTGTAAAGTGATTTTGAAATTATGTCGTGCTGCAGTCTAGACTAGTGAACAAAATGTTGTTAAAATTTCTATGTGGTTTTATCTTCTTTTTACTATTCTATAATCATTCTTTTTAAATAGGCTTCAAAGTATTTGACATTACTTATTTAAACAGCTGAAAAATTTGAAAATTTTAGGTTCAATGATCAAACATCGCTAAAAAATATGGTCAATACCAAACCTACAACAAATATCCCATCCCTTATTAAAAATTAAATTTTGAAAAATACTATAGTTGGAAAACACGTTTACGCAGATATGTTTATAGTATTATTATATTATTTTTTGCACATATATAAATTTTCTTAAATTTGATTACATATTTTTCAGCCACTCTTTTCTTGCAATTTTTTGACAAGGTTAAATTTCTTAAAGATTTTTTGAGCCGTCAAAAATAAAATTAAAATTTCAACTTTGATATTCAATTCAAAAATCGTCAGGTACAATCAATTCCTGAAATTTGGGTCATATTTTTGAATCACTGTGTAAATAAATCCATTAAAATTTGACCGAATTACACGTTTCTTTATGACTATTTTCATCAAAATTAATATTTACCCAATTATTTAAACAGCAAACAAATATTTAGCAATAACTTTCTCTTTTTATCACTTCAAATGTAAAATACAGAGGATCAGCAGTTCTTTGAGTGGTTTATTCAAATCATTCAGTCCGTTAATTTCGAACTAACTATGTCCAAAACTATTTATTTAAATTCCCACAGCAAATTACACCCACTTCAGTCGACTGTACTGTTTAACGATTACAACGGCAAATCATCAAAGTTGAAAACCTCTCAAATAATTCACGAGAAAAGTTCAATTAAAATAATTTGCAGTTCGAATTTCCATTTAAATTGAACGGCTTTTATTTTACAACGAGTTGTAATTAAGGAATTAAATCGTATAAGTTCATACTAAATAGAAAAACTGGTTCATGCAATATCAATATTTATTTACTCACTCAATATACATAGAGAAAGTAGAGTTTTGATGAAAAAAAAGTTTTTGGGTCTGTAAGTGTAACCTACTATCATGGTATTTGCCTAGCTTTGATCATAGCACTATTCTTGTATGAAATTTATCTCTTAAGGCCTTCTAGCTGCGCACATATTAGCATCATTCGCTCGTTTCGCTCTATCCGGTGTTTTGACCTTGAAACTACTTACTATGGTCGTAACGTCTCTGAATATAAAAGATTGTAAGAAAGTTTAGAGAACGACAATACAATGTTAGCAACTACTATTCTATTATTTTTAAAGGGACATCTTTTGAAAGAGATTTTTAAAAGACTGCTATTTTGAATTATATGTTTGGTTTTTTGTATTTTCTAAATCAATATGCTTGCAATCTAATGTTTCTAAATTAAATTTGTCAGCGTTGTGTAATTTTAATAAAAACGACAACTATAAAAGATGGTTTAAATAAAATTTTAGTTCAAATATTTAAACTCAATTTTACGTTTAAACTATGTAGTATTTATTTTCATTTTATTCTAACCCAATAATTGTTTTTCTTTGTGTTTGTAATAATTTGTACAAATAAAATAAATTAATTCTTTTTTAAATTTTACTTTTAATCATTCAAAATCTTTGGGCATTTTACAAAAGATAAAAAAATTATTTAACATTGGCTTCTAAGATTTTATTTCCCCTTAAAGTCCTAAAAGTCTCTTTCAAAAATCCTAAAACGGGAGTAATCTATCAAAACAAAATAATGGCTAGCATATAATTAATCATTAATGTGATTATATTTTAAGCGTTAAAAGCCACATTTATATATTTATAAAAAATATACTGTGTCCATTAGTTCATGGCGGCACAGTTCTCCTTGCGAGGACCTCTCTCATACACGTACAGTCCCAAGAGGTTACTGAAACTCACGGTCTGGTCAACCGGTGCCGGGTTATTTCCGAAGGTTTCTAGATACAAAGGGTTATATACGACGATTTTATGCCGTTATACATTTGGCAACGTTGCACATTCCAAACATAGTAAAGCACGACTCATATCTATTATTACAAGAGATAATCTGTTAACAGCTCGTCACTACAACCCAAAACAATACAATACTATCTATGTCATCTATAGTATATACATAAAATCTTTCAGATTATAAATCATTGAGTTATCTGTTGTGCTCGTGTCAAGTTAGTTAGGTTATGTTAGATATATAATAAACTAGACTACATGTTGATCAAATATTAGGGGGGCCTGAAAACTGTCGGAAATCAGTTTTAGGATTCTTCTGTTAATAACCCGTGGGACATAACACGAAATGGGTCAACCAGTGACAGGGGTAACTCAGTTAATAGGCACTCTTTAATACAAAAATTACTTTGTAGATATTTTTGTAATTTATAAGTATCATTAAATTTCTTGTAACTTTAAATTTAAAATACTATTTAAAGCATACAATTGAAATACAATTTCTTAGCATTGTATACCTACGAGATATTTTACTTAATTTATAACTACTGTATTTCCAATTATCGGTAAATTGTAGAAAGAATCTCATTTTACAACAAAATATACTGTTGCTGAAATGTGAGGATTTTTTGTTACATTTATCTTCATGATAAAAAAATAATTTGGAGAATACAAGAACTTTAACTATTTAAATATATTAAATACATCAGTAAGTTTAGAATATTACATATACAATACTATTTTATCTAGAACTTCACAGTGAAAAAATAAAGAAAACTTGTTAAGAAAGATAACTATATAATGAGATATCAAAATTACATTGCTTATTTTTAAAAATTCAATGAAATATGCCAATATGGGTATTAAAATATTTGTACAGCTTCACGCCAATTGCTAGCGTAAATAAAAAAGTTCTTAGTAATCAGGAGGGAGAATAAAATTGGTAATTTATGTTTCGTCAGTAAATACTGAAAGAAAATACAAAAAAAATCAACAAATCCTTATGGAAAACTTTTAACAAGTCTGTTTGAGAAACCATTTATTACGCTATTTGAACCGATAAGGTTTATTTGTCATTTTTATCCAAATTTAATGCAGTCTTTATATATAATATTTTTAAAAAGTTGTTACTGTAGTTAAGACACCCCAATAGGTGACGCATCTTAATATTAAGGGTTGGTAATAACTCCCTGCACTTATGTGTGACAAAGTGGTGGCACATGTGCGAAAAAGCGAAATAAGTGTACACGAGGAAAGAGTGCCAATTTACTAGGGTAAATGATAAATTTGATAACGGAAAAGGGTATACAAACCCCGGACAATGGTTAGGTTAGGTTCAAATCCTGGGAAAAATGTGAAGGAAATCAGGTTTTATACAAAAGATTTTAAAGGATCATCAGCCCCGAGAAACTAAACGATATTTTTGTTGATCATAAAGGAGGTTCTCAATGGGGGTATAAAGGTACTCGATTGTTATATTCAAGGTTGTATCCAACTTGCGGTCAGTCCAATTTGCGGTCAAGGGTAAAACCGTCCATTTTGCGGTCACCCCAAAAATGTCGTGGGCTAATCGAAAGATATTTGTCCAATTTGCGGTCACATATTTGAACCCCATATAGCCATTTGTTTTTTTGATTCAATTCAATGTTTTTTTGAGTCAATCCAAATTTATCTATAGTCTTATTTTAAAAATGTCTGGGACTGGCGAACCTTTAGTACGAAGTATGCTTGTAATGCGAAAGAGTATATTCTATAAATATTAGTATCTATTTTTGTTGTAGCTCTCTCCCTCTCTATTTATATATGTATACAGTGTTTGTTTATTATTCCCCCTTTTTTAGGCTCTATTTAAGTGAACAGAGTCGTTTGTTCGTTCTGACTGACTATCCTCTCGTCAAAACAGTGAATTTGGTAAGTATATTTGTTTGGTCCTGAAAAGGACCGTTTGTTTAAGGGAAAGAGCTTACGCTTTCTTTTCCGTCTTCTTGGGGAGGAGGACAGCCTGAATGTTGGGCAACACACCGCCTTGTGCGATTGTAACGCCGGATAACAGTTTGTTCAACTCCTCATCGTTACGGATGGCTAACTGCAAATGACGAGGAATGATTCTGGTCTTCTTGTTGTCACGAGCAGCGTTGCCAGCCAACTCGAGAACTTCGGCAGCCAAGTACTCCATAACTGCTGCCAAGTAGACCGGAGCACCGGCTCCTACTCTCTCGGCGTAATTTCCTTTCCTCAGAAGCCTGTGGATTCTGCCAACCGGGAACTGTAGACCGGCACGTGAAGATGGCAAACGACTTGATTTGTGATTAGTAATTAACTATCTCTCAAGATGTGACCGCAAACTGGAAACCCTTCCACCTCCAGAACCTTGATCATCCTTCATAAAACTACACTTGACCGCAAATAGGACTGACCGCAAGTAGGAGGACACCATATTCAATGGCTGTACGCATTTTTCGCCAGTCAAAATGTTGTGACGTCACGACTTACCCGCGTCAGCTGTCAGACCATGATCCTATACACTTTTTTCCCCAGGATCTCTGGTGCATGCTTATTTCGCTGTACACTTTTTTCATGTAATCGAGGAAGCAGGAAGTAGACTCACAGTTCTAACCGCCAGCAAATTGTAGATAGAGTTACCGTAGAGGTTATAGATTATTTTTATATAAGAGTTATAGGTGAAATAAATTGTTCATAGATTCTAGCAGTGTCATTAATCTGAACACGTAACAAAAGGAAATCAATATATACATAAAATAACTTTTAAAATAATTACCGTTTGGTTGGCAGAGTCGAGATAGCGAAGTCCAAAGTAAGATGTCTCCAGGAGATTCAGGTGACGAAAGACTGTATCAAGGACCTCCTGTCCTGGACTCGTATCCTGTAACAAAGACATCAAATTTAGGAAGAGACTAATGACGGGTTACAATATCCTGTAGACGTCTTTAAGGAATAACGTGTAACATCAATTTTACTTAGTCGTGTGTTTAGGGTCAATATTTGCAATTGGAGGTTAAACTTGGGTCGGCGGAGGAATACCAAGAGTTATTTTTATCTTCAAATTGAAAGACGAAGATTAAATTTAATCTAGATTAAGTTAAGATTAGTTTACTCTTCAGATGAAAATACAGACTTAAAGAGTGCACATTATCACAAGTGTAAAACAACACAACGATGTGGCATTCCGTGTTATATTTCTTACAAAATCGCTTGTAGACACTACGTACTTCTAGGAAACTTGCTTTTAATTTTACAGCAAATTGTGAAGATAAAACTCAAATTTTATTATCCGCATGATTACTTTTGTAAAATGATTGGATAAAGTCTTACGATGTCTGCGAAAAATCCATCTGCGATTACAATATAAATCTGCGATATACAATATATTAATCGTGATCAAAACCTGTTAAGAAAACCTTAGGCTATATATACGCCGCATTTTTTGTGTCCTTTCTAATATCCTAATGAATCACACGATTTTCGTCATCCTTGTTAAAAAATTCTATCCTATAAAATCTGTTAAATTCCACAACAGAAAATTAACAACAAACACCAACAAATTCCATAACTAAAAAAACATAATCAATTTCAATAATGCTTGACGTTTTCTAGATATTTTATTACACTCTCTTGAACAGTACTAAATTATTTAGAAATCAATTTAAAGTTATTTTTTTTCACAAAAAACATAACTTTCCTACAATGAAAATGTCCAAATAAAACAATACAAATTCATCATGCGAAGCAAGATCATGTAATCTGAAGAAAATAAGAAAACCAAGATTTCAACACAAGACAAGAACGATTTAAACTAACCAACTTGTATGTATAGGGTATAAAATGGTGTAGAACACTTTATAAAAGGACGTTTTTCCCCCAAAGCACCGACAGCGGGACAATAAGGGTGAACAGGGTCGAGGAAATAAATTGCAAATAAATGTGTGTAGCCCTAAAACGTCTCTGATGCCAAGTAATGGTCTCAGAGCTTCTGTCATCGTGACCCTAATATGTTGTTCCAAAATTTAAAGGTACATAACTGAGATTTCAAAGATTACTGAGTGTTAATTTATTGCAATTTATTTTAATGTAGATGCTAAAATTATATTGTAAATTGTTAACACAATTTGTTGGGTATTTAATTACTTAAAAAAAATTGTACATCTTTAAAAATATATTCTAAATTAGAATTGTAAATAAAAACTGAAAATTATTATCAAACTTTTTGGGTATTTAATTATTATAGCATATTGTACAACTTTAAAACAATATTCTAAATAAAATTGTAAAGTTCTTAGGTATTTAATTACTTTAAAATATTGTACAACTTTAAAACATAAGGAGGGGGGTGAGAGAGAGAGAGGGAGGGAGGGGGAGAGAGAGAGCCTTTTGTTAGGTATAATAACGATTATTTCTAATACTTAAATTCCCTATTTTGCTTTAATTTGTAATATTTGGTTGGTTAAGGGGGATGGGGTAGATAAATTAACTATTCTGATTTATCATTTTGTTTAGTATTATTACAGGGAAAATATTCTAAATATTTTAGTTTACTTCAGAAAACAATTTATCTTAATTTTTCGGGTTTAAATTCTAGTGAACCTAAAAAAATTGAGGATGAAGTGGTCTCTGTATTTCCTCATTACAGAGCCACGGTTTTTTTATCAATCTGTATTAGTCACACATTTTGAGTCCACCCCCTTTTAAATAATGGAAAATAGCCAATAAAATAAAAAAGTATTCTTTTTTCACAAATACCCGATGCTTTAGATGTAACTTAGAACCTAAACAAAATAAATTTGTTGCCATAACAGCTCTAATCCCTCTTAAATATTTACTCGAGCCGAAATTTTTCTTTAAATACAAGTGGAAACTATTATTTAAATTTTATACTGTTACATTTGACCAAAATTTGATGAATAATATTTGGGCAGATTTAGACACATTTTCCTTCCAATTCAAAGGATTAGTTTCCATTTTTATGGGAAAAGGCAACGAATATGTATTCATTGCTTTGGTTTTATTTTCGTGTAAGATAAAGATAGCTCACGTTTATTTTGGTAACTGGAGTGACATTGCTCGCATAAACTACCTGCTCGCTGCAGACAGTTCTAATAAAGTTTATAAAACGGCAACTTTCAGACTAGACTGAAATTGAATTGTAGAAAGAGAAATAGGGGAATCGAGGAGAGTGAGAGAGTACAACATATGTCTATATTAACTGTGTTTCTGTATAAGAAAAACTTATTTTATTTAAAAAAATCAAATTATTTTAAACTTTTTAACGATTTTTATCAGAAAAAATGAAAACTCCTGTAATGCTGCTGTAGTGACAATACTGCAATAAATTTTGTTTACTTAAAAAATGGCAGCCGCCAGAGAAGACGGAGGGGAAGGAGTGAGTTCAATCTACTTGTCTCTGTGACCAATGAGTGTCCCTGTGGAATATCATCACCTTAAGTATAGCCTTGAGTATTTATTAACAGTCTAAAAATATAAATTATAATTTTAAGAAAATCACAAAATTGGAAACTAAATTCAGTACGGTTCATTTTGGTATTTTTAAAATCACTCATGAACAAGAAATTTCAATTTATTGTGTTTTGTTAATTAGTTACAGGCCCAAACATTAAATTTCGTTTTCAAATTTGGTATGCACATCACGTTAAATATATCAAAATCTGTTCACTTTAGAAAAATTGACATGAGAAAAAATATTTTCCTTTCTTTACAATATGTTTTTTAAAAAAGAATTTGCTGGAGGTCAAAGGATAACCGAGTTGCCAACGAAAAACTAAAAATTTATTTTTTTAGTAATTATCTAAAACATCAATGATTAGCCTAAAAAAACAAGCAAAAAATCTAATTATGATATTTTTATCTAGGAATATTTTGTTTTTAGACCTTATGAAAAAATCAAAATTGGGAAGATTCAGAAATTTGAATGTGTCAAACCAAACCAAAAATTACAATAATTTTAGGGGGGGGGGGGAATTATCCTTACCACGAAATTAAAGTTTTAGTTTTACGTTCATAACTAGGCTATTCTTTGAAATACAGAAAAAAATTTAAAAGAAAAACATTTTTGTTTGTCGTTTAAAGAGGAAAATATTTGTATATTATAAATTTTATCTGAAGTTTTCGATATCTTCGAAGTTCATTTTAAACGGACGCCATTTTGAAAATATACAAAATAATGTCTTAGTTTTTTGTAGATTTGTGAAACGTAACATCAAAAATAGGTGTACCAAATTTGGACTTAATATCTTATCTATTTCCAAAGTTACAATGTTTTTTTATTAAAAAAATCCCAATGGCAGAGAGTTTTTTCTACCTGTAAAAGAAGTCCTAAATGGATTCTGTTTCTTCATGAATCACCCTGTATAGAGGGATAATATTACCTAATATTAACTGTGTACTGCAAAACTTTTTATAAAGTATGGATTATTCTCTACATTTGAAACAAATTTAATTAGACTGATTGATCAGAAAGATTGAAAACTACTGTGTGTCTGCTGTAGAAGCAATAAAGTTTGTTTACGTATAAGATGGCAGCCGCCAGACAAGACGGAGGGGGAGGGGGGGGTTCAATCTACTTGTCTCTGTGAGCAATGAGTATCCCGGAGGAATAACACCGTCTCAAATGTAATATTACCTTGCTAACTAGGCAAAAAAACTTATCGGTCATCATCGCCTTATAAAAATAATAATAAGGTTTATGGAGTCAGAATCACTGTATAAGACTCCATTATTGAAGTTTATATAATTTTTTTTTTTAAATACTCTCCAATCACCACCAAATTTTGAATATCTATGAACGAAACATCTAAACGAAACATTTTTTTTTTTGAATTTTAGATAATTCTGACATAGAATCTTATGGGCTCAATAATACTGTATAAAATCTCTATTTCGGACGTCTATAAAAACTTGTATTAAAACACTTAACCTCCAAGAAAATTACAAGTTATAATTTCGGTCTTATAATTATCAAAACACTTATAATTTCGGCCTTATAATTATCAAAACACTTAACCTCCAAGAAAATTACAAGTTATAATTTCGGTCTTACAATTATTATCAAAATACTTAACCTCCAATAACATTACAAGTTATAATTTCGATCTTATAATTAACAAAACACTTTAAACTCAAAGAAAATTACCCAAGTTACAATTTTGGTCTTATAATTATCAAAGCACTTATAATTTTGGCCAAATAATTATCAAAACACTTAACCTCCAAGAAAATTACAAGTTATAATTTCGATCTTATAATTATTATCAAAACACTTAAACTCCAAGAAAATTACCCAAGTTATAATTTCGGTATTAAACACCAACAATTAAAACACTTATAATTAACAAAACCCTTAAACTCCAAGAAAATTACAAGTTATAATTTCGGTCTTATAATTATAAAAACACTTAACCTCCAAGAAAATTACAAGTTATAATTTAGATCTTATAATTATTAAAACACTTAACCTCCAAGAAAATTACAAGTTATAATTTCGATCTTATAATTATTAAAACACTTAACCTCCAAGAAAATTACAAGTTATAATTTCGATCTTATAATTATTAAAACACTTAACCTCCAAGAAAATTACAAGTTATAATTTCGGTCTTATAATTATAAAAACACTTAACCTCCAAGAAAATTACAAGTTATAATTTCGATCTTATAATTATTAAAACACTTAACCTCCAAGAAAATTACAAGTTATAATTTCGATCTTATAATTATTAAAACACTTAACCTCCAAGAAAATTACAAGTTATTATTTCGATCTTATAATTATTAAAACACTTAAACTCCATGAAAATTACCCAATTATAATTTCGATCTTATAATTAACAAAACACTTAAACTCCATGAAAATTACCCAATTATAATTTCGGTCTTATAATTATCAAAGCACTTATAATTTCAGTCTTATAATTATCAAAACACAACCTCCAAGAACAATAAAACATTGTATCGTTTCCTGCCATCATATATGTCGCTCGTTACAAGATTTATCCTTTGTTTCACTGTCACAATCGATTTTCTGCTCTATTCGTGAGAGAAAGTCAATTGACATGTATCGATATCTATCGTGTACTTATTAATAAAACAGCGTGAGTCGGCGTAGGATTATAATTGTACTGTAAACACCTTGTGATTTATCTAACAAAACAAATAATGTATATAACACGGACAGCGAGATGTACATAATAAAACCAATTATCCATGTAGCGCAATATCTAATGAGCAGTGGCAAAAGAAGGTCAACCGAATACATTAGCTGAGATTAATGTGGCATAGGATTAACATGTTAAACGTTATTTGGTTTTCTGTTACTTCCTGCCAGCGTCTTGATGAGGTCATAATACCAATCATGCAAATGTGCTCTGCGTCTTAAGTTATTCTTTTATGTCCTTGCAGTTCTCCGGTAGTATAAATTGAGTACATTGGAGAACGCGAGTAATAGGAAAATTGTCGTGGTGAACAAAAAATGATTTTGAACGTGTAAACCGTGTTCTGAGAGTAAAAAGATATTTTGATTTGCATGTTTGAAATTATTTCCAAATCACGCATAATTATTAAATAATTGAATTTTACCACGTCATGTGATTTCTTATCGTATTAAAGGGAAATGTTTCGGGGCAGTAATTCCATTATTATTCAACCTGAAATATATACTTTTGTTTTAACGTGCGACGATCTCTTCGGATTGACATAATATTAAGGATCTGATGATGGATTTACATCTCCGAAACATGTCGTCGCTTTAATACGCAGGCAATATTCAATTATTTAATACAAGTTATTATATGAAAAGGGAGTATTTTTATTGTCCACTTATTAAAAATAATCAAATGTGTTATCCTTGATTTCCAACAACAAAACAAGGATATCTGTGAAAATCAAGGAATACTGCACAGCTTGAACAAGGTAATATCATTTCAATGGATACCTGACAAGGAAATGAGAAAATTAGTATGGGAACAAGTGTTGAGGGTCTTCGGTTTTTCGGAGCAGATCTTAAAGAGTGTGGACATATGAAGAGTTGTTAGAGCCGTTTTGAGAGATTGATATAGTAAAACATTTAAAACAGGAGGCTAAGATGGATTGGAAATGTTGAGAAGTTGCCGGACAACCGAATACATAAAAGGTTGTTTTGTGGAAAGCCGGGTAAATGGAGGTTAAGAGTTCCACGGTTGGAAAATTTGGAGGAGGACTTCCAGCAAATGAAGGTGAAGAGATGGTGCGAGAGAGCAAGGGATCATCGTAAATGGCTACAGATTATAGAGAAGAAGGTTAGGTTAGAATAGGTTAGAGTCCTTCAGTTGGGGATCACCGTAAATAGCTACAGATTATAGAGGAGAAGAAGGTTAGGTTAGGTTAAGATAGAGTCGCCCATTAGTTGGAGGATCACCGTAAATGGCTACAGATTATAGAGAAGAAGGTTAGGTTAGAATAGGTTAGAGCCCTTCAGTTGGGGGATCTCCGTAAATAGCTACAGATTATAGAGGAGAAGAAGGTTAGGTTAGGTTAAGATAGAGTCGCCCATTAGTTGGAGCATCACCGTAAATGGCTACAATTATAGATGAGAAGAAGGTTAGGTTAGAATGGGTCCAAGCCCTTTAGTTGGGGGATCACCGTAAATAGCTACAGATTATAGAGAAGAAGAAGGTTAGGTTAGGTTAAGATAGAGTCGCCCATTAGTTGGAGGATCACCGTAAATGGCTACAATTATAGATGAGAAGAAAGTTAGGTTAGGATAGGTTACGTTAAGATATAGTCGCCCATCAGTTGGGGGATCACCGTAAATGGCTACAGATGATAGAGGAGAAGAAGGTTAGGTTAGGATAGGTTACGTTAAGATATAGTCGCCCATCAGTTGGGGGATCACCGTAAATGGCTACAGATGATAGAGGAGAAGAAGGTTAGGTTAGGATAGGTTACGTTAAGATATAGTCGCCCATCAGTTGGGGGATCACCGTAAATGGCTACAGATGATAGAGGAGAAGAAAGTTAGGTTAGGATAGGTTACGTTAAGATATAGTCGCCCATCAGTTGGGGGATCACCGTAAATGGCTACAGATGATAGAGGAGAAGAAGGTTAGGTTAGGATAGGTTACGTTAAGATATAGTCGCCCATCAGTTGGGGGATCACCGTAAATGGCTACAGATGATAGAGGAGAAGAAGGTTAGGTTAGGATAGGTTACGTTAAGATATAGTCGCCCATCAGTTGGGGGATCACCGTAAATGGCTACAGATGATAGAGGAGAAGAAAGTTAGGTTAGGATAGGTTACGTTAAGATATAGTCGCCCATCAGTTGGGGGATCACCGTAAATGGCTACAGATGATAGAGGAGAAGAAGGTTAGGTTAGGATAGGTTACGTTAAGATATAGTCGCCCATCAGTTGGGGGATCACCGTAAATGGCTACAGATGATAGAGGAGAAGAAGGTTAGGTTAGGATAGGTTACGTTAAGATATAGTCGCCCATCAGTTGGAGGATCACCGTAAATGGCTACAGATGATAGAGGAGAAGGCGGTTAGGTTAGGTTAGGCTAGGTTAAGATATAGTCGCCCATCAGTTGGAGGATCACCGTAAATGTCTAGAGATGATAGAGGAGTAGAAGGTTGGGTTAGGTTAGGCTAGGTTAGGATAGAGTCGCCCATCAGTTGGAGGATCACCGTAAATGGCTACAGATGATAGAGGAGAAGAAGGTTAGGTTAGGATAGGTTACGTTAAGATATAGTCGCCCATCAGTTGGAGGATCACCGTAAATGTCTAGAGATGATAGAGGAGTAGAAGGTTGGGTTAGGTTAGGCTAGGTTAGGATAGAGTCGCCCATCAGTTGGGGGATCACCGTAAATGGCTACAGATGATAGAGGAGAAGAAGGTTAGGTTAGGATAGGTTACGTTAAGATATAGTCGCCCATCAGTTGGAGGATCACCGTAAATGGCTACAGATGATAGAGGAGAAGGCGGTTAGGTTAGGTTAGGCTAGGTTAAGATATAGTCGCCCATCAGTTGGAGGATCACCGTAAATGTCTAGAGATGATAGAGGAGTAGAAGGTTGGGTTAGGTTAGGCTAGGTTAGGATAGAGTCGCCCATCAGTTGGGGGATCACCGTAAATGGCTACAGATGATAGAGGAGAAGAAGGTTAGGTTAGGATAGGTTACGTTAAGATATAGTCGCCCATCAGTTGGAGGATCACCGTAAATGGCTACAGATGATAGAGGAGAAGGCGGTTAGGTTAGGTTAGGCTAGGTTAAGATATAGTCGCCCATCAGTTGGAGGATCACCGTAAATGTCTAGAGATGATAGAGGAGTAGAAGGTTGGGTTAGGTTAGGCTAGGTTAGGATAGAGTCGCCCATCAGTTGGGGGATCACCGTAAATGGCTACAGATGATAGAGGAGAAGAAGGTTAGGTTAGGATAGGTTACGTTAAGATATAGTCGCCCATCAGTTGGAGGATCACCGTAAATGGCTACAGATGATAGAGGAGAAGGCGGTTAGGTTAGGTTAGGCTAGGTTAAGATATAGTCGCCCATCAGTTGGAGGATCACCGTAAATGTCTAGAGATGATAGAGGAGTAGAAGGTTGGGTTAGGTTAGGCTAGGTTAGGATAGAGTCGCCCATCAGTTGGGGGATCACCGTAAATGGCTACAGATGATAGAGGAGAAGAAGGTTAGGTTAGGATAGGTTACGTTAAGATATAGTCGCCCATCAGTTGGAGGATCACCGTAAATGGCTACAGATGATAGAGGAGAAGGCGGTTAGGTTAGGTTAGGCTAGGTTAAGATATAGTCGCCCATCAGTTGGAGGATCACCGTAAATGTCTAGAGATGATAGAGGAGTAGAAGGTTGGGTTAGGTTAGGCTAGGTTAGGATAGAGTCGCCCATCAGTTGGAGGATCACCGTAAATGGCTACAGATTATAGAGGAGAAGGAGGTTAGGTTAGGTTAGGCTAGGTTAAGATATAGTCGCCCATCAGTTGGAGGATCACCGTAAATGGCTACAATTATAGATGAGAAGACAGTTCTTCAAAGACCGTAAGACCGTAAGAACTTCAGTAAGTAAAATAGTACAAAAAACTTATCATAGATAAAAAAAAAGTTTTTGAAAATATTTACGGTTCCTGAACACGGTTATGGAGTTCTTATATGCATTGTATATCTTGTATTGCTCAGTTACTGGGACCATGCGTGTGTGAAAGGTATAAATTCAGTTCACAGGAGTGAATATGTCACTTTCTTAAGAGGGAAATTGTCGCCGTGAAAAAAATTGATTTTGAAAATGTCAACTGTGTTCCGAGTACGGTTGTTGTAATGTTATGTAGGGTGTTGTCAGTCAAAAACTGATAATAAACAGTCTTTGAAAAAATATTAAGATTTTTAATAAGGGCCTAAACTTGTTTTGTTCGTATCATAAGAATGTCCTCAGTGTAATTCGTACATAACTCAAATCCAACTTTTAATGATGGCAGTCAAGATTCAATTTTATCGAAAATATAGAAAATTGTATAATTTTTCTAACTCAAAGATAAATCTCTAAAATGAGAAGATTAAAATGCCTGTTGTTCCACTGTTCATCAACATTTTTGGAACAAAATAACGTTTAGAAATTAATTATATAGATTAGTTTAAAATTTAAAAAAATATATTTTCATGTTATAAAATGAATTAAATTGATTTATTGTAAGCTACCCTACAGGGGCACAGTATACGGGTATGGTAATCCCAAGAGACCCTAAATGGATCTGCATGTTTTAAATGTAGTCTTTTGTTAGATCTCTCTCTCTCTCTCTCTCTCTCTCTCTCTCTCTCTCTCTCTCTCTCTCTCTCTCTCTCTCTCTCTCTCTCTCTCTCATTTTTATCTGTCCTCTCTTGACCAACTCTTTACCTTTTCTGACCCTGGCGCTAATAAAGTATTCGAGATGTAGGAGTCTTTATGTTTATGGACAAAAAAACCTTAAGTAATTAATTACAAAAATGGATTCAATAGTTAATTCTTTGAATTTGAAACCAAACACGCAGTGCGCTTTAACGTGTTACATAATTTCGCAACTTCTGACAACTTCGGTAATCTATAAAACAAAATAAAAACTAAATTGTTGTACAAAATGTATTTGTCTGATTAACTGTATTGAACACGGGTTGTCTTGCTGTGAGATGGAGGGAGGGGGGTGGGCAATAAACTTTGTTTACGTGCAAGATTACAGCTGTCAGACAAGACGGGACGGATTTCGTCCAATCTGTGTTCTGTAAGGAGTTAATTTGGGGACCAGTTAATCTGTGAGCACTGTCTAGTAGGTTAATCTGTGATTACAGGGAACAGTAGTACAGTTCAGTTTAGATACGGGTTTTTGTAATTACGAGTATTTAACAAAATATGTTTACAGTACTTCAATTTTTGTTTTTCCAAGTAAATTAATTAACACATCTTATTTTAAGTAAAAATTAGTTATTTCACTTGTCCAGTATACGAAGTATATGGTAAGGTTGGTAATCGTAGAAAAAATCGACCTCTGTCAAGAGCATGGCCTCAGAAAATCGAAAAAGTGATTTTGAACATGCCGTCTGTCGTCGATTTTACGTGAATACGATAGCGGCCAGGAATATTAAGATAGGGGTCATGCAATTTGGTATAGGGTGTTCTCATATAGACCCCTTTTGAAATTCAGAAATATCGACTTTAAAATGTCAAAATGGCGGCCATTTTAAGCAGTACTTTGTTCACATCTCGTGTTTTTATTCAATTTATAACACACTAAATTAGATAAAAACTGCCTCTCTATGACGACAGCGAAATTATCGTCAAAAATATAATTTCTAAGCGTGATATTACGAGATCTAACATGTCGAGTCACCGTCACGAGTGTAGGAGTTAAGTCTCCTTCTCCTGACACGAGCGAAGCGAGTGGAAACTTATAAATATTTACACACCTACAAGACTCATTTGAGTCTAGCCAAGTTAAAATTTGCCTGAACTCCAAAAACGTATAGTTATGATATCCGACGGGGGCCGAGTCACCAATACGAGCGTAGCGAGTGGAAATGTTATAAATAATGTACACACTTCCGAAACCAGCAAGGACCTTAACGACGTCAAGAAATTAATGATATACATAGTTACGTAGTTCAGAAAACCCCCCTGTAACAACTGTTTTAAAAGAAACTTATCCTACGGCATAACATTCCTCGAACTTCCAATACAATTTAACGTTTCCTACAAAGGTCCAAAAGATAAAATTGTGGGCGTTAAATTTATTGAATCTACTTGTATCGTATTGTATGATTGGGCTGGGTAAGTACCGCGATGGCGTCCATGACCTCAATTTCGTTTGTTTTTGGATAATGAAATTTCTCGCGGACAGGAGCGAATGATGTATTTTAAAAGGTGATTCGAATTTGCCCCTAACCACAATCACTAGAAACTTTAAAATAAAACACAATTATCTTATTAATTGTTCTTTATTAATTATTTCCACTAAATGCCCTGATGTACATTTCGATAACATGGTTTCATCATCGGAGGGTCTTCCTTATAAACTAAATCTAAACTTACATACCTACTAATGAAAATAAAATTGATAAATAATTATCCCTTAATTATTGGAAATAATTAATAAAGAACAATTAATCAGATAATTGTGTTTTATTTTAAAGTTTCTAGTGATTGTGATTTGGGGCAAATTCGAATCATTATCGTGAACTTAACCACAGTGCTCAACAAGATTGTATCTATTTTAAAGGTGTAAACTTTTCGGTCATTATGTCTTTAGAACAAAAAATGGAAGGAAATAATACAAAATAAAGACCACTACTCATCGAATACCGTAATAGCGTCAGGGTCGGAATAGAACAAGTGTTATAGAGAGAGCTGATAGGAAGATGAAAGAGAGGGATCTAACCCAAGCTTGTGCTCCACTGTAACTAACCGACTGAGAAATGTTTGTAATAATAAACTATATTTGTAAATAACTTGTATAAACTATACATTTTCTTATTCAGTTTACAATGTGTATATTTTGTGAATACTCTTGTTCCTTTCGATAATATCTGTGTGATGTAATAATCAGATTTTTTTTCTTTTTCAAAACACTTTTTTATAACGTTTACACCAATTTCGAGCTATTCTGAGTAAACCTTAACACAAAACGTCATAATTTTATTTATTTCAATTTATAGTGAATTTATGAATAATGTTTACAAAACACGAAAAAGTCTTTTCAGGGAAATCTAATTAATGTTTGTAAAACTCAATGTTGATACCTACTTTGCAAAAAAAAAAAAAAAAAAACAGACTAAATGTGCATTTAAGTACTATATTTTTTCTTGTTGTTTAAAAGGCAAAAATCGCCTTATAAAAAAGGAATCAAGAGCACTAAATAAACACCCTGGGGTAGTCTAATAGCGTCAGGATCGGAAAATAATAAGGGAGAAACAAAAGAGACCAGACATGAATAATGAGAGGGATTAACCAATGACTATATACAAAAAAGTGGAACATAAGTTAAAAACCGCAGTCATTTTGAATCTGTTTTTCCACTACTGATTAATGAACTTATCCAGGATACTACTATAAGAAACTTGTCTCACAAATTTCATCAAAATCAAACAATTCGTTCTATTTATATTTACGATCAAATTTTGTTTTAAATATTAGTACCGGTGCTGTTGGGCCCCCAAGCGTGGGTTGTACATTTTGATTTCTCTAACATCCAACCATAATAATGAACGGAAATGTCTAACCTAACCTAACCTAACCTAACCTAATCCAACAAGAATAATGAACGGAAATGTCTAACCTAACCTAACCTAACCTAATCCAACCAGAATAATGAACGGAAATGAATCATTTTATAAAGTTTATCGGTCACGCCCTTGATTGGTGATTGGTTATTAAAAAATTAATAATTTTTCGCCTACTATACAACTAACATGTTGCCAATTAATTTACGTCTAACGAATTGCGTAAGAAAGACAATATATGAAATATTTCTTAACGGTGAAGGTTTATAAATTTTACAAAAAAATATTAATTGAAAACACTGTGACCTTCATAGAAATAAATGACATCCTAAGATTAAACCTATGTTGTACCATTCTTCAGAGAACAGAGCATAAACCTATTTCATAAAACTATACAAAAACTTAGTAGGAAGTAAAATTAAGTGTTTTAATAATTAATACACTAATCTAACCCACCCTAACTTAACCCAACACAACCGGTTCAGCACAAAAATTACAATAAAATAATATAATAAATTACAATAAAAATAATAATATAAAAGATAACTTAATTACTTAAATACCGGAAAAGCCTAACTCACAAACAAATACGAATAACGGTTCTAAAACTTTGAACAATCTTTCCATCAATCAAAATACTAACAAAACAATACTATTTATCGCAAAAACATCATTTCAAAAGTTGTCAGGAACACGGACACCGTCTTTGAAAAATTTAATATTAAAATATGAAGTAATATATATTTAAATCGGGAACTCGCGTAGCTTTTGCCAAAAACGTGTCTTCGACGTAAATCCAATTAGATTAAAATCGAGCTTAAAATGGCGGCGGTCACCGTTGACTTTGTTTTTTTAATTATTCCAGAATCATAGGATTATTTTACTTGCAATTTTACACACAGGTTTGGGTCAATAATCTTCACAATTCACAAAAAATTTAACGAAATCGGTATAGCCAATTTTGAGAATTTTTTTTATTGTCATTTTTACAGATAACTCACGAACCGACAATTTTTAAAGCGATAAAACGTATTTTGTTTGTCTCTTTAGAGGCTACACATGGATACAATTTAATGAAAATCGTTCGATCTGATTTTGAGAAAACCGTAATTTTGTGTTTTTTTTCCCTTATTGTAACTCGCTCCAAATTTTCTTTTATCGACGATATGAAAAAAAAAAAAAAAAAAGACGCGAGATAAGCCCTCATAAAAAATTTCGTTAAAATCAGTCCACATGGTTCAGATTGTGAGTAAAAGTTTTACAAACGTCATACAGGCATAATTCCAAAAACCTTTTGTTTTTGTCTTAGAGAACTCAAAACGGTTACACCTACAAAAACTCGACACCGTATTTTTAAATTGTCGCGGTTTTTTTTTTTTTTAATATTACATTTAAATAATAAATAATCTAAAAATGCTCCTCATTTTATATCAGAATCAAATTTGCAATGACTTACTAAAACGTTTTTTAATACTTATTAATTTTAAATCATTTGGCAATCGGTTATATATTTAAAAACTACCTGATGACCCCAGTTTCACCTGGGGATAGTTGAGATAGTTTTATAAAGAAATAATTTGTTAGCACAACCCTAATGGTAATGGAAATAAATTATGACCAAATACAGCAACACAACAATTTTGATCAAAATCGACCCATAAATAACAAAGATATCATACTTGTTTTAGGGGTAAAAAACACCCTAGTAGTAGAACATTTTCAAACCCGTTTCTTAGTACGCGTTTACAGACCTACCCCAAATCATGTAAATAAATTCATAGCTCTAGGCTTCAACAATTGATGAATATTTCCCGTTGAGAATCCTGCAGGTTGACAGCTGTTCGAGTTCAAGGACTCCACGGGACGTGTTAGAGCTAAATCGCGAATACACAATGTCATGTCATCGTGACTGATAACTTGTACCAACAAAGTTGATTCACGAACAGAAAGGGTTCTAGAATTGCATCTGTCATAAATAGAAATTATACGAGAAGGAAATGCCACACGTATTTATTCAAGATTTATCTCTTATAAGTGAAAGGTATTAATTTCTTTGTATGTAAATGTTTTCTCACATGGTGGTTGTTTAACAAAAAACTATGTTTTTTTTCATTTTTTTTATGATGTAAAAACAAAAATGAAGTGTACCTACTTTATATTGTTAGATTGTGTTACTAATTTATTAAAAATATACAGCTAATTCTTGGGCTAAAAATAAGAATCAAATTCCATAAAAAAAAAAAAATAAGACATCGCGGGACGCTTGGCAGATGTGAGAAACATAAAAATTGATTCTTATGAAAAGTAAGCAAAAGAAAAATGGTATTTGAAGGAAATAATAATGGAAAAAAAAGTTGCCTTCGCGGGATGGCAGACAGAACTAAAAACTTTAACTATCAATTTAAAAAATTAATAAAATTTAAAACTTTCAATAATTGTAATAAAATTATTAAGTGTTATACGTAATGGTTAATTTTTTATTATTTAATACATATTTAAGTTAAAAACCCTGTAATAAAGAGGCAACAATTGGAAAGTGTTCATACTCTACGTTTAGGCCTATTTATAATTTAAATTTAAGACCATGAGAATTCTGTATAAACAAAAATGAAATGTATTTTTATTAAATATTAGTAAAAAAATAATATTTACTTATGAATAATTATTTAAGTACAATTTACAATAATATATTATTCTTGTATTTCAGAAATAATAACATTATTTTCATTATTTGTATTATCATTACTTTCTAAAAATGAAACGATTGGTTAGTGATAACTAAAATATCTTGTGAAAACGGTGCTTATTGTAGTTCCATATCTTGTTGTACTTATTTTTTTTTATAGTTGGACATTGTTAAGTGTAACCTGCCTTAAAAAGTCAATCGGTAGTTGAGATGATTCTTCTCCAAAATTAGTGCTGAAGTCTCCACTTAAAACCATTGGTATTTAGTGCAAATGTTCATCTGAACAAGTTATGACCTTGTTGTGTATAGATTACATGTCTATATTCAAGAGTTGCAAAAACACAATTTATTATATTACTATCAATATAAAATATATCAATATTCTTACAATAGACCAACAATATCATTATTTGTGTTGTAGGCAAAACCATAACCTAATAAACACGTAGGGCTAAGTACTTTGGTTATTACAACAACTTCATCTAATAGTTGAACGATAGTTTCTAAGTATAATATTATTGTAAATAATGAATTAATAATAATAAATAAAAGTTCAGTTTGAAAATAACATACAATAACATTAACTAAAATACTCACATAGTTTTACACATATATTCATAACGAATAAACAAAACTAAACATTCGAAATATTTTCAACAATGCAACTGACTCTGGAGGCTACTACAAGGAACGTTTGACCATCCATAGTGACGCTACACTATACACTATACACTACACTATACTATTACTTCCGTACCGCAGTATTAGAGGTTAACATCAAACGTAGGTCGATTTTGTGTTTTATAAAACACATTATATCTTTGGAGGTAGACAAGATATGTGAAGATTTTGGTATACGCATTATTTGGGTAATCTTTTATCAGTAGGCCTATATCTGAAACTCGAGATTTTATTTTATACATTTGAACAAGGCAAGGAGAAAAAACACCGTTTAATTTTACCCTTGTTGTTTTAAGGCGTAAAAACTCTCATCATTGCCTAATAGAAAGAAAGAAAATGAACACAAAATAAAGATCCCTAGAGCTCCATTACTCTGATAGCGTCGGAGTGGTAAGAAAAGAAGAGTTGTTCAATGCAGAACAACATAGGAAAGGTGAAAGAGAGGGATCTAACTCAATACTTCATGAAAACTTAGTCGAAACAGTTAGAACTCGTGCAGCCCTTAATGTGTGTTTTAAGAGTTTGAAGATGCAGTCAATGCCTTCGGCTTGAAAATAAATTAAGGAAATATGGTCACAAGTAAGAGAGGAGCACAGTGGACAATTTTCGAAATAAAAATTGTTATATGGTGTACAAGGGCTAAAATCTATCAGCTTAAATGATATAAGTATGGAGATTCATCAGAGGTAGCAATAAATACTATGTTAAAGAATAAAAACACATCGAGACAAGCTAAGAGTATTTTAAGAGACTGGTTTCTTACAAACAAGGATAAGTCAAAGTTAGATGTGTCGCAGGAGGAGAGTATATTATGAACGAGTATTTATGAACCATTTAAAGAAGAACAAACAGAAAGGAAGAAGAGTTGGAAGGTAGAAGAAACAGAGAGATAAAAAATGTGCAAGTCTACGAAGTAAAATCTAGAAGACATTTGGTAGATGGAGGAAAAGAGAAGCCCAAAGAAAACTATGTTAAACGGGTAAGATGGGCGAAGACGTCAAAAAAGACCGTGCTCAAGGTGGCTGGACAATGATGAAGAGGATCTTCGGTTTATAGGACTGAGAAAATGGTAGAAAACAGCAGAGAGTGGAATACTGTTACAAAGGGAGGACAAGGCCGTAGCGCCAGAGATTAAATAAAAGTAATTTTTACTTAATCTCATCAAACCGTATTGTTATTAAATTTATCATTTAATTCTGAATCAGCTGTTCAAAAATTGTATTATAATTAATTCAATACATGCTTGACGATTACTCAATTGAATTTGACGTCATTTCACGAAATTCTGTACGCACGAGCTGCGTATTTTGAATAATTTTATTTACTTTTAATTCTATAAAGAAAAAGTAAGTAGGTTTAAGAAAAAAAAAGTTGTTTTTTTAACAGCAACGTCCCATTGATGACAAATCTGAAGTTTATGCAAACCATGTCACTTCTCTCATACACCTCTCCTTAATCACTCACGTCCTTCATTGATATTGCCTTGTTTGCAGGAGAAATGGAATGGGGCGGAGGACTTAAATTGATGTATTCGCGATATTTCATTCTACACCTAATGAGCACCCCTCCCCTAACCATCCATCATACTTTAGATTGTGTCGTTTCCTATTTTCTGCCCTTAACAATGGATTCAGGAAAATACTTTATAATGTGAAAGTTCCCTGTAGTTGAGAGGCTTTTAATTTTCAATTGCGAACTGAGGAAGTCACTGTGATAGTTCCACTATTATGATATGGCATAAGTGACCTTATTCCTACATAAAACATTTCTACATTATACAGGGTGAGACAAAAGCCTAGAATCACTGACTTAAAAGAAAAAAAACTGTATGATTTAAAATCTGATAATTTGAGTCTCATTCTCTAAGGATACTTGTGATAACGTCTTCTTTTGCCATTTTGAATCCATTATCTAGAAATTAACTGTAGATAATTTTAACATATAGGTTTTAACATATATAATTTAAAAAAAGTTTTAAATTGTGATAATAATGTCGTAATTAGAATTAAATTTGTTTTACCGTTTTTTATATTTTTGTAAAATGACGTTTTGATAATTAAAACCGGTTAGAATAAACCTCGAACACAAGATCTCACAAAAATTACGTTTTCTGTAATCAAACGCGTTTCAACGAGAAAGTCCTCATCATCAGTAATACATGAGCTACAATAACAAAGTAAACGTAATTTTCGTTAGATCTTTTCTTCGAGTTTTATTCTATTATCTTACTAATCAAGCTCAATATTTATTTATAATTAAAACTGGACAAAGTTGACATCCTGTTAATCTAATAATGTCCAAAGCGTGTTAGTGTTTTATTAGATACAATTGAAAATAGGCATCTTAATTCGTGGCAAAGGTCTCCCATACAAGGTTAAAAACACCCAGTTTCTACTGTGTCTGACTGTGTTCAGGTGAGAAATTGAAAATTAATAAAGTCTAATGCATACAATTTCTATTTAAATATCATAAACAATATATTTTTAGAAACGTCATGGTTTGTCTCGTTGGAATGGTCAAAACGCCATATTACAAAAATTTAAAAAAAACTGTCAGAAATATAAATTCTGGTTACGTTATAATTTACAGAATTGAAACTAAGACTACAAACATATGTTACACGACACCCTTTATATTTAAATGGCTTTATTCCAAGATGGCGGATTAAAATCCGATTAATTAACTGGCCGACTCAATGGTGACTATATCAAAATGTACTTTTAAGGTAGAGGATGTTACATCCTTGTTGTTTAAAGGCGAAAGGTCTCTCGATCAAGTTAGCTTCATAACAAAGGTAAAAAGACATAAAATAAAGAACACTTACCCATGAATATTCAAATAGTCAGGTTCGGAAGCGAACAAGAGTTGATTAATGGAGACCTGATTGGAATAATGAAACAAATGGATTCATGAAAGATGTGTAAGGGATCCCTTGGAATTATCACGTCCGAGTAGAGGAGTGGAAACAATATCAAATTTTAAATTATAACAGTGTTTTAATACTTGTCATTTAAATTCTTTTTGTATAGTTGTTAATATTATCTTCCTTTAAAATAAATTATTTATAACCTGTATGTTATCAATATAACCTCACTGAGTAAGAGTTGAGTTTAAATCAGATGTTCGCAAGTTTTATTAAAATTAATTCAAAACATGTTCAAACTACTGTGCGATTTATCACGCGCGAACACACCCAGTTACAAATATTTGAAGGAAGTTTATTTCACATTCCACTCTTCTTTTTTTCCAATCTATGCTTTCTTTGGTCGCCTCTCTCACTCGTTCATTTACTTTCCATCAGTTTTTGTCTCCTTTAACACATTCATTAAATCAAAGAAACAAGGCTTGTTTTGTGAGTATAGTAAAGGATTGTTTTAAATAAAGTTTTAAGTTCATATCTTTTTTAATAGTTGTAGTTGTTTCGGTAATAAAGTGAATCCAACTAGACTTAAGGAATCATTTTGAAACAAGCTGGACCAGTTTTACAATATTCAATTTCCATACACTAACGTTACGCAATACTTTCACAATTTTTTTGAATTGTCTACATTTAGACTGAACTACATATTTACCATTTCAGGGGACTTTTTATATCCGGTATAAGTGGGTGGTAAACATATCCAGACAATCATTCTCACATTAGTTTGATTGTTTCGACTCATAGAGTCCATTACGCAAACAATCATTTGTCAAATCCTTAACCACTAGGTGCTGTTGAAGTGGTAAAACTTGCCAAATCGATTAGTAACGACTTTAATTATAACCTTCCAAGATAAAGCGAGAACTATTAATATGTAAACTAGCAGAAGCGGGCGTCGGCAATCAACACCTAACCTAACTAGCTCAGCCGCTTTGTGGAGTGGCCTATAACACAGTTTATCTATTTTGTGCAATCTATGTGGGTTAATGTATGCTCAGTGCAACAGATCAGTGCCGATGAGACTCTTCAATCATGTTGCGACACAAACTTCTTGTTCTGTGAAGCGCACACTCCCTGCTTGCATGTTATACATCGCTCTAATCTAACCCCAAAGAAAATCGTCTCTTTGGATGTTAACAATAAACTAACCCACATCCTCTCGGATGTTAAAAATCACACCAAATCACCTCCTTCTTTGATGTTAACAACCTAACCTTAATTTACTTCTTGCATGATAACGCTCTAACCTAAACTAAATTAAACGTCTTCCTTGGCTGTTAACAACTTAACCCATGGCTCCTACTGGGATGTTAATAAACTAACCTAACATAGACTTCCACCTTGATATTAACAACCTAACTTAGACCTCATTATAGAATGTTAACAACCTAACCTAGACGTCTTCCTTGGTTGTAAACAACATAACCTTGAATGTTAACAATCTAACCTAAACCTCCTCCTAGGATATTAGCAAACTAACCTAACATAACCTAGACTTCATCCTTGGCGTTTAAACAACCTAACAACCTCATGTTTTATGTTAAGAAAATAATCTAACATAGACCTCATCCTTATTTATATTAACAACATACCCTAACCTTGATCTCATTTTTGGATGTTAACAACATACCAAAATATCATTTTTTGATGTTAATAAACAATATCCTTAGCTGTACCCCATCGTTGGATGTTAACAACCTAACCTAGTTTTATTATTATACATTTTTCGGACATTTGCCATCATTTGTGTGTTAAAAATCAAAACACGACGTTATCAAGTGACTAAAAACTATAAAACATGAAACTAGAAACTAAGCCTATATAAGAAGTAAAATTAAATAAGAATACCACCAACCTTAATATCTAAGCATGCATCTCAGAGATAAAACTGAGAAGTCAAAAAACAAAATCACGGTAACACACAACTAACGTCAAATACGTGTTGATGTATCAAAGATAGAGCAACAAGTGACGTGGTCCAGAAGGCGTGACAAACTATTACGGGAGTGGCCTATTGTTAGTTGTATTAAGCTTCCTAGCCCGAGAGCGGGTTACAACCCCTTGTGGCGATTTAACAGGTAAAATTTCAGCTTGTTTTTTAGTTGTAGGGGTATTATAATCAAATTTTAGTTATTTTTTTTTAAATAATGGGAGCCATAATGGTCTTACTTCTATACTTGATTGGCTGATAGGATTGTCCGTTAGTTTTATATATGAAGCTTCAATTATTTTACGTTTGTATAAGTTACTTTCCCGGTGTATGATTTTGGCCTCTTCCCAATTAAATTTGTGATTTTCGCGCCATATATGTTCTGCAATTTTCGATTTATCGACTAGGCCTAACCGCACATTGTTTTTATGTTCTTTTATTCTAATGTTTAATGGCCTTTTTATAAAATGTATAATAATAAAATTGAACTTCCATCATTAACAAATAACTTCAAACAGAGAACTTAACCTATACCTCGATCTTGAATGTTAACAAACCTAACCTAAGCTAGACCTCATTCTTGAATGTTAACAAACCCAATTTATGTTAGACCTCATTACTGGATGTTAACAACCTAACTAAGACCGGAGGTTTTAACTTATTTTTGGATGTTAACAATCTAACCTAAATTCATTCTTGAATTTTAACAGCCTAACGCAATCTATCCTAGACCTATCCTAAACCTCCTATAAAAGTTTTCCGTACATTCAATAAATCATTCTTGTAAAACCCAATATGGCGACAAGACACAAGGATATTCATAAACCAATAAGTAACAGAAATGAAACAACAGCTATTGACACCGAGACACCACTTGACAGACAGACAAAGAACTACATAAAAGTTACAAGCTTTATAAAGCAGTTTAATAATTCCATTGTCATTGTGATTTACCATTCATTAGGATCACAATGTCAGTAGATATTTTGCTGTACCCATCGATTGAAATAATTTCTGGAATGCTGACGAACATAACTGAAAATCAATCCAATTGGGGGCTTTCGGTTGTCTGGTGGCCTAATTCGCTGGGCGAGTAAAGAATCCAATAGGGTATCTTATAGAATTTAATCTAATTCATATTGATTTTATATAAAACAATTTGATGGAAGTTATATCAAGTTATAAAAGAAATCATAGGTTCTAAGTATTATATAGTAACAACTTATTTGTTATTTGTGTAACACTATGCAAAATATAAAAAAAATTATATGTGTATGAGTTTAAGTATTGTTTGTTAGATAAATTTTAATTATGTTGAAAGGCAGTTTGATTTTTCTTACCTAGTATATGTAGTAGAGTTTGATTTTGGTAAGTATAAGTAAGGTGACGTTAGGTTAGGTTAGGTTAGGTTAGGTTAGGTTAGGTTACTTCAGTAAATATTTAGTACACACACATCCTATTTTCTCCATTTCATATTTATTATATTGTAAAATAAATAATTTTATTAGCAAATCTGTTTATTTAATATTTTGCCTAAGGAACCGTAGGCATTTTACAAAGTTGCCCCACCCCCCAAAATGTTTAGGCAATGTATAGAATGCCTAGGTATTCTATACATTGCCTAAGCATTTTATAAATTCAGGTAACATATACACATCTAAGAGCCAGTCTAGTCGAAATCAACATCAAGAAAGTAATGATGTATACAATTACTACGCTTTCTTCAAATTCTGGTCAGATTTTGTCGGCTGAAGTTTCTCAATGTAGTTCTATCAAATATGAACACCATAATATCTAATTAATTACTAAAAATTTCTGCACTATCAGAAAATTCTATAACAAATTAAAGAAAACACAATATTCTTATCAATTAGACGATGTAACAATGACTAAGTCATCTTATAGAGAGACTAGTCAACAGACTAGCCTACATCTTTACGTATAAGGCTGTAAGGAGAGTAAATCACGCCCCAATGCCTTCACAATATAGACAATCAACTGCAATGCAGCCAATGCTATTACAAAATGCATAAAAATTAACATTATTTAAGTGCAAATTTATGAAGATATAAACAAACAAGGTACATAAATTTACAACTGCAAGGCTAAGCTCCATTCTGTTATTAATGAGTTTAACTAAAGTAATGTTTAAGAAATACATTTACAAAGTTTCGAGAAAAAGATGAACGGTGTATTAACTTTCGGATTATATACGTCTAAAACGAACAAAAAATGTCAAATAAAATAGTCGAATTCTGCTTCATTAACCGTCAATCCGCTATTTTGTTCTTTTACAAAAAATATTATAACTCCAGTAATAGATGAGATATTGAGTTCAGATTTGGTATAAGAATTGTTGGTACTTTTTCGCAAAATGCCCACCAAAATGTTTGGTATTTTTTACGATGGATGTTTGTATTTTGACCCAAATTAGGGTTAAAAATGAAATTAGTCACGAGATATGGGTTTGTAAAGTAAGGTTTGGTTAGGTTAGGTTAGGTTGAGAAATCTAAATACTCTACCTTAATTATATACTTACCTAAGAACACACGAATAACTTACTATTTTTATAAGGTTCATTTAAATTTTTCAACCTAACCTAAAAAAACTAATTAAAAATCTAAAAATAATCTGAAAAAGTCAAACAATTTATTTTTCAGTAGATGGGGACAGTTGGAATATTATATTTTGTGGTAATATACTTCAAGTAAGGAATTATTAAAGACAAAGGTTCACCGAAATAACATGAAAACACAGACATAATCTGAAAATAATCAAAAAATAATTGCAAATTCCCACTGTCACTACATTATTGTTGAAATGATAAAAGAGTGATAAAAATGCATTTATATTGCATAATTTCAACCGCAAACGTGTTGAAATTATTTTTTATAACAATACAAAAAGAATCATGTAAAAAAAAAAAAAAAAAATTAAAAAATAGTTTGGTGGGAATTTTTCGAAAAAGTACGGAATATTATTAATGTTACGTTTTATAAGAGAACATAAAGACCTAATTTTTATAATTTTTAAAATGGCGCCCGTTTGTAATTTTAACGTCAGATATATCGAAAACAGTTAATAAAGTTAATATTAAATATATCTACAATTCAAGAAGGGAACAACTTTATGAAATACATACTTTTTATAAATATATCAACACACACGATTTTATAATCGAATCGACTTGTTCAGTCAAATCTCCTCCCTTCCCACGTGTCAAAAAATAATCCGGTATAGATAATTCAAAAATTTTAGATTGGATGTTTAGAGGTTCACATTTATTTACAAATCTAACACAAAACCAGTTTAGATAAATTGACATGCATTGGTTATTCCTATCTTATCTCCCGCTTGTACCTATCAGCTCAGTTTACTGTTAGACGGAGCATTTACGCATACAAAACGGATATACTTATCAACACATGTATGTGAGGACTTGAATACAGAATATGTAAAGTCGAGATAACCACTTCACCCCCTCTCCCCTCTCACAGAAACAACACTTTCACTTCTTTAGAAAATATGTGTTTTAATAGTGACTGAGTTTTTATAGACATATTCGTGATTACATTCAAAATACATCGTATATTAACAAAAAAGGTTTTTATTTCAGGTATGTTTCACTTATTATTTATTTTGCATCAGATGTGTTTAACCCAATTTTTCAATGTTGTTCCGGTATTTTAAATTATTTATTATAAACTAAAGCTCTCGTAATATTGATGAAGTTTCCGGGGGCTCTACTGGTTTCACAACTGAGAGATTCCGGGTTTATTCCTCGTGGGGCTCAAACATTTACGGTGTTGACCCAGCATCATGAGTTAGGAAGGTTGAGAAGACTAACGGCGACGGGTATTTCGATGTGCTAACCAGACTGCAAAGTCATCTAGAAGGCTTAGGCTCTTTACGTGGTGTTGATTTATTCAGTTTTGTATTACTGACATGACGCTCAGTTTCAATATGACGGACCAAAAAGTTGAAAAGCTAAACCCCACCCTGGAGTATCGTCCAAAATTCCCAGTGGTTTTTACAAACAGGAGAGAGTTTTGACAAAACTACTGGATCAAAGGTGTAGTAAAAACTTCCAAATTATTTAATGTTTTACACATTTACAGGACATTTAGAATCATCAAATTTAGTAGCCATACTGGCACATCCAACTTTCATATGCGTGCCAAATTTTTTGATTCTAGCTGACCTATAAATGTGTCCAAATATTAAATAATTCGTGGAAAATGTCAAAAAATCTACTTCTAAGGTGTATCCGTTGGAGATACGAAAAATCCATAGGAACAAACTTGTATCTCGCCAAATCTTTTTTTTATAAGTCTTAACGTTTTGCCGCAACAGACCTCCATAAAATGTACACCGACTTTAAAGGTGCGTCCGCCATTTTGAATTTTTTGAATGTTGAAAATTAAAATATTTAACTTTTTGGAATTTTCCTGTCGTTTACAAGCTAAAAGTTAAAAGTTTGCCATATTTCAAGTTTCTAGCTCATATGGAAGAAGGTTAGAATTTGTATAGATGAGCGAGTCCCACAAAGGGTTGTATTTATATATTTAGATAATAGTTATTGTTTAATAATACAAACATTTTTAACCATATCTATAAAAAAAAGTTAAAAATAAACGTAACATTTTGGTTATTTTTTTATGTTAAATTTTGAAGAAAACAAAATTTTTTTTAAAGGAATGAATTCGAAATCATAAACAGTTTTTTCGGATTTTTATATCTAATAAATAGAATTTCGGATATTAAACACGTCATCTTTATTTATTATGATCATTTCTATACAAACCACAATTATCAAAAAAATCTTTTAATTATTAATCCTGTCCAATTTTTCTAAAACTGACTTTTATTTATTGTCCTAAAGAAACAAAACGACCATTTTGTTTTAATTTTAACCCTCAGGAGCTCGTCTATAATGAATACTGGCGTGAAAATCGCGAAGGATCTAAACTTTTTGTTCATGTAGATTTGGGTTAGATCCCTCCTTTTCTTCTTCTTAAGTCTCTCTTGACCAACTCTTGTTCTATTTCGACCCTGACGGTATTAGAGTATTGGTTTTTACTACCGGTGAGCACTAGAGGTTTTTATTTTATGCTCTTTACTTCCTTTTTTTTGTAAAAGACGATGATGACCGAGAGGTTTTTCGCCTTTAAAAAACAAGGAAAAATATAATTGAAAAACGTACTAGTAAAACCGACCTTTGTATTTTCAGGTTATGTCAACATTACTGTTTGTAAAAAGGTAAAAAACATTTGCACTTAGGATTATTCAACTAGAGTACATGTTTCTTGCTTTAAGTCAGACACTATATAAGGATTTATTTTTCTCTGAATAAGTCAAGAGGATTCAGACTCTTGTAATCCATTATATAAGTAATGAAAATTTGACAGTAAAATCGTTGAATAGTAAAGATATAATAGGCGTCATCATGGTACTTACCTAGACTCATTCATACAAGCAAATCCTCTAAATTTATTTTCAAAAATTGGTTTCTTGGGCCTTGTAGGAAATATTAAATTATATTGATATATCAAGGGGTTTTTATCCAGTAGGCAAATTTGTTTAAAATAGTCGTTATCTGAATCTCGCACTTGTGGGTTTTTGTAGTTATGTATATATTCAGTACAGTCTCCGGGCACTTGGTGTGTTTTCATGACGGGCTATAAAGCTGTACATATATGTAAAGAAACCTTGGCAACATTTTTTTACAAATTTGTTTCGTTGCTATTAATGAACATCAAATCGAGGAAATGTCAAATTTGGATCAGTAATAATTTATTAATGTTATTTTTCTTTACTTTTCTTTATTAGGTTTTACACATTTTATGTTATCTCCAAATCAACAATATGTAATGTTATGGAAATAAAATGATTTTGGTTAGGTTAGCTACTATTATTTTGTTATTCCATTTCGTTTTGATTGACTATAAAAAAATAGAGTGTACTCTTTTTACACATCTATGTTACCTAACTGTAAAGTGTCAAGTTTGTACCATATGTCAGTCAGTACCATATGTCCTGCATCATATTAATTCAAAATAGTGACCTCTTAGTGGGACACCCTGTATAAAAACGAGAGCAACGACAACAATGAAGATAAGAAAAGAAATTTAGTACAAAGAATGTGCTCATCTAAAATTACTAACATTCAGAAAAATTTAATTGAATATATCATAATGGCGGCATGTTATAACATACTAAATAAAATACAAATGTGCAGAATTTAATTTTAGCGGTATAAAAGGGAAAAAAGAAGTTCATATAATTAAAAAGTAAGGAGAAATATAATTATGATAAAGAAGATTATGAATAAAATGTTAAACGACAATAGTTCTGAACTACAATTAAGATAACTTGAAGAAATTGTTGCTTGTTAATGTAAAAAGAATGTACTTTGAACTTTGGCAACAAAGGAAAACAAACAGTTCACATTAATTTCATCTCCCGAGTTGTTTGTCGAAAACAAAATAAAAATAAAATAGGGTTGTCTATATTGGAAAACTTTCATCAGAAGTTCCACGTATCAAAGTTAATTTAAGTGAATTGTATTTAGGTTATTTGTTAGGATTATAATAAGCCTCTCTACAATTAGACTATGTTACAACTCCAAGAGACTATGTTAGAATTCAACAAGTTGATGGGCTCCATTATGGTACGTACCCAGCCCAATCGTGTAATGTAATATCTAAAACGTTGTAGGAAATATTGAATTGTAGATCGGTCTTACCCAGTAAGGTAAGTTTGTTTAAAACAGTTGTTACACAGGTTTTCTGAATCTCGTAATTGTACTACTTTCTTGACCTTCACGGTTCAATATATTAAATAGATTACACTCGCTACGCTCGTGTCGGTAACTCGGCCCTGTCCCGGATTTCGTAACTATATTTTCACATTTTCAGTGATATAACATTTTTTTTCAGTATAATTCGCTACTTATTATCGTTAGTGGTAATAATCTTCATATTTCAACAAAATTTAACGAAATTAGTTTAGACGATTTTGAGAAATTACTCTTTTTTAAACAGTTATGCTATAGGCTATGCTTGTTTATTTACCAATAGCTTACGAACAAGAATTTTTTTTAGATGCCAGGTAATACTTTTTAATTTTAATCTTTCAGCTGAATTTGATCCAAATTGATAAAGATTTTTTATACGAAATTGAAATTTTGTGTTGTGTTTGCTTATACCGAATTTTAAATTGTCAAAAAATAAAGTCAAAAAACAAGTTTAATTTCATCAATATCGGTCCAAACGTTTGGGTGCATAGATGACAGACAGACAAGTTTTATGTTTATTATTACATGATAAAGTATTGGGGAGGTAAAAATAGAATTTTGACATTTAGACGGATGTATATAATATGGGTAAAAAACAAAAAACACAACTGACTTTCAATTAATCATAATTAAATATAATTATTAGCCTCTTTAATGTAGTTTTAATCAAAATCTAATCAATCCATAAGAGGCCTACTTAACACAAAACACCAATTTTTTAAAGCGTTGCAAATCAAACATGTACATCCTTATTTTATTTAAACCACAACTCTATAACTTTTTTTGTCAAAAATTTAATCATTCCATAAATACCCATACTAAAATAATCTTCAAAATTTTAACACGATCAGACCACTCTTTTATGAGTTAATGCGTAACCAAAATTCCACGCACAGAACAGATACAACATATTGAAAATAATTAAAAGTATTACAAGGTGCTTAAAACGTCACCCACACAATATTACAATTAATTCAAAATTGGTAAGTAAGAATAAAGAAAAATATAATTTTCCAATTATAAATGTCAATTCCTGGATCCATTGTTAAGGGATAAAAAATAAGATGAAAAGACACAATCTAAGGAATGATGGATGGTGGGGGAGGGGTGCTCATCAGGGGTAGAATGAAATATCGCGAATACATCAATTTAAGTCCTCCGTCTCATTCCATTTCTCCTGCAAACAAGGCAATATCAATGAAGGACGTGAGTGATTAAGGAGAGGTGAAATGAGAGAAGTGATATGGTTTGTATAAACATCAGATTGTCGTCAATGGGACTTTGCTGTTAAAACAACATTTTTTCTTAAACCTACTTAACTTTTTCTTTATAGAATTAAAAGTAAATAAAATTATTCAAAATTCGCAGCTCGTGCGTACAGAATTTCGTGAAGTGACGTCAAATTCAATTGCGTAATCGTCAAGCATGTTTTCAATTAATTAGAATACAATTTTTGAACAGCTGATTCAGAACTAAATGATAAATTTAATATCAATACTGTTTAATCTCTGGCGCTACAGCCTTGTAACAATTTTACAATCTCTGCTGTTTTCTGCCATCTTCTCAGTCGCATAAATTGAAGATCCTTTTCATCATTGTCCAGCCGCCTTAGGTACGGTCTTCCTTGACGTCTTCGCCCATCTGACCCGTTTAACATAGTTTTCATTGGGCCTCTCTTTTCCTCCCCATCTGCAAAATATCTTCTTGATTTTACTTCACTAGATAAGGATTCTTATGCAATATTTTGTATCTCTGTTTCTTTTATCATCCAACTCTTACCTCTTTCTGTTTGTTTCGTCCTTCTTTAACTTGTTCATAAATCCTCTTTCATTATTTGCTTTCCCAAGAACACAGTCTCTTAATACTGTCTTGGTTTGTCTTGATGTTTTTTTATTCTTTAACATAGTATTTATTGCTGCTTCTGATGAAAGTCCATACTTACCGCCTCGTTCCATTTCTCCTGCAAGCAAGGCAATATCAATGAAGAACGTGAGTGATTAAGGACAGGTGTATGAGAGATGTGACATGGTTTGCACAACAACATCAGATATGTCATCAATATGACTTCGCTGTTAAAGAAACAACTTTGTTCTTAAGGGTAACTAAGGGTTTCATTTTAATTACACAGCAAACGGTATAGGGTAAGTTTGGTAATCGGAAAAATATCGACCTCCTATTTTTGATTTTCACATTTGACACTCTTAGGAATTCGTAAAACATTATTTTGTGCAGTTGAGTCGGACTGTTCTACGCATAAATTTTGAGGTATCGAAAAATAAAAATTTAACACTCTGCGATATGGTCATAATATACCCACGTAGCTAATTTGTTTAAAATTTGTTCAACATTTTTGGTTGTAGAGCACTGCACATACGGCTATCATTCTAGAAACCACCTTTTTTGAACTAAGGAACGGATATTTTCAGGAAAAAAACTCTACATCGATTTTTTAACAATGTATGCGTGAAAAGCGAAAAGAAAATAAGCAGTGGAAAGAAATTTTCGTTCTAAAACAATAGTGCATCAGTTACTTCTCATTTTTTACAAACTGGTTTACTCTCTCGACAAATATTTCTCACCACTCTCTCCAGTTCACCCTCTTATGTAATATGACACCTAAACCTCCATTAGTGGCCTACACCACAATCCTTCAGTCATCGCATATATTTCTCCGTCTAACCTAACACCAACCAATAAATTCGTTCCACCCAAACACCCCGAAGGGTTCAGTTTCGCGTGACTTGATACTTAAAACTGGACGCAAATTAAATAATTATTCGAAATCCAGTAGCCGGAATATTCGTTATAATGATAAGTTAGGTATTGAGGAGTGTGAGAAAATGCTCGAGGGACATTGGCAAAGAATACCATCGTTGATGTATGCCGGACACATCGTCAGTTTGGCATTCAAGTGATGGCACCCCCGTGTACATTCTAATGTGATCCTATTCCATTGTTTGTATTTCCAAATCACGTTTTTATGGTATTTTTTTGTACTTGTTGGAAAATGGGATCTGAATGAGGAATCGTTCGAAGTTTATGCGTTTCGTAACGGATCATGCGTGGTGTAAATTAAGTATAGTTAAAATTTGAATATACTTCAGTGAACCGAAGATTATGGAATGTATTTCATTTTCCCTCAGATAGTCACTTATTGCGAGTACGAGCTTGTCAATCCCAGGGACTCGAGCTGAATCTACAACTTTTTTATGTAGTCTTGGGTTAGATGCTTCTCTTTCTTCTTTCGTACAGTATCATGTTGACCAATTCCTGGGATAAGGAGTCCTTAATTTTTCATCTTCATTTTGTTACAAGGAAATGATGGTCGAGGTTGGTTATTGAATAACAATATGTTTCATGTAATCTTAGGTTAGATATGTATCTTTTCTATTTTCTATTAGATCTCACTTAAATACCGCTTTTAGACTATTCGAGGAGAATTTCTCTTATTGCACTCAAGTACTGTTTTTATAAGTTGATGAAGACAGAGAGGTTTTCCCCCTTTAAATGAAAAGAAAAACCTCTGTTTGTGTAGTTTTGGGTTAGATCCTTCTTTTTCATCTTTACTATTAGGTCTCACTTGATCAACTCTTGTTCTTTTGCGACTCTGACACTTTTAGCCTATTTATTTGTGGACTAGCAGTCTGTATTTTAAGCTCGCACGAACTGTGTTTAAAAGTTGATAAAGGCAGAAAGGTTTTTTGCCTTTAAATGAAAAGAAAAAATTGTTTTTTTTTTATCATGTTATCTGGGTAGATTATTCTCTTCCTTCTTCCCTATCATGTTTATCTTTATCAATTCTTCTTCTTTCCGGCCCTGACCCTATTCGAAAACCAAGAGTTTACTTTATATTCTTTTCTTCGTTTTTTGTAAAAGCAATGATGATAGAAAGGTTTTCTCCCATTAAATAAAATAATATGTATTTAATTTGGAATCATTAAAAATTTCCATCACGCACATTTAAATAAAAAACACATACCAATTGTTTTTTTGGGCGTTATCAATCTGAAAGTAAAAATTATCCATGAAGAGAATTAATAAGATCAAACCTCTTAAAATTAGTACCAATCCAATTTTGTTGAAATATCTACTTTTATGAACCAAAGAGATCAGAAAAATCACATATTAAAAAAAATTTATCAGATCAGTGGTTTATTTTGAGAATTTCGACAAAGTCTAACACTATAGTGAGTACAGGCGTGGCTATCCCGTTGTAGCCTAGCTGGATCTACACATTTTCATGTAGTCTTGGGTTAGATTACTTCCTTTCATCTTTCACTTTCTTATCTCTTTTGAACAACTCTTGTTTTCTTCCAACCCAGACGATATTTAAATATTCGAGACTTACGGCCTTTTAGCTTTTCTTATAAGAGGATACAGATAGAGATGTATTTCACCATTAAACGATAAAAAAATAAGCTAAACAATTTTAACGTAATTATGCAGGATCGAGTGTTACGTCCCTTTGCTCAGTTATAAAATTACTACGAGGCGGTGGAAAGCACGACAAGAGAAACTCTCATCTGGTCATACGAAAGTAAAGCCGCGAAGGATAACAAAGGATACGCGGATGAGCATGCGCGCGCACTAAGAGGATTAGTCACATTTGATTTATATTTATTTAATAGAAATGTTGCAAACGAAAACGTGCAAATGTAACTTTGTAAAATCCTACAATGTGCGCTTATATTTCCTTTCATGAAGGAATTACAGTCGTGGAACGGGAAACTTGTATATTACGGTTTTTTAAATACAAATGTAGGAGAATATTATCGCATTATTTCCCCGTCAATGTTTATGTATTATTCTCTGTATGGAGCGAGAGGTTATTATAGAAAATTTGAAATACAACTCATGCACTCCCAAAGACGTTTATATGACATTGATTTTCACAGGAAATTCACATACGGAGGAATTAAACGATATATACAGAGTGTTTCAAAATTATGTCTTTTAGAAATTATTGTGCTTCAAAAAATATAGAAAATAATTTCTATAATCATGTTTCAAAAACGCTTTCCACCCGTCGTAAATGTTACAATTATTTTTTTAATTGTAAATGTATGAGATAATTCAGTTTAGGTGTATATACATTTTGTATGTAACATTTATTAGTATACCAGAAACGTACGTAATTTATGTTGTAAATTTTCAAAATCGTTTGTTTTAAACTTGAAACGTCTATTATCTTGGAAGTTCTATTTGTCGTTTTGGTGTTAAAAAAAAATAGATGACAGTAGTCAGCTCAGTTTAGGTTTACGAATTTTGTATTTAACTTTTTACGAGTATAACAAAAACAAGACTTTATGTTGTTCATTTTAAAAATACGCTTTGTTTAAAATTTGTAGCGTAGGTTTTCTCGTAAACTGTCGATTTATATATATATATATATATATATATATATATATTATAAGGCTTTTATGAGTAGAACATAATGCCGCAAACCCGACCTCACAAGGTTTACCCTAGCTAAAGTAGCGTAGATATAAAGTTTATATTAGCTACAATGTCAGGTATGTTGAAAACAGTTTAATAATGTTTACTAGTTAGAGGTTATGAAATGAAAACTTTGCAAATTAATATAGGGCCTAAAAAACCGTTAGACTGCTTACTGGCTCTTTACCTCCAAATAGGGCCCTCAAGGCCAAAATACGGCCCTCAAGGAGTCAAAAGGAAATCTTAAACATAGGCATAAGTTGTAAGCGCTTCAAATTAAAGGTCTTTATTAGTACAATCCCGCGAATCCAAACTCAAACAGACAACCGAGCCGGAAATGGCAGCTGTTCAAAGATTGCTTACAAATGTAATTATTAAGTAAATGTAATAAAGTCCATGGCAGTTTGATTATTAATTCACAGGGAAACTAGAGCAATTGATGATTGTCGCATTTAAAGCACGTATGTTTCCTGTTTGCGGAAATACCCACTATCTGTCACAAACAACTTTCTCTTTAGGCCTTTTAAACCCACGCTATTTTCCTAACAAAAGAAATATGCCCAATCTGTTCTCGGGACGGCTTTTCACCTCTAGAAGGAACCTTGGAATACCTATTTACAAAATTAAAAGAAACCTCTCCTACCAATCCATCTCAAATATGTATAATAGACAAATATGGTTTGTTATACCTCAAATTAAAGCCCATTAAAAACCACGAATTTCTGCTGTAAGAAAATAAAAATTGGCCAATGCATTTGTCTCAACGCTCAAAAATGTTATTTTCTAGAATTTTACAGCACTATGAAAGTAGTATTTATTTATTACAAAGTTCATTATTTATAATTGGACGTCACCAGCAATGGAAAGGTTTGATCGTTTTAATGATAGTAAAACTGGACCAAGAATAAATTAGGTAACTCGAGTCATAGTAACCTGGTGGTACCATCGTACCTGACCTGCTATTTCTACATGAAGAAGTGTCACCGAAACCCTTCTATTGTCTATCTTTACTGCTCCTACACATCACGTCTATTGTTAGATGTCTTGGGAATTACCCAGGCGGGTGGCACCATCCAGTTTAGGGAGGGTTGCGATATTTCAGTTGATGGTTGATGGACAGTAGAGGTACATATCAGTCGACTCTATCTGGTTCATTTCATTTCAGTTCATTTCTATCTGGATCATGGATTTCAATTTCAATAGTCTAAAAGCGTTGAAAAACTTCATTGCGGTTAGGGGAAGTAAAAACTGTTTTTTTAGAGTGGAAATTGGTGAAAAAATCTATTAACTGTTCTAAGTGTGACGGTAGAATGCATTTTAACGTTGAGAAAGGAGTCCAATATGATGTATACTTCAATTCCGTGAAATTAATTTTCAACCTAACCTAACCTTTCTCTAATAGTTATCAAGTAGGAAATAAGTTGAGAATCTTTTTTTATTTTTTGCATTAAGCAACAGTCTGTCTACCTTGCCGGATTGAATTGGAAGTGAATGAAGTGATCATCAAAAAATAAATAGTTGCTAGATTTTATAGTTGGAGAGCATAGATCAAAAATGGCCCTTAAACAATCTGGTGGCGCCATCGAAATGTTTACCTCCGATATGCACAGCTATTGTTTTGTGTAACAATGAGTGACCCTTTTCGAGTCGAAAAAGGAATCGGCCAGACCTTCATTCCTAGAATTAGGGATCCTCCTCCGATGGTGCCACCAGGTTAATAACCCGGTAACTCTACTACATTTTTTAAATCTTAATTTTTGAGAATGTTATTTCATTTAGTCTGACAATTGACCGAAATATAATTAATTGGTACCACCCAACAATAATTTTTAAGGTTGTCACAACTAGAATAGCCTCATTATTTTTACGAGAAGTTTCATTACAATTAGTTAATGATAAGTCAGTTTTTCTTACTGCCATCAACTTAACTATTTTTGTAATGTGATAACTTATTTTTATCTAATTCCATAAAATAATTTACAAAATAACATTTCTGACCGTAGAGAACGAATGCTTTTGCCGATTTTTATTTTCGAACAACAGAAAGTCAATGTTTGTAAAGGGCTTTAATTTGAGGAATCACAAGCCATATCTGCCCAGATTTTTGAGATTGAATGGTGAGAGGGTTTTTTAAATTTTGTAAATAGGTATTCTAAGATTCCCCTAAAGGTGAATAACTGTCCTGAGAACAGATTAAGGATAACTTTTTCAGTCTTCTAAATAATACAGTTGGTAAATTTTCAAAAAATCATTCAAATTTGGAATTTGTTTTTGTTAAATTTTGGTCCGCAATTGTCAAAATTTTCCAAATTCAGAATTTTGAACTGGAAGACTGTAATTGAGCAAAGTTTTACAAAATGTGACTAAGGCCAACGTCTGCTAAGTCCTCACTCACTCGGCATACAACATTCAAGAGAAACTGTACATTTATTTTGAATCAGAAGTTAACAATGTTAAAAATGGAATTCAAGCCATTCTACTTGTACGCCCATTTCTTGTAACATATGTTCTGAACATGAAATGGTTAGCGGAATTATTGTTGATAATTTATTTGACATTGCCGCAACCGATCGACTTCTCGCTTCTCCATTTCTTTGAAAATTGCTCTTATCCAGAAGTCAATACTCTTCTAAAACCAAAAACTGACATTTACACCTTCAGGCGAGAACTTCGCTCATATTTCACCTGCGGACACGCCCTCTCTTAACCTTTTGAAAATCTTTGTCGAGTTTAATGATTTTAAACATTTAATTTATTTCCAATCATAAAACGCCAGTTTAAAGAGTAAATAACACTCGCTGCATATGACGCATATAAATATGTTCATAATATCCTAGGTAACTAGATATCAACGCCATCCTGGTCTTTGTCCCTGAGCTTCTTTGATGTCCTTTAATTAATTACATTTCAACATTAAAATCCTGCCTTAATTTCTTGTTTGGATTTGGAGATATGTGAAGGCGGATTTTAATACTGAGAATGTAATTAATTTTTATATGTGAAGTCTGTGAGGATATTCAAGGTTAGTGTCTCAACTGTATTTACAGGGTGTCCAAGGAGGACATACTTCCGTTGTCCCGGAACGCTTTGTTATCAGTCTGCCGGTCATTTTGTGTTTTTTTTTTCGAAAATATTGATAACTTAAAAAATAATTAATATTACGAGTAGAAATTTGCTGAACAGATTTTGCATGCTATATTTTACCAGTATAACGAGAATCAAAACGTTATCAATATACACTTTCAAAATGGCGGCCGTTTACTTTTTTTGTAATGTTTAGAGATAACAATAAAACACATTTTGATAATTTTTAAGATAATGTTTTGATTCAAGGTATAATGATAAAATGTAGCCTGTAAAATATGTATACTAAATTTTTGACTCGAAATATTAATATTTTTTAAAGTTATCATAATTTTTCAAAAATCACAAAATGTCCCTAACGAAGCTTTTCGGGAACTACGTTTATTTGTACGTTTTTCATTATTTTGATCCAAGATTCCTTTATTTCATCTCTCCTATCTGGTCTCTCTGGACCAACTCTCATCCTTGACTTTATTTACCTTGACTCCTTTGTTTAACCGGATCAAAACTTGAAATCAATTTTCGAAGTATTTCTACAGAACCAATTTCCTTCAAACTTTGCACACTTGAGTATTACCAACAATACAATTTAAATTTTACTTACTTCTGTTTTGTCCGTCAAGTGACTTTCTTTTCTTTTTCTAACGAGTTTCGGAGATTTACTCCATCTTCCGTAATTATCACTCTTCTGAAAGTGTTAAAACATTTAAGATCCACATAAACACATACATTTATAACATATGCTTAAATATTTTAACGATCTCAGAAGAGTAATAATTATCTGAAGATAGAGTAAATCTCCGAAACGTGTCAGAAAATGAAAATAAAGTCACGTGACGGACAAAACAAAAGTAAACATGAATCTTTAACAATACAAAAGTTTTAAAACTTTTTAGTAAAATTTAAATAAATCATGTTTTTAAAAATGTATAAAGAAAATTATTATAAGGCTTCAGGGAGATATGAACAACAAGAAAAAAAAACCTTAGACGGCTTGCTTCAAACAACCGTTTAAATTTAATTTGTTTTAAAGTAATTGTAAAAATAACTGCCGCTGTAATTAAAAAAAAAACAAACTAAAACTTAATGAAAATCACCATTTTCATAATTTCCCCTAACATACACCATTTACTAGGTCTCAATTTTGTTCCCTATCTCCCTCATTATACAGTAATCACAATACAAAATTAAGTAAACGAAACTCAAATTTGTATTTTTGAGCGTTGGTTTCAAGTTTATACGAACCTTCCACTGGTCAAAACAAATAAACACGAATCCGACTAGTTTGTATGAAAACCTACTATAATATCAACAGTCCAGCGTTCTAGACCTCACCTTTCTAACCACACTTAAGTTCTAATCAATAAGAAATAACGAATCAATTCATTAAAATTGTATTTATTGCAGTACAAATAGATTGCGACAAGAACATGAAACATAAAATATTGATTGACGATGGAATGTCGAGCACTCTAATAGTGGCACTGCATGCAACGCCAGCTAGGTTGGATTGAGCTATAAAATGAACCTACTCGGGTGTGAAGCTTTTCAGAACTTTGGTTATGTCAAAAGTACTAAAACAAAACTAGTGAAGCATAACAAGAGTTGGGGAATTGTTCTGACACGAGTCTGATAATTTTGTTTTGTAAATACCAACAATCATAAACAAATAATTTTAAAATAGTTTTCATAATGTCGAAAAGAGCCCTAATGGTGCAAAACGTGTTTTAGCGGAAGCTATTAAGTTTAATTTTTCTTTGTTTTACCAATTATTTCTGAACCGAAATATTCTATTTTGTACATGTCCTTAATTTTCACATTTCACTAAACCGACAAAATTTCTAGTAGATTTTTTGTTAACCGATAACTAAAAAAAAGAGTATTTTTTGAGAGATCAAACTTATTTTGTTTCGTAAAACAAATGTTTTTCTTTTATAAATCATTGAGTTTTTAGAAAAATAAAATTTTGTGTTCAAAATAAACGCACAGGTTAATGAGATCATATTGTTGTGCAGGAGGGTAAGTACTTACAACTCTCAACTCTTAAAAAAAAATATATATATATATTAACATAAGACTCCTGCAATAATGAGTCTACCAACTGACAAGACTCCTTAACATCTACCAACTGTTGTCTTCTGTGACGGAAATCTTTTCTGACAGAATTCTTCTCTGATCAAAAATAACAGTTAGATTTTCTTCTTTCACAGAAACCACTCTGGCCGAATTCTTCTCTGACTGAAACTGCTGTTTTGTAAAAAATTGCCTCCTTTAATGGAATTTTCTGTGTCCGAAATCTTTTCTGACCGATTTTTTTCTCTGATCGTAAATAACGGTTAGATTTTCTTCTTTCGCAGAAAATTCAATAACCGAATTTTTCTCTGACTGAAACAGCTGTTTTTTTTAAAGCTTGTTTGTTTAATCAATCTTCTTGTGACCGAAATATTTTCTGAGCGAATTATCTTCTGATCGAAAGTAACAGTTAGATTTTCTTCTTTCACAGAAAATTAAATAACCGAATTTTTCTCTGACTGAAACAGATGTTTTTTTTTTTTTTTTTTTAAAGCTTGTTTGTTTAATCAATCTTCTTGTGACCGAAATATTTTCTGAGCGAATTATCTTCTGATCGAAAGTAACAGTTAAATTTTCTTCTTTGATGAAACTTAAATGACCAAATTCTACTCTGATCGAAACAGCTGTTTTGTAAAAATGTCTCTAAACGAATTTTCAGGGACGATATTTTCCTTTGACTGAAAATTCATCACGACTGCCTTCTCTGCTCGAAAGAACTGCGCAACGTAAAACTGGCTTTATGGTTTGAAGGCAAATTATATTAAATTCATATTTGCACGATCTACCAATACAATTTAACATTTACTAAGAAGCTCAAGAGACCAACTTTTGGAACATAGGATCTGTTGTAGTACAAGGAATGAAGGAACTTGGTAAATATCATAATGGTTTCATTAAATTGTTTTATAATACGAATTAAAATATGAAGTTTCCTTCAAAATGTGTTTGGATGAATGTGTTACAAATTAAAACCAACACTGACAGAGAATTATTTTAAGTTAAGCCCATGGAAACAAATTACCAGAGGGGTGGCAAACCGTTCTGCTATTTTCCCCCGTGATAATGTGTTTATGTCGGCTGCACACTAAATCGTACGATATATATCGATAGGTCGTAAGCGATACGTGATATTTATCTTATACGATATGTATGCCAAGTGCGTTTTCAAATCGTGTTGTAGTGGTTCAACAGGTGTACACATGTACAATAACGATATATAACGTAAGATGAATTAAACGAAACTATCTCTTTGCTTAGTACGATAATACAAACTGACAAGAGGTCTACAGGTTTTTTAAATTTCGTCAATCAATAATGTTGGGAAATATCCCTGTTTATCGAATTATAAACTGAAAGACTACCATACAATTATCATGATAGGTTGGGCTGAAGAACATTGCAGACACAAGTAAACAAAATCTTGTTATTCAATTGAATTAGTCACGAAATGGAAACTGTCAGTCCACATCCTATAAATTCTTTAATTGTCTTTGCGTGTTGAGATAGTTCGATTGCGTAATTATGACGCATATTTATTGTTATAGGACCACGCCCACTACCACCTTCTCTCCTTTTCCCTGTTTTTCAAATACCAACACATACACAAGCGTAATCTTCATTGGAAGTGCCCTTGATTACAACTCATGAACTAACTACCTCGAAAAAATATTTCCCTCAAATAGATTGTATCACTTTGGTATGCAGGAAAATTACCCTACGATAAAAGTCGCTCATCGCAATGCACCGCGATTGTATGCATCTCGTATTAAGTTTGCAATACAGTATTTGTATCCACAAGTCGCTACGATAGTTTCAACCTTTGTAAACCCACCTACTTCTTCCTCTACAGATATTTTCCAACATCATTATTGCTCATGTTCCAAACCAATAGACATTACACTGTATCTATAGATTACCATGTCCATGATAACAAACGGCCGTTAAAGTCCACCCAGAAGGCGGAAATACTATACAACTCTCGTCCTTCTTAACCGTGATCCGATCTTTGTTTTAACCAAGGAAAACTAGAACATTCTCCGGTACGGATTTCCAACAAAACAGGACACTCCGTAGGTAGGCTTCGCCTATAATTGCGAGAACCAGAGTCCAATCTAAATTCTAATGAGTGAAAAAAAAGATCTGTCGGACACCCACAATGCTAGATTGGTTTCTGGGTCAATCGTTTAAACAATAAAAAGCATGTTGCACTTCCCACAGGCTGGAGTTAATTACGCTGATCACAATAATTAATGTCGGATATTATCTTTATTTATTGAATGAGTTGAAGGTAATTTGTTTGTTAAGATAAAAAGAATGGAAACAAAGGCTGGTCAAGGAGTTGGTTTAGTGCCAGCTACTCGGAGGTAAAGGTTGTGTAAGCGGGAAATTGTAGGAAATGGTCATTTTAGTGGTGTTTTCAGTTTTTAGAAAATATTGTAACAATTTAGTCCAGTGAAATTGGCTTCAAAATCGAAAAAACTAAAATATTATTTTAAAATTTGCTGAAATACATATATATAAAATGGGAAGGCACAGCTTACATGCGAGATTTGATTGAACTCCAAATAAAATTCGGACTATAAAAAAATATACAACATTTTCTCATCATAGAAAACAAGATAATTACTTGAAAATTTTAAAGTGATGTTTTAGGTTAGGTTAGGTTAGGTTAGGTTAGGTTACAACAATGAATCTCGAAATATATTTAAATTAGCCGCCATTTTGAATATTAGAAATTAAACTATTTCGTTCAGCGAACTTTCTTAAGTATAAAAATAAGTATTGAGCTTGACTTGTGAGATAATATTAGATAGAATAAAACTCGAACACAAGATCTCACAAAAATTACGTTTACTTAATCAAACGCGTTTCAACGACAAAGTCGTCATCCTCAGTGATACATAAGCTACAATAACTAAACTATAACTACTATTAAATAAAAAAAGTTACAGTTTAGTTATTGTAGCTCATGTATCACTGAGGATGGCGACTTTGTCGTTGAAACGCGTTTGATTAAGTAATCGTAATTTTTGTCAGATCTTGTTTTCGACTTTTATTCTATCTAACTTTCCTAAGTGATTATAAAAGTAAATTTTATTCAATAAAATGGGAGAATTTGTCGGGTAAAAAAAACTCAAAATTAGAAATACCTGTGATTATAGGGGATGTTTACTGCAGTATATGAGAAGTATAGGGAAAGTTGTGTAATTCCAAAAAAAAATCCACATCCATTTACCTGATCATTGCATTCAATGAGCTAAGGAAATCAAAAAAGTGATTTTTGACATACCTCCCGTTGTGTCATTATCATTTGTAAGCAAGATAGTGGCCACAAAAATGTATGAAATTTGGTACAAAGGACCTTGTGTGCTTATTATTAAAATTCAAAGAAATCGAATTGAAAATATCAAAATGGGAGTCATTTTAAACAGTTTTTTGATCATATCTCGCGTATTATTGAACTTATAACTCATTAAATTATATAAAAATTTGCATATTTAAATTCTGCACTTAGTGGTACTATTCCCACCCCAAAGATGACAAATAGTGAAGTTATTTTCCAAAATATTTCGATCTTTGACTTCGAAATAAATGTGACATTCGCACAGTTACAAAATCCTACAGAGCACTTTTTAAAACATACACATTTACTGTTGGATAAATCATTACGAGGTTCAGAAAACCTTTTAACAACTGTTTTAACAAACGTATCGTACCCTACTGTGTAAGACCCCTTGACCTATCAATTTAACATTTCGTACAAAGCATACAAAACACATTTTTGGGGATTATATTTACATAATAGGTGATATTACATTGTATGAAGGGGCTGGGTAAGTACCATGATGGTCACATAAATTTATTCATTGAAGTTTCTCTATTAAAATACGTTTTATTATTATCAAAACACTAATTTTACGCATACAGAACAAATTCTTTTACAAAAAATGACCTTACGGCATTATGTATGAAAACAAGATGGCAGGAGGAAGTAAATTGAACAACAGCAGTAAAACTTAAAACAGTTGTAATTAAAGCAGGCGAGAGCAGATGTGAAACTTTGTAATGTAATGGCGGCAGCGGCAGATATTCCTGAGGAGGAAATGCTTTTATTGCGGTAGTTGCAAAGTGTACTGACTGAGTTCAACAAAGATTTCAACTATAATATTCCAGTAAAGAATACGATTCAAAAACTTCCTTACACCCCCATTTATACGAAGTATTAACAAACAAAACAGCTCTTGTGAAATACAACTTTATCAGTATGCTGTGCAACACAGTGAGGATTTGGGGTTTAATAAATGGAAATAGAACTGGTATAACAAGCTCTGAAATCAATCTTTCTGTCCATATACTAGACGATTAACGGTGGTGTACAAAGTTGTTATACCTGATGGGAAATGTGACGTAAGTCAAATACTGTTGTGGATGTTCTCTCGTGTTTTGAACGTTTAAGGAAGATATGATGTAAGGACACGTTCCTGTAAGAGATGGAAGATATGATGTAACAGAGAACTTGAAGAGGGTACTGTGAAATTTGTTTAGTGACGTGGAGGGATATCAAAGAAGCTGTTATATGGAAGAAAGGTGAAAATGCGACAGACTGAGGAAGTGATGAATGTAGGAACTGAAAGGAGCATCTTAGGGTGCGATTGAGATGTTGTGGTAGAGAGTGCACAGCAGAGGGTGAAGGAATGTAAATGAGTAGACGAGAGAAAGGCAAAAATCAATTTCTAGCTGTAGCGCCCAAGAGGAAGAAGAATCCAGCAAAAAGTATTCAAACCTGTTAGAGAGATAACAAACAACACGTAAAAATGAAGAGCTACTGTAAACGTTTAAGTAAGATCTATGGTCCTGTAAGAGATGGAATATATATGATGAAACAGAGAACTTAAAGAAGATACTGTGTTCAGTCACGTGAAAGGATATCAAGGAAGCTGTTGCAAGGAAGAAAGGTGAAAATGTGACAGACTGAGGAAGTTATGCTGAGAAGGTGGGATTGAGATGTTGTGGTAGAGAATGCACAGCAGGGGGTGGGGAAGGTAAGTGAGAAGACGAGAGAAAGACCAAAATCTAGTTTTAGCTGTAGTGCCGAAGATGGAGAAGAATCCAGCAATAGGTATTCCAACCTGTTAGAGAGATAACAAACAACACGTAAAAATGAACAGCCACTGTTAAGAATGATTTCTCGTGTTTTGACCGTAAACGTTTAAGTAAGATCTATGGTCCTGTAAGAGATGGAATATATGATGAAACAGAGACCTTGAAGAAGATACTGTGTTCAGTCACGTGAAAGGATATCAAGGAAGCTGTTACAAGGAAGAAAGGTGAAAATGTGGCAGACTGAGGAAGTTATGAATGTAGGAAGTGGGAAAAGGATCTTAGAGTGCGACTGAGATATGGTAGAGTGGAATGTAAGTGAGAAAACGTGAGAAAGGCAAAAATCAATTTCTAGATGTACTGCCCAAGATGAAGAAGAATCCAGCAAAAGGTAGAGAGCAAAAGAAACCCGTTAGAGAGATAACAACCAACACGTAAAAATGACAGCTACTGTTTAGAATGCTTTCTCTCTTGTTTTGCTATACTATCGTTGAGGAAAATATAACATTGAATTGTCAATATTACCAAATGATATTTATTGGAACACGAGGGAAACGCTACTTAAACTGAAGCTGTTGCAAACAACCAATAGTTGCAATGGTTTTCACTAGAAGATTTTAAGTGCTTGACAGCTGTTTTCAAGAAAACATGGAGTGCTTTAATTGTTCTGATGTTATATTCTGCTGGTAATACTCAAGTCCTGCTCCAACAGATTTTAAAATTCTGACTTTTTTTATATAAGACTTTAAATTTGTACACGTAGTAATTTAAATTTATCAATTTCCTTCAACGAAAAATGGTTATGATCATAAACATATACAATAAGAAAATTAAACTTTCTCACCTTGAAAAAGACTAGAGTCTTTAAACAAAAAACTGCAAAAACGAATGAAAAGACATTATCAATATTGGTTTCCTACAAGATAAATAGAAGTTGATAGGTGTTATAATGGTACTTACTCAGCCCCTATCATAGAATATAATACATGTAGATTCACTAATCTCTTTAGCCTTCTAGGAAATGTTAAATTGTATTGGTTGATAAGGTGGATCGAGTTTGTAAATTGTTTTTACACAAGTTTTTTCTGAACTTCGACTCTGTGTATGTTGCTACTTTCTTGACGTCAGAACGGATCTCGTAGATGTATATATATTACAATCCATTCGATTCGTTACCAGGCGGGCCTCGAAGATATGTATTTGTGAAGGATCCTCCACTCGCTACGCTCGTGTCGGTGACTCGCCCCTACAGGACCTCGTAACTATACGAATATCACATCTTCTTGGGAGGTTAAAGTTCGAAATTATATTTTTTACAACAACTTCAATTTTTGTCACCGTAAAGAAACCGGTACTATTACATTGAAATATGTAAATTTATATCTAATTTACTGTATTAACAGTTTAAAACGGTCCCCATTTAGACCGTTTCAAACGCGTCTTCAATATTGTCCTATATATGAAGAAACTTTTATCTCCTATACAAACCTCCGTGTTCCTTGTACGCCGCTATCGTGCTTACGTACAGACGACAACGACGACGCACAGTAATACATTTTTAGTTTTCCTGAGGCCATGAAACGTGAAGACCAGTCACGTGTTAGTTAGAACCCTCCGATGATGGTAACATAGTTACCGAAACGTGCATTAGGGAATTACAGTAACGAAATATATTTTATTAAATTTAAATCAATGTGTTTTATTATCGTACCTTATTTTGCCATAGGGGAATCAACATCCTTTATTGTTACAGACAAAGTACAAAAAAACAAACCGACCGTGTATTGTTTGAACTCTTCACAGAAAACTATTTTTACCTGGAATTGTCGACTGCTTGGAGAGTGTATTTTAACAAAGCTCAACAATAAATCCACATATAGGATTCTCTGTCTACATTTATTTTCTGAGAAAAAATTTGTTCACGTGTTACATGAATGAAAATGGTGATATTTTAAAGCAGAGTTAGTGAAATATTGTTACTAGTTTATTGATTAAAAAAACAAAAACAAATTAAATATTGAGTTAGATAAACATATTGATGCTATAGTTAGTGAATTTTCTAATAAACAGATGAGATAAGACAATTAAGCACCGATACAACAAATTGTTTTTGAGGCGTTTCTTTTATTTTTATAACACAAAGACTTTATTTTTATAATTTTAAAAAATGGTGGCAGTTTAAAATTGTTTTGAAGTTAACGGTTTTGGAGCTATTCGAAGTTAAAAGTTTAAACGGCCGTCATTTTGAAAAATAAAGTCTTTATGTTTGGTACACTTATAAAAAGTAACATACAAAATGCCTATACTAAATCTGAACTTAATATTTGTTCTATTTTTTTCTAGAGTTATAATGCTTTTTTGTTAAAGAACAAAATGGCGGATGTACTGATAATGAAGCGGAATTCGGCTATATATTATTAGTCAATTTATGTTCGTTTGAATGTATATAAAATAAAAATAAGTAGCTAATTTTTCGGTACATCCTGTATGTATGAAACACTCTGAATATCGGAAAACGATTTCAAATTTAAACTGAGTGGAGATGCGATCTTTTGAAAAGCAAACTCATTCAATTTAAAATTCGCCTGTTTTTATATTTTATCCTAAACAACAATCAAGAACCTGACTAGATTACCAATATGAAATATCCCGTAAAGCTTTAGTCTATGCAAGGAACAATACGTTTCGTAAATTCAGTCGACACAAGCCCAGATTATCCTGTCTCGGGGCTGAAAATATGTTGCTAAGATCACGCCACCTCTACGTAAAAAAAAACTTACATTTTTTACGTTTTTACGCCACTTTCTAGCGTTATTTACACCAAACCGGGAAAAAAGTTACGTTGGTTAGTGTAGTTTGCGTCTACAGTTGGTGTGTCTAAGTGTGACAAATAGTGGGAGCTTTATTCGGTTAAAGAGATCAACTGTCAAATAGATGCAGCAAAGCTTATTCAACAAAGGAGTTTATCTAGGATGCTGTATCAAAACGACAGTATTTCTACTTCACCCTTTTATATGAGGTTTTATTGCATATTGGCACCTTTAGATCCGATACAAAAGATGCGTCTAAAAGGTATTTATCAGACGGAATATTGGAAAAAGCGAACACAATAGTGCGAAATAAGCGACCTAACTACCCTCCGTATACATGAACAAACAAGAACTTTATGGATAAAGGTAATACATCAAATTCAATTGGTTGCTGATCAAATTGATTCTGAATCTTTCTTTAAAATGGACGCCATTTGAAATAGGTGAAATGTATCTAACCTAACCTAACCATCAAAAGTTGAAGTAAAACCTTCCGCCCACTGAGTCAAGAGTATTCCCTCTTGTTGACTCTATGTGGCCGCTTATTTACCAGGTGGCTTTTTTTGTAAAACCTATCAGACGAACAATTTAATGAATTTAAAAGTTTTAAATATTAGACTGTTAAATCTGGATTGGGGGGAGGGGGTATTACTGAAGCTCTAGTGGCCTCCGGGACGTCAGCAATAAACCTATTGTTCTCTCATATGTTCACAGTACACCAACCACAATGCTTCTGACGAGCATTAGGATTTTGTGTAGGGTATTCTTATCAAAATATATATCTGATTGCTGAGGTCCAAAGATTCTCCTTCATTTGGACTCTAGGGTCCCGCAATCAAATAATATGTGTGCTACGGTCTCAGGCACGAGACCGCAAAGACGACAATTAGATGAGATTTTTAGTAATCCCACGTTATGTAAATAACTCTGAGTATGGCGAGCTGAATTTCTTACTTTTTTATTTCTTATTTTCTCCTAAACTACTGTATTTTGGCACTAATCTTGCAACACCTAATATGATCTCATTTTTTTTTTTTTTTTTATTTTTTATTTTTTATTTTTTTTTTTTTTTCCAAAATAAGGTAGGTAGTAAACGATTTCAATGATTTCCTTAACTAAATTTCAGAGCAAGGTCGATTGCATAGCACCAAACATTTTTAAAAAAAAATTCTTTCAATTCGGTCAACGCGTTTCAATAAAATTAAGTAAATCTTGAAATTTGTATACAGTAGCTCAGTAGGAAGTAACAACAAGAAGGCCAACTACTTTGAGAAACATAAAATAAAATTTTAACAATTACTATCGGAAAGGAGTTTATTACGAGAAATTAATTAATTTTTGATTTACTGTTGAAAGATACGGAAAACTGCACCAAAGTAAAATGGTTTTATAATACAGTAATAATAGAGAAATTAATTGGAAAAAATATATAATTGGTTAAGCTTACTTTGTTTCTACGAATGGAATAGTTCGTCCTGAGCAATGCATGTAAATTATACATCTTTGTATTCCTACAGAGGTGTTAACGAGCGAGGTCACTCTTTATAAATGAAACAGTAAATCTGAAATGTAACTTTTATTTACTAACATAAAACTCTTTTACTTATGCTGTATACAAAGTATAGGCAACTTTGGTAATCGAAAGAAATGTAAATATTTCTTTTTTATATATAATTCATGGCCTCAGGAAATAAAAAAATTGATTTAAAACACGTCGACGTCGTTGTCTGTACGCGAGCAGAAAAATTGAAATAATAATTTCAAATTTAGTATAGAGGACTATAGTGTGCTTTGAATAAGTATAGTGTTGAAATATAGAACCCTTTTGAAATTCAGAATAATCTAATTAAAAAAGCGGCGTATTTAAACAGTTTTTATTCGTATTTCCAGTGTTTTTAAAATTTATTTTTCGTAAAACAATTTTTTTAAAAATATTTTCCTCATAATACAATTTTTATATAAATGAAAACTAAACTAAACTAATTATAACAACTGAAGTACTAATCAATTATGCTACATTAGTAGAACAATAAATATATTATATAAAATTGACATACGCAAAATTTATAACAAAAATAATCTACATGTAAAGAAAAGAGAAAAGAAAAAAAAAACAACAACAATAGTTTAAAGAATTTTAGAAGATCAGAAGATCCCAGCTGTTTTGATTGCGGAGCGGAAGAAGACACGGCAGAGCATGCGATCTTTTACTGCAGCGGGGGGGGGGGGTCAGGAGAGGGAAGAGCCATCAACACAGCTTTGTTCACCTATTCCCCCGACTAATATGATAGATATTATAATAGAGGATGAGGAAAAAATGGAAGGCAATAGAGAGTTTCATTCATAGAATTATGGACAAACGAGGAAAACAGCTAAGGTGAGCTAAGATATAGCTCCAGGTTCGGTGTTCGACCAACCGGTCGATGGGATGGTGGATGACCCTGTGGGGTAGTTAATTCTCCTCTGCGAAGTATTGTTGCAAGATGGTCCCGCAGAGGAGGAAGAATAGGATGGAAGGTTTTGGTTTTACCGGGGTAGGGAGGCCGTCCACTACCTTCAGTCCCCCCTTCAGTCATAAAGATTTCGCCATTTTTCCTTCCAAAAAAAAAACAACAAAAATGATTTAAAGAATACAATTACTACAATTACGGAGAAAAAATAGGGCCTCTAAGGCATACTCCACGGGTTCTATTACAAGAAAAACTTCTGGTGTCGAGAAATTGAGCACAGCCCGCCAAATTCATATTTAAGGAGGGTGAGTCAGGGGTCAACAAAATTGACAGGGAACTGTAGTAACTTTAAGACATTTTTGCCAAAAGTTTATTTGCGTTGTAGTTAACTTGTGGTAGGGGACATAGTGTTTACAATAAAAACAACATTAATCCAAAATAAAGATAGAATTATTTTATTGCGATGACAAAGATTAATCAATATACTCGAAATTTAACTCTCCCCTTCAGATTTAACAAAATTCAAAATTGTATACGATAAAAATCGTACTGAATAAGCTACCTTGATATCAGCATGCACGATTTACACATTATATATCCACGCAGACAAATCTACATATATATAAATGCATACACATTAGGCCTATACATACATAATCAAATTATAAAACCCTAAATTTGAAAAAAAAAAAAAAGAAAAAAAAATTACTTGATCCGGTAGGGCAAAGTCGTAATATGAAACCAGTTAGTTGTGCTTTATTGGTGAAATTTTCTTTTATTTATGTTTGTCGGCTGGTGTTATTACCTGAATTCAAGATTCAAGGACAATGTTTTTTTTTTTTTTTTTACAGATCTCATTTTCGTTTTTACGAATACGAAATTTCGTGTTTGTACAGATTTCTGTAGGAATAAAAAACTGTTCTTTTTAAATCAACAAAATTTTGTTGATTCTAAATTAATTTGATAAACACACTTTTACACGTACAACAACTGGATAGTAAAGTTTCTATTTCCCAAACTTACAAGCCCATAAAGTTTGTTAACCTATCACCTGTGAAACAAAACACATTTCCAAGTGGTCTTTATTAAAAACATCGGAAGTGGTTTGACAGCATGTAACAACCTAAACTTTACGACCCTCCAAAAGAGAGTTTTATTACATCGTACGCTTTCAAGTTTTTGGGTGTGTAGAGGTAACAATGGAGCTCTAGGGTCTTAGGCCACTCGGTCAATCTTCTATGGGTAATTACAGGCTATAGGGAAGTGAGTATAACAGGTTTCAGGTTTGGCAGTCTTTGTGCAATAAACTGATGGTCTGCGAGCTGTAAACTTTCTCAAATACGAAATAAGTTGATGGTGTCATTATAGTACTTACTCAGTCCGATCATACAAGTTGATCCTCTAAATGTAACGCCCAAATAGTTTCTTGGGTCTTGTAGGAAATGTTAAATTTGTTGATACATTAGGGAGTCTTTTATTTAAATCAGTTGTTATACAGGTTTTCGATACCTCTAAATGTGTATATCACTATATTTGTGACGTTGCATAGGCCCAACGAGCCTCGTTGATGTGTATATATTAAAAAGTCTCTACTCGTATCAGTATCTCGTCCTTGGCTGGCGTCGAAGTTCCACTCGCTACGCTCGTATCGATCCTAATGGATCTCGTAACTATACGAACATGACATTTTGTTGGGAAGTCAAGGTTTTAAATTTACATTTGAACCATAATTTTGCTATGTCTCCGCAAAGAGTTGGGGTTGATACTATTAAACCTATAATTAAAATATGTATATTTCTATCTAATTTTATGATATAAATTAAATCACACAGGAAATATGAACAAATTAAATTCAAAATGGCCGTCATTTGAAAATTTTGTATTAGATTGTTATGAATTTTAATAATGTTCAACATAAGCACACCGAATTCCCCTAAACCAAATTTCATGTTCCTATCTTTATTTTGTGGCCACTATCGTGCTATGGTATGGGCGACAACAACGAAGAACGGAGGACATGTCGAAAATAACTTTTGCGCTTTTGTAAGGTCATGAGATCAGTTTACAATTCAGGGAGAATTTTTTTGTGATTACCTAACCTAGCCTAACCTATCCTAACCCAACCTTTTGCTGTTTTGTATGGTCATGAGATCAGTTTACAATTAAGGAAGAAATGTTTTGTGATTACCTAACCTAACCTAACCTAACCTAGCCTAACCTATCCTAACCTAACCTAACCTAACCTTTTGCTGTTTTGTAAGGTCATGAGATCAGTTTATAATTCAGGGAGAAATGTTTTGTGATTACCTAACCTAATCTAACCTAGCCTAACCTATCCTAACCTAACCTAACCTAACCTAACCTTTTGCTGTTTTGTAAGGTCATGAGATCAGTTTATAATTCAGGGAGAAATGTTTTGTGATTACCTAACCTAACCTAATCTTCGAACATTGGGTTAACAAAATACCTTAAATTGTAGCCTACAGATCATGATTTGAACCTAACAAAATAAATCCCAATGAAGAATATAACAAAGTTGATATTTAGTCAACGTTGGAAATTTGAACCTAAATCTGACAAATTTTAAAGCTGAATAGAAAACAGATAAAATTCATGCAACAAACACTTGTTAGTGGATGTTGAATGGTGGCATCCACGCTGTTGTCATGCTAATTGGATTTGTCAGTATGAATATTCTATATAGTGTTCTTAAAGTATATGGAATATATAAAAATAAATCTTTAAAACTGCTGAACATAAAAACTTTGTTTAATTGTACACGTTTATATAAAACATTTACTTCCGATTTTGATAGTTTTAAATTATGGCAGCTATTTTGGATCCACCATCTTGAAATTAAGTTCAATTTTTTAAACAGCATGTGATCATGTCACACTTTTTTTACATTGTTTTTCTATTCTAGGTTCAATGGTGAAATCCGTTTTTTTATATCCATTTCTTCCAAAATTTTTCAACTAATACTTTTAAGGAAATGAGATATAAAAAACCGATTCCACCATTGAACTTGGAAAAATACAATGTAAAAAAAAATCTCATGACCCCATTTTTATTAAAAAACTTAATTTCAAGATGGTGGATACAAGACGTCCGCCAAAATTTAAAACTATCAAAGCTGGAAGTAAAAGATGTACCAAAAACGAAGTTTTTATGTTCAGTCGATGTAACGATTTTTTTTATATATTCCATACTTTAAGAATACTCTGCTAGTAATAACTCTTTGAATTTGTATCTTAAATGGTGCAATAATATGGTAGCCAATTTGTAGTGTTTATTGAGAATAGGTTAACTATGCTAAACTATTAAAAATGTATAACTTTCTATTTGGCTAATAGAAAACTGTGAATACAAATTACAAATTTTAAAATAATCAAAACTGGAAATAAATGTTGTCCTATAGTAAAAAATAAGATTTTATGTTCAACCGTTTAAAAAAAATTTATACCGTATGTTCCAATAGTAGCGGACCGGTTTAATAATTTTAAAACTAAAAACCTGTCCCCAATAAATGGGGTTTTTGGGGGGCAACTCAATAATCTAAATGGAAACACCCGAGTGGCCCCTCATGTTAAAGAGCTTATTTAGTGAAATAGAACTGTACAAACTAGAGGTCGATATCTTGCTCCTATCTAAAATGGTGGCAGTTTAAATATTTAAAACAACTATTTTACTTTATTTCATTCGTACACAATTAATTAGAAGGCGAGAATATGCGATCAAAATGTATTAAAAAAATGTAATGGTGTAATTATAATTACTATTACTAAATTTTGAAAAAAAATATAGATTCCCAGTACAGGGTGCGCAAAGAACTTTGAATGATTGATTGCATTAAATATCAATCCATTATGGTTTAGAGCAAGTTAAAGCTAAATTCCCAATAAAGTGTCCAGATTAGTATTTAATTCTTTTAAAAAGAACCTTTAACTAAGTTATTTGTTAAAGTGAAAAGCCCACTAAAATCTACACTTCTCGAAATCTACTGTTGTATTTGTTGACATGTTGGACAACTGGGATAATCGGCTTTGCAAAATTAAATATTAAAATTACACCAACTAATATATCACTTTTGCACACCCTATAATAGGAATTCATACTATTTTAAACATGAAATAATAGTATTATGATTACAAAAACCGATCCCAAATGTTTTTAATAAATTTTGATCCCGTATTCGTTATCTCTTAAAGAAATAAGAAAAGTAAAATAGCCGTTTGAAGTATTAGAACGGTCGCCATTTTAGATAGGTTAGGTTAGGTTATGTTGGGTTAGGTTAGGTTAGGTTAAAATGGGGAGTCACTCAATGGAGTTTCCATTTAAGATTATTGGGTTGTCCCTCAAAATCTCCATTTAATTAATTAATATGTCTCATTTGTCGAAAAGTAATTTTTATCACCAGTAGACACATATAAAATATCTTTTTGGTGTTCAAGTTATTGAACAGGTCCGGGACTTTTGGGACACGGTATATTTCTTACATTATGGACACTATATAACTAACAGGGCGTTTTCCTACAACAAGAATATTATTAACTTATTTCAAGATTGTATTAAATACAAACACACAACGGTTTGGTAAACGAACAAGATTTCAAAAGCTTCAGATATTTGGAAAATATTTCAAAAACGTAATTACTTACATTGTTGTTTTGAAGAGAGGAAAGAGGAAGGAGGCAGTGCAACAGTTACCTGTAACAAAATAAAAGATAGAGTTTAATATACTGTACACACATTGTTTCAGAAATCATTCAAACTAAAAAAAAGAAGTTATTTATATAAGACTCTGAGCAGATGGTTTCACTACAAAAACACTTACAAAAAAGTTTTTTTTATAATAACCAATTTCTTTTTCCTTATTTGTTTAAAAACGAAATCTCTTTTGGTTATCCTCGTCTTATAAAACAAGTTTAATAGTACTTATCCAGTCCCATCATACAAATAGATATTCGTAATGTAATCCTCAAAAGTTAGTAATTAGGATAGTTTTAATTTTAATGTAACAGCAGATATTTTTTGTTGAAACTCCATATTCAAGGATAAAATAAAACAATAAAGCTTAAAGTTTCAAAATATTTTAATAATATAAACGAGCTACAATTGTTCCGCCTTGCGGCATCATCGGGCAACTGTTCTTCAATTGTAGCGGGCGAAACAATTGTAGCTCATTTATATTATTAAAATATTTTGAAACTTTAAGCTTTATTGTTTCATTTTATCCTAGGATAGTTTTAGTTAGAAATATAGTCTAAGTTATTTTTAAGAAGCGAGAATGACAACAATTATTGTGTCAGACCTGGAAAACTGACGAAATTGGTTACCTTGCAAGCAAGACGGACGTCATTGATTCTACAATGATATATAAACCCTTGGGTGGAAGGAAACGTGGTCAGTAGGTCAGGATTGACCAAGGGAAGGTGCTACAGGGATTCTTGAAGATAGCCAGACGGACTTGGTGAGTAAGAGCTTCCTAGGAGTATGAGTCTTCGGACGGACATCCGCAAAAGTTGCAAACAGGATGAGCAAACTTCGTGTATTAAGGAACTTGTAGTTATTTCAGAGTCGGATAATTAAACTATAACGTAGAATCAGATCTATGAGTCACAACAATTAGAGTCATTCTGGATTAATAATAATAATAACAATATTGTAGCATTGTAATAAGATAGGAGATTGTTATTATTGTTAATTGAGTACTAAACCATATTTGATTATGAAAATAAAGAACCCAGGCAGTTTAATGATAGAATCATAACAGTTTCTTGGATTTGTAATTACTAGATTAAGGAGTCTTTCCCATTAGTGTAAGTATGTTTAAAACAATTGTTACACAGGTCGTTGAACATTGTATTAAAGTAGGTCCAGAGAGACCAAATAGATTTCCCCTAAACACTATAGTGAGCCCCGGAGGGTTTCATGAATATTCATTTAGATGTAGTAACGTTTTTTGAAACTTAATGTTTCTCCAAAATTTGATTGCAATTACTTAGAACAATTATGAGGTATACGAACTTTCATGCCAGTGTACTTTTGAATTAAAATTTTTTTAAACGTAGCTTACAACTTAGAAATTTAGAGAGACAGAGGTCAGTACTGTTAGTTATTGTATTTTGTATGAAGGTGAATGAGAAAATATGTTAATATCATTTTAAATTGTCATTGTTGAAATCATTTAATCAACATCCATACTTCGCGTTTCCACCAACTTGTTAATTAGTTTTCGAGTGATTGATTGACAATACGTTGAATGTAAATATAGAATATATGTATCGCTGTCATTTCTGGGGGAATATATTTATTTCCTTATATAACCTTGGAGACCATCTTACACTTTCAAATTTTGAAACTTTAAATAAAAATGTAACATCAATTTTGTATATTTTTCAAAGAAAAAGATAATTAAAAATCTTTGTTAACACAAAATCTAAATTAAAATTTTAATAGAAATACAGACGGGTCGGGATGAATTAAAACTTTTCTTGACAAGTCAACGTTTTTGACATTACTAATAGAATACTTTTTATAAAGTCTTAAGATAGAAAGGTTTGTCGGATAAATTAAAATACAGTCAAGTCTTGGAATAAACTTTTAACTACAGTTTTTGTATTTTCTAATTATGTAGGAAGGAAGTATTTTATTTGTCTAAAAAGATGTAAATATATTTTCCTTTCAGATGTTTCAGCAAGTTACAACTAAAAACCGCCGAAACTTGTAACAGGAGATCACCGCCGTACCCTTCAACAGAAGGCCACATAATCCTTTGCACTTTCCTTCAGTCTATATCACAGTGAGATTGATCCTTCTTCCAATCGTTGAAACAACTTTATTCATCGGACAATGTCCCGATAACATCAAATTGTAGGTCCTTCGTCCTTAATTCTACGAGCTCCTTCTGTCATTACGTCCATTCCAAAATATCTTTGCCTACAGTTAATTTTGTCCCTCCACTTACCTGTGTGTCCAAGTAAAAAATATATTGGAACCTAAGTTGAACCCTTGATGAGGTCCTCCACATCTTAGAACATCAAAAGGTAGGTTCTTCGTGCCTAACTCTACGAGCTCCTTCTGTCATTACGTCCATTCCAAAATATCTTTGCCTACAGTTAATTTTGTCCCTCCACTTACCTGTGTGTCCAAGTAAAAAATATATTGGAACCTAAGTTGAACCCTTGATGAGGTCCTCCACATCTTAGAACATCAAAAGGTAGGTTCTTCGTCCCTAACTCTACGAGCTCCTTCTGTCATTACGTCCATTCCAAAATATCTTTGTCTACAGTTCATTTCGTCCCTCCGCTTACCTGTGTGTCTAAGTGAAAAATACATTGGAATCTAAGTTGAACCCTTGATGAGGTCCTCCACATCTTAGAACATCAAAAGGTAGGTTCTTCGTCCCTAACTCTACGAGCTCCTTCTGTCATTACGTCCATTCCAAAATATCTTTGCCTACAGTTAATTTTGTTCCTCCATTTACCTGTGTGTCCAAGTGAAAAATATATTGGATGAAATACAAAAATCAAATATTTTATTTCACTTCCTACAGTTAGTCGTTCGGTGCGTGTCATTTTACTTTGTGTTTTGTAAGTGTATTTTGTGTATTTATTTAGTGAATACATAACTTTTTCTGAAAATATACAGTAAATTCAATTTATAATAGACTACGTAATTTAATGTGTTCAAGCGAATATTATTTCAGTAGTTATTGTTTTGTTTTTAGTTTTAGGCCTAACCACAATTGTTAGCAACTTTTTTGATTCCTGACATACTAACCCCAAAACATTTAAAACTGTCATTTATTTTATTACATACATGAATTTTATGCATCTTTCTGAAAAGAATGGTATTATACAAGGTGGTTTTTGGATAATATTTACATTTTTAGGGAATTTTTTACCTATTTTGTAGTTTTTATATAAAAACTGATTTTTTCTAATAAGAATTTGACAATAATGACAACTAAATGGTAAAACTTTTCTATATCTTGGAAAAAAAATTAAAAATCTTTATCTGTATATTTAAAATTTCAACTTCTCTAACAGCAACTTTTTTGATTCCTGACATACTAACTCCACAAATTTTACAAAAAAAAAACATTTTTTTTATACCTATATGCATTCTATACATCTTTCTTGGGGAAAAAATGGTATACTACACCTTGAATATCAGATAAGGTTACGTTTTGTGAATTTATAAAAATAGTATTAAAAATGAACTAAAAATGGCCTGGCCAAAGAGGGAATTAGTATAGACCCTTTAAGCGTTAAACAACAAGAAAAAAGTATTTATTCCATCAGCTACTACAGCAATATAAAAAAAAAACTGAAATACAGAGATTTATTTTTCCGTTAAAAAAAAACCACAAACAATAAAACCGACCTAAACTTGCATCCAAGAATGAAGAAACACCAAACACGTGTATACATAAACATATGAATCAAGACATTCTGCTCCTTGCTAGACAGCATCCCTCGTTACTATGGTTACCTCACATCACGCACTCCCGATTCACGTTCCGTAAACTGTTTTAAAGACGAGTTTTTCTCACTTCATATTCCACCTGGATGTGTTTTTTAATGACGTAGATAAGCCTACGCTATGTACAAATCTCACGACGCAAGGAGTTATTATTTTTAATAGCACAGATAAGCTTTAGAAATCATGCTAATCTCTGCTTCCTTCAACTCAATTTAATGGCAAGTCGTCTGTTGAAAACGCCATTATATAAGTAAGGCATTAGAAGTTCCTTAGACTAAATAATAATTTATATTAAAAAAACAATTGAATGTAGGGTCTATTAGTTATATTTCATTTCCGTTGAATATAAGATGTGTTAGTTACATTTCATTTCCGTTGAATATAAGATGTGTTAGTAATATTTCATTTCCGTTGAATATAAGATGTATTTGTTATATTTAATTTCCGTTGAATATAAGATGTGTTAGTTATATTTCATTTCCGTTGAATATAAGATGTATTTGTTCTATTTCATTTCCGTTGAATATAAGATGAATTAGTTATATTTAATTTCCGTTGAATATAAGATGTGTTAGTTATATTTCATTTCCGTTGAATATAAGATGTGTTAGTTATATTTCATTTCCGTTGAATATAAGATGTATTAGTTATATTTCATTTCCGTTGAATATAAGATGTGTTAGTTATATTTAATTTCCGTTGAATATAAGATGTGTTAGTTATATTTCATTTCCGTTGAATATAAGATGTATTAGTTATATTTCATTTCCGTTGAATGTAAGATGTGTTAGTTATATTTCATTTCCGTTGAATATAAGATGTGTTAGTTATATTTCATTTCCGTTGAATATAAGATGTATTTGTTATATTTCATTTCCGTTGAATATAAGATGTATTAGTTATATTTAATTTCCGTTGAATATAAGATGTGTTAGTTATATTTCATTTCCGTTGAATATAAGATGTGTTAGTTATATTTCATTTCCGTTGAATATAAGATGTATTAGTTATATTTCATTTCCGTTGAATATAAGATGTATTAGTTATATTTCATTTCCGTTGAATATAAGATGTGTTACTGTAGTTATATTTAATTTCCGTTGAATATGAGATGTGTTAGTTATATTTCATTTCCGTTGAATTTAAGATGTATTAGTTATATTTCATTTCCGTTGAATATACGATGTATTACTGTAGTTATATTTCATTTCCATTGAATATAATAACAGTTAGCTTAAATACAGCGTTCATAATTTGTTTTACCATACTTCGGTACGTTACATTAAAAGGGGAAAAAAGTTTATGTAGAAACATGTGTTTTAAAACCTTTACTTTTCATCCTGTCCGCCATTTTGTATTTTTCCAATAAAAAGACATAACACCAGAAATGAAGAGAGATATCTAGGGCCTATACCAAATTTTGCAAAAGTTTTGTACCATTAATTTGTGGCTTTTCAAAATATCTTATAATTTTTCAACGAATGTTTTCAAAATGGTGGGTAAATTTTTTAATTAAATTACAAGAGAAAGAAACAAATTTAATGCCACACTATTCGTTCTAGAGTTATATTTTGTAATTTATAACACACAAAATGGCGGAAAGACGAAAGGAATATCTTTATGTCAACTTTTTATTTCTTTTGCTCTCCCAAATTTTGGAAAAAATATTTTAAGAACCTTCTATATTTTTAACAATTTTCAATAGGTTTAAAACAATGTTATATGGCAGATATCTATAAAACATAAACACTTAAAATTATCAAAATCTGTTAATCTGTTTAGACTGTAACGCACTATATGAGCGACGAACATAATTTATAAAACTACTTTTTTAAAAATTAAAACTTCAAAACAGATATATTCCAAATTAAGGTTGATTTTTGTCATGACAAAACATTTAAAATGAGATGGAAGACATATAATATTAGGAATGGTTGAATAGAGACCCTTTATTTATTGTATGCCAATTCTTCAGAATCTAATTTCAAGAGTGAAACATGCGGCCACAAAGATAAAAGACTACAGAACATGTAATGTGTTTATTATTTATGTGTTTTAAACCGTAAGTTGTAATCAAATACTTTTCAACAAGATTTGAAAAACAGTAAAACAGGACAAAGTAAAATAACTTCATTATAACACATATTATTATTAACCTTGTAAATTCGTTAAATGGAAATCTTTCAAATTCACACACACACTGCATTAAAAAAAATTGTTCCCAATCAATATGTATTTAACACAACATACCTACAGCCTTTTGAAACGCTGAATTCAATTTCATATTTGTTGCTCGTAAAACTAGAATCAAAATTCGAAAGGAGAAAACATTTAAAAACTTTACATCAACGAATTAGATTTCTACTAATAGATTCTAATTCTGACATAGATTTTCTGAATAAAAATTGACATCCTTTCAATAAATTTTGTTTCTTTCTTAGCAAAAGCTTGTGAGATTGCAACGTCCAAAGCCCTAAACTAAATTGAGTTCAACGTTATGAGCATCACCGTCAGCTGGTAGAGGACTGAACACTCGACCGATCGTTCAGTTTACTGTCAATAAAAGTAGGATTGCCAACCTAGCGACGAATAATAAAACTTTTCTTTTATGTTTAACTTTCTTTCGTTTTTCATTAAATCTTTGTTTGTCTTGTTAAGTTTACTGGATCCCCCCAAAAAAGAAAGGAAAATAATTTTGCCTCTTATTTATTATATATCGTTCTTTCGATATTCATTAATTTTTCCGTTTGTATTTTATCAGCGTTGTCCTCTTTAGTTACATGTGCAATGTTCACTGGAGGAAGTTGTAAACGTTAAAGCCTAAAGCACCAGTCATTCGAAACGACGACGCCAGACGTTAACTGTCAAAAAGTGACAATGAACGACATCCTAAAAAATATATATAAAATATATATATATATAGAGCGAGAGAGAGAGAGAGGGGGGGGGGGTTAGAGAGAGAGGGAGAGGAGAGAGGGGGGTTACGGAGAGAGAGAGATTTAGTAAGAGAGAGAGAGAAAGAGAGAAAGAGAGAGAGAGAGAGAGAGAGAGAGAGAGAGAGAGAGAGAGAGAGAGAGAGAGAGAGAGAGAGAGAGAGAGAGAGAGAGAGAGAGAGAGAGAGAGACAGAGACAGAGAGAGAGAGAGAGAGAGGGGGGAGGGATAGAGAGGGGGGTTAGAGAGAGAAAGAGAGAGAGAAAGAAAGAGAGAAAGGGAGAGAGAGAGGGAGAGAGGGGGTTAGAGAGAGAAAGAGAGAGAGAGAGAGAGAGAGAGAGAGAGAGAGAGAGAGAGAGAGAGAGAGAGAGAGAGAGAGAGAGAGAGAGAGAGAGAGAGAGAGAGAGGGGGGGGGGGGAGAGGAGAGAGAGAGAGAGAGAGAGAGAGAGAGAGAGAGAGAGAGAGAGAGAGAGCGAGAGAGAGAGAGGGGGGAGAGAGGGAAGGAAATCGTTTTAAGATATTTCAAGTTTTGGAATTTTTGGAATATTTCTCGTTTTAAGGAATGGTTTGTGAAAACGTTAGTGTTAAGTTATCTTAAACTCTCTTAGAAGACGGGTTTCTATAACCGCACTTCTTGTCTCCACCAACTTGTTGAATCATTTCCAAATGATGAATGGTCGACAGAATCACAAGAGGAAGGAAATGATTATATTATATCGTATCACTTTAAAAGATGCAGCAGATAATCGCAATATGAATTTGTTCCTGAAATATAACTAGCTTATGAGACATAGAACCATACTTTTCTTAAACTTGAGATATTTAAAACGTTTATAATTTTTAAACTAGTTATCAACGTATACAAATACTAGATAGCCATGTTACATTTAGATAAGTTTAAAATGACCGCAGAGATTTTGGAAATTCGTTGATGTAAATGATGAGACTTTTGAGCAAATCTCGTAAAGGTTTGGTTGAAAATTATAGGCGGGATACAAGTGAATATATAAGCTTACTTCAAAACAGGATCTTGTGAACGATTGAAAGCGGAGAGAGGTGAAAATTATTACGATTGAAAATTATTAGATTGTGGTAAATATCGCTTTAATATGAGATAAGAATTAAGCCTAAAATTTGTGTGAAGTTAGTAACAATCCTTACTTGTAGGCTATATTTATCTACTTTACAACACTAAGATTGAATTTTATATACGTTTGTATATATGAATTATCAAAATGTAAAATATATTTGATTGGTAATTTAATAAAACCTAAAACATCTGCTTTTTAAAGACATACAGATTTTTAATTACTGTCAAAAAATAAAGTACCTGTCATAACCATTATTTAATGGGAATTAAAGGGGATGAATAGGGAGATGCCGAAATGTAAATAGATTTATTCTTCAACTACTTCAAAGTCAAAAACAGATAGAGAGACACAGCTGTTCTACAAGAATAAATGATTTTCCCGCTAAAAAAAAGCCAGAAAAAAATAAAACCTACTTAAAATTGTACCCACGAATAAGCGACGCCAAACATGTGTAATAAGTAGCATACATAAAAACCGAACAAGGACATTTTGCACCTGCTACAGAGCTTGAGCCCATAGCATCCCTTGTTGCCATGGTTACCTCACATCACACTCCCGATTTTATGTACTGTAAACTGTTTTAAGGACATAAGGTGTTTTCTTTCTCACTTTATATTCACCTGGTTGTTCTATGTTACGACGTAGAACAGATAGATTCGAAAAAAAAAATCTCATTATTTATTTTTTTAGATAGAACATTACTTTTCATATAAGTGAAAAGGTAAACATATTTTATTATTTAAAAAATCACAATTCCTTAAGTGGACAACCTTCAATTCATTCACCGGACACGCTATCTATAGTTTCCACTGAATTAGAAATCTTAATTATTTATCGTAAAAGGTAAATCAAAAGTGAACTAAATATGTTTATAAAAATATTTTTCTTTCTCTTTGGAATAAATTCCAATGCCGAAAAATCAATTTCTGCAGTCAGAATTTACAAACTTGGACTAAAATGTTGCACTGAAATATTATATTTTCTTCCTTAGCAAAAAGCTTGTGAGATTGCATCGTCCAAAGTCCTTAACTAAATTGACTTCACGTTACGATTATCACCGTCAGCTGGTAAGGACCGAACGCTTTGACCAATCGTTCGGTTTACTATCAATAAAAGTAGGATTGCCAACCTAGCGACGAATAATAAAACTTTTATTTGTCGAAACATTCTTTCGTTTTTCATTAAACGTTTCGTCAGTATTTTGTCAGCCTGGTTTAGTTAAATGTGCGATGTTCATATTGGACACTAGTACATTGTTACGCCTTTCCCAGCTTCGTTAATCTCACGTTTGTTGACGCGTTTCGGATATACTCCATTATCAAAACACTTAATAGACATCCTACGCTAGGAATCGTCATTTTAAGCCGGAAACAAGGGTAGAGAGAGGAGGAGTGACCAATCAGAAACAAGTTAAACGAGTTTTAGATAGGCCAATAGGAAGAAAGGAGGGGTAAGTGGGAGGAGCGAGTTACTTAAAATAACGAGTCCAAGCGTAGGATGATCAGTAAGTGTTTTGAGGATGGAGTATATCCGAAACGCGTCATAAACGTGAGGTTTAAGAAGCTTATAAAGGCGGAACAATGAACTCATTTTAAATATAACATTCCTTGCGGGGATAAAAATGATATACAAAATTTCAACGAAAATAAATATTGCCCTAAATTTTTACACACCCTGTACACAACATTCAAGCCTAAAACGCACAAACACGGAAGGAACATCAATGAAAAATATTCATCACAATCTTTACGAAGGTTACTTCAAACGGGAATCGTCAATGATTCCCAAAAAGTCGAATGCTAAATTTGTTGGAAAAAGAATTTTAATTATGGAAATCAAATAGCATGTAAAATGCACTTAATGTTAACAAATAATTTGATACATCCCTGACCGTCAAGACTTCAGGATTTTCAATATTGGTTTGGCTTCGTGTAAAGGAGAGGTGTGTGAGGAAGCTTGTGCAATATTATTTTCAAATCTCGTCGAAGGGGCATTCAATAGATGTACTGCACTTCCCGCCTCGATCAACTTGTTGAATCAGTTCGGATGATGGATTGACGACAAAATTACAAGTCAAAGAAAACATTTGTACAACCTAACGCTTTAAAAGATATTTCAATGGAGAATCATAATATGAATACAGTACAGCTCTTATTTTCTAATACAGCTTAAAAGATCATCCCACACTTTTCCAAAACTTGATAATTTTAGAATCTTTAAATCTTCGTTAAAAGTTATAATCAAATTATAAATATAATTAACAACCCAATAAGTATTAGACCATACAAAACTTTTATACCAACTCAATAAAAATTCAGAAATAAACACTCAATAATTGACCAGGTCAATAAACACAATCTCTAGGAGAAAAAATGAAATTGCTCTGCAATATTCTTGGATGTTGCTCAAACCTTTGTTACGGTCCGACATTGTGGTCTAAATAACGAAATAAAACTAATGCTTCCTAGTATAGCAAATCATATTTACCAGATAAATATTTTAGAATTCTATATGAAGCTGAATAATCTAATCTTCGGAAAATCAAAGTTGGAGTACCTCAGGGTAGTGTCCTTGCGCCTGTTCTATTATCACAACTTTCACAGATGACGCCGCTTTACTGGCAGTAGGTGAAGATTTAAAAGTTTCAAAAAGCTGTTAATAAAATTACTAATTGGAAGACGTAATGGGGTGTTAAGATAAATGAATCGCAATCAGTTCATAACCTTACACATAAAAGCGACAATTACAAACCGATGGTGTCAAATATCTGGGTATTGAATGCTAAACTACGTTGGAACACGTGAATACGTCAATAAGTAGGTATCCAACTGAAGCGTATGTATTGGGTGATTTGGAAGAAGCTCAGAATTATCAATACATTTATACAATTTATTAATTTAAAATCTTAATTACAATTTAATTGAAGAACAGAATGGTTGCGTTCTAAACCTGGAAACATTTTACTTATTTTAACGATGAAATCTTAGAACATTTTGTGTAAATTAATTAAAATATCGTTAACATTGGGAACAAAGTTTTAATATGTTCTAAATATGCTGAAGGAAAGAATTTTGTGGTTTTGAAAATTTAAATATTACGTTTGGAATGTTCTCGATGCTTTAAATATTTTCGGAATAATAATTTTATAACGTATTATTTCAAGAGTAATCAGAGGACTGGTTATGTTATTAACTTATTTAGATTTGTATTGTTCATTTCTCACAGTCCTTCTTTGTTTCTTTTTTCGAGTGGTTGCGACGTTTCGCCTATTATTCAGACATTATCAAACCTCTTTAGTGCTGTTTTTTCTTGCATTGGTTTAATGTTTGTCACTTGTTCAAAATAAAACACATACACACCTCATTTATGAATAAAATGTATGCACAACACTAAACTTTAACATTTAAACATCGTCGATAATGTAGTAAACACGTGTGTCCGGTTTACTATATTATTCATAAATGTATCTGTTTTATTTTGAACAACGCATTAAACCAATGCAAGAAGAAACAACATTAAAGAGATTTGATAACGCCGGATTAATATGCGAAAAGTCGTAACCACTCGAAAAAAGAAACAAAAAAGGACTGAGCAGTGAAAAAAATAAAAGGTAAAATAAGCTATTAAAATTATATTTTTTCAGGGTTGGTAATTACTCAAAAGATTCGAGCATGCAAATTGACTGCTTTTGAAGGTTTGTTCAATGACTCAACATGTTGAACATAATGTAGACTATTTACCACAAGCAAAGTTGGTTGTCCAAATGATTTAAAATTTACTCCTTAGAATACGTCAATCTTTGCGGGTGGGGTATTGGAGTAAACTCAATTAAATAATATATTGTAGTCAATAGTTCTTTTGAATGTTATAATGTTTATGATTCACAGACGCTGAGTTTATAATTTAACTTTTAAACTGAACGTAATGATTTAGATATGCCGATGAACAAGATTTATTCCTCCGCCTTTAGTACAAACAAAATATTTTAAAAAATCGGTTAAAAACTGTTTTCCGTCGAGACTAAATTATTTACCCCGAAAACTAACCCACAAACAATACAATCGATCTAGATTTCCATTCATGAATAAAGACATCAAAAACATACTCTCATATATAAACATATGCACCAGGACAATCCTACCCTTGCTACACAGCATCCCTCGTTACTATGGTTACCTCACATTATACACTAATCCGTAAACTGTTTTAAAGATGACTTCTCTCTTTTTCACTAAATCCACCTGTTTTTTTTAATGACGTAGATAAGCCTATGATGTACAAATCTCACGACGCTACGAGTTGTTATTTTTAATGACACAGATAAGCCTATGATGTACAAATCTCACGACGCTACGAGTTGTTATTTTTAATGACACAGATAAGCCTATGATGTACAAATCTCACGACGCTACGAGTTGTTATTTTTAATGACACAGATTAGCTTTAGAGATCGCGCTAATCTATGCTTCATCTAAGATGGAATAGTAAGTCGTTGGTAGAAAAACTTTCAAAACGTCATTATATGAGTTGAAAATAAGCCATAACAAGTTGAAGTATTTGCTGCAAATAATAATTCCCAGCTAACAAAGAAATGTGATATTATTTGATGTGTAATGATTCCTAAAATTGTAGTATAATGTGCTTCTTATTATTTTTAGTTTTTTATATTTTCCATAAATTATAAATTTTGCAAACAAATTGTGAATAATTACAAATTTCCAATATGTTGATTCTTCAGGGGTTCACCTATAGTGAACACGGCCTTGGTAATCCCGAGGTAATTTAGATGGATCTACAACTTTTTTCATGTAGTCCGAGGTAATATTTTCCTCTTTCATCTTTCCTATTAGTTCTTTTTTTACCAACTCTTGTTCTCTTTCGAGCCTGACGCTATTAGAGTACTCGAGGACTAGAAATTTTTATTTTTAGTTCTTTTTTTTATAAAGTTGATGATGATTGAAAGGTTTTTCGCCTTTAACAAAAAGAAAAAAACGAATTGTTACCTCATCCTTAAAATGATGGGATGTAACAAAAAATCATTATTCTATGTACCCACTTTTCCGATTTATTAATTAGTAATTGGAAGGTTTTGCATTTCCTAGAGTAACATTTTTCTGTTTTAGATTCCGAATGTTGTGAGTAGCGCAGTTCTCCAGTAACTCCAACCTACATCATGCACGTTAAACCCAGGACTGCTCTAGTCAGCTCAGCTTAGTAGCTTCCACCACTTCAACCTAGGTAAGGACGTGATTCTTGATCGGAATCTTTTCCTGCCAGGATTTTCCTTCATCTCGTCCTTCGTACGGATACTTAAAGTTTGGATAGAACTTTTTAAATTGACACAAAATCATTCCTGAATCCATACCCTCCGCAACAGGTACACTAACAAGAAGTGTTATCATTGGTTTCTTTTAACCTCCTGGGTTCTTTATTTTAAACTAAATAAATCAGTCGTTCAGTATTCAATTAACCTTGATTAACACTTAACAAGAATAACAACCTATCTTATTACAATGCTAAAATATTCTTATCAATACTGTTACTCCAGAATGACTCTAATTGTTGTGACTCACAGATCTGATTCTACGTTATAGTTCAATTATCTGACTGAAATAATAACAAGTTTCCTAATCCACGAAGTTAGCTCACCCTGTTTACAATTGTTATGGATGCTCGTCCGAAGTCTCAATTCTCCTAAGAAGCTCTTACTCGACAAGTCCATCTAGCTATCTTCAAGAATTCCTGCAACACCTTCTTTTGATCAATCTTGACCACGTTCCCTCCCGCACAAGGGTTTATATACTGTATAATTGTAGCATCAATGACGTCTGCCTTGCTTGCAAGGTAAGCAATTTCATCATTTTCCCAGGTATGTCACACAATAATTGTTGTTATTCTGGCTTCTTAAAAAGAACTTAAACTATATTCCTAACTAAAACTATCCTAATTCCTAACAGAAGGGAGATTGATTTTAGTGAATGCCTCGCACTATTGGGAGTTCAGGTTTCCCAATGTCTATGAAGTTATTCAACCTTTTACGCAAAAAAGAATACAATCATTTTGGATAGTCCATTATGGAAATATTGCTGACAATAAATTAGGTCACTACTCACATCAACCAAACCCTTAGATGACGTAATGCTAAATCAATTTTGGAATTTGAAAAAAAGTATTTGATGAATTGTGGAATTGCCTTAAGATACAGACTATTAAAGATCCACACATTCACAATTAAACCATTTAGTCCAAAATCATCTCTGGAGCATAATTTAAAAATTTTAATCCATCGGACTATTCAGTCTCAAAACAATACCTCAGATGTCGTTCTGAAAATGAGAAAAATGTTTTCTAATATTACGATTAAAAAAACCTCAACCTCGACATTTAAATAATTTCCTTCCACATTATTGGAAACTCGGTTAAAACACACATAATTAAAAGATTGATTTGAGACTCAGTATTTTTATTGTTTTACAAAAAGTTTCTATTTTAATATTGTATTAAAAATAATGAAAAAACGTTTTCAGATTTCTTTAATAAGTACATTTCGCAAATTTGATCTACAAAGGGTAAATCTGACGATACCTTGTTGTTAATTTATAATATCATTGATACGTTTACAACATTTAGTCTAGTCAAATTTCCCATTTTAAAGGTTAAATTTCGGAATTCCAATCAGGAGAAATGGCTTATATGAATGCAAATCATGTTAAAAAATAAATAAATAATATTTTTATTTGTTCAAAATTTTTAGGGATTTTCATTTCTCAGGGAAAAACTGATTGAAAGTCGTAAATTACGAGTTTTATCAAAATATTTGTAAGAAATGAATAAGTTTATCTTGATAAACTACACCTTTGAATTTTTCAAAAATTATACAAAATATTTTCCCTATTTTTTTATTGGGTTTTCCGAAAAATCTCGGAAAAATTCTATTCTCCCGAAAAGTCTTTCAAGAATTATAAAAAAAAATAATTCAATCTTAAACGTTGTTAACAGCTATGTTTCCCCCCAATTTTGTATTTTTCAAAATGCTTTATCTTGGAAAATAAGTATTTTTCGGGGGGGGGGGGTGAAAAGAAACAATAGTTTTTATTTTGGGGTAAATTATCAGAGTGATTGTTTTTCACTCTTTGGTACATAGACCCTAATCAAAATAACAATTTAATTAGTTAAAATTATCGCTTTTTATATATTTTCCAAATTTTGTTTAGATGATATTACAAACCTATTTTTATATAAGTTATAATTTCCTAATATGACTGGTACAATAATATAAATCACATGCTTTCACCCAACTTGATAATCACGCAACGTTATCGGGAGAAAAAACCTTCAAACGTCATTACATGTTTTGACACTTCGCCAAAGATTATAGACTAGAAGCTCGTTGCTGCATTTGTTGTGAATAATAACATGTATAATAAGCTAATAAATAAGATAGTGTTGTTCATTCAAAATGACATAATATTACTGTTTGTTATTTATAAGATGTAATATGTATTTATAACTCAATAATATCTAGATTTATATGCAGATATTTATAGCCTATCTGTGGTAATATTTGATTCATAATTTCAATTGCAGATTGACTATATGATAATTAGTGAAACAAATATTAAATTCACAGATAAGATTTAAATATTTATTAAAAATACATTTATATAATGTAAGATATTTGAGTATCTATGTCAAGCTAAGTCGGTATATTCATGTTTATAAAGGTTTTTGTGAAATTATTTTCTTTTTTTTTTAATGTTTAAGTAGGCCTACAATTGTAAGAATTTTGAGATACATATACAATTCTGCTTATATTCAAGCGATACAATTCCCATGACATGGTTGACTTATTGATTATATATATATATATATATATATATATATATATATATATATATATATATATTGTGATATTGATTGATATATCAATGTAAATATGAAAAGGGTGTTTCATTGGATACAATTTTTGTTTGTTTAAAAAGTTATCGGCTATATGAAAAAATGAAAAAAAGAAATTGACTACTAGCTCTCGAATACGGTTGTGTTCCGATTACGAACAGGGCAATAATCGTCCAGATTGCGAACACCCCAAAAATGTCATACGTCGCTCATCCACGGTCTGTCCAGACTGCGAACAAATATTTGGAATGTCACGTGTAACCTAACCTAACCTAACCTAACCTAACATAACCTAATCTGACCTGACCTAACCTAACCTAACCTAACCTAACCTGACCTAACCTAACTTGACCTGACCTAACCTAACCTAACCTAAGTCAGATCATACTGTTAATATAAAAGCGGCTTTGTATTATACAAACAGAAAGACAACAATTGTGCCGTGTGACAGCGTCGGAGACTACCTTGCTTATCAGGAACATACCAGAATTGGTTCGCAATCTAGACTCCTCCACAGGTACCACACCCCCACACACCCAACAAAATAAATAAACATGTTTTCAATCTGGAGTACACCCTCGAATACTCAAGTGTCGGAGTTCAAGAGCTGGTTTCGAGAGAGGGTGAAAGAGAAGGATAAAACACAAGACCACATACAAAAAGGGTGTATATCCAGCTAGGTTACTTCGGTATTTACCGCTCACTATAAATAAGTTGCTGAAGATATTACAA